>OX637871.1:12150000-13410000 GCA_951802675.2 Boloria euphrosyne
TCTCTATAAAAACTGTTTTCTTGAGCTTCAATTTTATTTACATCTATTCTTGCAACTCCCACACTTATGTAATAAAAATGTTTACACTTATATACAAAGAATGTAAACTTAATTCCAGATTTACTTTACTTCTTCTACTAGATACTTTTCATTTTAACTTTATTGATTTTGTAAACTCAAATATTTCGTATTAATTGCTTTGCACAGATTATGGTAGATCAAAATAAAATCTTGGTGTTCGTCAAGATTAACTTTTCTCTTTGTCGACATAATCATGATGGTATACTTTTAAAAATATACCTACGTACAAAATGAATGAATGATTAAATGTGAGAGCACTAAACAAAAAAGTTTTCAAGCGTGATTGTTTTAAGGAAGTTGTAATAAGAGAAGTCAAAGGAAGACGAAAACAATACTGCTATGACATCGCGTTTGTATTGTTATCATGATGAATTAGATCAACCTTAATTCATATTATGTATTTTATATTTTTTAAGTCTATAGAAACACTTTAAATTTAACTGAAAATGAAAAAAATCTCAATCCTATTTTGTATTATTGTGATCTAAATATTCAAGTTATGTTTGGAGCTGACATAGGTATGTAGGAATTTTAAGCATTTGTTTTATGAAATCTCGAAGCTTGGAATTGAATTTTATAATAAAATTCGAACATTTAACTTTATTTCTAAGCCAGATAGCCCAGATTTTATGCTCATTTGGAGAACTAAGTAAAGTGGGTTCAATTCTCACATTTCGGATAGTCATCATGTCATCATCAAGTTTAGTTTTTAGTTTTCCATAGCTACTAATACGTTAAGAAAAAATATCGCGAGACTTGTATGTATGTTGTAAGAGATGACGCGAGAAATTTAAAATACTAAAATTCAAAAACTTTGTTAATAATCTGGGTTGAAAATTATTAATTAAGTGTGATTAAAAAGTAGAAAAAAGTTTAATAGAGCAATAACAATAGTTTGAAACTAAAGACATATAGCATTGAAATGCTCGAAAATTATCATACGATAGACTTTAGTGGAGCAAAAGGCACGCGTCGCGGTCGAGGTACGGGCTCAATGGATACTGATTTGGTATTCGGTTCACTTCGCATTCACTTGTAGAGCTCACATGCGGGTACACATTTGCTTGAACAAATTGAAAAGTTTACCATCCGTACTTTTATTTAAATGTTATAATAGTGATTTTAATGTTTATCGAGACAGTCTTTGCAATTTTAAACTGTCAGAAAGACCGTTCGTTAGCCTTGTTAAGACTCTAAAACGGGTAAACCGATTTAAATAATTCGTTTTTGTTTTGTTGGAAGGATGTTAGGGGTAATTTAAGTACATATAAAAAAATGGAAAACCGAAAATCGGAAAAAAAGTACATAAAGTTTTTGAATTCAATAAAATGTTTTCATTACCATCAAACTTTTATTCATGTATTAATGTTCTATTCATAATAACTAAAATAACGCTCGAATAAGGAACAAACAATATTTTTCAGGTAGGATATGTTTTATTCATCGAAATGTAAATTCTATTCTGGCGGCAAGAAAAATCTGGTGTTCTTTGTTAACACATTTTACGGTGGCCACGAATCTTGAAAAACTTTGGACAATAAAACTTCAGATGTAGTTATTCAAATTATTAAAAAAAAACTCCCTTTAACCGTTTAGTAATTATGATAAAAATGAGTATGATATAGCGAGTAGAATAATATAGTAAATTAACTATTTATATGGTACATCGTATTATAATTATTATTTAGTACTAGCGATTCACCCTCGCTCCACTCGGATTCGTCCCTGGATTTAGCGCGAGCAGAACCGCGGGTTCCGCTAATTAAAATAAATAAAATTTCTATACTAAAAGTAGCCTTAGTTACTCCTTATAACATTAGCTATCTGCAAGTGAAATTCCCGTCAAAATCCGTGTAGCCATTTCAGAGATTAGCCGGAACAAATATAAAGACAAAAACTTTAAAAATATTTTTTAAAGTTTTACTGTTATTTACTTTCGTATGCATTTAGTAAAAAACTGTTTATTTAAAATTAAAAACAGACACTTCAATTTTATTTATATGTAATAGATAAAAAATTAAAACAAAGTTTATTTACAATATTTTAATGACTCCTTATGTGACATGTATATATATTGTATTAGGTATATTATGTATATCACATAAGTGCTATATATAATATATATTATTATCTATATTATATAATATAGTAACTGAGTAACATATAGGCGTAAAGGAGAGTACATACGCTCACATACAAAACGCTTTTGTTCGAGTAGCGTGATGGGAGAGAATAATTATAACTCACCTTTACTTTGGTTTCTACTAATTAATATTGAAAATTCTGATGTAATGCTAAAACTACTACATATTATGAATGTGAGTAATTTATTATTCAATAGCTGAGTTATTATGTATTTAAGATACAATATATATTCGAAATGACAATGGGTTCTAACAGTGAATACGATTTGATATTTGATAACTTTGTGGGTTCAGAAAACCGCCACTTTTAATAAAATTTGATTATTAGGAACACAAAAATATCAAATAAAAGAATAATGTTGCTTCTACCCACGATTCTGCAAATGTTGTATTGTCCAATTGTCTAATCAATTATTAGCTAACGACGACTGAAAATCAATATATTCATATATTAACTTGTTGCATATTAGTAAATGTATGCATGTGTGTATAGCGTACGTCCTCTTCACAATATGCTACCCTGTCTGCTATGTTGGTATGAAATTCAATCACCGACGTAGACGCTGGTATGTACGAGATTATCCATTGTGTTCCGAGCAGCTAGGCATCAGAATTTTTAGAGTATGTCAAGAACTAAATATATTTACTGAAAAGGTTTTTATTTATACGACGATGTCCTTTTGGATGATTCCGTGTAATTCTTCAATTTTATGAACAGAATTAGAATTTTAAAAAAACATTGAAAATTTGAGATTTAAATGTTTTCTTTAATATTTAAAAATGATTGCTATATTACGAGACATTTCAAATATTACTGTATGTACTCGTATGTATGTAATTCGTAGAGGGTGGCATTGGAAACGTTATTTTGCATTACATCTAATTTCATACTGGTACTAACACAAAAAGTAGTGCGTATGTGCCCACTCAGTGATTTCGGGCTAATAGCAATCATTTATCGATTTGCTATCAAATAAACATATTATTTTATTGCTCTCAGCTTTTATTGTAACATTACTACTTATTCTAAGTAGTTAGAATAAATGCTTGGCAGAGTGATATAAATTAAACAGGCTATGTTAGTATTTGTTTGGGCTAATCTTAAAAAAACTACCGGTTTAATGATTTTTATAAAAATGGCGGAAATATTCGTTAACGTAAAACATTCTGTGGAAAGAGAATTTATGTCGATATTCTAAATTAATTGTTAAAATATATACCGGTAAACGAAAGCATTGTGATGAAACCTGCTGCATGTCTGAGAAAATCTAGCAAGTTTTCGAAAGATGTGATGTGAAGTCCGCCAACACGCACTAAGCCAGTGCGGTGAATTATGGCCTGATCCCCATCATGCTGACGGAGGCCCATGCCCAGCAGCGCGACGTTAAAAGTGGGCTGAAGACAATACCGGTAAAAGTTTATGATATTTAAAACATCGAGAATAAATTTCCTTTAAAACACTATTAAGGCTAAAAATTGAGCAGTTAAGTCTGATATAAGGCTAATATATCCAAGGCACTGCAATTATAGTAGGATATTGCGCCTAAGCATTATAATGCACTCTGAAAAGCTCTTACGCTCGTAATGCAATGTCGTATGACAGGGTTGCGCATATACGAGTAAATTCGATTTGAGTTCGACGTAAACAGAGATCAGCATTGTATTTTGTTCTATATAGGTACAGGTATTTGTTAAATCTAAACATTGATCGAAATATCATAATCTTTTTTAAAATTCATGCTAAGACTATGAAATACAAGTATGAAGTGTGATAGGAATTAATAAATAAGTCTATTCTTAGACATCTAGGACACATCCTAGAGAAACAAAGGTAAGCCGCAAGTTTTAGTACATTTAAATAAAAATCTTTTATGCAAAATTTTATAAGAACAAAACGGATCTAGATCTGACAAACTCAGTCACAACGATAGATTATATTCTGGAATAGGCTACTTTTTATCCTACAAAAACGGTGAAATAAACTGGTTTTTGTTTATCAATAGGGACGAACCCGAGCTATGTCAGTCGCTAGTCATTAATATAATGTATCAAATTATTTATTACATATTGTATTAAAATATATTGTATTAAATTATTACGTTCCATACGAACAATATATTTCCGCATGTTAGTGACACAATGGTACATCCCTATTGTGAAACTGTGATGCTTGCTGACAGATCAATCGCATCTAATACATTCAGCTTGAATACACTACAAGGTCTACTATGGTACATTCTTGGGCTATTATTGATTGGGGTCTTACGAGTTGAGTTGAAATCCATTACCTTAGATAATGGAACGTTAAAAGTCTTCCATATGGTACTTTAAGTTTATTTTATAGGTAATAGGTATGTCATTTAAGTTTACGATATAGGTATGCCATTATACCTACTCTTTTCGTTAGTTTGTTAAATCTCTCTAACATACTTTAATTACCCGAACCATTTACAATGAAATTTTTTTACTGCTTCCGTCGAGAAGTCCAATCCAACTTTAGTTATTTAGCAGGACTGCATATTTTAAAATAGAATCTAAAGAAAGATAGAAGGTCAATTCAATCAATCAATCTTCTAAAGAAGATTTTTGACAGTGAACGATATAAATATAACTTCAAATTGAATCCCAAATAGATTAGCGAAGCTTAAATGTCATACTTCTTAAAGATAATTTTATGAATACAAAGTCCTTAAAATTACATTTTGCAATGTTACATTTATGTATTAAATTATTAAATAAATTGCGTTAACAGTATTGAAATAATAATCTAGCGTCGAGACACATCGGCTACGGGCTGGCAATAATTAAATTTGTCGAGACGGGTCCACGGATCATTGTAGATAATGCTCCGGGCACCTGTTGCTCCTCCACCCCCTGCCTCCCTAGGGTAGGGTAGCGTAGGGTTGTCAGATTCATCTCGAAAATACTTTATTCATTATTATGTTTACAAACGTACAGAAAATAATCATTTTGTATTTAGGATATTTACAAAATGACATATTTTGTAATAAAGTATAAATTTAGTTAAAATTAATATTAAAAAAAATAATAATATAATAATTTTTACATATTTAAAAAAAATATCATCATTTACTTTTACAATAACAAACAGTGTAAATGTACCTACTGTGTGTTTTATTGTATTAGTTTCAAAAATGTATTTAATATCGGCTGCAAAGACGACCCTATTAACCGTTTCCTCTAAACGTAGATTAATATCTAGTTCGGGTTTGAGTTGGAAGCGTAGAATGAACTGGACTCGAATTCTAAACTTATATTGCGTTTCAAATATTCATATTTTATAAGTAAAGTTTTAAAAGCATTTTATAATGGCGTCTTATAAATATATAATCAATATTTCAATCATAATTGTAATGCTTACACAAAGTTAAAAGCTAATATAGCTTTTTTAATTAATTAAATGTAAGCAATGGTGGTAGTGCAATATTCGATTTAAGCAGTGTAAAAGCCGCATTGCTTCGTAATATTTAATATGCATTTTCATAAAATTTCGTATGTCGGTTGTTTATTCTGTAGGTAATATAAATGTTCATCCTTCCTCATTAACAAAAATATTGTTTTTAAAAACGGAATGATACGTTCTGAATAAAGAATCTATCTTCTATCTCTATCTATATCTCTATCTATATAAATAAAAATGAATGTTGCTAATCGCAAAACTTGAGAATGGCTCGACCAATTCGGCTATTTTTTGTACGTTCCTTAAGTACGTAGTAAGTACGTACGTGCCTTAAGCACACGGAAGGTTTTAATAACAATAAAAAAAAACAAAGTTTATAAAAAAATTATACGAACGCGAGCGAAGCGAGGGTAAGTCGCTAGTTTTAAATAAATCTATCTTTTCCGATGTTTTGCGGATTTATTTAAATTTTTGGTTACTGATGTTTCGATTGCCTTAAAGCAATCATGGGCACGGTAGAGACTAATGTTTCAAAGGTCTCTAAGACGTTATATAGCTGTTAAAGCATTGCAAAAGTTCGTTAAGTATTAGATAAATGAAGAGTATCTTTAAACATATAAAAGTCAAAGGTTGATTAAGAATTAATGTGTATTTATAAGAGCTTAAAATAAATAAATAGAACTGAAAAGAACTTTGAAAACACATGCACAAAAATTGCTATTTTCTTTGCAATTTCTGTGAAATAAGTAATTCTTAACAATGAAATAAAATAACACTATGATTTATTATACAACTGGTTGTTTTTATAATAGCTTCAGTGTAATTTGCAAAATATATACTACGTTACTCAAGTTGGAATTGGCGACTCAATTTGTAAGAGTATCCGATCTGTTAGCTTCAAAGGCTGAGTTTAAGATTATGCAATCGAGATGCTTCCACGGCCACTGATTACGGAGTTTATTTCGTTATACTTGTCAACTTGCTGAGTGACTTCTTCCGAATTATAGCCGACTAGCACTAAATGAAGTCGCTTTATATTTCAACATTGATCACATTCGCTATGCGACATAAAACAAGGGTTATTTTTAAATTCATATGCAAATAAAAAAACCCTTATACAAATAATTATTTTTAACGTTAATTATTTATATTATCAATAAATTATTTTTGATGCAATATATAAAATGTAATGATAATATTTAAAGCATTTAGTGCTTATATATTTTAGTGCTTTGAATATTGTGACAAGTTTAAACAATTCGTAGGACATAAAATTAATTTAAATTAAATAATGAGATTATATAGTGCTGTCTTCAGCCCTTGTTACGTCCCACTGCTGGGTACGGGTCTCCCTCAGTACGGGGGGATCAGGTCATAGTCCACCGTGATGGCCTAGTGCGTGTTGGCGGACTTCACATTTCTTTTGAAAACTTGCTAGATTTTCTCAGACATGCAGGTTTCCTCGCGATGTTTTCGCGGTTTTGAACCCGCATCACTCGGTTATCCAAGCGAGCGCGCTACCGCTGGGCTACCACTGCCTAGATTATGTAGTTATTGCATAGACATATAATATATTATACATACATACATACATTTATACTCGAATATATTATGTTTACAAAAATCAAAATATCCGGAGTAGACAAACCCTAAAATGTCACAAACTAGAATTTATAATGAGTTCTTGATTGCGGTTTGTCCCATGAGTAGTAAATATCTACTATTCACTTAGTTCTCTAATTCTCTCATTGGCTGTTCCAAGTTCCACGAGATTGACGTTAACAATGTTTTCCTCTTAAGGAATTTGGTGAGTCATGTACACTAATTTACGATGTTAAGTGCTAGTCTTAGTAAATTTCAAATTAATAATGCTTATTGTAAAATAGTAGAAAAAACATATTGATTTAAATTTAAGCTATTTTACAGCTGATTTATGGGGTATATCTGTAAAAGTTGTTAGTTCGGTAATCGATGTTGTTGCACCTCTTTTAGCTACTATATTTAATGACTGTATAGAACGTGGTGTGTTTCCTGATCTAATGAAACATAGTAAAGTTATTCCAATTTTTAAATCGGGTAGTACCCTAGACCCTAATAATTTTAGACCAATTTCAGTACTCCCAACATTTAGTAAAATTTTTGAAAAAATCATACTCGGGCAAATGTTATTGCATTTTAATGCACACAATCTACTTCATAAGAAACAGTTTGGCTTCACAAAAGGTCGCTCCACAGCAGATGCTAGTGTTGAGCTAGTTAAAAATATTTTTGAGGCATGGGAGAGGTCGCAGGATGCTCTTGGGATATTCTGTGACTTATCCAAGGCCTTTGATTGTGTGCATCACGTGACGTTGATCAGGAAACTGCATCATTATGGGATTAGAAATAAGGCACTCAACCTTCTGAATTCCTATCTGAGTAATAGAATACAGAGGGTTGATGTAAATGGTAAGAGATCTCCTGGGGCTCCGTTAGATATGGGGGTTCCACAAGGCTCCATTCTTGGTCCATTTCTCTTTCTAGTTTACATAAATGATTTGCCATTTTTTGTGCAGGACAAACATGAGATAGTATTGTTCGCTGATGATACTTCACTTATTTTTAAGGTAAAACGTAATTTACTTGTGTATGACGATGTAAACGATGCTCTCTCAAAGGTTGTCTATTGGTTTGATTCGAATAATTTATTATTAAATAACAAAAAAACAAAATTAATAAAATTCACAACACCTAATGTTAAACTTGTTGATAATGGTGTAGTATTAGGCGGGGAAATATTAAAACCGGTACAGTCTACCAAATTCCTAGGTATTATCATAGATTCGAAATTGCGGTGGGATCTCCATATTGAGGAGCTAGCGAATAGGCTTAGCTCTGCAGCGTTCGCGGTTAGAAAAATTAGACTTCTTACTGACGTAGATACAGCTCGCATAGTATACTTTAGTTATTTTCATAGTATTATGTCATATGGAATCTTATTATGGGGAAATGCAGCTACCGTTAATACAATTTTTGTCCTGCAGAAAAGAGCTATTCGTGCAATTTATAGTTTAGGTCCTAGAATATCATTAAGAGATAAGTTTAAAGAAATAAAAATATTGACTGTTGCTTCTCAATACGTGTACGAAAATGTTATGTATGTTCATAAAAATATACACGAATTTCCCAGGAATTGCGACATGCATACCATTAATACTAGGAGTAAACATAAACTTGTAATGCCTGTGACTCGTTTACGCCGAGTCAGTAATTCTTTTTATGGACAATGTATACGCTTATACAACAGGATCCCAGAAAACGTTCAAAAAGCTCCTATTGCCAAATTTAAAAAAATTGTGAAAGAACGTTTGTGTAGTAAAGGATATTATTCGATTAACGATTTTTTAGAAGACAGTACGCCTTGGGAATGATGTGATCGCCTCCAGGCTATTTCAACCAATAGAATGATTGTTCATTTCGATTTCCATTTAAAAAAATATTAAAACAGACAAAAAAAAAAAAAAAAAAAATTAGTCCCGCTGAGTTTCTTTCGCCAGTTCTTCTCAGGTCAGTGGCTTCTTCTTTCCGAACTGGTAGTAGACTCATGACGTTCAGTAAAAAATTGTAATAATTTTATGCTGAATAAAATATTTTGAATTTGAATTTGAATTTGAATTTAGTTAATAATAAAACATATTACATACCTGTGAATTCACATTACTTGTGTTTTCAGTGAATTGTCATAACTATAACATACTACTTAAGCTTTAATGATCGTTTAATGTGATGAGACAAGGGTATTGAGATAATTTATGTTTCTGCATGGATGCGTGGGATATTACAAGAAATAAGGATGAACATTAATTGAAATTAAGGACGAAGCGAAGAGAGCGGGAAAAGTACGAACACTTAGTCATTCTTCTTATTTTATAATGCCATCTTCACAGTTCTTAATAAAGAATTGGTATGCTTGTTCAACCGTTAACGTAGGTGTTTAAAACGACCGGGGGCTATAAGTTTGTTGTGTCTCTCTGTGTGTGCGTGTGTGTCTGTCTGTGGCATCGTAGTTCCCAAACGGATGAACTGATTTTGATTTTGTTTTTTTTTTGTTTGAAAGGTCAATTAGTCGGGACTGTTCTTAGCTTGGTTTGATAAGAATCGGCTGAAGATGGCCGCCGCCACAAATTGGCGGATTACATGTTTTTTTCACAACTCCCTCAAGATGGGTACCTATCAACTGAAAGGGCTTTAATGGTAGGATACTATTTTCAATATTTTAACATAAAATTATTAATACTTAATTTTTTAGCTAAGATTAGGATCCTGCGGCCCACACAACGTGCTTTATGCAGTGAACCGCAACAAGTTATAATTTTAGCTTCTCATATGTGACCAAACTTTTATTTATATAATAAAGCAATTCCACTTGTTTATTGGTGTGACTAAATAGGTACTAAGATTTTTTTTTCATTTTATATGTCCATTTCCTCTACATTCTATTTAATGGACTGAAGCTTCTTTAATAATAAATTTTCAATACATTAACCACGCTTGCCGTACAGGAGAATAAAAATAAATTTATTAAATTATTATTATCATTTAAAAAGATTCGTAATATTTATTAACACACTTGTTATGCCAAAGATACTAGAGTTATTATATATTCCAATACAATTCAATTCAAATTTAGAATTTGAACACGGACAACCTCGTCGTTACGTGTCTTATACACGAGTATTTTAATTATTATCATTATAAAACTAAAACTAAAACAATATTGAGAAAAACAAGAAGGTCTTGAATAAAACTCAATCTTTTAATAAAACTAAATATAGTGTTGTAACTCCGTAAAACGGTTTAGTTTTATGAAACAAGTTAGTAGTTTAGTGAGCGTTAACCACATATCAACAATTTTAAAGTGTACTGTGGAAATTCGTAAGTAAATTGGTTCTTCCATGCACATTTGTTTATTTATTTAGAGAAACAAGTGTGATTGTGATATAAAAGTAAATTATTTTATAGCGCCAAAAGCTAACCGTTTAACTCAATGTATTTTTGATTGCTTGTCAGGCCGCTGGACTCCAATTAACGGAAAATCGATTTCTTGTCAAAGCGTGCGGGTGACATGGTGGTCTTTCTTCACTTAATGGTTGAATTTATTTTTGATGGCATATTTTTTTTTAATATTTTATTGGTATTAACGATGGTTTTATTCTGCATTATGAACATGAAACTCTATTTATAATTTCATAAATAATTAACGTTAACAGTTTTAATACAAAGCTTTACCCTTTAATTAACAGTGTATGTATCAATTTAAAAAAAATGCATTTTGCTGATAGAACGAAAGCTGTTCATTATATCAGGAAAGTGCAAGAACCAAAAAAATATACGATCCAAAAAACATAATATTTATTTCTTGCCATTCAAAGGTATTTTCGGAATGCTAGTAAAAATATTCGTCTGTTTTTATTATGAATCGACATTGTTCACCACAATTTTTAAAATGCCAGTCAGCTCTTGTCTAAAATGCATGTCTTGTGAGTCATGAAGTGCTCAGCGGAGCGGTAAATGATTTAAGATGGCAGCAGATCCCTTAATATTCCTAGTTGCTACGTGTTACAAAAGTATTTAATTAATTAATGGAACAAAAATAATGTTCCATTATGATTTAATTATAAATAGGAGAAGCGGCAGATTAAATAAATTATAAACACGTTAAGTAACGTTTATTAGGAAAGCTAACTGTTCAGTTTGAGATGTTACCGTACGGGTCTAGCGTAAGTGCCTTTTCACACAAGCCGAGAAAATTACGCCGGCATTCAGTTCGTTAATATATTAAGGCAGTGGATAGAGCGTACATAAATTAAAATGAAGATTATACACATATGCTGTTTTGGCGGTCTCCATCTTAACATAATTCTTTAGGTTTATTGATGGCAATTAAACTTCTCGATTTTTTTATATAAAAATAATAAAAAAAATCTCATACTAGGACTTCAACTAAATTGTTTATCATCTTATCTATATAACTAAATTGTTTATATTAATATAAATTAAGTCTTTCTTTATCTGACTTTCTCGGTAAGCATAAATATCGCGTAGAGATTGTTTTCTATTGCACGCAGACCATTTTTTGAGGACTGGATCTGTGTTTGGTTGTTGGTAACGTACGCTTAAAAGTGTATTATATAACTAGTACATATCCCTGCGTCATGCAGGTGTATCCCTAATACTATTCGTATTAATAATATTATTTACAGCATGCACCTTTTTGGTAGATTTTATTAGCACAGTAGTCTTCGTCTTACCCACCAGATGCACTACAAGTTTATTGATGCACTACGAGCAAAAACGTATTGTTGTGCAGGTTTCGAATAGGGTAGCAAAAAGAAACGCTTATACAATCTTGTGGTATTTATAGAAGTAGTATAGTTTCAATTTTCTAATTAAATGTTTAATGTTTAAAAATGAGTTATTACAGAAAGACCGATATTAAATATTACAAAATTTACAAAATAGACAACCGTCTCTTTAATTAAACATTTATGTCTGTGGTTATAAAATGGCCGTAAATTCTAAGTTTGAGCTTTTTCATCATGTTGTCGTAAAGTTTCAGATTTAAGACGTGACCGAACGACGGCATGACTTTCATAATATAAGGGATGCTTTTCTCTAGGACTCTTGAACATATATTGAGTATTATGTCCTAACACTATTTCAAGGTTAGATATATTGATACTGTAAATGTAACTTGAGGTTTATAAATGTTTTGATATTTTATATACATTGTTAAAAAAATAAATTATCTTATAAAAATATCTTAAGTCTTCTTTAATTATATAAAAGAATAGAATCTCGTATATAAAAAGAAAGCAATATTAAGCATCAGTATCGATCTTCTCAGCGAAGTTGTCGGAAAACATTAAAGGCTGGAAATAATTAAGTTTGGCTGAGTGTTAAAAGGCTTTGTCGTTCGCTAGTGACCTGTTGCGCACTCACACATGCATAGCTTTGTGATACAAACGCGGGTAATGTATACAGTTTACACGAGGATAAGTCTTCAAATTCCTTTTATATAAATTTTATTTAAGCTCTTCCAATACCTATCATTGTATTAAAGTTGTAAAGAAAACTAGATTTTTTTAGAGAAATATAGATTAAGTACTTCTTTTGATAACAAAGTGGACTATGGAGCAATCCTCTGCTTCGGCAGACCTGCCGGGCCGTCGCGTCGGGGCGTTGTGATTGAATGCGCAAGCGACCTGCGACGCCCTTTAAGACGGGTGAGGTTAGTTGGGCTTTACTGGCCAGTGAGTCCCATAACCACTTGTGGTATGCGTCAATGCATTAAGTAAGCGAAAAATTAAGTAACTTGAGACATTTAACATTTTTACTTAATCTATGTTAATAAATGTATTTTTATATATTACAATGTACATATACTAATGAGACTAGATACACTCTAACGATTAGTTTAGCTTTCTCAGAAATTCGATATTTTCCCGTAGTAAACTATAGATTCTGTATTGATAATAATGACATTTCAATGCGTTTTAAAAAAAATGTACGCATTCGATTAAGTTAGAATTTTATTAGGTATATATTATATGTAGGTATAAAAAGCAATGTAAAATTTTTAACTGCAAATGAACAAAAACAAACAAGGTATAGGTACGTATTTCCTCGCTGTATACCTTTCCATTGTTTTCCAATGCGCAAAAGTGAAATGGCGAATAGAAATTGAATTTTAAGTAATAGAAAATTTATTGTTCAGTATTTTTACTTCATAAAAATCTAGATATTTGGTCCTGAAATTGACCCAGATATACGGCTTAACTATATGCAAACCAAAATCTTAATTACTTGTTCTTGTGTTATAGAATTTATGAATAAATAAAAATACCGGGTTTTGATTGCTTTGAACAAAATGTTTGATTTTTCTAATTAAAACTTAAGATTTATATTTATATAGTTGTTGACCTTAACAATTTGTTAAAATAACAATTCAGCTAAGCGAAATCCTTGGTAAAAGAATAGAGCCGTAAGTCTGGTTTACTCAGTGCTATTTACTCGTACAATGGTGAAAATAAAAAAAATCAATCAAGTTCCGCCTCTTTTGTTAGTACTGCTTATTTATAAAGGAAGTTACTGTCCATTTAAATTGAGTTTTTAGAGTTTTATTGACTTAAACTTTAAGCGATAATTTTTATTCAATTATAACCAATTTTAAATATCGCGCAAGCTTAAATTTAGTCATTGTTCAATTGAGGAAGACCGAAAAAGAGATGTATGGATTTTGTAAAAGAGGATATGCGTGTAAAAGAGGTGGATGTTTCATGTTACGTTTACGAATAATAGAAGAGAGTGAAATAAGCAGACATGTTGTACCGACCCCACAAAGCGTGGGATAAGGGCAGAAAGAAGAAGAAGTCCAACGTTGTTTGACAATTATAAA
This sequence comes from Boloria euphrosyne, assembly GCA_951802675.2. Classification (NCBI taxonomy): domain Eukaryota; kingdom Metazoa; phylum Arthropoda; class Insecta; order Lepidoptera; family Nymphalidae; genus Boloria; species Boloria euphrosyne. Next base: position 12,164,084 of record OX637871.1, read on the forward strand.
TAGTGATGAATACGAGTACTATTACCATTACAGTCTTTCTATATTTATATTCTAGACACTCTTACTTTATTTACAAAGATGTATTAAAATACCGTAACCAGACTATTAAATACCTGCTTCAAAGTTAGGCAATTACGGTTTTCAAATTTGCGTCTTTATTAAAAGGAACGTTGCTATTGCGTCAAGTGGTCGACAATTCCCAAGGTGCCATTTATTTTTCGTTCACTTCTAACTTGCTGAGTAAATTTCTTCTACACTACCCTAAGCGATACTTTGGACATTGATTTTCTTAACTTTCCTCATCTCGTTATAAATAAGCTTTAAGCGTAGAATATAAATATACCCAACGTAAACTTTTAATGGTTTTATGTACAGTAGACATATAACTTTTTTTTAATTAGTAAATATAAATATTATAAAATAGTAATGGCAGTGCATAAAGAGACAGCTATAATAAATGGATTCTGATGTTTAATACGAGTATACAGGTAGACTTTGACAAAATATAAAATTATCGTCTTCTATGATTTTTAGTTCAGCGAAATTCTAGAAAAAAATACTAAAATATGTAGTTCTTAGATATTCATTAATAGATTCAATCTCATTAGGATATCTCAGGTATTTTCAAAAAAAAATAACGTTAGGGTTGTCCCCCTATTTAAAACCATTTATTAACGACGGTAGAAGCAATGATATTATAAGAAAGAAATTAGGCATGGGAAGGAGTTTTAGATGAGGAACATAGGAACTCTTCATTAGACGTTGGTGAGTTATTTTCATATGCATATTCTGCAAGACCAAGAGAAGAAATTATCTTATTCGCATGGAAAAAATATATTATACAGTTTAGGTACATATAAATTATATTCAACAGTCTAACTAATCTACACTAACCGCTATAGTAAACCCAGGAGCGAACGCATGCTAAGCGAGGATGATTCGCTAGTATTATATAAGTATTTTATTATACGTACACCTTTATATAATTCAACATACATTTAATTTTAATATTATAATGACGAAACCGAACAACAGATGTGTCTGAATGCCTCGCTGAATATGATAGTTCATAATATGCGGTACGAGTTTACTCGTACAATTTTAATATTTATGTATGAAACGATTGCGTTCGTATGAAATAGTCTAATGGATAAATGATGTTAATATCTATCGACAACTGACGATAATAGTGAGGTAAGTAAAAAATACACATATAAATATGGATTTTAAATCGATTACAAATTTGAACATGACATTTATATACACTAAATTCGCTCGCGATTTCAGTATCTTTTGCGATTCGGCGGTGCAATCCATAATTCTTGCGAAATTTTATAGAAATCTGTTCAGCGGTTAGGTCATAAAAATGTAATTGGTTACTTTAACTTTTATTGTAGGTATTCGTGTGATATAGTATGAAAAAATGAATACATAAGTAACAAAATTCAAAGTACTGACCAATATACCATTAAACGTACGATTATACGAAGCGTCGGTAATATATCATTTTTATTTTATGGAGAACTTACTTTTGTAATACGTTTCGTATTTCATCGAAATCTGCTTAGTATGAGAAACTTAACAAACAGACGAGCACTTATATTTGCCTTCGTCATTGTTCGGACTCATAAATCTTTAGAAAACAAAAATCACGATCAATACATAACTGCGGTAATAAGGACAATACAACTAACACACTTTTGTATTTAAATCTATACTCATTAAAATTTTGAGTCAAATCAGTACATTAAATCTTAAATTTGAGAATATTATTGAAATAGTGGACATCATCGACCGTTTAATAGTCAAACTGTTAAACAGCCGTTTAACAACAGTTTAAGAATTTTTGTCTGTCTGCCTGTCTGTCTGGGAACCCATCACGGGGAAACCACTGGACAGGTTTTGATAGAAGTTGGTATGATGAAACAATAGCTGGTTAAATAGGGCAACATTTAGGATAATTTTTACTTTTGGAAATCTCGACTTTGATACATCTATAATAATGGTTAAACCTAATACTGTGAGGTTCTAAAGCGACAATATTCAAAGAGCATTGTTGTTCGCCAAAGTTCCTTTTCGTTTTTTTTTTTATGGGACAAAAGGGGCAAACGGGCAGGAGGCTCACCTGATGGTAAGTGATCACCACCGCCCATGGACATCTGCAACACCACAGGGTTTGCAGATGCGTTGCCGGCCTTTCAGAAAAGGGAGGGAGGTAGAAGGGAGGAGGGATGGGGAGTGGGCCTCCGGGACTCTCACCGAACGAAACGCGACAGCATAGCTGCCACTTCACGTCGGTCTTCTGTGAGAGAGTGGTATTATACCGGTCGTGCCGGCCCATTCGGCTGCTACCCGAAGGTAACAAGCTTGGCACTACCACTAAAATTCGTGTATGTACTCGTAATTCACAAAATGCTCTACTTCCAGACTAGTTAAAAGAAAGATTACTACCGCTGCTTTGCTTTTCAGTATATATTTTTACATATTTTTTATAAAACTTCTTACAGAATCTCATTACCTTTAAAAGACGTTTGTGCATAAAGAAAACGTGAACTTTAATGCAATGCATATAACGACGAAGTAAGTTCTTCAAATGGTGCTTTAATATAAATAAGGTTTGATATAAAAATTTCCTAAGCTTATAAATAATATCAAAAAGTAATTGAAAATATTCCGTATTCTCAGTTCTTGAGCAAAATGTTGATTTTCACATCTTTTTATCGATCTATTTGTTTCTCTCGATGCTTATTGAAATTTCGCTATTTATAATTGACAATCAAACGCGTACAAATAAAGCCCGGGCAGTGAATTATAAAGACGGTCTGAAAGCAGATTAAATGAATTAAGCGTATCTACGTTTGCCAACTTTGACGTTATATCAATACAATGGTTTTAATTGGAAATATATATAATAAAATTCAGGGCTATTAATTTTCAACGTCTGGATATTCAATTTAGTAAAACTTTATTCAATTTACTCATAAAATACCTTTGTCATTATAAAATGTATCTCTCCTTGCAATTAAGTTAACTCGCTACTCTAAATGTAGGTATAAGCTGAAAAGAATGGTTGCTTCCTCTTTACGTCAAGAAAATATAAAAATCATGCAATCAACTATTTCTTAGTATGCATTTAATGAGATAATGATAAATCATTTTCAAAATGATTACCTTGTGTTACGAAAAACAATTTGAATTATTAATTCCGAAGACTATGGCCTGACGCTCCTTATACTAAAGGTCCAATACCAGCTGTGGGAGTTAAAAAAAATGATGAATACATATGTACATATAGACGTACAGACCTGGGAATGAATCCGCATCACCGTGTTACCGTTGTAAGTATGTTAAAACTGATATAATATAATAATTCATATTATTAAGTGAGAATTGCGAGTATATGTTAAAATTTAACAAAGCTAATTATACTTAAGTACATTAAATTTTCACCTTCGTAGTTATTAGAGAAGCGTCTCGTGATATAATTGCTGATTTCAATTTTCTCATCTCAGTCAACAATGAGGTTGCTGCCACATTATTTGATCCATCTCGGAGTTTATTGGCTGTTTATATCACGAAAATAGATAAAACCTCAAGGGGAGAATTTCGCACGAACATAAAGCGGATTCTTTGTAAGTGAGAATTGATTGCTATATAACATTTTAACGAGCGTTTTCATTGCTGAAACATTTTTTATTACTAATTTTAATATCTCCATCCGAAGTGTAGTAGACATTTTTTGTGAATCAAAATTATCACTAATCTGTCCAACCTAGCCTATGGCGCTCTAGTAATTACTTAAAAAAGAGTAAAAAAATTAGCAATAAGCCATTATACTCATTGAGTACTCTACCTGTGCCTAGTATGATAAAGCGAAGGAGATTTTTAATTTCTTAATCTTACGTCATGTTACGATTCTTAGAGCAGAGCAATCTTGCTACTTTAAAATGCTAAAGTCTGGATAGATGGATGTTTGTTACACAATCTCACCAGAACGACTGAACGAATCATAGTCTGGAATAGAACAGATGTTTTATCTCGGAAAGATGTACGGTTCCCATGGGATGGATATTTTTTATCATGTTATAAGTAAACAAAATCAAGTTTAATATATTATTATGTAGTTATAAAATGGTAAACTTTAATTACTAAGAGACTCTGTAATGAATTAGTAATAAATATGCAGAGCCCATTGTAATATTCGTTTAAAGTGCTTTCAATTCACTCAAATGCTTGAGTTGTACATTCATTGTCATTCAAAGCGTTCGGTTGGTATTTTTCATGAACCCATAAAAAGGGTTTCTGTTTGTTTCAAATTACTTCTGTCTGTCATAATCATAACGCACTGTTGTACGTGTTGAACATGTTACAACAACATGTTCTTATTTATTACAGCTATGTCAGCAGTAACTGCGTTTAACAACGCTAGTTGTAATTATAGATACGACCTTGAGTGATATGAGTAATTGATAATTATACTTGTATAATGTACATCTTAGACATTATATTATTAGCAACTCAACTTCGCTCTTCTCGGATTCGTCACTACGATTTTTTCTCCGTAGTAAAAAGTATCCTATAACATATAGGATACTTTAGGACCCGGTAAGCCAGCTATCATCAAACTAAATTTTATTGAAATCTGTTCAGTTATTTTTTGTGAAGTGATCACAGAAAGGCGGAAAAAAATCTAAAATCTATAGTTTCAGCTCTGTATCGACAATAATTATTGATTCGATAAGATTTTCAAAAGGAAGCTTTTTAAGGATGCTTTACACCTCGATGGTTGGCGTATCACGGCAGCTCATCCATCCTCTATAAGAAAACAATGGGCTTTTCTTGAGGTCTAAGTTGCTATTAGAGGCACCGGGAACAACTCAGCACCTCCCATGTCAGATTATGTCGTAGCACATATAAAAAACGGGTTTATTACTAGTATACAAGTAGTTTACTATTTAAAGAGTTAACGAATGCGATATTTCGTTTTTGTTTTTGTTAACTCAATAAAATTTTGTTGAGTTAACAATACAGTGTAAACCCGTGTAAACTTTTTTAATTTTAAAATGGCAGAAAGTAATTGCTGTATTGAAATGAAACAATATTTTACTTTAGTTATGCCCAATTTTTGTACTTTTTCTAGAATATCCGTAACATTTTATTTAAATTAGCAAATATCAAGCTTTTCGTGTATAGTCAGACAGACTGACAAAATATATTATAGTAACGTTAGTTACCTATTAATATTGAGTACAAAATAACCTACAAAACAGGCACCACAGGGCCATTTTTTCCTCTAAATTAGTGTATTTCTAGGATAGGCACCGTCTGTATTATTATTTAAGACGTCAAAAATATCGAGAAACTACTTTTATACCATTACTTCGCCCGGATTCGTCTCTATGTTATGTTTCAAGGATTAGTAATTTCCATACAAAGTAAACAATTCTGAACTTTTCGACTTTCCAGCTTTTGTGTTGTATTGCTCTATTTTTTTATGCCTAAACCACTCCCGGTATATAACAAAACAAAAAATGTATATTGAACTTCAGCGAAACTAACAGCAATTATTTTTTACAAATAAGTATCGAACATTCGAAAATACATTAATGAGGCTTGCACTTGTGTATTTATTTTTCCTATTACAAGAATCTCGACCAAGAAACAACTTCACAGCTCAATTTAGTACACTCCCTAATCATTTTTGTTGATAATAAAGATGGCTGCGCGCTCGTATTTACGAGATTGTTTTTGTGACCCTCTTAGCTCAGTAAGTCTCGGTGTAGATGCTTAACGATTTGCGGTACACTTAAAATGTCGCTGCAAAATTGGATGCCTGAATCGATGAAACTCGAGTTTAAATGGTAAATGAATTATTCGATTGTTAGTAAATATTACATTTAAATTGTATGGCAGAGCTGTTGCAATTTGATAGTATTTCTCTATATTTGGAAATATTTGAGAAGTGAAAGGAATGATATCATTAACATTTACTCTATTTTCTTTTCTTTTTTTTTAAGTTGTGTTGTACCGGGTTCTAAATCGATTTTTTCGATTTTTATCTGTCTGAAGCGATATTGAAGAAATTTAATATGAGCTATTTATCTTATTTATGATGATAGATCTATTTTACTGTAGAAAAATATTGTATCTCTGTGAAATTTTTACAAATAAATAAACATTCGGCAGAAACCGAGCGAAGTCAGGGTGAGTCGCTAGTATCTATAATATAGTCTCTAGACTATTACTTACGCTCCTCTATATCTAGCTGAAATATATTAATGTCTGTGTACTATAGTCTGTATAAAATGTGTTCATACATTTACATCTGTTGTTAGCAAGATACAAAACTTGTTGAATGTAGAGTGATATTTAGTTGTGCTGATTTATTATATTACGCTCGCAATCACAAGAGCGTCTGTGAAGTTGAAAGAAGATTTATATTTTTCTTTTTATGTACACTCTAATATATTTTTGACTGTCTCGGTGGTGTAGTGGCTAGCATGTACAGTCATACATCGAGAGGTCCTGGGTTTTAGTCCCGGGTCGGGCCAAGTTTAATTATTGAGTCTTTGTGTTAAGCAAGTCTTAGTAACAGCCCGGAGTTGGGAAGTTGGTAATGTGTCACCCCCGTGCCTCGGAGAGCACGTAAAGCCATCGGTCCTGCACCTTAGCTTTCACTGGTAGTGTTGAGTAGTCGTCCCATCGGAGTATGAGTGATAGGAACAGAGAGTGCACTTGTGTCTGCGCGTACACTTGTGCACTATAATATCTCCTGCGTATTTGGCTAGTCTCAATGATATTGGCCGCCATTGCCGCAATCTGTCGGAGAACATTATTATAATATAGTTTAGTGATACACAAGCGATTTACATGCATAAGAAATATAACTTGAAAATATATTCTGAGAACATAACAGACAAAATATAAACGACAGGAATACGAAATTCTTAAATAAAAACGTGGCCACTACTAGCATTGTATTATTTATTAATGTGGATCTCCAGATTGCGTGTTGAATAATTGAGTGATTGAGAGGTACACAAACAAAGCATAATATACCAATGAACATCATCATACATAACTAAATATCTTCTAAGATATTATTATAGTCATTCCTGTAAAAATACTTCCATTTTTATTACCTATAAAACACAAAATTAAATAATGAAATCGCACTAAATAGAATTAATTTACACAGAATCTTAAACAACCTTAACAGAGAAAGTGACTTTCATTTTAATATTATTAGGCGAAATCCGGTTTACAAATTTAAGCGGTAATAAATTAAGTGTTTATAAAGGTGGTTAGCTTTAAATATCACTGTCCCACAAGAAAACCACGTGACAATTCGGTATGGTAACAGCTTCCGGCTCAACAAATATACTGTTTAACTAACCGTTAAAACTTAAAAACTTAAAACCGAGTGGACTATATTTTACCACTATTAATTAAATTATAAAGTATATTATAAATGTTGACATCATACCAAAATATAAATGTATAAGCTTCGTCTCCTTTTTCGGTCCGGTCTATCTCAAATTAAAAATGTATATGTACTAATGGAAAGTACCAATGCATGCTACTAGCAATCTCCTTTTATACAATAAATATATCTGTACATCCAAGTCTGTTAGACACCTTAATAATTTTTCAAGTGATTATATACTGTGGGTAATTACAAATTATGTACATTTTTCGTATTTACGTATATTATGATATACTTAGTACGTATATTATATAAGTATCTTTACCTTTATTGTATCTACTTTCAATTTAGCTGAAGCTTGAATTATTATTTATTGCTCTCTGTCTTGCGAATAATAAATTAAAAAAATATGGAGAGAAAGTCGCGAAAGTATTTCACAGATTTGGAAAAAGAAAACTTTTATGAAGGTAAAATATAATTACCGAGAGTGGAAAATGATGTAACTTAAGCGGTCCTAAATTGAACAATTCCTGAGTGAAATTTAACGGTTGTAGCAGTTGAAAATTGTCTGATGTCGGGTCCGTGTTATACAGACTGACAAATTTGCTTTTGAGTCTGCGCCTATGATACGGACGGAGTTGATTGAATTTTGTTCGGAAACAAATGTTTCATAAGCCTCCATTTCTAAAATTACTTTCAAATTGTTTTTAAAACAGCTTATATAGATTTATAAACAAACAGTTATCTAAAATATAAAAATATCGTGTCACAGTGTTTGTTATCGTTATATATAACTCCTCCGAAAGGCTTGACCGAATTTTATGATTTTTTGTGAATATTTGGTTGGTCTAAGAATAGGCCGTAGGCTATTTTTTAAGGTGATAAGGGTAGATAAGGTCCCTCTCCAGATTTTATTTTACTTTTAGACCAAACTTTTATATTTTATTTTTTTATGATTTGGCATCACAAAATACTTATAATCATAACCTTCTACCTTCTTTTTATAAGTGAGTCGCGGGCGAAGCCGTGGGAATTGCTAGTTAAGTATATAACATACTCATGTTACTACTTATTATCTAAATTTCTTTTTAAAATTTATATGATGCATTATACTCGTATATTTTAATAGTACGAATTTAATTATTTCTCTTCATAAGGTATCTGAAAAAAGCTTTGAATGTTCAATTACGCGTTAACTTTTATGGCTTGGCCTTTGTACACTCATTCCAGTATAAAGGTAGCCGTAAACTATGGCTGCTTCCGGCAAACGTAGTCAAGGTGACGCTGGACTCAATACAAAAACTGTATTTTACTGTACCATTTCTAATCGAACCTATACATTAAAATAACTAAATATGGATAAATGGCTTGAAGATTTATGATAAATTTTCTGTAATAAATAAAAATATAAAATCCTAAGTTCCTCAATTTAAGTACCTACTTGTATATAAAGTCTAAACAAATATAATTTTAAAAAACATTTACGATATCATATGTACCAACAAACGTTACTCCAAAAGCCATTAATTTAACGAGAGACTTACAGGTAGGTATTCATAATAATATTTTACTACTATTTTCGGTAACAATAACACCCCAGCGATCCCTAATGGCTGATCGATGTACAAAGTATTGTTATAGCTTCGTAACGAAAAGAACTTTTGTATTTTGTGAAATGTAATAAAAAGATAAATGCATTTTTTTTTTGTAATAATAAATGTAATTCATTGTTAGGTTATGTCTATACTGGCTATTATAGGAGATAAAAGCTCTACTTCAGTATGTTTGTTTGGAATCTAGTATGCACATAGCTTGAGACTGTCTTGAAAGGTATTTTTTTAAGTCAGGAATATATATTAAGTAATATAATTAAAAATCGAACGAATCCGAGCGAAGAGATGCTATTTCGCTAGTTTTGTTTTTGTTTTAATGTTCAAACAATGAGAATGTCAGCTATGAAACTATAGGTAAAATAACCAATGATATTCTAACAATAGATATGTTGTGAGCTCGCAATCGTGAAGACTCGAAAACGTCCTAATTGGGACGTATTGCCTTTAGTCTGTGTCACGCATGGCGACGAGTGGCACGCTGCTACAAAATTAAAAAAAATGCCATCCTGTGTATTTAGGAAATGCACCAATTATGATACCAAAGTTAATAAAACACAAGGGATCTCATACCACATGTTAAGAACGCAGTATACTTCGATTTATTAAAATATTTCAATTATTTGCCTAATATTATATGTCATCGGTCGCTAGACTAATGTTTGTTTACATTGACGCGCAATTGACAACACTAGCTGTCTCTTTTTTTCTTATTGATTTTATCGACTATCCCCTTTCTATCATTTTGACTTGTAGTGAAATGTACCTTCAATGAAAAGTGTGTATGTGTGCTGCGCGGAACCCTTTTTTTGGTTGTTTAGTGAGCGTATAACATATCTGTCTATTAGAATATCATTGTAAAATAACATATATTATGTATGTATTACATACAAAAAGTCAGTTAATTTTATTTATCTTAATTTTCTGAAGTAGGTATGGAATTACACACGTATAAGTACCAAAAATCACTTATAATAAAAATGTCTAGTTTAAATATTCATTTTGAGCTTTTTGTAATTCGTAATCCTGTACTCATGAAAAGATTGAAAATATAATATCATTTTTCCAAGTAATTTTTCCGTCATATGGCGTGAAATAATTTAGTGGATATCAGATACCTACAGATCTATATTATACATCATAAAATAATAAAAGAATTGTGATGCATATTGTTTATTAGTACAATGTTTCCATATCCCAAACTAAGTAATTAGTACACGAAATATGAATTTGTTGTAAATATTTACATATTATACTTAATTTCATTTTATATGCACAACGGGCTATATATACGGGATTTTACAATTCGTACTCAACGCTGCGTCGATTCTAAAAAGTATTTCAGTAAATAAAAGTGGTTGTATCAAGCGATCAGCGCCGCAGACTAAAACTAATTACATATTTAAGCATTTGGTAACCGCGTACTATTTTTTTTTAATTTGTTTCTCAGTACCTTACAATTATTAATTACAATGTTTTCATTCTTTCATTTAATTAGAAGTACAGTCATAGCCATATTGGTCTTTTACGAGTATCTCGAGTACAGTCATCGTTACTAACATTATCCATGCACTTATTTTAAACGTTTATTTGTTTTTACTAATCATTTCTAATGTAAAACCTTGGAATGTATAATGGCATAATGCTATTCATATTTCAATAACTTCTATTATAAATCTTATTTTAGTTTCCTTCAATATTTTTTACTGACACTAACCCCAGAATAAATCGTGATAAAGTGTATTCACAGCTTTCGATTCGTAACATCCAAACGTGTTTCCAGCACATTGTACTACTTATCATTATGTGGCGATTTGCGTTAGTTTGAACTGTTATTTTGTTGTTCCTCCAGTTTAACTCAGAAACGTCGTTAGTCATTTTTTAAAAAGATCTTCTAAGCAGTTTTTATAAAGAAAATGAATTTAGGTTTATGTTTGATAATAATTTTTAATGTATCAGTCGGCTATTTAAAATACAATACCTACCAATATTTAAAATATTTCAATTTATTAAAAATATGAGAAACAATGAATACAGATTGAAACTTTAGACGAATTTTAAGTAAAACAACAAAACTAAGCTCTTGTTTATTATACAGAAAAATACCCACCGTTAAGCTCTGTTACTTACATAACAAATTAGAAAGCTTAGCTCGAGTGCATTTTCACTTTATTATAATGAAAATGTTAAATAGAAGCTTTAAAATTGTTTAAATGAATTTTGAGAAAACTTCATTTTAGAGGAAAATTAATTAAATATGCTAAAAATTCCTTTGAAAATTTACCAAATTCGATTGTGCCTTTGGTTAATTGTAGTTAATTAAAGTATATAATTATATTAAACACATTTTTGAAATGTATGCAATTGTAGCTTTTATAATAATACAATTTTATAACCACTGTAGTTGCAAAACATTATATTTGTATGATATGTCGGCCACATTACTTTTAAATATATAAATATATAATCTATTGGGGTTTTACTTCTTCTACGCAATCTAACCACCGATTAACGTGACCTCCCATATAAATCTTCTTTATAATCCGTGGACATTGGTTGCTTCTTATCCTGCACGATGTATTGAATGATTTCCCTGTGATATTAGTTCGTTAAAAGAGTGACCTACAGTCACTGATAATCTAAATATATAAAAGCGAAAGGTCACTCCTCATCACGAAGTATTTCATTTGACACTAAAAAGTTAGTTACGTTTTATGAACGGAAAAAAAACCCGAGAGGCGCGAGGGTCGCTAATAGAAAATAGGTAGGTAATATCGCTTAATAAAAATATCATAAACATCTGTCCCGCTCTTTTAACGTTTATCTTATAAAGTACCTGACCTTCAACATCTTATTTCATTATTTTCTTATATATAAAGTTTAACATGTTCAAGTTGAAAGATATTGTGGCAAATTTAGGCCATCTCATTATGCGTTTAAGAGAAATATCTGTCAACGTCTTCAGACTATCTAGAATGGTCTTCACACAATGACGGTCTCGTCCTACTTATGTTAGTAAGCATTGTAAGCTGCCTTCCATCTTCCTGCGGTGCGGAAATTGTCATATGTACGTAATACGATTGCCTATAACGCTGCATTCCTGAAAATAACAAAAATGGTAACAATGGTGTACTGCTTACATTTATTTCGAATAGTTTATATTTTTACAAGTATTTATTACTAAATAAATTCTTCTGAGCAGATTAATTTAATATCCTTTTAAAACGTATTATATTTAGAAATAAAAGTTAAATTTGTATAGTTTGCTTGGACACCGGCCTGTCTTCGATAAAGAGGGTTCAGGCCATAGTAAAAAACGCTGGCCAAGTGCGACTTAGTAGAGTTAATAATATCTGTGTGAATATCTTCACCAGATATGTGTTACACAGTAATGCATAATTATAAAATACTAACATAAGTTAAAAAAATAATTATTTTTTTTATTTCATACTCTATCTTTTCCATTTCCACAATCTTTGGGAGAAATAAATCAAGTCATCACCAGCATCTTGAGTGCGTTCAGAACTAAAAGCTAATTGATGCGTCACTATAATAAAGGCAGTGGCCTATATTGCCTAACCATAACGTACCTGGGACTCATGCCAATTTAAATGGCGTGATTACGTTAGATTTTTCTTGAGTTATATAATGTTACAATATCATTGGCAGGTAAAATTTTTTTCTTTTTAATGTAAGTTTATCTTTAGGAGCAATAAGCCCAATCTAAAAAGTACTTAAGAAATAGAAACCAATACGCATACGCAATCAATCAATCCTTAAATAAAGAAGCTATAGTATATTTAATCGATATGCTATCAGAATGATGTCCCGGAAAAAGCTAGCACACTTTTTATACTTTTATTCCCAGTGTTAAAATACTTCGTTACATCGACGTTACAATTTGCGGTTTTGTCAAAAAATCATTGATATAATATTCTCACATCTGCTAAGAAATCGCATGATACAGCCCTATGAATGAGAGTATAAGATAATATGGTATTGCTGACGTTTTGTGAGAATGATGTAGGTACTTAAGCACAAGGAAGTCTCCATTGGGTCCACATAATTGTTAATATTTTTTTTAGTTGTGGAGACAAGTTATTAATTTTTTTCATGCCGAATACGTCTGATATCTGATAAGAGTTTTGCTTTTCACATAAATTTATCATCATTTCACAGCATTTAATTTTTGTACTATATTTGATTTTTGAATTTCTCAAATTTATAGTGTTAAACCAATATATCTATAGTTTAAAATCAACATTTAATGTAATAAGGGACTACAGTCCCTTCGTTGGTGAAAAATTAAGATACAGAAGCAAGTGAAAATACACCTTTTTATACATTTTGCCATTTGCAAAGGACGTTTAACAAATTAATTAAGATCGAATATTTCGATCAAACAGTACCTGTTTTGGGTTGGATGTTTACCATTTCCTCGCAAACGTTATTAGAACAGCTTATCCGATATGGTCTGGTCGGGGCAAACGGAGCAGGCATCTTAAGGCTACCCCTTTCACGCTTGCTGTGGACTTCTGCAACATTAGGGGGTTGAATTCCAACTTGAACGCCGTCCACTTCCACCTTGAGACGGCGAAGCCGGCCTTGCTCTTCCTCACTGAGACGCAGATATCCTCTCCGGCTGACACCTCTTTCCTCTCTTACCCTGGGTATAAACTGGAGCATTCCTTTATACCTCGGGCTGGGGTGTGCGTGTACGTCAGAGAGGATATCTGCTCTCGTCGCCTCGTCAGCCTTGAAGGGCAGGACCTATCTATCCTCTGGCTACGTGTAGACTGCGACGACCATCCGCGAATCTACGCGTGCCTGTATAGGTCCCATAGCGGTAATGACGAAACTGACCGACTCATTGAGCACATGCAAATGGCTACAGATTCCGTGCTGCAGCAGATCCCATCCGCAGAGATCGTGATTCTCGGCGATTTTAACGCCCATCACGCCGAATGGCTTAGATCACGCACCACCGATCATGCGGGGAGATCTGTTCACGATTTCGCATTAGCATATGGTCTGACACAACTGGTCACCTCGCCAACGCGAATCCCTGATGTGGAGGATCATACACCTTCCCTGTTGGACCTTCTGTTGACCTCTCATCCGGACGGCTACCTGGTATCCGTCGATCCTCCTCTTGGTTCGTCGGACCACTGCCTTGTTCGGAGTATAGTGCCAGTTACGCGCTCAGCACAACCTCGCTTTGCGGGCTGCCGCCGCGTATGGCACTACAGGTCAGCGGATTGGGACGGGATGCGGTCATTCTTTGCGTCCTACCCATGGGGGCAGATTTGCTTCTCGCCGGATGATCCAGACGTCGTTGCTGACTCTGTCACCGATGTGGTACTTCAAGGTATGGAACTGTTTATTCCGTTCTCTGCAGTGCCCATCGGAGGCAAATCCCAACCTTGGTTTGGTCGCTCCTGCAAGGTGGCATCTCGCCGAAAGCTGCAATGCTACCAAGCCTGGGCTGTCGCGTCGGCGTCTAATGATGTAAATACCAGCGCTTTTAAAAAGGAGTATAACTTTGCCTCTAGGTCCTTCAAAAGTGTAATTGCTAATGCGAAGTCGAAGCACATTAGCAGAATTGGCGAGAGATTGGGGCGTCTTCCTTCAGGAACACGTGCGTTCTGGTCTCTCGCAAAGGCTGTTTTAGGGAATTTCTGTCAGCCTTCTCTTCCACCTCTGCACACGGAGGATGGCTCGCTGGCCCATGCCGCGAAGGAGAAAGCCGATCTACTGGGCTCTCTTTTCGCGTCCAACTCGACTCTGGATGACCAAGGAAACTCACCACCGACAATCCCGCGGTGCGATACTACGATGCCGGAAGTTCAGTTCCGGCAAAGCGCAGTACGAAAAGCGCTTCTCTCCTTGGACATTCATAAGTCGAGTGGGCCCGATGGCATCCCTCCGATCGTGTTGAAGACATGTGCTCCGGAGTTGGCACCGGTCTTAACGCGTCTTTTCCGGCACTCCTATTCATTAGGCGTAGTCCCGAAATCCTGGAAGGCCGCTTTAGTGCACCCGATCCCAAAAAAGGGCAACCGCTCGGATCCGTCCAATTATAGGCCAATAGCCATTACCTCCTTGCTCTCCAAGATAATGGAGACCATTATCAACTGCCAGCTCCTGCGGTACCTAGAGGAGCACCGGCTGATTAGTGACCGCCAGTACGGCTTTCGTCGAGGTCGCTCAGCCGGTGATCTTCTAGTTTACCTGACACATAGATGGGCAGAAGCAGTTGAGACCAAGGGGGAGGCGCTTGCGGCCAGTCTGGACATAGCGAAGGCCTTTGATCGGGTATGGCACAAAGCGCTTCTTTCGAAGCTACCTTCCTATGGGCTTCCCGAGAAATTGTGCAACTGGATCACCAGCTTTTTGGCTGATCGGAGCATCAAGGTCGTTGTCGACGGTGCTTGCTCTGATCCTAAATTTGTCAATGCTGGTGTACCACAAGGCTGCGTACTGTCTCCTACTTTGTTCCTTCTGCATATCAATGACATGTTGCAAATCAACAACATTCATTGCTATGCAGACGATAGCACTGTGGATGCCCTGTACACTGGCCGCGCTAATATTTCTCGGGAAAACGTCGACGAGTGCCGGAACAAACTTGTGTCTGAAGTCGAATCTTTGTTAACCAAAGTCTCGGATTGGGGTCGACGAAACTTAGTCCAATTTAACCCCAAAAAGACACAAGTTTGCGCGTTAACCGCTAAAACAATGCCGTTTGTCGTAACTCCTCAATTTGAGGACACTCCCCTGTCTGCCACAGCCAGTATCGGAATACTTGGCGTCGACATTTCGAGCAAAGTCCAGTTCCGTGGTCAATTGGAAGATAAGGCCAAATTGGCCTCAAAGAAGCTTGGTGTGCTCAGTAAGGCGAGACAGTACTTCACGTCTGGTCAGCGCCTTAACCTCTATAAGGCGCAAATTCGGCCGCACATGGAGTACTGTTCTCATCTCTGGGCAGGAGCTCCCCAGTACCAGCTACTTCCATTTGACCGCATTCAACGTAGGGCGGTTCGACTTATAGACGATCAAGCTCTTTCCGATCGGCTTGATACTTTAGCTCTGCGTAGAGATGTTGGATCACTCTGCATCTTCTACCGCATTTATCACGGGGAGTGTTCTGAGGAATTGTTCGAACTGATCCCGGCCGCAGAATTCCATCATCGGACATCGCGACAAAACCGTAAATTCCACCCACACCACCTCGATGTCCAGCGTTCCACAACAGTGCGATTCCTTAGGCATTTTCTGCCTCGCACAACCACTCTGTGGAACCAGCTGTCGCCGGCGGTCTTTCCGAACCGTTACGACCTGGCAACCTTCAAGAAGAGAGCGTATTCTTTTTTGAAAGGCCGGCAACGCATTTGCAAGCCCTGTGGTGTTGCAGATGTCCATGGGCGGCGGTGATCACTTACCATCAGGTGAGCCTCCTGCCCGTTTGCCCCCTTTGTCCCATAAAAAAAAAAAAAAAAAAAAAAAAAAAAAAAAAAAAAAAAAAAAAAAAAATGTGCCAAATCGAAAATGAAATCTACATTGCAAAATATTCTAATTCAAACAAAGTTACCACCTGATGTATTTAGACAATATTAAAGAAATGTTCTAGTAATGAGTGACTATAATGCAACAAACATTAGATTTGGCCATTCAATTTTATGGCTACGGAGCTATGGGCAATGTGCGAGAATATTAAATTTTCGTCCAACGAATACAACGTGTCGGTCCCAAATTGTGTTACTGACGCTTTCAGTCATTTGTAATCAAGGGATAGTGATTCTATCATATACAATTGCTTATATGATTTTGAAGCGTATGAACATTCAGTCTTTCAGTTTATGGGGAACAAGGAAATATTTTAGACAACTTATTAGTTTATTTGTTGCATAGGTCGTTTATTTAGGCCGTTCAACTTTGAATATTTATAATAAACATCGACATTGTTCTCAAGGATTTTTTATAATAATATTAATAAATATTTATTTACAAGATATATAAGGTGCGTCAGTGCATTAGTGTGTAGATAAGAAACTTTGTAATGTCATATAATATTTGTTATAAGCGAACTGAACAAATAATAATGTACTGTAAAGATTTTACTTTTCTTAATAAGAATATCTACTTTAATCTATTTTCATTACACGAAAAATGAAGTAGTCAGTGAAAGAATCTGTCATAAAATAATTATTCTGTTCGCCTTTGCGGGCAGACGATAAACAGCCGCAATCTTATTACAGTACTAGAACACGCTTTAATCATAACATTATTTTTAGATACTGTTTTAGCCGTCATTTATGTGAATAGTAATTAAAACGGTCTATTTTTTGACTTATCATAAATTATTTTGACTGGCTGAGCAAAAAAAGCAATCTTTTTAGTTACTGAATTTACTACACTAACTCTTGTTACAGAAATTTAATCAAAATTTAAAATATTAACATATGTGTTCACTTTCTTCACTTCCATTATTTATTGAAATCAATAAAGCAGGCCTTCTTAAACTTTTTGGAAGATATAAATTATCTTAACGATTCACTACGTGATTTCGCGGTCATATAAATAACTCGGTGTTCACTGTGCGCTATTAAAAACCTTAGTGTTTACTGTTTACACATTTCGAATTTATTATACATGGTCTTTGTCTGTCTTTCGACGAGAATTTCAACAAACAAATATATAATGCATCCTAGTTTAAATCGAAGTGTGTAAAACAATGTAATGTAGAAAAAGCACAGTGATGATAGCGAATTATTTGATATTTGACTTATGAATTGGATTGATGTTTGGATTAAAATTCGTATATCAATCATTAATATATAGATAGTTATAACATAAAATGTACATACAGGCATGAAAATTGTACAACTAAATTCGTTCTTTTAATTTGATTATCAATAAATTATTACAATCATCATCAGCCCTTTTTAACGTCCCATTGCTGGGCACGGGCCTCGCTCAGTACGAGGGGGATCAGGCCATAGTCCACCGCGCTGGCCCAGTGCGTGTTGGCGGACTTCACATGTCTTACGAATACGAAAACTTGCTAGGTTTTCTCAGACATGCAGGTTTCCTCACGATGTTTTCCTTCACCGTAAGACAAGTGGTAATCATGATAGAAAATGATTCGCACAAAAAAATATCAGAGGTGCGAGACCCGGATTTGAACCCGCATCACTCGGTTATACAAGCAACGCGTTACCGCTGGGCTACCACTGCCTTAAAATTATTACAATATAAAAAGTGATATCTATATTAATATAATAAATACGAATGCCTATAACTTACGATTTATCCGTTTTACCGCTAAAGATTTTTTCAGAAATTATGCTCAGTCATAGGTTACACCTTTAGAACAGATCTTACCCGCCGTTTTGCTGTCTTATCCTGTTAGTATGCAAGTAGTCATGCGGGGAAAAGTGATATGATTATATGTAGGTACGTATTGATATAATATTAAATCACAATAGCCCAATAATCTGCGCCAGCGGTCGCGGGATCGACTCCCGCTGGGGGCATTCATTTTGAGCACAAATGTTTGTACTCCAGTCATGGGTGTTTATATTTATAATATATATGTATTTAAAGTTAAATATGTGTAGTATGCAATGCTTGTTACTTTCGGGTAGCAGCCGAATGGGCCGGCACGCCCCGTATAGTACCACTCTCTCACAGGAGACCGGCGTGAAGTGGCAGCTATGCTGTCGCGTTTCGTCCAGTAAGTGGGAGTCCGGGAGGCCCACTCCCCATCCCTCCTACCTTCCCCCCTCACTCCCTCCTCCCTCCCCCTCCCTCCCCCCTTTCCTGAAAGGCCGGCAACGCATCTGCAAGCAGTTGCAGATGTCCATGGGCGGAGGTAATCACTTTCCATCAGGTGAGCCTCTTGCCCGTTTGCCCCCTTACTCCCATAAAAAAAAGCTTCGTAGCTTACCACCGCTTAACTAGATGGCGCGGTGTGTAATAATGTCCCAAAATATTTATTTATTTAGAAGAAAAAGATAAGATTTTCCGCAAGATATTGCAAATAACATTTTTATATATTTTTCACACGATCGTAGAAAATGCGACAGAAAGAGTACATTAGCTATAAATGTACTTTAAAACACTATAAAGCTCCATAAGGAAGCTATTAGACATTTTGTTTTTCCATTACCTTTCAGTACTTTTATTAACTAAGAAGACTAATTTCAGGCAATCATTTCATAACAGTATATTCTTGTGTACCTATATTGAAATTTCTAAATTTGAATCCGCTTCTCGGTGAATAGATGAGGTTTTTCTTTATAAAATTATCTATATGTCGATGACTCTTCTGAAAAAAAAACACGATTTTACAACGTACAAAGCTCGGTCGACCAAGCGTCTATCTGCGGTTCTTCGATAAAGCATCGTAGCTCGATATTAGAACGCCTTTCTCTATATATAAAAGACTTTCGAAACACAACGATTTTCTAAAATCGCAACGATAATTTTAGACCTTGACACGTTTCAATAAACACAAATAAACCAACTAACAAACCTCTGCAGGTTTGTATACTCGTATTAGTAGGTGCAGTTCTACGCAATTCAAGCACCCATCACGTCTTAAATGGGGCGTCGCAGGATCGCTTGCGCATTCTACTACGACACCACGACGGCCCGGCAGGTCTGCCGAAGCAGACTATACAGCCAAGACAGCTCCACAGTCCACTCTGCTATGCAGAGAAGTACCAGGAGCAACCCGCAAATCGCCCAACGAAGTGGGCCCTCCCTGCGCGTTTCTTGGCTTCGCGTCTACGCTACTGAGCCTCCCCCAACCACGACAAGGTGAACGCACGTTGGAGGGAGCTACAAACGCTTAAGCGAAGCAAGGTCAAGTCACTAGTATTTTCATAAAAGTAATGAAGTACACCTTTAAATGAAAATAGCTTTCATAATACTTTGCAATTTATTATTTGGTTCTTCCTTTCCGGCGGGTTTTTCCTTTGCGGCGGCTTACTTCAGTGTAACAAACAATGTCGAAAGCTTACCACAAAGTCAATATTACTATTCGCTTATGGTTTTTTTATAATTATAAATATAATAAAATGCTAATGGGTTTGTACATTGAATTTCTATGTAAAATCTTATTGAAATAGTATTTTTTCGTTATGGATGCCGAATCTATAGTTTTTAGATATTTTTCAGCAGAAGTTTTGTATAATGATGATTATTCAGATTAATGAAATATGATATATATATTAATGAATAATGATGATTATTCAGTGAATCAAAAACTTTCTCACCCTTTTTACCAAAATTGGGCGGACGGAGGATTATGATATATTATGATATATAGAGAATTTCGCACACTTATAGTTTATAGAAGCGAAAGGGAGTGCAGAATGCTAATATTTTTATAAAATTATGCATAATAATACAATTAATAAAAAAACATTACACACACTACCATTATATTTGACACACTGAATGTCAAACATAACCATAAAAAATCATCAATCAAATATTATTATAGTTAATAATTAAGGTCTAAATTCGACCACAGGTTGACCACTAGTAATTTTAAAACTAGATACATAATTTACATATGTACTGAAATAATTGAATTTTATAAATATTTCTAAAATATGTATTTGTATATTTGCTCTGCTGAAAATTCGAGAGATATTGCGTAGAATATCTGTTGAAGGATCTAAACAGCAGTCGCGTGCCACCGCCAGCCACTGCGACTGGAGAGTCTAGTCAGTAAATAATTGCTTCCTTCGATTATGCTTAGCTCAATTATCTTTGCTGCTTATCTTATTGTAAATAAATATTCATGAAAGCATAAAAAATAAAAGAAATAAATCATAAGTCGCACTTGTAGAATTATACTGAAGTATTTAAAAATTTGATGGAATGAGAATAATCCATAGAACGGCAGTTCTGCGAAGTGTCTTTTTAATATTATTTATGTTTCTTTTATTTTATTAAACTTTATGTACGTTTTTCCTAAAAATTAAATTAAAACTATTATTGAAGTAAAAAGCAATAATAATATTTTTAAATTAAATAACTGGGATTAGAAGATTGTGTAAAATTCTCACATAAGATTTTAACCTAATGTATAAATAGAAACGAAAGCAGTTTTTTTTATAGAAACACACTCAAAAATTTTCACATTTATAATATTAATAATAATAATAATAATATACTTTATTGCACACCACAAAAGAAACATAAAATACATTTTAAAAAACACACACACAAAGAAAAGATGCACATTAGGCGGCCTTATCGCTGGAAGCGATCTCTTCCAGGCAACCTTAAGGTGGAGGAGTAAGTTATCTTAAAACAGTAGGTGGTGTACACGCTTTGACACATAAATAGAAATATTTATTACAGATAAATTAATACATAGATACATAGATATATTCCTACATACATACATACTTACATACTTACATATATACATTACATTATACATACATATATAAATACATACATATATACATATATATATATACATACACACTGATAAAATACATATATATTATATACATACATACACACTGATAAAATATGTCAATAAACTTTTATTTCTTATACATACATACATACAAATACAAACAAACGAGCATACGTAAATCCGATTTCAATATATTAATATATAGATATATTAAAAAAAAATATATAATAGAGAAAATAATAATAATAAAATGAAAAAAAAAAAAACAGGACTAAAGAGAGGGGGAAATGGCTAAGGAGAAAGGCTTAAAGAGAGAGATAGTAATCTTTTAACAAGCATTTAAATTTATCCAAGCTTTTAGCACATCTAATGTTTGAGGGAATTGAATTCCACAATCGAGCAGCTTTTACCGTATAAGAATTTGTGAAGAAGCAGGAAGAGTGGGGAGGAATTTTAAGGGTAAGGTCCTGAGCAGAGCGAAGTGAACGCGTATGGGAATCACTCAGAAACTCAAAACGCTCTTTCAGATAGGAAGGAGTTGAAGGGTTAAACAGCACGCAGTAGAGAAGATGAAGAATATGAGTATTCCTGCGGAAGCGGATTGGGAGCCACTTGAGCTTTTTACGAAATTGGGAAACATGGTCATATTTTCTAAGACCGAAAATAAACCGTATACAAACATTTTGGAGTCGCTCAAGTTTATTCAAATGCTCCTCCTTGATGTCAAGATAACAAATGTCAGCATAATCAAGAATTGGTAATAGGAGCGAATTTGCTAACGCAACTTTGGTAGGTATCGGAAGAAAATTTCGCAATCTACGTAGAGCAGCAATAGCTCCAAACATCTTTCGGCTCAGTTCACTCACTTGCGGCCCCCATGACATATGTTGATCGATTATTAAACCAAGATTCTTTACTTTATCATTAAAGGGTATCTGAACACCATTTAGCGATATTGTAGGTATTTGCATTGCCTTGGTTTTTGTCAAAATCCTACGACTGCCAACAATAATGGCCTGCGACTTCGCAGCGTTTAGGTTAAGGCCAAATGATTTACCCCATTCGGCTATAGAGGAGAGATCTTTGTTTACATTTTCTATTGTTCGAGGTAAATCAACCATAGATGTCACGGCATAAATTTGCAAATCGTCAGCATATAAGTGGTAGGAAGAAGATATTTGAGGACAAATAGTATTAATAAAAATTGAAAATAGGAGAGGAGACAACACGCCACCTTGTGGGACACCGGCATTAACTGTGCACCACTCGGAGTAAGAATCTTCAATGCGAATGCGTTGCCGGCGACCGTACAAGTAGGAACGAAACCAGTCAACAACCTCAGGAGATATGTTAAGAGAAGATATAATGGCTAGCAGGATGTCAAAGTCCACCGTATTGAAAGCATTACTAAAATCTAGTAGAACCAATACTGTAAGTCTTTGGTTATCCATACCTTCTCTGATGTCATCCGTGATTTTAACTAAGGCAGTAGTGGTACTATGACAAGGACGGAAACCGGATTGAAAGGAGTTTAAAAGATTGTGCTCGTGGAGGAAATTACTTAATTGCCGGTGGACCAGTCGCTCGAGTACCTTTGACAGAAAAGGAAGAATAGATATAGGACGATAATCGGAAAAGGAAGACGGACTAGACAATTTTGGAAGAGGAAGGATTTGTCCATCTTTCCAGGATGAAGGAAACTGATTGAGATTGATTGAGGAATTCAGAATGAAAGTAATAGAAGGAATGATATGATTAAGAATAGGGAGAATCATTTTGCGACTTATACAGTCTGCTCCAACTGCGTCAGATTTTATAGCCATAATATTTCTCTCAACATCACTTTCGGAAAATTGACTAAAATTAAAACATGGAAAATCAGGAGTAGGTAAAGTTGAAAGATAGTTAATAGTGTTTAATTTATTTGTACTATTTATAGTAACTGAAGAGGAGAAATGCTGATTTATCAGATTCAAATCTATATTGTATGGATTTATGTTATGTTTAGATTTACCTACTCCAAGAGACTTGAGAAACTTCCAAATTTTATCTGGATCCTTTTCTTCGATGACAGATTTGTAGATATGGCGTCGTTGACTATCCCTACACACTATATTGCAACGATTGCGAGCCTTAATATATTTAGCCTTATTTTCATCGTTGGGGTTAGAGACGTACTTTGACTTCGCTACAAATTTTTTTCTTTGAAGTTTTTTGATTTCAGAAGTGAGCCATGGAGCCGGAAGATGTCTCATACGAACAGGCCGAACCGGTGCATGGATGTCATACAATTGGATCAACAGTGAATTTAAAATTGACACTTGCTCGTCAACTGTGTTAGCACTAGAAACAGCAGACCAGTCGATTTTATCAGCATCCATCTGCAATCTCTCTAAATTGATACCACCAAAATTGCGCTGCAGAAGGATTCTTGATTTTGCTTTTGGCGGTTTTAACTTAAACGACAAATAAATAAGGTCATGGTAAGAAAAAGGAGCAGAGCACTGGCCATGTTTTGCAACAAGGTCGGTGGAAGATACAAAAATTAGGTCAAGAAGAGAAGGTATGCAATTTGGGAATCTATGAGTGGGATTGAGTGGGAGAATATTTAAATCGACTGAATTTATAAGGGAACAAAGACGATTTGCCCTATGATCATTCTTTTGAAGACACGTGTTGAAATCACCCATCAACAAAGTATGATCATACAAGGGTTTAAATTCTTCTATCAGGGTTTCGAATGATGAGAAATAATCGATCGTGTGACTAGGATTATAATAGACGCCCAGAAGTATTCTGGAGTGAGATAAAATAACTTCAATAAAAAGATGTTCGGTTTCTACGTTCCCCTGTTGTTGAGACATACTAACGATTGAAAAAGGAATATGAGAACGTAGATAGATCGCTACTCCACCTCCTGTTCGTCCAGTACGATCATTTCTAATTAAATGAAACCCTGGTAGCGAGTAAGATGTAGAAGGAAGACATGGTTTAAGCCATGACTCTGACACTAATATAGCGTGTATATTTTTACTAGTAAATGATGATAACATATCAGGATAGTGCGCTGGAATACTCTGAGCATTAATATGAACCAGATTAAAATTTTTCAGAACATCTGAGAAGTATAAGTCGAGTGTTTCGCCAAGTGAAAGGATACTGTGAAAACTGTCGTTGCTGCTATCGCCTTCGGAAGTAATGCAGGACAAGAAAGAATTATTTAAGCTAATATCATTTAAAGTCATATTATGTGTATGTAATTATAATATTAAAATAAATTAAATATATTATAAAATAAATATAAATAAAATATATTATAAAAATATAGATATTAAGTTACGTAAGTACTACTCACCCGCCAGTTGCAAGAAAGAAAACAAATTTCACAATACAAACAACAAAAAAAAAAATGTAAGATGAAAAACAAACAAAAAGAATTACATAGTAGGTATTAGGCATTAAAAATATAAATTGAATCAAAAAAATATATATAAGTAAACAATGAAAAAACAAATATAGATAAAAAAAGATGATAATAAAAAAAAGAATGTTATAGTGTGTACAGCCTTAATTATCCATAGACAATACAAAATTATCTATGATACATTTAACTCGTATTATAGTATAGTCTGTAACACTTGTCTATAGGTTTATTCACAGGTTTATTATTCGTCTATGGTCTTACCATCAGTAAGTAAACAATAACAAATAAGAAACGTGCCTAGTACCTAAGAACAATAAAGTTAAAAAATATAAAAGGATATATACAAAAGAATTAATAAGCTTAACTATTTTTTAACTACTCGCTTTACCCGTGAAGCCACCACTTTGTCCGTTGTTTTGGCAACCGATATTGTCTGCGGTGATTTAATTGAGTTGCTAGGAATTCCGGTGAGATCGAGCTTAGACTCCGCACGATGTCGAGAGCCATCCGGTGCAATAATATGGATGTACCCATCCCGTGTCCAGCATTTGTTGACACCAAAGCGCTGCCTTGCCTCCAAAAACGCTTCATGTCTGCGCTTTGTAAGGAACTCGGATTGTGTAAAACCAGTGCCTTTAAGTTTCGTTTTGGCGAACCACACTTTATTACGCACACTAATATCACTGAACTTCACTACAATAGGCCTGGGCTTGTCAGCGGGGCGGCCTAAACGATATGAGTTTTTAATACTTTCTGTAGAGAAGTTCTGCAGATCGAGATGGTCCGCGATCAAAGTCGTGATTCTGGCAGCACTATCCTCATTTTTGTGCTCCGGTACACCGTGGAAGAGAATCATCTTGCGCCTTCTTCTCATTTCATTTCGATCGACCTCCAATGCGAGGCATTCAACTTGACGTTGCAAGGTATTAAGTACAGAAACAATAAAGTTTCTGAAGTTATTAAACTCGGTTGGAAGAGCACTAGAAGACACAGATGAGGACGTCTTGTTTAAATCTTGCTGAAACTCATTCATCCGAGTGTTAAACATATCAGTCAGCGTGGACAAAGACTCCTTGATCGACTCCATAGTATTCAGTGAATTATAAAAATTGTTTTAAGGGATTAAGTACCAGGATTATTCTTGCAGGTGGGTAAATAAATACTCACATGAGCATAATATGTTACAAAAGTGTAAATAAATAATTTAAATCTTAATTTTAAATTTAAATTAATCAGCTGATCGCTAATTTACGTGTGTCGCGTTTCACTCCTACCCACGAAAAAAGTATGGTCATTGGTGGTAGAATGCGGAAAACCTAAAAGAAAATTGATAAAACATTTTTCTCGCAACCCAATGTCGTAAAATGTAGATCGTATATAGAAGTCAATAGATCCTTGCCACACGTTGAAGAAACAATTTCACAATCCATCGCCTTTCAATTTATAATGTCATTACTTATCGATCTTTAGCGGGTGCCGAGCCTTCGAAGGATCTTTAACTGCCTAATAATATGATACATTATAATAGAATATAAGGAAATAAAAATTTACATTGATAAGTACCTATATTTACAAAAATATATATATTTTTATAGGTACAAATGACAATAAGTATTATTATCTAATAGATTTTTTGGTAGTATATAAATAACTAGCATTACCCGCGGTTCCGCCCACGTTCAGAATATATACATACATAGATATATTTCTTTATACCAAACTAAAAATCAGGAATCAATTCAGTAGATACTGTTCGCGCCACCTTTACACGTTTACTCTTTTATGTCAGAGATCTTTGTCGTAATCAATAATAACTACGTATGATGATGATGTCTTCCCGACCGAATCTCATTGAGACTAGCCATCTGCGCGGGACATATTATAGTGCACGAGTGTATGCGCAGACACAAGTGCACTCTCTATTCCTTATCACTCTCATATTCCAGTGGGACTACATAATATAGTATTTAAATGGATAGTTTAGTCAAACTCACAAACAAACATACATTCATGTAAATACATATTTTTGGGTTTAATATTTACTCTAATATTTCGAAATACTTAGCACAAAGTCAAAACAGTTTTTATATTGTATAACAACAACGCTTTGTGTTTACTTGAGCGCTACTACGCTACTTTCTCAGAAGCTAATTCGTGAATAGTAAACATGGCGTCTACAATATGAATCTTTTTTATCTTCCAAAGAAAAATGTGGTGTTATAAATTTGAAGATTTACAGACAGAGTAGACTGTGGTATTCTCCGTATCCACCACAAATTACGTTTTTAAAATAAAAACAGTACTCGTTTTAATATTACTAATACCGTGAAATACTTTTACTTACGAGTATATTACAGTTTTATAGGCTAAAAGCAAATATCATCATAATAACGCGTAGTTATGTTAGATACGATTTTATCCTAATATTATGTACCGTTAAGATAGGTTATATCCCATGTTATAATACTAGCTATACACCTGCAAAAACATTATAATTAAGTAAAAAAAGGTTATGATGTAGGGTTTTCAGAAGAAATTTTTGGAGCAATGATAGAAGGCGAATGTTAGCCTTGCGACGAACCAAACATCATTCTTCTTCTGCCCTTTTCAACGTCCCAGCCTCCCACTGCTGGCCACGGGCCTCCCTCAGTACGAGGGGGATCAGGCCATAATCCACCGCGCTGGCCTAGTGCGTGTTGGCGGACTTTACATGTCTTAAGAAAACTTGCTAGGTTTTCTCAGACATGCAGGTTTCCTCACGATATTTTCCTTAAGCGTAAGACAAGTGGTAATCAGGATAGAAATTATTCGCACATGAAAATATCAGAGGTGCGAGACCTGGATTTGAACCCGCATCATTCGGTTATACAAGCGTGAAGCGAGCGCGTTACCGCTGGGCTACCACTGCCTCTGTTATCATTAAGATCATTGAAATCTGACGTATGCCCAAACGCCTACTTAAGGGTAATCGGAAGGACATAGAAGTCGAGGCAGGCCTACGCTCAGGGGGTGGGATGGCATAGAGTAGGACATTAAAGCAATTGATAACAGAAGTTGGAGACAAATAGCGGGAGATAGAGAAAACTAAAGATATACATTTAACTAGATTAAGGCTTACCCTGGAACTGTTATGATCAAGAGTTCTTTTATTGTGCATAAGAACTTTATAATATGATATGCGTTAAAAAGTACCTACAGACTGATAAAATATTATTCCGTCACAAAAAGAAAAAAAAATACATGACTACCTTTTACAATTCATTAAGCTTAAAAATGCTTAAAAAGATCAACACGATGCTATTTGACAGGCTCTTGTGGTCGCTAAATCCATTTGGAAATTGAAATTCTTCTGTATATTTAGGTTCAACGCTATTATTCGAGTGACGTGTTTATTGAGTAAACTCGTTATGACAGTACCGGTCGTTTATATCACTTTGATTTCACATATCGTAAAAACTTTATTGTAAATAGATTTTTTTACGGACACATTTAAATTGAAATTATGATGGGATGGGACACGAGGGGATTATAACAGCGCCATCTAGATAGTAGTAAGCTACTTTACGTACTTGTGTTGCGGATACCAGATAGTTGATATACTACACATATAAATTTTTAAATACATACATATTATAAATATTAACACCCATGACTGGAGTACAAACAATAGTCATTACTATCGATATAAATGCCGAATATATAGTTTTTAGAATACTTGTCTGTCTGTCTGTGACCACATTACGAGAAAACCACTGGATATAAATGAAAATCGGTATGATAATAGCTGGTTGTCCATAAAATAATCGATACAAAAATTTAAAACGAACTTAGGAACGAATTTAATCTGATTTACGTCGTAAGAATACTTGTATTTTTTACCTTTTTCAATAAAATATATATAGTGAAATAAAATTGAAAAATTTAAAATCTTACCTGATAGCTTTAGATGCGATAATGAATCGTTGAAAAAAGAAAATAGAATAAAAATTCAGACTGAAGGAATGAGAGAAACGAATAACAGTTCCCATTTCGGATTCAGTCGCTTGAATTTTTGCATTTGTTAATTTAAATTGCATTCTAATTCCTTCGTATTTTCTAATTTGATACCTGACAATCAATAAGATTCAACAGCTTTGCAGTTTTATATTTTATCTACATATCTACAGTTTGTATTTTATGTAGGTATATTAATTATATAAATCTAGAGCTTTATTGCTTAGTGGAATTTATGGCGGAAGCTTAGTGGAAATAATAAATCATTCCATAAAATTCTGTAAATATCAAATGGTAATAGAGGCTTAATGAGAAATGTTGGTTCAAATATGTAAATGTAACTAGAAACTAATCTCTAAAAATCAGCAAGGCATACCGTTCGGTATCGGCGGTGGATGAACGTGAGTCGAAATTATAATAAAGATATTTGACCCTTGTCAGAGCACTGGTGCGTGCTATCACGATTCACGCCCAAGCCTTTTGGAAAGGAATCCCTTCATACACTAGGCTTGCCCGGCGGTAGTACTTGTATTATATATATGTAAGTGTATGTATAATGTATGTATATAGAAATAATAATCAAAATTTATATTCCATACATCCGTATAGGAGTGGTAAAATTATTTGTTTTTTTTTAATATATATTTATAGTTATTTATTTATTATTATTTTTTTATCAAATTACTAAGTATTCTAAAAGTTGTATTTATTTAAAACCATGCAACATGACTTTCGGCGTCCACTTTGTACATTATAAATATTGAACGTTCCATTGCAATTATTAAAGTTTTACATACCAAATTGTTGAAATAAACTTTACCTAGCAGTTGAATTTCAAAAAAGTGATTGATGAGGTGGTAATATTTTGTTGACCTTTTTCTCACGAAACCCATACAGCATATCTACAACATTTCAATCATACCCGGCAGACATTTTGGTTTGAAATATGCTTCTGATTTCCCTTATACATGCGAAAACAAAAATAAGTTATATATTTTTTTATTAATTAAAAATATATTAATTGTATTTCCTTTTGTTCTGAGGATTTTTCTTTCCTAAACTATTATGTATACAAATACTTCAAGTGAAAACAATATTTTTTAAACAAAAAGAATTCCTACAATTCTCACTGAAATAGTTTTAAGAATAAAGAATATTGTAATAAAGTTTCTGAATGAACAAATTTTTAATCAATCTTTCTCAATACTAACAATATCCTTGTCTTAGGAAGTTTATTGAATATCAATTTCCAGTTAGTCTAAGTATAACTTCCCTTTGTTGTTTGTACAACAATTGATGTTAATTTGAGAAAATTCACTTCGAAGTATTGTCTATAACGCTGTTTTTTTTAGAAGAATACTTTTAGAACATACAATAAGTTATGTAGGAATCATCGACCAGAAAAGCCAATATTACCTACTAAAATCCAACAGAACCTACTCCGTCTTGATGGCGGTCTTCTTCGCTGTGTGGTTCTGCGTCGGAAAGTCTACCGAACGAAGTGTTGCTTGGCTTTAGGCCCGGCTGGATTGCCGGATACTAATGAGCTTTGTCACAAATGTTTGAATTTTGCAATTTCTTTAGCAATACCTACTCGTATCTAAATTTTGTAATTTCAATTCGTTTGGAATACTATTAAAACAACAAAAAAGGCCTCGACACCCTCTAAGGAAAGGGGGCACGTGCCCAGCAGTGGGACTTTAAAAAGGGCTGAATACACATACTATTAAAACATTGTAAAGTAACTTTGCTTTATAACCATTTATTGTTCAGAAACTGTGCACATAAACGACTTAATTCATAATTCACATTTTCATCGACCGAGTACAGTGCTACGTTATTATTTCTAGAATATGCTTTTGTCTAATATGATGAAGAAATAATAACGAAGACGGTGATACTATATTAAACCTCATTATAAATACGGAACTCAATTAAATTTATCCTAGAACAATACAGCACGAGGATTACTTCGGAGGGCATCAGTCTCAAAGCGCTTAACAAGAAGAGACTCGTTTTCTTACTCGCTCGCTAATAAGCTGTTAGCTTTTCTATGTTTTGTGGCACATTGAGTATTCCGTCTCGACTCACCCTACTTTATATAAAAAGGTATACTTTTTTATAAATACAACAAAATATTTAAGGTAAATATACATTTTGTTTCATTTAACTACAAAGGCATTTCTTGCTAATTGAAATAAGTAATATTTTAAGAGCCCTCTCAGCTCAATGTTACCTTAAATACATAAATATAACCAAAAGATAAAGATTGTCAGTCTTTAGTTTGTAATATTGTAATTAATAAATACATTTTAATGAAAATATTTTAAATGAAATAATATGAAATTTTATTCTAAATTGAATTAAGGGCTTTGTCTAATAGAAAGTAATAATTTTAGGTTACTTTCTATCTTGAAATAAGTTTTAACACATTTTAATACGTTTAATTATTCTACTAATTCTAGCTTTCCCCCAAACCTTTTAGTCAAACAGTTTATTTATGTATAATTGCTCTTAAAGGTAACAGCGTGATGATAGAGAGCTTTTCTCAATTCATAAATCATTTATGACACGTAGTTACGGAGATTAATGTTAGCACAGATAAATAAATATATATTTTTAATTAGAGGTATATACACATATACATGAATTTAACTGTGGCTTTGAGTACTGTTGACATTAGTCAAAGTAACCACTTTTTACTCATTGCATATACAGTATATATGCGGTATATAGGTATAAGCAAAACACAATTTATAAAATTTTTGTCTGTCTGTTTGTTCCATTTCAAAAATAGAATAAGGATTCCGTTAAAAAAATAAACGGGCCAAGGGACGAACCCAAGCTGAGCAAGGTCAACAACAAGTGAGTCGCTAGTATTGAACAGATTAATTAAAATTAAACTGATCGCCTATATAGGTATTTTCATGTGATCTGATGTAAAAAAGCTGTTATACGAATTTGAAACTTAAAATAAAAGAGTTTCATTATTATTTAAAGACATTAAAACCTAAACCTAAATTTTTTTCTTAATATATCCTAACCAGTTGAAAATACGCTATAAAGCTCGGAGATAAATTGACAATAATTGATGGTATTAAGCGGATAGGCCACAGTTTCCAGCGTAGGCTATCCCTGTAATCAATTTAATTTGTCTCCCGTGTACAACCCGATTAAAACAGCTTACCGCTAAGTACTTGTTTAGCAGAGTTTTAGTATTATCTTAATTTTCTTTGTTTACTAAAAAAACATACGATTTCTCAAGTGTAGTATATTAGAATCTAAAGATATTGGAAGAAAAGACATTTGCATAGAATATACAAATCTCGCTCGACATTCATTTGTTGAGCACAAATGTTTGTACTTCTGTCATGGGTGTTTATATTTACAATATGTATGTATTTAAAATTTATATGTGTAGTATATCAATTATCTTGTATTCGTAACACAAGCCTCGTAACTTAATTCTATAAAGTAGTTTTAAACATTCACTATGTCAAACTAAGCCTGGCCAATATCGTAGGTACCTAGTGAACTCGTTGACTGTATGCATACTGCGTACTTCTAATTACAGCCAAAGCTACGTTACAAACAACCTTTAAACTAATTAAAAGCGGATATTCTGAATAAAACGTGTCAGAATAAGATGAATATTTTCCTAATTCTATGATTTAATATTACTCGTTTTTGCAGTGTTCTATTTGTTTGAAATGAATCTTTCTATATATAGACGCAGTTTCTTGTTTTGCTTATAATATTTAAGTCATAATTTACATTACGCCAAAAGGATTTGTTTAGATTTTTTTATAACATCATTTAAAATTAGTACAAATATAGATTATAAAATAAAAAAAATACACTTTTTTGAAAATTGTTTTGAATATTATATAATAGTGTAAAATTTTGGAATATACCTATGTGACATATTGACACTACGCAAATGACGCGATGCGATATTCCCCGCACATCGCAGTATACAGCAAATGTCTAACATTTCCGGGAAGTTAGGCGACGTCCTGCGTGAGCGATCTAGACGCGAACGCGAAGCGGCGCGGCACGGCGCGAAAACAACAAACATTCGAAACCTATTGAAGTGGCCTATGTGACCAAACGCATGTGGGGTGCGGTGCGGAGCGGCGCGAATTGACGCGAACGCGATCAGTTGGCTTGATATTTTCGCGCGAAGTGGACGCGTCGGCCATATTTTTTTCAAGCAAAAATTGTTGTTGAATTAATGTCGGAAGTAGAACTTCTTATTAATGCTATCCAAGAACGTCCTACATTCTGGGACAAAAGGAATAAAAGTTATACACTTCTTCAATATCTCATATTTAAGACTAGCTGTGCCTGCGACTTCGATAGCGTGGACTACAGGATAAAATCAAACTATGATAAAAATTAAGATTTGTTTTTTTCTACGTATTTTTCCAGGATAAAAAGTATCCCATTTTATGCCCAGGATAATAAAGTATAATTATACCAAGTTTCATCGAAATCGAACCGTTAGTTTTCACGTGATGCCTGAACATACAGACATACAGACAGACAGACTGACAAAAATTTTTTTAATCGCATATTTGGGTTTGGTATCGATCACGAAGTAACACCCCCTGCTATTTATTTTTTCAATATTTTCAATGTACAGAATTGACCCTTCTACAGATTTATTATATGTATAGATATGAATTTTCCAACAACATTAGCTTCCGTCCGCCCATGACAAATGTTTAATGTTAACTGTACTGAACGGCGGCGGAGGGGACGGTTCGCGCGCACGTAGGACAGAGTAGCCGCATCGCTCCGCACCACATTAAATTGGCATCGGATCGTTTCGCAAACGCGTTCGCGTTGAGTCGTCCACGTAGGACACTGGGTTACAATCCTTTGAATCGACGCTTCTCACTCTAGAAATATTAATTAACGTCACGTTCTTGGAAACTATCAAAATATGTACATATTGAAATATATTATTAATACCATATACTTAACTTTTATCAGGGCATCTTTATTCAAATTAAAACTCACCCCGAATATTCTTTAAGATAAAACAGTTATCTAATAAATAATAATAAAGCAAATTAAGTAAAAACGTATAATATTTTAATTAAAAAATATTTAAAAAATTATCATGTTACATATTATATGAATAATTAATTAATTATTTAACTATTAGTTATTTAGTGTACTACTTATAAGGATCGTAGCGTGACGTAAGAGAGCCTTCCTCGATAATAAAAAAAATATTTGCAATAATAAGTACATTAATTATATAAAAGCTGAAGTAGCTTAGACACTATATTATTGTGTAATATTTATGTAAGATAAATAATATTAAAGATTGGTTTTAGGTTGAGATGGCGTTGCCATTTGTATTTTTCTACAGAAAAGTGTTTGAATTTGACGAAGTTTCGGACGCTTTCATACATACATGTTCAAACTTGCATGGGTGATTATTTGAAATAAAAATGAGTCCTCTTTTAAAGAGAAATCACTTCACCGTAACTTTTTCCACAAACTAGTGTTTCAACTGCTAACAACAAACATGCTGCTTTTAGAGTAGAAAATTAAAAGATAAAAATGGAACTAGAACCTCTTCTATTTGTGTTTTAAATTTCAAATGAAATTGGATTATTAGCTTTTGCTGAGTTAATAAAGTTTTGTAATATTCATGAATTGGTCTTACTTGTATTGGTCATTCATTCATTCATGAATTGGTCTTACTTGTATTTAGCTTATAGTGTAAAATTCTTTTGCTGTCTTGTACTTCAATTACAAAAATTTTAAAATTCATATGAAAATTTGATATCTATACATATTATAAAACAACAACAAATACAAAGTCCTCCGCCACGTCTGTCTGTCTGTCTGTCTGTTCGCGATAAACTCAAAATCTACTGCACCGATTTTCATGCAGTTTTCACCAATGGATATAATGGTTCTCCAGGAAGGTTTTAATATATAATTTGTTAAGTTTTTGTATAAATTGGCTAAAACATCATGATATCTGTTGCAGGTGTCGGAAAAATATAAGCCGTCTGGGAGCTTTCAACGAAAACGCTGACTAAACCTTTTTAGATATAACTAAATTATGTATGGTGGAATTGTGTATCTTATATTGGTCTACAAAAAAGTCCGCGATGGCATATGTCTGTCTCTTAAGTATAACAAACTATACCGTAAAAAGTTAGGAAATTTAAAACAACATTATACAATTAACGACGTTTGACGTATCATGTTATGACCGTTGCCATGGTGCGTGCAATTCATATAATAAACTCAAATATATACCGGGCGGTGCAAAGTAAATATATACAACACGTACCTAGGGGCGAACCCGAGCGAAGCGAGGGTGAGTCGCTAGTATTAATTAATTGTAAATTAAAGGGTTTAATAAAATAAAATAAAAAGATGATTATCTTTTTATTTTATCCGATTCTCTCTCTTTCTACTATAATTTACAAAAATAAAACAAAACGACCTAAAAAGAAGAGAACAAGTTGACATAGTATTATCAAAGTCAATGAAACATGTTCTTTCCTGCTGTGGTATTATGCAGTCGAATACGAGACATACAGGTACATAACAGTACAAAACATGTGTCTCTGACTACATAATAATATGTCCCTTGTATAGTCAATTTGTTTACATCTTTTTAGATCGCATTTTATTATTTATTCTTATTTTAAATTTAATTGAAACATAAAACACAATAACTTTGTAGACGATTGAAATCGTAAGGCTATTGTGGTACAATACAAACGCTATCATTTCAGAACAGTCGCCACATCCTAAGCTCAACTTGAGAGAATCCTTTAAGACATAGAAATGAGAAATATGATCATGAGAAGACAAATATGAAACTTAGAGACTATTGTGGTCTAAAATAATCTTTTTCTAGAAACCTAAGAAAACACTAGCGTTGTATTTTAGTTAAACGGGCAATTGCGCGTCTTGTGCATTTTGAGTGAGGTACACCTGTAGTGGCCTCATGCCAGGGTCGCATGGACTCCTTATTGGACTGAAGCATCGAACAGTAAGCTTGTAAGCGATATCACTAGTTTTAATTTCGAATGTTTTTAATAATAAAAAAAGTTTAAGATAATTTCTATTCATCCCCTTTTTAACGTCCCATTGCTGGGCACACGTGTCCACTATGGGTGTTGTTGTTCTCTCAAACATGCCGATTTTGTTACGATGCTTTCCTTCACCGTAAGATTAGTGGTAATCATGTTCGAAATTATTCGCACTTAAAAATATAGAGGTGCGTGACACGAGAATTAAACCCGTTGAATGCCCTCAGAAACTTAGCCAAATATTTCACAGATCTATAGCGGTTTAATTACAAAGTTATCTACACTTCACCTGTTGTTGATACGTTTGACAAGATTCAAAGATCAAAGCTTTAATAGGCATATTAACGCTTAGGCTTGTTAATTAGTTAATTATTATACCTATATATTTAGCTGATGTTCCTTTCTCATCATAGATATCGTATTTGTATTTTGCATTATATTTTCATGATTATCTTATTCATTATTATTGCTTGAACTTATTTATAAAACTTAGCAATAAAATTAGGCGGTTTCGCTTCGCTGGGCGTTAGTTAAAATAAATTAAACTGTTTTTACGTTTTTATAATTTTCTAATAAAGTAAAAGTAACCTAGGTTACTCCTTATAACATTAGCTATTTGCGAGTATAAGTCCCATCAAAATCGGTCCAGCTGTTTTAGAGATTAGCCGAAACCAACAGACAGAAAGACAAATATTTTAAAAATCGATTTTTTTATGTGTACTTACATGTAGGTATATACTTTTATATGCATTAAGCGAAAAGCTATTAATTTAAAATTAAAAACGACACTTAAAATTTATTTATATTATTATTATGTAGGTTGATGGATGTTTACAAACATAAATTTCATGATCGCGGAACTTCGTCTTAAATTGCAAAAAAAAACTAAAATTGTTATTTAACTGCGTAAGTTTTGAAATTACGCCAAAATCGTATATAATAAGAATAATTCGGCCAATCTAGACGTTAACATTGTAACAACATTTTGTATAATTTCTAATTAAAATCACTATCTATATCTATATATCTATACATCTATATATCTATATGTCTTTATCTATATATGTATTATACCTAGTATGATCCGCAACGTAGCGTCAATAAATATGGCATATAACAAATATGGGTTAAGAAATAAGAAAACATAAGCATTTGTCATGAAAAACATAATTTAGGTGAGAGGTTAGTAATTTCTGAGACAAAGGACTTCGGAATTGCCTAATTAAGATATAACAATAGAAAAGAAAATTGACCGTTGAAACCAATGATTCATTTTTTTTCTTTAACACTTAAACATCCTTTCAAATTTCCACACATGTACGAGTATAAACTAGTACGCAACATTTATTTTTTTATTTTTTTCTCTTCTTTCTTTGTTTATAGGCTACACTATCTAGTGGTAAGTTCGGAACTGAAGTCATTATCCCCTTATTAGGGATTAATTTTTATTACTGTGGTAAGCACATAAGTTCTAAACATTAGCCCAGGAGCTTGGAAGTAGTCCGTGCCTCTGAGAGTAGGGTACATTAGTTGGTACCTACTTGGCCTGCGCGTGATCTCGCAAGTTTCACATTGAGAGTGCGATAAATTGAGAGTATAGCTGTGTTTGTGCGCTTACTTCTATAATATTGTATTATGTTCTGTACATAATTATGAATAGTATCAGTCGCCGCTATGATCGAAATTTGTCAGGCATACCTAGGATTAATCCATTTATCTCAATGTAATGCCGATTAAAATCGCCGTCTAGAAGCTAAACCTTCTAGAGGCTTTTTGTAGTTTAAGTGTTGTTTATTATTCGTTCACGCTGGAACAGCTGCAGCTGGACGGATTTGGATTTAATTTTGTCACTCACTAACTCTGACTTGAAGTTACACTACTCTGATGTTTGAGCACATAAGCATATAAGTATAAATATTTCTAACTGTAACTTTTATAAGTAAAAATGTTTGTAACTAGTTTTTTTTTCCCCCAGGATGTTGGGTGGCGTGGGAGGGCGGCACGCGTCGGTGCGCCGGCGCGGCAGCTCCCCGGGTGTGCACGCGCGGCGCGAGTCGCCGCCGGCGTCGCCGCGCCCGCCCCGCCGCCGCCGCGCCGCCGTCGCCGTCTCCGACCATAAGACCTGCGCGCTTATACACACGCGGCTTAAGCTCGGGGATATTATGTGAGTTTATCTGTTCTGGGTATATCTACTAATATTTCAGTTTATCAAATTATATTTTCATGTACTTATATGTAAATATAGTTACATATTTTCTATAGAATAGGGCTAGTTAAGTCACATAATAATATGGTATCGAATCGAAAAAGACCAATGATATTTAATATCGCAGTTTGCTAACCGTAGCTCGTAGCTCAAACGAAGGCGTTTAAAAAGGGACGTGCGAAGTGAAATGTGGCTTTTATTTCGAAATACATTGTATGCATTCGGGGATCGGCTGTACGGTTAACGGTAATATATTTTTTACACTATAGTCTATAGTAGGTACCAACGAATACGTAAAGTACCTGCTAATGAATATAATGAAATTACTTGTCTTAATATCATAAGTACAAAATCCAAAATCTAAATGAAAATAAAAAATATTTAAATATCAATATATATTTTGAAAAAATGCATGGTTAGCTAAGTGACGTCATTCTAAATCCAATATGGTGAACTCCTAAAGACAGCAGAATATGTTTTTATGCACTTCAATGATATGGATATTATACTTGATGAAGGTTTGCTGAAAAGAATACGAATGAATAACTAAGAAATAAAAAACGTATAATAATATATTCTACACAATTTCTATAATATACTCATAATAGCTAGGTTTGTTGTACCGTAATGTACTGAATACTTATAAATATAAAATCTATTTACAATTTACAAAGAATAACCATACCTCTATAAAGTATAGGGATTACAGTTACACAGATAATATTTTTCGTTGTATTTACAATAATAAACAAAAAGTATCTATAGTAACGTACGAAACTCGTACCTTAACTTTACCCCAAAATCTCTTAAGCTCTGGGCTCAAAATATTCAATTTCACTGATTGCTTCCTTCCAACAGGCTGTTCGGGCTTAAGTCATGTAACCTAACTGCTTAAGCTTTTAAATATTATAAAGCTTTGCATTGACGACACGTTTGGCTCAGTTTCTGCTTTCTGCGCCAGCGGTCGCGGGTTCGAGTCCCGCTGGGGGCATTCATTTGTTGAGCACGAATGTTTGTACTCCAGTCATGGGTGTTTATATTCATAATATGTTTGTGTTTAAAATTTATATGTGTAGTATATCAACTATCTGGTATCCGTAGCACAAGCTTGTAGCTTACCACGGGACTAGATGGCGCTGTTGTAGTAATGTGCTAAGATATTTATTTAAAAACTTGAAACAAATTATTTACAAAACAGAGCCTATTCAGCAGTAAATCTCAAAAAACTTTTTAAATATCTGTCACCATAAAATTGAAAATACCATTACATTATAAACTATTTCGCGAGATTATGTCGGTTACTTATAAATAAAGTAAAACCGTCAAATTGTGGAATAGAAGGTACCTCACGTGACGATTGGTTGTATAAAAGTTTTAGTTGTTCAACGTGAGATTGTAAACTGAAAAATTATATACTACCGGTATTTACCATTTTACATTTTACATTTCCACTGTACAAGCTTATTTAGGAACCATAATAAACATAGTAACTTGATTATTATTTTATTTGTTATTTGGGATGCTGCTATTACTTTTGATTTTACCATACCAGCTTTCTCTCTAGATAACTTAGGTTCGCTAATTTTGTCAGGGTGATCCAACTAGCGAACTATTAACACTACTTGCTTCTGTTGTTGCTTTTTGAAATAATTATTTGATATGGTATGGTAGTAAAACAATAATATCAGAAAATCGAAACCCATAATCAAAATGAAAATAAAAAATATTTTCAAAATCAAAATGAAAATAAGAACAATTTTAAGAAAATTATTCGAAATATGCAATATAAACGGAAAGAGTATAC
Source organism: Boloria euphrosyne (assembly GCA_951802675.2). Classification (NCBI taxonomy): domain Eukaryota; kingdom Metazoa; phylum Arthropoda; class Insecta; order Lepidoptera; family Nymphalidae; genus Boloria; species Boloria euphrosyne. The sequence continues at coordinate 12,204,065 of OX637871.1, forward strand.
AAAAAACAAATATATACTTTTGTATGAGTATGATTGATAAGAAGTGGCATAAGACCCTATATTGGGTAGTTAAGTAATAAAGCAAATAATGTTTGAAAGACTCGAGGATGGTCAAATAAAGAGTCTGAATAGTCAACACGGTGGCAAAAGTGGAAAAATACGACAGGATTTTAGCGGTTGGTCTGCCCATATTGAATGTTGTTAGATGTAATAATATATGTATGTATTTATACTTACTTACATAAAAATCAATTGCTTTCAAAAAAAAATAATTATCGTTATGTTCGTAATTGTCTTTTTCTTGGCATTTTCCACTGCTACAAATGTAAAATAGAGTTTAACAGTTGCTATATATTTTTGTGAAGATATGTAGTAACCGTATGTAGCATTCAATATTCATATGCGTGTTAAATGTCTCTAACTCTCTACATTTATACAAAATTGCAATTTGAAAAATTAAGTATAAACTAGCGAATGATAGTAGAAGATTAAAATTTGGCGATGCTGTTTTACAAATATATTTACATACATATATTTAAGTATAATGTTTATAACATATAATGTATAATATTAACATAATATATTGTATATATATTTTATAATTTTAAGATAACATTTTCATAAACAGACTCATGTTGGGCGCCCTCTATTGTATCACAAAGGAATTTGTTTCGGGGAACACCTTTTTAGTCATGATAGTTTATTGGATGAAGCACCACAGCGCCACTTGTTTTTTTGCGGAAGAATAATGAACTACTCTTAATAACGCCATCTATTAGCATTTTCTTTTCAGCATTGCAACAGAGGGCGGTTTACAACTTAGTTCAGATAGAACATAACTTTATATTACGCTGGTGCTTTGTTAGAGCTTTTGCTATTTTCATACCAGTAGATGGCGTTACTCGTATAGAAATAGATGTAAATGATACATTTATGACAAGTCCTTCTACGCAACCTCTGAATAATTTTTTATTGTTTATAAATAATACCTATTAATATTTTTATTTAAATTTCATAAATATATTAAATTAAAGATACTTAAAAAAATAACAAAATATTTTAAAACTTACTACAGTTATTTAAGTTCAGATTTCGTATTTTAAAGTACTATAATAAACTGAATGATCTATTCTATTCTTTGCTAAGTTCAAGTTTTACTCCTATCAAATTTAAATAAGTCTCAGTTGGACTAAGACGTTCAAATTCAATTTTCAAATAATAGAACGACAAAGTCGTCCGTTGGCGACGTTCGACCAGTGTAAATGGAACGGGCTCTGCTTCCTGGCTCCACGTGGCCAGATGCCATTATTGATTTCCGCCGGTAGAAAGAGATAGCGCAATACCACAATTTGTTGCACTATTTTTCGTCTCTCTCACCCGCCAATATATGACCTATTTTTATGCCGCTTTCCCTATATTAATACAGCCTAAGTAATTAGGTGAAAAGTTCCGTCGACGATATAATCTAACCGGTAGTTTAATTGTTGGGGAAAACAACGTTTACAGGCCATGTTTTACGTTAAAACGTTTTGAAATTTTTATATAAATATGTGGTTTCTATTTTTAACTTGGATGTAAAAATTTACGTGTAATAAAATATTTAAAAGGTTCAGTTGTACTTTTAACATAATATACAATTTTAATGTATTTACATATTTGTGTAATATGTTAATAATAGAATTATTGATATTTTATAAGAAGTCGTTTATGTTTTTAGTCTATAAAATATATCTATAATAAGCATGTCGTCCCATGACATGACCTATATGCACATAAGAAGCATGTAACAGTTATAAAAATCTTTAACTGTCTATGCAAGTCAGTAGGTAGGTACTATTGGTTCTCGTATAATTCGCATAGTGCAAGCTTTTATAGTCACACTTACGTTTACAAAGTGAAGTAATAAAACTATATACTAAATTTGAGCATTGCGTGACGTAATGTTTTGGACAATACAAATAAATACTAAACCTTTCAACCTAATATCAATTTCTTTCCCTATATAAGAAATGTTTAAGATGTCACCATAAGCATATATCTCATAGTTAATAGGAAAATAGAAATAGAATTAGGACGTTTCTTATTAAAATTAATGAATTACATCTAATTATGGAGAGAATCGCTTAAAATGGTATGCAAAAGTTCAATTCACCCGAGACAGTACGTAAAAACCGAACAATGTAGATGGTTCGGGAAACGGCTTAACCTATTTTAGACGATTATGACTGCCAAGTAGGCGTATGACAAAGAGAATAAGTATTAAAAGAAGAAGAAAATATATACATATATGTAAAATGTATGTCTACTTGTCCTGATATTCGTAATATTACGCAACATACATACATAAATACATATTTTCAATTTTGTTTTATATTTTTATTATTCAAAATTGTTACATACTTGTTTTTTTCGATGTTCTTTCACCCTTCTTCAATCTTCAATCTTAAAATTACTTTCTTACCATTTTTACTTACGTATGTCATAAACATAAAATGTGAAACATAATTTTATTTGGCAATATTTATTATAGCAAACAACATTCAAATGACATGTTTCATTTTAGTAAAATTTTTTTTTTTTTTTTATTTTATGTCACAAAGGGGGCAAACGGGCAGGAGGCTCACCTGATGGAAAGTGATCACCTCCGCCCATGGACATCTGCAAGACTGCAAGACTGCAGGTCTTGCAGTTTTGCAGATGCGTTGCCGGCCTTTTAGGAAAGGGAGGGAGGAGGGAGGGAGGAGAAAGAAGGACGGGAGGAGGGATAGGGTGTGGGCCTCCCGGACTCTCACTTACCGGACGAAACGCGACAGCATAGCTGCCACTTCACGCCGGTCTCCTGTGAGAGAGTGGTACTATACGGGGCGTGCCGGCCCATTCGGCTGCTACCCGAAGGTAACAAGCATGGCACTACCACTTAGAAAATTTAGTAAAATGTTAAACATTTCATTTAAAATTCCACTTTTAACAAATGATTAGTAAAAATCATCATGGTTCTCAAGAAGTGTTGCAAAAAGGTCTCAAAACCATAGTTTTAATTGTAACAGATGCCTGACAATTTCAAATGTCCTAATAAAAAGTTAAAATGAGCTCTCATTGAGCTGACCTATTTGCCCGCAGAACTAAAAAATCAAAGAGTAATTAAAAGGAAACAATGCACGTTTATAGGGCATCAGCTGTTTGCTTTGTGCACTCTGCGACGCTGTTAGCTGAGGGCGGAGTGCAAATGCGCTCGTAACTCGAATTACTACTTGGGTGTGACTTTTATATCGTCGATATAAAGTGCCAGTTACTTTCCATATACATATGTTTTCATCAACTATAGGCTTAATGATTTCCTTACGTAGACATGTTATATTACGTTAAAATACTATGCAAGTAATATTAATCTTATAATATGATTGTATGCACTCGCCGTCGCTTCGCTCGGGTTCATTACCTGGGTACTCTGAGACAATATCTGAGATAATATTTCCCTGAGACGTGATATTTTTCTGCAGTAAAAACAACCTATATGTTGTTCCGGCTATTATCATATCAATATCAAAATCAGCCAGTGGTATTCTAGTGATACGGTCACCGACAAAACTCTAATATAGATTTGGCCTCTGTATCGATAATAACGACTTTATTAGATTTTCCAAAAAATAGTAAATGTTCAGATCCAAGTCACAATTTTATTATATTTGCTCAAAACATTTAAACCTCTGGTAGGTTTATATTTTAAACCCTTCATGGCTAAGTGAACGCTTTATTATTGGTATAATAAGTCAAGACTTGTATTATGAAAACAATTTCTTACATAGTTGACCTATTTGGTTATATAGCAACAATCATAGATGTAAAAGAACAACTAAAATGAAACAGCGAACGTTTGTAGGGCATCAGCTGTTTGCTTTGTGTCCTCTGTTAGCTGAGGGTGGAGTGCAAATGCGCTCAGTACTTGTAGGGTTTGAATTTTATGCGTATATGTATGTGTACATGACTGTAATAATAACTAAGTATGCACATTGATATTGTCTTAGTGACTTTGCTCTTACATTAACGGGATAACATATGATATTTTAATTTAACTCATTCGACTTTTATTAAACTAGCGATTCACCCTCACTTCGCTTAGAATCTTCCGTCGTCGTTAGTTCTTTTTCTACTATAAAAATAGCCTAAATTACTCATGTAACATAAGCTATCTGCCAGTGAAAGTTACATACAAATCTGACCAGCTCTCGGAGATTAGCAGGATCAAATGGACAGGCAGAAATACAGACATGTTAAAAATTGTGCTTTTCTTATAAATACCGCATATAATTACATAATATAAGTATTTAGTAAAAAGCTGTCTTATTGTGTTACAAAAAGACACTGCAATATTCCTATATAAATTATCAAGTCTTTTGTTCAATACAATTTTAGTGTAAAAGTAGGTAGAGTCATGTATATACCTATCACTTGTCTTTTTAGCGTCCCACTGCTAGGCACAGGCCTCACTCAGTGCGAGGGGGATCATGCCATAGTCCACCGCGCTGGCCTAGTGAGTGTTGGTGGACTTCATATGTCTATCGAAAACTTGCTAGGTTTTCTCAGGCATGCAGGTTTCCTCACGATGTGTTCCTTCACTGTAAGACAAGTGGTAATCATGATAGAAATGGTAATATCAGAGGTGCAAGATCCGGATTTGAACCAGCATCACTCGGTTATCCAAGCCAGCGCGTTACTGCTGGGTTAAGTATGTCAAAATTAAACTATTCACATACATACAGAAGATTATTAACACCAGTATCTAGCACACTTTGTTTCACGCTTTTCTTTGTGGTCAAAAGGAAACTTTTTCAGCACTCAGTTCTTCACGTGTTGACATTCCCTCTCGACACGTTTTCAATTTAATATAGAGGTAGAATCGTTACGTAACTATCTAATTGGCTTAGATTGATTGATCTATGCTCTTTAATAGGGAGTAATATCGTGAATCGCATTAGGCAGAATTGCCATCTTCATAGATATGGTAAAGCCTTATGTACTAAATTTCATGATAATTTCGATTGATATAAATAGATTATTACTTTACAAAATGTTTCTTTTTAAACAAAATATAATCTATAAAAGGGAATTTTGTAAGATTTTATCTTATATTAATTAAAAGTGTATAGGACTCAAGTATCGACATACCCTCGCTTCTCTTGGGTGCGTCTAGGTAAGTACTAGCTACTGCGGATTTAGTTTAAAATTTTAGGGTTTTATCTCTTTTGCGTAGAACTCTCATTTTTTATTAAACTACAGTCAATTTAAAATGTTATCTTTTCAAAAGTAGCAGACGTATAAGTACAGTATAGTACTCTAAAATTTGAAAATTGATTTTTTTTTTCTTAAAAGTAACGTATAGACTTTCAAATGTTACTAACGAAAACTGTTATTTTGAGATTACAAACAGACGTTTCAATTTTAGATGAAGCAAAAAGGTGATCCAAATGAAAAAATTGAAAAATTAACACGACATTTAACTGCTTTTTAGCTTATAAGTAGCATTAGATACCACCGAAATACACCAGTAAGGCGTACTGTAGTAACAGTAGTAAGAACATTGTTTACGCAAGATCAGACCCAAGTCAGGTCTACTTCTAGGTCCGTGGGTCAATTGCCGCTCGCGTTGCACCGGGCGTTCACCCCGGTCAGTAGGTCACCGCAGCGCAGCAGTCATGTTTTCGTTATATACACTTGAACTTTGTTATTGAATACGCATTTTTATAAGATGTAACTCTTGGATGAATAGAAGTCGTTGGTAATAAGCGTTTTTTAATATAAGCTCCGAAATTTGATTTTTTCTTTTCAATAATTCAGGTCTGATCATTTGATTTTAATTAAACGTATTATTTGAAGGAATTGAGTAAATTCAATAAGAAATATTAAATAAAAAGTAATGAATGTTATGTAATTAAAAATACACAATTAAAAGCAAAAATACGATATGATTATCAAAAAATATATTCACATGTAGACTTGAAACATTTTTCTAGTTTCCATTATAAAATAATATCTTAATTTATTATCTAAGGAAGAAGACGAAAAATAAGCTTAAAATTGGAAAAGTTCTGTCTATTAAAATGTTTGAACTTCGTTGTTGTAAAAGTTATTATTAAAATGAAGTGCCCAATTATTATTAGTTTATAAAATTATTTTAAATCACTATTAAACTACGATTACACTATTTTTGTCTTAAATAATTCGAACATTGTCGAATAAGTTACAAACGGGTCCGAAAGAAAACTAAACTATAGCGAAGTACAATTATTGCCACAATATACCATGTAATAAAATATAATGTTTAAATAAAATTTCAATTGTTTATCTAAAATCATATCATTAGTTAATTTACAGGAATCTAATTTTCCGCCCATGAGATTATTACATGGTTCATTTTATTTGTGCAGTCCTAGATGGCGCTGCGTGTGACGATAAAATTGTATTCGAGTAAAAAATAAGAGAGAATAATTCGGCACAAAAGTAGTAAACAAAGCTTAACAATCAAATTTTGTATCGATTAATCAATTTAATTCGTAAGTTTTGTAATTCATCATTAAAACGATGTCTGTAAAGCTCGCAGACAGCTTATTTTTTCGACACTTTCAACAGATTTCATTATATTTTAGCCATTGTATACTAAAACTTGACAAATTATATACTAAAGCCTTCCCGGAGAACCACTCTATCCATTGGTGAAAACAGCATGAAAATCAGTGCAGTAGTTTTTGAGTTCATCGCGAACAGACAAACAGACTGTTTGTCTGTCACTGACTGTTTGACAGACTGTTTTATAATAGGTAGTGATGTTACATGTATTATCAATTTATGAATCCCACATATTAACGATAAGATTCTATTCTTCAACGATTAAAGACACTAAGCATAGTAGAGTTTCGATTTTTTGTTTTAAAAATATAGCTAATATCCCTTTTTCGCGGACATATAAAAAATTAGTGTAAGAAGTATAGTCGGTATGATTCTTCTAAATGGATAACGTTTTTGTTTTGAGCTGTTTCTTTTGCGTCTTTAAATATCGTACGATTTTATGTGGGTGCCATCGTCTATTACATTTGGTAATTATATCGAAATGATTAAATATTTAATATATATATACCTATCATACGCATAGGTATGTGTCTTGTCTAATTTTCTAATTCTGGTTTGAAATTTTTACTTAATTATGTATGTCGAATTCCTCTAATATACAAGAATAATTAAAACAATATTTAAGCTTTTGTAAAAGAAAACACAAATCTACTCGATACAAAAATTGGTCGAATGTACACGTAACAAAATGTACTGCCACGTAAATGAAAAAGTCCGGTGCCGTGCTAATTTTAAAGTTAACCCAATGAAGTAGTTGAATAAGAAAAAAAGTTTGGGCACACTGCATTTGGATTTTCTAGTAGTATATTTAAATAGTTTACGTGAAGACAAGCGGAGAAATAAGAGAGAGAATAAAAGCTACGGTGAGCACGGAGAGCTTTAGTGTACCTAATATTCTCTCGGAACTACAATGGATGAGGCTTGCAACATATTTCTGTTCTATTAATAGGTCACTTATCTTTTTGTGACCTATTTAATCTCTAGGTACCTGCAGCTTTTCGCTTTTTCATCTCTGTTTTGAATTCATGTTCTGTCGGTTGAATATTTAGTTCATTTACTTTAAGGTTACTTTAAGTTAAACTGTACTTTGTACTTTTGCGATATTGTCATCGATGATTTACATAACATGTGTAATGTTTCAACTGAACTTACGCTATGAAATAAGGAGAAAAAATTCTCATTATTATTGGTGTAAGCATCCGCAAGGGGATCATAATATACTACAATAAAGCACTTACGCTGTCACTCTGACTTATGCTATAAATGCAAAAGTACGTTTATTTGTTTCTCTTTGCATGTGGAAATGGAGCGTCAGATTAGTGTACTGTATATGGTCCAATAGTCGCTTTTATATACATTTACTTATCATCATACCGAAAAATTTAATATTAGTTTATTGAAAATTTACAGCTTCCTTTGATTTACCTAATAGTGTTTGTTTTCAGCATGAAAAATATTTTATCATCAAAGTGTATACTTACAGGATATGATTGATAATTAAAATTATGCTTAAGTACGATCATATTCATTTGTTCAGTCGTTGACACGTCTAGAAGACATAAATTAAGTTTGTGTAAGTTTTTAAAGTAGGTTGAGTTTGTGCTCTATTTATTATTTTTTTGAGTTTTAAATAGAAACGCCTTTTTATAAAATATTTTCGTTTTGTACATCATTATTAATAATGTATTACTTATCACAAGCGATAGTAGGTAGGTAGGTATACTCGTACATAAACCACAAGTGTGTCTGAATTCACAGGAACTCTGTCTTTTCACTCCAGTCCAATGAGATGGGAAATTTAAAACAGCTAATTAGATATAATGTTTTCGAGATATGAAGGTGTCAAATCGCCGAATCCCGTCCTCATTGATAAAGTGTACTTTCACAAAGGCATGGGTTCACGGATCAACTTATTTTTTGCAAAGTCAGTTTAGGGAGAGTGTCACACTCGAAGAGTCTCTAAGTATGAGTACTATCCCAGTACATCAAATGACTCACATTAGGCACTGTGATTCGTCTAAGAGAAACACGGGCGTTTCGCTTCTTTATTAAGATCTTCGAGCAAACCCGGCTCTCTTCGCTGGCGTTATATTAATAAATTAAAATTATAAGAAATAATTTGATAAAATAAAAATAGCCTACTCCTTACATCATTAGCATCTGTTAGTGAAAGTCATGTCAAAATATGTCTTGATGTACTGATTGTTACCTCAGTTGCCAACTAACAGCACTTTTTGTAGTACGAGTAAGTAAAATAGTGTAAGCTCTATACGTCTTAGTGCCTTACAAAACATCATATTTATTCAAAAATCTAGGTTATGTTTGTGATTGTGGAATATTTTACTGAATGCATTATGAGGGTACGTTTAACTGCTATTGCAGTGTAAGCAATAATTTTATATAAAAATTGTCTTTGTGCCAAACCGCCATCTTGGCGTCTTTAGTTATAGAATAATAAACGTGAGCGCTTAAAAGCGAAACCTAATTTGAGCTTGATAAAATGTACATGTAAAGTAGGGGTATAATACGCATTTATAATGTAAAATATAATGGATAAACCTTAAAATAAGTCATTTGATATCCCATTTTTTATATAATTATCAGTAGTTCATGTTTGAAATCATTTTGGCACATACGCACGAATTGTGTCGATATAATATTTTATATTACGTAGGTACTAGGTATATGAATGTATTATTCATTGAAACCTTTTGAAAAGGGTATGTAAGGAAGCAGTAGGTGTGTAATTTATAAAAAAGAGTGCCACTCTATGCTGTACCAAGGGTACTTACTACTAGCTTTGAGTAAGTGTGGGATGAAAGTTCAAAAAGTTGAGGAAATTGAACCTAAAATTTAGTACGAGATATACATGTAAAAAGTTTACTTTATTCAAATAAATATGATAGATATATTTTTAAATTTATTGTTTTATAAAATTGAATTATTATTATTATAGTACATATTTTCCACTGTAATATAAATTTATTTTAAGTTCAATTGAAATCTGTCGCCGTCTTAAAAATAGATTGAGGAAAAAATTGTTTGTATATTTACTTTGGCCAGGAATCGGTCAGACAGGCTTTGTGTAGAATGTAAGTATTTGGTTGAAAATATATTTTCAGTTAGAAAATTTATCAATGAAATAGTTAAATATAAAATTTGGAAAGTAAATTTCTTTTTTAGAAAAATGATTTACCTATATATGAAATAATTAAAAAAAAATTAATAGTTAACCATTTTTCTAAACAAGAAAGATACTTTAAACTAAAAGATTTTTCTAAGAGTTTCAATTGTCATGTTTCAAATACCTCTGATGTTAAATGTATGACTTCCAAACTACAATTGTATTAAAATACATTTAAAATATTAATAAATGTAATAAGAAGTTATGTTTTTTTTTTTTTTTTTTTTTTTTTTTATGGGACAAAGGGGGCAAACGGGCAGGAGGCTCACCTGATAGTAAGTGATCACCTCCGCCCATGGACATCGGCAACACCACAGGGCTTGCAGATGCGTTGCCGGCCTTTCAGGAAAGGGAGGGAGGAGGGAGAAGGACGGGAGTAGGGATGGGGAGTGGGCCTCCCGGACTCTCACTCACCGGACGAAACGCGACAGCATAGCTGCCACTTCACGCCGGTCTTCTGTGAGAGAGTGGTACTATACGGGGCGTGCCGGCCCATTCGGCTGCTACCCGAAGGTAACAAGCATGGCACTACCACTTAAAAACTTACTTTATTTTTAGTAATTAAAAATAGATGTTAAAGTTACTATTCTTTGTGACACACCTTCGTAACTTTTCCATGTAACACGTGTTATTATTGGTATTGATTGTAAACAACCTTGAAGTTTATTTTTATCAATCGAGTAATAAGATCATGGCTTCGACATAATAAGTGTAAAACTTGACACTTACGTTATAAATTAAGCAATGCTAAAAACATTCAAGATCTAATATTTGGCTGTTTGTAAATATTTTATTATACGCATAAAATAAAAGGCAGCGGTAATTTTCAATGATTGAGTAATTAAAATTATCAAATTAATTCGTTACTAGTTTTTTTTAGTCACTCGAGAGATTGTTAGGGTAGGACGTGGCCCACTTCGGTAGTCGTTTGCTCCAGATACTTCTCTGGTAGTAAATTGGACCGTGAAGCAATCCCTTAGCTGTGTGGTCTGCTTCGGCAGACCTGCCGTCGAGACATCGTGCTTGAATGCGTAAGCGATCCTGCGGCGCCCCATTAAGACGGGGGATGTTTGTTGGTTTTTTGATGGGTAGTACTGGCATATTTTAAGCCGATAAGCTGCATCTAACTACATTGCATACTACGCCCAAAGGCAGAAGGTGTTAATGCATTTTCCAACAGTAAAAAAAGAGTTTGCTTTGATATTATCACCCTACGTACATAAGTAGTACAAAGCGAAAGTATGTACATTACAATTAGTTGTGAGTTTACCTAATATATTAAAGTAAAGGTATTTTCGTATTTAAGATATAAATGTTGTGTGCTTTGCAAATTGAACGAGAAATAATGAAGTATGAAACGCTACGATTGTAGTGACACTACTTGCCGAGTCAGCGGTCGCTGGGTTTGAGTCTCGTCTCGTCTCAGAACATGAACTTGAGGGATAATCACGAATGTTTGTAATACTGTCATGGGTGTTTAATGTTTATACTTTGTATTTGAAGTTATATACATGTCTGTAATATATCGACTTTCTGGTATCCATAACACAGGCCTCGGGCCTCTTAATACCCTAATCTATTTATTTTATTTATATAAGCGAGCAAAGCCATGGTACGCTAGTACTCATTATTATACTGTGGCCATGGGCAATAATTAGTTAAGTTATTCCTAATGAAATGCTACGATTTTCCGTAGAATTTTATATTGTGCACTGTGATTGTTCTCAAACAATATTACTTTTAATTTGTCAATTATATTGTATTTGCAGTTAAATACAAATTATGCTTTATACTGATACTTAACATATTTAAGGAGAAATAGATGTGATTACACATTTTGCTGTTTATTTTTTAAAAAGCAAACCTATTAATATATCACCTTTCTTATGTTTATAAACTTTGTTAGATACAACTTTCAATATAACTTTTACCCCATTTCAACTTCTTAAGTTATTAATGTATGGTCTTTTTATAAAATTATATTGTAGATCGAGACACGTTTTTTTTGCATTATGAAATAATTGTATATTAAAACAATAACAGGTATTATAAATGAAACTACCTTTTCGGATTTTGTCGCGGATTTATTTTGATTTTTAGTTCCCGACGTTTCGAATGCTTTACAGCAATCATGGTCACGGGAGAGACTAAGGTATTTGACGTCTCATAGGTTTATATACTTGTTACAGACAGTGCCTACCCACAATTTACAAAAAATTTGAAAATGGCATCAGAGTACCTTATAAAATTTTAATTCTAAACATTTATATTTAAATTTAAATAATTTAAAAATAATTTATAATTATGGCAATATTATTAACTTATTTTTAGCTAGTATTATTATAATTATTATAATTTTTATTTTAATATTAGTTATTCAAAAGTATTGTGTAGTGTTGCTATTCTAATAATATGTATATTTTCTTACCTATAAATTGTTTATGCTAAGTTGCATTTTATTATTTAAATTAAGTATTAATTTGATATAAGAAAATTAAGTTAAAATATAAATTGAATTTTGATTATTTTAAAGTAAAGCAACACTACTGCAAAATTAAAAATTTAAAATAATTTAATCAAATCAAAATATGCTTAGATTTGACAGATTCTTTTGAATTATAATTTTTAAAAATTTTTTTGAATTTAGATTGAAAGAAAGCTACTGCACGGTTCGGAAGGCAGTTTGTGCAGAGAAGAACCGGCAAGAAACTCTACACTTGCTCTTGTTTCATTTATAATGTCGAATATTCGCGTAAATCTAAGAAAGTATTAAATAACAGGTATATTATACCTCTAAAATCTTAGTCTCTCCCATGACTATGATTGACGTAGAGCTTTCGAAATCCGTTTTTTTTAAATAAATCTTCAAAAAATCCGATAGGATAGATTTATTTATTTTATTTAAAATTTTAAATACTTGCGTAAATCTAAGAAATTATTATTTAAGACACTTAATTGTAAATTAAACAAAATGTTAATGCATTAAAGGTTCTGGTATGGCTACTGTGTTTCTACACTTGGATGTTGAAAGGCAATACCTACACAAGATCGCAATTAAACAGCGAAATATTTCATTTAAAATATTTGTTTACTTGAGTGAATTTTAATGCCAAAGATTTTTACAGCATAAAGTACTTCTCTGACGTTTAATATAAATACTGTTATTGCAATTTTTGTATGTTTCGCAAGTGACAACACTACTTCAGTTCATTTTATATTACAGTATTACAGTATTTATTTCTAGTAGTCTAGTGGTTAAGTGTTCGCTTGAAGCGCCAAGGGAAGCGTGTTCAAATCCTTTGTCTCGCACTTCTGCTATTTTTTCGTTGTTTATGATTGTCATGTAAGAATATTTTTTTTAATTACTACCTGTATTTATGTAGAACCTAACAAATTTTAACAGGCAGAGTCTTAGACATAGAAGGTCTGGATAGATTAATGTCAGACAATACAAGGCAAAGCTACGTACATATTTTATTGATTAATTGATATTTAATATTTTATCAAAAGTTTATGCCATGTATTTTTAGATTATTACATGATGTACGTTTACTTTATAAAAACTTTTATTTTTAGCGTAGACATTTGTTAGTTAGCTAGTTTAATGAAATAAAAACTAAAGTTCGAGTATCAATAGGGCAAAAATTGTAATATTTTTTTAAATACTAAAAAAAATATTACTATATACTTATCCTGATCTGCAAAATTGTAGTGAATTGTAACTGTATTATTATGATTATTTACTTCAACTCAAACCAAATACTCGTAAGTCTAAGCTCGAAGGTCTTACTAGGATCCAATGATAGACTCGAGTATTAACTTCCTAGTTCCAGTGTGAGATAGGTTAGTTTACACCAAATTATATTAGAATTAGCGTCCAATAAGTAATCTATTTTTGTAATTGGTAAATGTAGACTTAGACATGGCCTTTATCCTACTAGAATAGCAGTTGAACATACATAAAAATTGTATGTGGAACACAAGTCGGCTAAAAAATTAATGAATATAATAATAACTGTATTGCATACACAAAAAGAAGACATTGCCTATACAATAACAGGAAATTGCACAAGAGGCGGAAAATATCCATTTAAGCCTTACATTGTATAATGCATTTAATTCAATAATACAGTTGTTTTCCCATACGACAAGTATAATATATTTAAGAATAATTAGGACTCGCTCTCGCTCCACTCGGGTTCGGATCGGTTAACGACTAGAGTAGATTTCTTAGATATAAGGTATTTTCCCGTAGTACAAAGTATCTTATAATATATTGACCCGGATAATCAGATATTATCATAATAAATTTCATCTAAATCAGTCCAGTGGTTTCCTTATGATGCGGTTACAGACAAACAGACAGACAGATAGACAAAATATCGTATTTATAATAATAAATAATAAATATCGTTAGAAGATTTTCCAAAAGAAAACGACTCAATTAGAAATTTATTAGATTATCAAAAAGATAATTCTATAATGGAAGTAAAAAATGTGTGTACATTTAACGAAATTTCTTTTAATATACATATACGTATATTAGGAAAAGTTTATTGGAAGGTTGGGCCATCGCCAGACTGTCTCGTAGGCGTTCTTTATAGAAGAGCTTTGCCGACTTTTAGCTATACCAAAATGCTTTGATATTCGGAACTATGTCGTCTTACAATTGTTCTGTTAGAATGCTAAATGCATGTTTTAGTCATACAACTCAATTTAGTGCATTGTAATTTCTATTAAATCAAATCAACCTACCTTAATGCCCTATTAAATCAACAATAATTTTTTAAAAAATTAATAATTTTCTACTTTGGTACTTACTTAGAGGGCAAATATTGGTTTTTAGGTTTTAATTTACTGCATTTATCGTAAGCATCTTAGTTCTTATCAGCTTTAAGAAAGTCTGATAAACGAGAGAAGTCGGCAATCGATACATAGCGTGTGTTGTGTTGCGTGGTGTTGGTGTGGTGCCGGTGCACGCGGTGCAGGCAGAGGCGGTGGGCTACGGGCGGCTAGTGCGGGCGTGCGCGCGCAGCGCGGGCGGAGCGGGCGCGGGCGGTGCGCGGGCCAGTGGCGTGCAGCGCGCGCCGCGGACGCCCGCACCGGCCGCACCGCAGTGTCGAGCAGGAGCCCGCCATGCCCGGCCCGCGCCTCTCCCGCGCCGCCTGACAGCATGGCCCACCCGACCGCCACCACCACACGCAGCCACGCTCTGACCACGGTACGATATGTGAACCCGAGTGTAGCTAACCAGTGACAGTGTTTCCGATGCGAGTGAGGGTCGGTCGGAGTTTTCGTCTTGTTTCGATCGTCCGCAGACCGAAAGGAGTAGGCGCGAGCGGTCGCGTGGCCCGCTAGATGGCGCCCCGTGTCGTTCCTGCGGCGAGCGCTCTCCGCCCGCGCCCCGCTGGCGTTTCCTTTTGTTTCATAGCGTTTTCATTCGTGTATATAAAATAATAATTGGCCGGCGACGGTGGTGAGAAGGGCCGCGCGGCGCCGAGCCGTCGCTGACGTCAGCGGAGCCCGGGCTCGCCGAGCGCTCCCGGCATCCCCGACCTTCCGCCACCGCCGTCTACCGCTCGTCCGCTATACGACACTGACACGTCAGGCTCTGGCCTCACAACTATCCTCCGGCCCTCTCTCGCGAGTTCGGTTATCGCTGTGCCAAATCCATCGTATTAATGAAAACTTTGTGATTTAAGTAACCACTTCATAAATACTTAAAGGATCGTGCATTTTTTCGTTAGGGTTAATTCGATAAATGAATTATTGGTATACAACGAGAGTGTGTAGGTTTCATTCATGTAACCCGTAAGGGTTGACGATTGATCCGCTCCTAGCAACAGCGGATCGCGACGGTAGTATTATTCTTCTCAGTTAGCCCTTACTAAATGAACGGTGATTTTATAACGGAAATGAAGATAACAGAAGCGGTATTTCGTAACGGATTCATTTAACTAAAGGAGTGCGCTCGTGAGCGACGCGCCGCGCCCATGCCCCTAAGTCTGGTGAGTGCTAGATTATAAGGCTTCGTAAAACGTGCCATTATCGCGTGAAATTCACGTACGGCTGTGTGAAATCAAAATCATTAAACTAGGATTGCTTCTTTAATCGTAGACAGGAATAATTTATTTATTGACCCACAAGGGATGACGAACCAACCCACTTAAGTATTTTATTATAAATTTTAAGCGACACTTATAATTCATACAACATTACATAATTGCTCTTTAAAATTATATACTTTATTATACTTGAAATATGTTTAGTAAACAATCAGTTATTTTTTTTTAGTTTGAGTGGTTAATCTTATCTTAATACCCAAGTAATGACTTTTACATTATGGCTTATACAAAAAAATGTTATCTTTTTCGGCATCGTTTTTTACGATTCATCGTCCTACGATTACAACAATCAATAATATCAAGTAGTTTTCCTTAAAGTAATTTATACATTATATAGGTATGATCATTGACATACTGATTCCCGTTACGTAGAATTTCAAAGCAGTTTTTTTTGTCTTCTTCTCTCGCGCTCTTTTCAACTACAAATGACAGTGACAGCAGAAGGTTTTAAAAATGATTGCACAGAAAAAAGGCATGAAATTTAGTTTCCTCACAATATTTTCTATTAATTATTTCGTCTGAAACTATTAACGACTTCGTTAGTTCTCCGGTTTAGCTTTACCTAAAACTTGGTAATATCATAGACTATTTACACAACTTGTTATAATTTACGAAGTAATCAACTCTATAATAAACTAGTGGAATTAAACTTGGCAGCTAGGCGCTGATTCCTTTAGCGTGTTCATTTAACTTGTAGCAAAATAATCAAATTAAGAGAGTATCTGCGAGTGTTTTTCTAATAAGATATAAGGAAATAGCACGCTTTTTTCTCTATACACTATACAATAATATGTTTTTAAAAAAAATGTTTACGCTCTGGTAATTCAGCGTCTATCTATCTAATATATTATAAAAATCTCGTGTCTGTCACAGTGTTTGTTATCGAAGTCCTCCGAAACGGCTTGACCGATTTTTATGATTTTTTTTTTGTGTATATTTAGGTAGTAGGTCTGAGAATAGGACGTAAGCTATTTTTATTCCCCTAGGTGATAAGGGTGGCCCTCTCCAGAGTCCTTCTTATTTTTTATTTTTTTATGATTTGGTATCAAAAAATACTTATAAGTTATAACCCTAAATGATTGGAATAGCTAGTAATATATAAAATTAAAGTGTTAATTAATAAAATACAAATTACATCTTTTTTACTAAATGCATATAAAAGAATATGCCGTACTAAATAAACAAAATATCACTAGGGTATGGTATCTGTATGTCTGTTTGTGCCGGTTAATCTTCGAAATGACTAGACCGATTTTGATGAAACTTTGACTGGCTAAATAGCTAATGTTATAAAGAGTAATTTACGCAACTTTTTTTAGATAAAAAATCAGGGTTCGCCGCAATAAGTGAAATGTAATAATCCACATACCTAGTGACGTAACTACTTACTAGTAGGTATTTTGCTGATGAATATATACTGCATTTCACATTCAATATTTTACTGAAAATTACTTTAAACGCTACATCTTAATTGAGATGTATAAAGCACACATTAAAACTTTCTGGTATTCTTTATTCGTTTTTCGTTTAATTTCGTGGCTTAAATTAGGCACGAAATTTATATTATTTATTATTACAACATTTATAATGAAACCCATTTGTAGAATATTTTTTTTAAATAGTTATTATTCCAACATGATTACTACTTGTCTTACAGTGAAGTAAAACATCGTGAGGAATCCGGTATGTCTGACAGAACCTAGCATTCGAAGGACATGTAAAGTCCGCCAACCCGCACTTGGCCCGCGTGATAAAATATGGCCTGATAGGTTACGGTTATGTTACTCTTTATACCGTACCTCTTATAGGTATGCCATTGTCCAGCAGTGGGATATCAATTAAGGTTAAATAAATTAATATTTCTTAAATCAATCTACGTAATACACACGTAGTCCCCAAGGAGGGCTCAAGGACTCGTTTCTACATGCACGCTACTCAAGAAGTCTGCAGAATTAGTAGATATTGGTTTTTTAGTTACTCATAAATCTATAATTTATGTTATGTTATACTTTCTTATTAAGTAACTATTCGACTAAGCATCTTCACTTTCTTTTCATCATGTCTTAGGCCCTTTACATGTATGGCACACTCACACACTTTCTATTTATATTGTAACTAACACCATGTTTACAAAAAAATTTCATATTCTTTCACTCACAGATAGCTAATATTGTAATGAGTAATTTAGGCTTCTTTCATTTTATTAGAAAATTATAAAAACAGTTCAATTTATTTTAACTTACGCCCAGCGAAGCGGGCTGGGTTTCCTAATCTATACCTATATCCGTTATAGACTCTGTAACCATTTAATCTATGAGCCCCAAACAGGTTTCATTATTCAATATATGCGAAGGTTGTATTACACTACTAAAATAATGCACTAGGCAAATGCGTCCATTCATGAAGTCAATTTTCGACGGTACTTTTTACTGCGAGAAAATATCTCACCTCTGAGAAATATAAATTAACCGTTAAAACGTACCGAGGGACGAACCCCATCCGAGTAAGAGTGAGTCATGTAGGATGACTCAAAACTGAAATAAAAAACTTTTAATTTATTATTTTTATAATATAAAAAATGCACAATTTTGAATCTAGGTATAGTAAAACACGAGCTTTGAACAAATTAAAATTTAAGTATTCCGTCACAAGATTAGCTATGCTACAAACATCAAATATCAAGTAACTCCAAGTATGATTTTTTTGTTGCTTACAGAACCGTGCATAATTTTTTTAAATATTGCCAACAAAAGTAAGCTATTTTTAAAAATATGTGGTAGTATATAGATACAGTAGAATTTATAAAATAGACCAAATATTGTCTACTGGTTCTAAGATTCTTGCGTGAAAATTGGGACAAAACCACAGCCTTTGAAATTAGGTCGCTAACGTACGAAATGTCTGTTAGTCAAGGAATGGTAGGCCCGCGACGATTTCGCCAATTTTATGCTGTATTAACTTTTATGCAGATAAAGAATACTTTACGAGCAATAACCTCTAACAACTTAGATTTGTCTAGATTCTAGAAGATCATAATATTTGTATGGAGGTATAATTTTAATTAGAAATACAATATTTTTGACATACTAAAAATTGTAAATTCGGCCCCTGTGTGTCTGTAGAATATCCAAAAAATATTTAATGTACAGATTAGATCCAGTTAGAAATTTTAATAAATGTCAAGATTATAATATATGAAATAATAATAAAGCGAAATTTCCATAAATCAAAACAATGACTGTTAACTATTGCGTGTAGAATATTGACCCTAAAACTGTTGAAATGTTTGTCTTTTTGTTTGAATGTCTGTTTGTGTTTCACGCATAAAGTATCAAATAAATATTAACTAAATTTCGTGTCATAAAACTTTTTAATCGAGTTAAAATTTAGGATTTTGGTTAATCTCTGATTTCCACTGGTGATTCGTCGTTAGAAATTTACATGACTAACGTTGACTGAACCTTAAAAGGTACATCAAAACTACGTATTAAAAATGGTGGATTTTAAAATGGCCTATGTAAGAGAGCATATTATGTCTCTCTCCTAAGATATGCTCACCAAAAATATGTAATACAAGCGAATTGAAGGTTAGCCGCTTGCACACAATAAAAATATATTTAATAGCAGATAAATATCCAAAATAAACATTTAAATAACTGTTACGTATGATATAACCATAAGGAATAAACGGAAAATGTGTTATATAGCTACGCCTTTTTGCATCGAATTTAGCTTTGAAAGTTATATAATCGTAAATAGCTACGACTAGCCTAAACTAAAATCTTTTTAATTTTTTTTTGAATCACACACTGTGTTTTACAATCATATTTAAGTGTACTTTTTTGTTATTACTTCTTCATAACGAATTTATAGTCGCTACGAAACTTCTACGATAAGTGTCCCTCATATATATTTAACAGTTTTATTTAGCTTAAATCAAAAATAAGATATTTTTCAATGAAATATATTATTTTCTATTGCTTCACTCATTTCATTTTTTTCTAAAGAGATCATAACTACACTACAAACAAACAATTTACATATATTTATACATATTAGTATCAAGTTATTGTTATAGTAATTAGAATTTTGTTTACCCTACTTTGATTAATTATTTGTTTGGAACATACACGTTCTCATTACACTTGCTTATCTTGAGTGGTAAGCTGTTATCTATATATTTATTCACTAGCGACTCAACCCCGCTTCGCTCGGGTTCGTCCCTAGCTCGTACCCCCTTTTAGCGTACATTTTTTACAAACTTTAAATGTCTTACTTATTTATATCTAATCAAAAGGCCAAATAATAAGTTTCAAACTTCGACCTTTAAAAATGACGTAATTTCCATACAAACTGTCATCCCCTATTTCAACCTCTTACAGCCTTTTTTTCGCCTGTAAATTGAATGCCTATGTCCGTCTCTTGGCTCTAAGCTACCTCCCCACGAATTTTCAGCCAAATCGGTACAGCCGTTGTTGAGTTATAAATAGTGTAACTAACACGACTTTCTTTTATATATATATATATATATATATATATATATATATATATATATATATATATATATATATATATATATATATATATATATATATATATATATATATATATATATATATATATATATATATATATATATATATATATATATATATATATATATATATAGATTAAACAATAGCGAGCCAGGATTCGCGAGTGAAGTCGCAGGTTCCGCTAGTAAAAATAAACAAAATTTCTTAAATAAAAGTAGCCTAAGTTACTCCTTATATCATTAGCTAAAAATCAGTCCAGCCGTTTCAGAGATAGCCGGGACAAACAGACAGACAGACAACAAAAAAAAATTAAAATTGATTTTTTGATATAAGTATATACTTTCATATGCATTCAGTTAAAAGTTGTCAATTTGAAATTAAAACATACAATGAATCTCTGCAGAAAATTAAAACAATGTATTTTATGGGACAAAAATTGATTAACTTATCAACTGTCTGATATCCATAACACAAAGCTCGTACTTTAACATGGAACTAGATGTAGACTGTGTGTTAATCTTGCAACATGTTATTAATTAACGATTTTCAGTCTCTCTCGTGACTATGATTGCTGTAAAGCATTCGAAACGTTGGGAACTAAAAATCAAAATAAATCCGCGACAAAGTCCGAAAAGATAGTTTCATTTAAGATGTCGAATATTCGCGTAAACCTAAGAAAGTATGATGTTATTAATTTATTTAATATGCATTTTAACTTTACAGTTTACTTTATTTTAATACGAAAAACATTAAAGTAAAAGCATTCTTTTTCTTTCAATAATATTTTAAAAACTAGCAAACGCTTTGCTGGGCGTAAGTTAAAAGAAATTAAACGGTTTTCATAATTTTATAATAAAATAAAAGTAGCCTAAGTTACTCCTTATAATATTAGCTATCTACGAGTGAAAATCCCATCAAAATCGGTCCAGCCGTTTCAGAGATTAGACGGAACAAACAGACAAACAGACAAAAATTAAAAAAAAATGATTTCTTGTTGTAAGTCCCGTATATACTTCCATATGCATTTAGTGAAAAGCTGTAAATTTGAAATTAAAGTCAGACACTTCAATTTTATTAATATCTACTGATATACTATTACTCTTTTTATCCAGAGAACCTACTCTGTTTTTCTACGAAGTATCTGGAAAAGTTACGCAGTAGTACAGAAAGTGTGAGAGAGCATTCTCCATGGATACTTCTCTGTAAATAAAAACAATGGCTTTCCTCGCGTGTCTGTAATGAAGAACGCCAGGGAGACATGTTGTCATTATTCTATGAAGGTTAACGCTAAATCATACGTAACTTTGTAATTATTACATGATTCGAGGCGCATTTTTTAAATGTATATGATATATTTTATCACAAGAAGAAAAAAAAACCTTTTTGACCTAAACAATGAAGGTGAAGAAAAGAATTGGTGTTACGAATTTTTTAACAGAAACAGTTCAACGGCAATGAATTAATATTTTATAGTTATATACAATTTATATAAATATAACAAAATTTTATTCAATATAACTTATATCACTTTCAAGAACACGGAAATTTATAGCAAATTGTTTAAAATAAAGATTGCCAAAATGAGAAAGTAGTGTAGCCACCTAAGTATATACTCGTACTTACGTTCTTATATACTGCGTCCTAACATTATATAAACATGTATCAATAGTCACAATCAATGCCGCACTGAGAAGTGTATCATACAGGATGAAGCCAATAAATCTCAATGACCTTATTTCGGTGTTAAATAAAAAGGCCATTGTCAGCAATCACGCTAAACATTGCGTCGTAATCTCTTATATAGTCGGCCAGCGGACAGCCCAAGCTGCCATACACTAATGTCACAAGCGAGTGAATGGTAGCTTGGACTGGCTTTCACGTCCGTTTGCCGACTATATGTTTCATAGGCTTTGATATTACTCTATACAAACAACAATATAGACGAAGAAGATTATTTAGAGCAAAATTAATTGATGATATTAAATACTAGTGATAAATATGTCATTAACTAGTGACTTACTGTTGCTTCGCTTGTCCTTGAGTGCACATAGAGTTACTACAGTTTAATATTAAAGTATTTTTCAGGGAATAATTCTGTATTCTTTAATACATGTTTTTTATAACTTTATTAGTTTCCGCGGTAGGTACACGCCAATAAAGTTCCTACTTTCTAATCGGCATGATTTTTTTCAACATTATCACGTTGCCTCACGCTGATAAGTCTAGTATGAATAGCTATAGTATTTAATGAGGAGGTAATTTATGTGACGAAATATTATATTAAATGCAAAATTTATTTTATAATTTTATCTAGGCTATAGTAGGATTTCATCGATCACGAAATAAAACAGTAATTAATTGAATAAATGTAATAACATTACAAATTAATAACATCTATTTAGCTAATCTTAAATATTGCCATGAAAAAATTTTCACTATCACCAATCATGTCAAACATTTATGATGTCCAACAATTTATACTGTAATATATAATTCCATTACATAGTTTTTTAAATGAAATGATCTATCTATACTATTACACTATTATAAAGAATAAAAGTTTTCGTATGTTTGTAATGGATAAATAAAAATTCTACCAATATGAAGATAGTTTGTAACCCTGAGAAGTGTTTCCTGGGATTATTATTATTACTCATAATAATAATTCTTTCTACTTGTCTTTTTATTAATGTATTTAATCTGGGATATTTGGAGTATACATACTTTTTAATTAAAAAAAAAGTCAATATCAGCACACCTCGACTGACGCGACCCACTTTACCACGTGTGTATAAATCCGTCCATGTACTGTCGCTTACATGGCCTCAGGAATCAATATGGAATTTATTATTACTTTCTAGAATTCATATCCGAGCATAGGTTTTAACATATTACTTGCAATCCCCGCGACTCCGCCTTCGCCCAAAGAATAAAAATTTAGGGTTATAATAATATTTTGATGCCAAATTATCATAAAAAAATGTAAAATTTTGGTCTTAAAAAAATACAAACATCTGAAGAGGGCCACCCTTATCACCTAGGGTAATAAAAATTAGCCTACGACCTATTTTCAGACCTACCAAAGATTCACAAAAAAATCATAAAAATCGGTTAAGCCGTTTCGGAGGAGTTTGATGACAAACAGTGTGACACGAAATTTTTATATACTCGTATTAGAGAAGATAATTCATCAATGTAACTTTTCACATGAGTATGTATACGATGATATTGAATTTATTTAGTGAAAGGAATGAAGTTAAAAAATTGAAACATATATTAAAAAACTTTTCTTTACTGATAATGTAACAGCTCGTCAATAGCTGTTAAAGGAATAAAACATCTGTTGACAGAGAAGAATATTCACTGAACTATTTTATCTGTGCTTATTTAAACTTACCAAAGTCATGGCTGAGGTTTAATCTGGGATGTACGTGGGATTAGCACTGCATGAGTGTAGCGTTGACGCCGACCCAGTGAGTAAAAATTGGATTAATACGTCACGAAGCTTATTCTTCTAAGAAGGATGTATGACAATGACATAAAATACGAGTACTTATAGTGTACATCAGTAGAATAATATTTTTTTCTTATTCAAATGTTAATAAAATGTTAATTTAAGATGAAAAATCTTTTTTAAACTTTTTCAAAATATATATTATTATAATAAAACATTTATGTTTTATGTACTTAAATATTAAAATAGATTCGTTTGAGGTAGAGTAACTTAATTAGTCATATAAATTAATTATACCATGAGCGAACTGAAATGGACGTACGGCATGCTGAAAGCACTTTACGTAACAATTTCATTTACTAAAAAGTATATTGCAGCTGAGAGCGTCTTAATACCATCAAATGACATATACGAGTATGTAGGTTAACCATAGTTTAGATACATTGTTATATTATTACACTTTTGCTGTATTTGTTTTAACCTTTTACCCGGTTGTAGCTAATGCTCATACTAAAGTACGTGCATGTGCACTAAAGGTCTTTAAATTGAATTGACAATTCAAGTGTTTTTAATAAGCCTCATTAAATAAATATTTTTTAGTTTTTTAAATAATTCGGTTATGGGGCAAATCAAAAAAATATACGTAACACAGAAAACCTAATAGTAGATTTTGCATCGAAAATAAATGGGGTTAAAGCCGGACCCGGTTGCCCTACCTTGAGGAAAACTTAAATTATACAAAAAGTAAACATCTATTTTATAATATACTCCGTTTATATTAAAATACTAGCGACTCACCCTCGCTTCGCTCGGGTTCGTCCCCAGGTGTAACCTCTTTAGTATAGTTTAAAAGATTTTCCCGCTTTTCTGTTGAAATTTTTCCTGAATTTTCTTTGCTATAAACCTCACGGAGCCCGACACCTTTCCAACGAATGCAAAACCGTGGAAATCGGTTCGTGCGTTCTGGAGTTATAGCGTCAGGAAGGAAAACCCGACTTATTTTTATATAGTAGAATGGTCTTTAATCATTCATTCTCTACTATTTTTTTAAATATTTATTTTTATTTTTGATCTAAGGTCTCGCACAAATTTACGAGGCCTATCTGCAACACGAAATCTTATATCTTTAAACGAGCAATTCTTGTATATAAATATAATCGGAATCTCGGAAATGTAATTCGTACTTAAATATAATTTCTAAAAAACACAATTTTCAAAAAAAAAACCGAGCAAATCGGAAACGGCTCCAACGATTTTCATAAAATTTAGTACACAGGGGATTTCGAGGCCGATAAATCGATCTAGCTAAGATTCATTTTCAGAAAATGTTATTTTATTCGCGTTTTCAATAATCAACTTTATCGATAATCAACTTAAACATAAACTTATTTTTTTTATTGAAAGAAAATAACAAAAAGGTGGTTTTTGGGTAGCCCAATATTGCCACTTACACAGAAAAATATTACTCTTCCCGACATCTATTGGCGAATAATAATAACATTTTTCTTAAAAATACCGAGCAAATCTCGGTCATCCAGGTACTCATTCATTAAACCACTATTAAACAACTATCCCACTGAGGTAAATATCCGGTTTTACTCTACATACTACAAATTATTTATGAAAAACTAAGTTTACCAACTAATAATCAATAACAAATCTATCAAATGTGCAGGTGAGTATGTGGCAGTTTCCATTGTACTTTTTCTTGGATATGTTATGTTCTCATCACTCCGAATTTGTCTGTTATAAAGGCTAGATGACTAAATTTGAAAAATTGGTTAATATTGAACATAACCTACCTATATAACACATATTTTTTTTAAAATCCACCATTTACCTTAAGAGTTTTGCATTTTTAAATATTAGATTAAAATTACCACGGAAACGCTCAGTACTATCATGACGTCTTGAATGACGTCACGCCGTAAGAAGCGAATAAAACACAGTACCTATTAAAAAAAATGATGTGGTTAAACAAGTAGACGAAGCAATATAATGTCATACACTTTCTGCTTAAATTTCTTCCGTTTTATTTTGAAACATACTAGACCTTTTTTTAAAATTTTAGTACCTATACATTTTGTGTTATGAGATAATCGTTTAGAAATAAAAGTGTTTCGTTCACTTACATTGAAAAAATATCCGCGAATTGGATTCTTGTAGCGGGAATTTTATACACATTTGAAGTTAAAAATCGGAAAATATTCATTTTATTTTCCTAATAACTTTAAGTAAGGCTAAATAGTACTTTATTTAGTAGATACGTTTTAACTGCTTGGATTGATTTCCCAGAAATGAGATATTTTTCAGCAGTAGAAAAGATAGGATAGCCAGTTATTAACATACCAAATGTCATAAAAACCTTTCCTGTAGTTCTCTCGATGCGGTCAAAGATAAACAAATAGACAAGACGGACCGACAGACAAAAGTTTTGAAACCTAGATTCGACCTCTATATCTTTAATAATGACAAATTAAATTATATTTTCCAAATAATATTCATTGTGCAGATTAGACCAAGTTAGAATTTTAATATATGAATGTATAGATAGAAATGATATAAAAGTATTATATTTATTAATATTTCATATTTATATCCAAAACTCCTTTTTTCAAACTTCTTATTAGAAAATTGACATATTTTATGAATAACAAAGGAAATTACAATTTAATTCAGCCCTTTTTAACGTACCACTGCTAGGCATGGACCTTCAATACAAGGGGGATCAGGTCATACTTGCCCCGCTTACCACGCTGGCTATATACTTGGCGGACTTCATACGTCTTCCGAAAACTTGCTAGCTTCTCTCAGACATACAGGTTTCCTCACGATGTTTACCATTACCATTATAAAATTAAGTAAATTAATATAAAATATTAATATTATATAAAATATTAACCTATCAACGGGCGCGCGGTCAATATAGATTTATAACAATTGAAAATCTATTGTGCCTCGTTTGTTCGCGTTGACGGGTTAAAATTAGATTTTTTTCTGTTTTGTAACTAAGGCAACTTTTAAGGGTGGTATTCTATGTAGTGGACAAGATTTTTATGCATTTAACCACTCTCTGAACATATTTTATTATTATTGATTATAAACACGAATATAAGGGAAAGGCGCGTTTTCTCTTACTTCGTGTATTTTAATGGCTTAACGAACTCGCTTTCGATCATGCGATGGCGTGTGCGTTGTGTTTATTGAAATAAGAAGTCTCTATAAAGAAATGTTGTTAAAATTAGTAATGTATTTCTTTTTAAGATTTTGACGTGAACAATAAAGTGATTTTAACAAAGAATTTGTAAATATGCTTATAATTTTTTAAATGCAATATGCATTGAAAAAAAACGAATTAGACAAAGAATATAATCATAATGTATTAGTAAGTACGTAAACATATATTAATAATAATATATTATTTATACACTCACTAGCAATTACTGCGGTTCCGCCCGCGTTTTAATCACTATTAGGGATAAAAATAGGGATTGGTGGTAGAAATCATAAAACAATTAAAAAAAACTAGAGAGGGCCGCCCTGATCACCTAGAAAAAATAAAAAATAGCCTTCGACCTATTCTCAAACCTACCAAAAAAATGATAAAAATCGGTCAAGCTATTACGGAGGACGTCGATAACAAACTGTGACACGAGATTTTTATATATTACATACATAATTTACAGAAAACATATTGTATTTGGTCTTTCACTGTTGTGTAGCCTGGTAAAGTCAAACCTGACTAGTGAAGGTAATATTAACTTTACTGCAGTCGTTTTTATTTACAGATGAACGATTACAAAAGCAGTTAGCACCCCATCAAAAATACCCCAATTATTTTTAAAATGAAGCCACGTTAACTTTATTTGATAAACCCTCGCTTCGCTCCGGTTCATCCCTAGAATTCTTAGCGCGACGTAGCTGAGGGTTCCTCTAGTTAAAATAAATAAACTCGCTAAAATAAAAGCAGCCTAAGTTACTCCTTATAACATTAGCTATCTACCAGTATAAGTCTCGTCGAAATCGGTCCAGCTATTTGGAGATTTGCCGGAACAAACAGCCAGATAAAAACTTTAAACATTGATTTTTTATGTTAGTACCGTACATACTTTCATATGCATTTAGTGACCTATTTTTGTGATACTATGAAGTACAAAACAAATAATAGCCCATAAAAAATAGTTTTTTATTGTTATTATTTAAGTACATAAAAATATGTAAGTCACAGTCGATTCTACTAAATATGAACTAAACATTTGCGTATATTATAATGAACAAGAGCATGCGTGCACTTACAGAATCTCATGAAACTACAATTTGATAGGATCGATAAGGGATCAGGCGCAGGAACTACGGCTTAAGTTCACTCCGAGGCACGGAGATGTCACTCATACAACGTCCTTATTAAGAGGTGCTGCTCACAACTTCTTAATAGAAAAGCCAATTATCTACGTACAAAAAACTATACAAATATTTGGCTTCAACAACCCCCTAGAATGTGCAGCTGATTACAGCTAGTTATTAGACGAACAAGAAGAACAACATAAAAACCTTAGATACATATCTATTCTATTTATAAAGTTGAAGAGATTGTTTGTTTGTTTATTTGTTAGTTTGTTTGTTTGTTTGTTTGTTAGTTTGTTTGTTTGTTTGTTTGTTTGTTTGTTTGTTTGTTTGTTTGTTTGTTTGATTGTTTGTTTGTTTGTTTGTTGGTTTGTTTGTTTGAACGCGGTAATCTCAGGAACTATTGGTTTGATTGGAAAAATTCTTTTTGTGTTGGCTAGTACTTCGCAACAAAATCACCGCGTGCAAGACGGGTGGACAAGCGGGACGAACGAATTTGGTTTCCAGCCTTTAGAACGTGAGTGTAGCCGCAGGAAAGGCTATATTTTTTTAAAAAAAAAGTATAAGCGTTTCTAGTATAATAATACGTAAGAAAAAAAATGTATCACCTCAGATGAGTTGGTTGCCATGTCCGAGTCTAATGAAGACATTTTGTAAGAAACATTTGGTAAAAAAGTTAAACACATCGAGTTTTTTAAATCTTTATAGATAAATCTTTAAATTTATAATTTTCGCTATGCTTAAACAAATAAGTACTCGTATGAATAACGTTCGCAAACCAGGTAAACCACTATATTACATTTCGTCACTAATTTCAGTTTTATATAAATTGTTTATTTAGGACTTACAAAAATTACATAAAGATTAATAAAAGTATTAAGTCATACAGGAAATACCAAAAAAAGCTAAGCTCTATTGTATCTGATTATATCTAAATTCAAGTAGATTTTCATAGTTTGTTCTACTTTCTAATCCTTCCTTATTCCTTAATATTATATATATGCGAAAGTAACTTTGTCGATGTCGATGTTCCTCAATCACGCCTGAACTGACTGAAAACTGAAACCGGTCAAAATGAAATTTGGTACAGAGATAGTCTAGAGCCTTAAGACGGGTGAGGTAAGGTGGGTTTTAGTGGGTCAGGCCAGTACTACTCACTAAAACCCACATAAACACCTGTTTTCTACAGGTGGTATGGGTTATTGTATTTCCCAACTATAAAAAAAGGGGATGAAAGTTTGTATAGAAATTGCATCAGTTTAAAAGCTGGAAGCTTAACTTTTGATTAGATATAAATAAAAAAGACTTACAAAGCTTTTAAAAATTTAAATTTCACACGGAGCTACTACCTAGGGACAAACCCGTGAAGCGAGGGTGAGTTGCTAGTAGGTATTACGACATATTTTTCTAGAACATTCTTTTCAAGTCAGCGAAGTCACGGGCAAGGACTACTCGTGTTTGTCTCTATTAATTGATGTTATTTACTGTATATTTACGACATTATTTTATGGCCTATAGAGAAGTGAACGGCTTTAATGCCTCTTTTATAGAAAATTTACGAGTTT
Source organism: Boloria euphrosyne (assembly GCA_951802675.2). Lineage (NCBI taxonomy): Eukaryota > Metazoa > Arthropoda > Insecta > Lepidoptera > Nymphalidae > Boloria > Boloria euphrosyne. Next base: position 12,233,896 of record OX637871.1, read on the forward strand.
TATGATTGTGACGATATTTGCGACTATATAGGCCCATTATAATATTTTATTACTATATATTCATTAACAGTATTGGAATTGAGTGATATGAGAATGTGTCACTGGTCTTACACAGTGTCCTACGTGGACGACTCAACGCGAACGCGATTGCGAAACGATCCGATGCGAATTTAATGTGGTGCGGAGCGATGCGGCTACTCTGTCCTACGTGCGCGCGAACCGTCCCCTCCGCGCCCTCCGCCGCCGTTCAGTTCAGTTAACATTAAACATTTGTCATGGGCGGACGGAAGCTAATGTTGTTGGAAAATTCATATCTATACATAATATAATAAATCTGTAGAAGGGTCAATTCTGTACATTGAAAATATTGAGAAAATAAATAGCAGGGGGTGTTACTGGATCGATACCAAACCCAAATATGCGATTAAAAAATTTTTTGTCTGTCTGTCTGTATGTCTGTCTGTCTGTGTGTATGTTCAGGCATCACGTGAAAACTAACGGTTCGATTTCGATGAAACTTGGTATAATTATACTTTATTATCCTGGGCATAAAATGGGATACTTTTTATCCTGGAAAAATACGTAGAAAAAAACAAATCTTAATTTTTATCATAGTTTGATTTTATCCTGTAGTCCACGCGATCGAAGTCGCGGGCACAGCTAGTCGTAAATATGAGATATTGAAGAAGTGTATAACTTTTATTCCTTTTGTCCCAGAATGTAGGACGTTCTTGGATAGCATTAATAAGAAGTTCTACTTCCGACATTAATTCAACAACAATTATTGCTTGAAAAAAATATGGCCGACGCGTCCACTTCGCGCGAAAATATCAAGCCAACTGATCGCGTTCGCGTCAATTCGCGCCGCTCCGCACCGCACCCCACGTGCGTTTGGTCACATAGGCCACTTCAATAGGTTTCGAATGTTTGTTGTTTTCGCGCCGTGCCGCGCCGCTTCGCGTTCGCGTCTAGATCGCTCACGCAGGACGTCGCCTAAGCTTTTAAGGACAAGCGGTATATTAGACTGCTACTAAGTACATTATTTTTAATTGATCCGTAGCATGTTAGAGTTTACATTGCTTTTACGAAAACGAAGTATAGCATGTACATTGGACCGCGGACTATGAGGTGGCAGGAACCGATGGTGGTCGAAGTGCCTTTCAGCAATGTACGGCAGTGAGTTGAAATTAGTTACACTAATTAACTAATTGTGTCCGCTTTTGTGCACTATTAAAAATTGTAGATAAAATAATTTTTTTTTTTTTTTAGGGACATTATTACAACAGCGCCATCTAGTTCCGCAGTAAGCTACGTAACGTGCTTGTGTTGCGGATACCAGATAGTTGATATACTACACATATAAATTTTAAATACATACATATTATAAATATAAACACCCATGACTGGAGTACAAACATTCGTGATTAGCAAATGAATGCCCCCAGCGGGACTCGAACCCGCGACCGCTGGCTCAGAGAGTAGGGTCACTACCAACTGAGCGAAACGAGTCGTCGAATTAATATTGTATAACCAAAAACAAATCTCAGAAATAAAATTGTAAATAATATCTTTCTACGTACGAGTATCATTTGTTAAAATAAGTTGTTAAATTGCTGAGTTCGTGGCCATTGCCGTAGACCTTATATTATTTTTTAAAAGTACTTTCGTTATAGATGTAGAAACAACATAATACTTTTCTTTGAATTACTTTATTATATAGGTCATAACATTAGATTGTAAACTTATTACGTTGGTACCCAAGCAGGCAAAATTACAGGAATCACAGCGTGTATAATATTTATACATTCCAATTAAAATGCGCGCCGGTGCCCTTTATTTTTTGATGAACTCGTCTGGATGTGTTTAAAAAATTAAGCTATGATATTATGTCAATTATCATTGTACTTACTGTAAGTAGTCTACCTTTTGGATTTAAATTGATGTAAAAGAGATACTTAACGCGGTTATAAGTAAATGTGTTATCTTAAACTACCATATGATGCAGCTTTGAACCCTAGTAGTAAGTTTTTATGGTTTAAATCACTTACTACGAGATTACCTCGCCTGATTACCGAGGGAATATAGTGACAAAAAACATCGTGAGCAACCTTTATAGCTGAAATAACCTAGTTTTCAAAATACGTATGAAGTGCGCCAAACTGTATTTGGCCAGCGTGATAGACCATGGCGTAATGTGAGTGAAGGGGTCGCTTGACCCGTGCCCTATAGTGGGACATGAAAAGGACTGGTTTATTTATAATTTGTCGACAAAAAAGCTAAATAATCCTGATTTACTAAGTGGCAAAGCATTTATGATAAATATACACAAGATTTGTTAAGGTAACTGTTTTCGGTATAAGCTAAAAATATCTGAATATAAAATTTGTAACGCGGACAAAGCAGTGGATAAAATAAGTTTAATGTTTATTTTATTTATCTTTTATTTATGTACATATAGACATTAGCATCATTAAAATTAATTTTATTTTATTAATTACCATTCAGAAGCAAATGAAAATATCATAACAATGCGGTAGATTACGTTACAATTTCGTGTGACATACATCTTATTTTTAGTAGAATAAAAACGGTACCGCTACGGTACTTCGTAGCGCGACTACGCTTGCTACGGGAATTCGTAGAATACTAGAGTAAATTAAAAACAACAATAACTGCAGATTTGGCTATTTAAAAAGACAAATTTATGCACGGTGTAATTATTTTCATTCATCATTGGGCTGGCATATTTTGCTTTTAATATTCAGATAGCCTGTATATATTAATATCTTTCTTTTTACAAAAAAAGAATTGGTGGCACACTTTTCGTTGACTGTCATAAACAAAGAACAAAACATTTACCTATCCACAGCTGTAATGGTGTTCCATACAAAAATATAGTGACAATTTCTTGTAGAGTCAAGATGACGAGACGGCCGCGTGACGTCACACAAGGCACTCTGCGGCTGCGGCTATCGATCGGATAACATAGCCGTGTCCCTCTCACACCATTCGGTTAATTTAACGCCGTCTCTTTCACACTTAGGCACTGGCTTACTGAAGGCTGCGTTCCGAAATACGCTACTAATATTTATTTTAACGCAACCGTCCAGGTTATTGGACGAACACGTGGTAAACGTAGATGACTAAATAATATGTAATTTTTTTTATGAACATCAACTCTTTATGTGAATGATAAAATGATTTAAGATACAAAACATGTTTAAAATAATTCTTTAAAATAGTAATGTAGTCATAAAAAAAATGGTTTCACAATATTTAATATATTTATTGAAGTAACACAGTTTTGGCTACAATCCCTTTGCCCATATGGTAAACAATTTATAACGAATAATAATTCACTACTTCGCTCCCTTTTTCTACTGTATGTATGGGTAATTATAACTGGGTAGTATTTATAATAATTTAGCTAAGAAAAGCTAGAATCAATCAACAACTGCTTGATATTGTAAACAAAGAACTAAGCAATACCTTGACAGTCAACGGTAGGGAAAGAAACTTTGAAAATATAAAATAATTTATCAACAATAATATTTTTTAATTTATATGTTGTTATTAGTACATTGATTTTAAGTAAGTCTTGTCCGTTGTAGTAGTATCGGATGAGGTTATAAATAACCTTTTTTTTGTTTGCTTAAACAGATATTTCCTTGCTTTTTGTATTACTTACAATGAAATTTACAATTTCATCTATTTTTTGGTACTCGTATATCGATTGACTAAAAAATATATTACATGCTATTGTTTATTTAATGAACTATAATTACATCTAAATCTTCACATTAACTTTAAAAAGATATATTACACAAATTGAAATATACATATCTATAGATGTATTACCGTCCCGTCGTAAAATATTTAACATAGAGCGGCAAAGGCTCTACGCTTCACCGCCTTGCTATATAAGCCGCTCACGGTGGATCTGTATACAGTTAATCATGTATTGTTGTGACTTTGTTATAGCCTCATTCTAAAAATAAATTACTGAATTTTGTTAAGGCTATTTTATAATTATTATTAATTATTAATATAATTAAATTATTATAACGATCAATTTAGTTTTCTACGCTGGGCCTATAGACAACCGGCATTCGTTATGAAGCGATTCGATTTCTACAATCGTCATCGCTTAGACGCAGCGTATGCATCTTGGACTTTAAATCACTAATAATTGAAATGAATGTACATTGTCTTCCATTTCATCATCATCATCATCTATTCGTTGACAACAGATCACGTGACATATCTAAGTCATATGTCAAACCCATACATTTTGGACTTTTCTACTATTGCTTTCGCTAATCGATTGTTACATTGTCTAGGCCCTCTGTTATTCAACCGACTTAACTTTTTTAATAGCTATTGACAAGTAAACGAGCTATTGGCAAGAAAAACTTTATAAAGTTTAGTAAATACTATTCATATATTATATTATAATTAATTATAATTCAAGTTACAAGTTCAATTTTTTCGATTTTACTTTATTGTTTTTTTTTTGTAATTTAAACTATAGTTTTGTTCATGGATAGTTCTATATTTCAGTCTCTCTTTAATTTAGTGCTTAATGAATTCCTAATCCCAAAAGACAAAAAATAACTATGAACTTTGAAACATCGAAAAGCTTACTTGCTGAACAAAGTTCGCAACGCGCGATGGTTGGAAAAAAAAACTAATGAAAACCCTTTATTTGAAAATTAAAAATAAATTGTGACGCGTATATTGCTAGATTTAAAGCTGTATGAGATAAAATACACAACACTTCGTAAGCTATAATTAATAATAGCTTATTGCTGGAGAGTATTAAAAATATAAAATAATCCCTCTCTTATAGGATTGCTTTTTTATCACTACTTATTATTGAAGGTTTAATCTTGAGTTGTATTAAAACCAAGTTTTTTTATACATATACATATCAAAATATATTATTTCATTGTATAACGACGTTTCTACATTGTTATATGATGTCCTCCGGACCAATTGCGGCCACGGCGGCTAAGATTAGCCATAGAGGCCTTATAGTAAAAAAGTGTACGAGCAGTACACTATCTATTAAATTTACTTTCGAAATTCCAATAAGACGATACTTTAAAAGTATAACCTGTAAAATTGGAGACGCATGATCGACAGCTTTACACACCTTTCAAGACATAGTATATGGGTAAAACACAACAAACTTGCAAACTCCGAGCTTACAAGGGCTTATACTTTTTTATCAGACAGAAAGACTCTCGAGAGAATTTGACTCGGGACTCGAACCCAGGTTCTCCAAATGTGCATAATGATCACTACACCTGCCAGCCAGTCGATATTATTATATATTTGCAATATAAAGCCCTATTGGCATTGAATTGCAGTATCGTTGACGAGTACGGCGGTCATTTTTATCGGGAAATTGCCCTATATCCGATCTCTGGCTGATACCTCGCAAATTGAGATTTGTTTTTCTATTCACTGTCGTCATTTTAAACTTGTTTATCCTGAAGGAAATTTTTAAACGAGAATTTAACTAGTCTACGTCGTTTCAAAGAGGAAATATTTGTTCGCTTGTAAGTTGTAATCTGAACTATTTAACTTATTTTAATATTATTTTACAAAAGAAGATTAAATTATAACAGAGTATAGGTTATATAAATTATATTTGAATTTAGAAGTTGAGCACAGTTGTCACGATTTTTATCTAGCAAGTGAAAATACAACTTTCTTTGTGCGCTCCGCGTAAACGGTTGTTGAAAAGTGAAAACAATGGACAGCAAACATGCAGATGTTTAATACTTACTATAAAAAACCTGCAATATCATGTATTTTTTATACTTTGGCATATGAACTGTATAATATTCTAAGTCCTTCAAAAAAACAATTATTTTTTCTAATAACAACTTTTACCCTCTTTGATCTACCTCGTAGGTATAACTGCGTCGAAATTGTTTATTAAATATTTACTGAAAATCTTATTGCAATAGTTATTATTATTGATACGGAAGCCAAATCTACTACAGATTTTAGATTTTTTGTCTGTCTTTTTGTAACCACGTCACCGGGTTAACATAATATAACATACTGTTTATTGGCGGAAATATCTTATATCACAGAAATGACGACACGTTTGGCTCAGTTGGTAATTGCCTACTTTCTGTGCCAGCAGTCGCGTGTTCGAGTCCCGCTGGGGGCATTCATTTGTTGAGCACGAATGTTTGTACACCAGTCGTGGGTGTTTATAATATGTTTATATTAATAATATGTATATATTTAAAATTTATGTGTGTAGTAGATAATATTGTCATAAAATATAATAAAATATTAAATAATTTGACGAAACGTTTAGTAAGAATTTAGGACTTGCAGTGCCATTTGAGTTTCTATTTTTACGTAAATGTTTAAAGTTATAAAAAGCGTATAGTATATCAACTATACTTTATTTATTTGAGAAATACATACATACACAAAATTTACGATAGGCCGTTTATTCGTAACGTTTTATTAAGTGTATATCATGAAAGTAATCTTAAATAACACATGAATATCGCCATCACCATAGTCATTATTCTCTTCATGGTCGTCAGGTCCTCAAGCTTTTCACTCGAATGTCTTTGAGTACATTGTATACTAGGTTTTCATCGGTTAATCGAGGGCTCCGTTACCTCTTTTGATACATATTTTACTTTAAAGTATTCTTTAGTAATAAAAATAAATCTAAGAAAAAAAAGAAAAGGTATTATTATTAGACTTATATAATATTAGTCAGATTCACCACGTAGGTATTCCTGATTAGTATTAGAAGAACGTAATGTCACACCGTAACCAATCTTTGATTTAGGACGAAAAGTATCCCAAGTCAATTTCTGGTCCACCAATTGTTTCTACATGAAAAATATCGATAATCATTCAATAATTTATTTATAATTTACAATAAGAAATATGATTAATAAACTTATTCATATATACATAACAATCGTGCAGTGTATTTGTAGTATAAGTTAGTATCGATATTGCTTCAGAGATACTAGTAACTTGGATCTTGGGTAACTGATCTTGGGAGATTGAAACCGACATATCAGTTGGAATCATAACTGCGAGAGTCTCTTTCATGAGTTAAGCAAAGTCCTTACTACAAGGAGACTATCTATTAAACTATATACAAGACTCCTGCAATGCTATATTTAGCCCTTCATACTTTATAGATGCGAATCTTGGACTATAAAAGAAGATCTCCGTAAAAAACATGAGGCATTTAAAATTTGAATGTGTCGGCGTATGCACTGAATAAGTTGGGCAAATTAAGCTTAAAACAATAAGATCCTCTGGCAGATGAAACGAAATAAGCCCCTTAGGAAAGTTGCGAACCTAGGACACGTGCATATCGTAATTTGATAATATCTTTTTTACAAACACTTTAAATTTAAATTAAATTCTGAGACTACGTAGAAAATAAAAAAAATATTATTTCATTTTACGAGTGGATTTTCATTTTGAAATTTAATAGAGACCTTTGAGATATTAATTATAGAGATATCGAATGGCGAATATATCGTGTTTCGTATCGCAAATGTATGTATTCCTACTTCTTTCTTTAACGAAGTATCATATATTACACTTGTGACGTAGGTGCGTATTAAGGAATCGAATGAACATGAATGTTACCAAACGCTGCAGATTATAAAGCGGATAAGAGAAGTATTGGTAGAAGGAGGATGTACTTGCTCTGCAACATCCGGAAATAGACCAGGATAAAGTCGGTAGAAGATTTGTTCAGGCTTTCCCTGAAGAAAAGAAGAACTTTCAGTAATAGATAGGCACTTAATGAAGAAGAACATACATAACGGATGCATATTAAATTATTATCGTATATAGTACAAGTATTCGGACATACCACGTGGAATAGTGACAAGAATTCTGGCCGCATTTTCTTACTGAACGCCCACTCTGAGTAGGAAACGAGCTAGTTTTTCTTAAAATATTATGTAACACGTTTTGTTGACAGGACAAGACATGAAAAATGAAGTATCTACAGTTCTACAGACAACAAGACAGTGACATGCAAACAGATAGACTTATTTCAAAATTTAAATGACAATTACTCTGTCTCTCACCTATCTCTCTCTCTCCCTCTCTCTCTCTCTCTCTCTCTCCTATTATTTCGCAGAAACACTTATATAATAAAAACAATAACTAAAGCTTTTTAATAAAAAGGAGTTTGTGGTCAACTAGCACAGTACTCTATAAAAATATTTTATCTTATCTTTCCGATAAAGCTGCTTATAAATAATACTAACTAGAATGTCAACAACTAATCTCTGTTTACTATAACTTATTACATTTTATGTAAACAGATAAAACATAAGTAGAATTTCATCGTAAACCACAGTAATTGGTATATTTAATCTTTATTTTGATATGATAATTCCGACCAAGTGTTTTCTAATTGTTGTGATTTTTTGTTAGGTGGGTTGGAAAATCTTATCAAATATTGGCCTCTTACCCTTCCTTGGATGTGGCCATAGGTGACGAACTGTAGTACTAAACTTCGTCCTAATTTGACCAGCCATTTTGCTTGATGTGTAACAAAAATACATTGATAAACACATTATACATACATATATTTATATTAGTTTATTAGTCCCATAAACACACCTGGAGGTTCAGTGGCTGCGGAGTTGAAGACGATCGGGCTCACATGGTCAGACCGAAGCGCGTAGTTCAAAACAACGCGTTGGCGGAGTACTGTGGATGCCCTTCATCCCACCTGGGGGCCATAGTATACTATTATTAGTCATATATTTTATTGCATTACTTTATATCCTCAGTAAACTGACTTACCGCCGCACTCAGAGTCACTTAATGAACCATTAAATCGGGAATCTCCATACTAAAGAACGACTTAATGGTTCATAAAGTGTCTCTAAGTGCGGCCGTTAGTAAGTAGAGGGAGACGTTTTTTATATAGGTATACAATATGTATAAGCCTAAGTATGATTGACGATAGATTATCGTAGATATTAGGATATTGCAAGAATTTATTGATATATTTGCATGGTGCTGTTATACCTGATGTAGCCCAACTAATTTGATAATATCTTTTTTACAAACACTTTAAATTTAAATTAAATTCTGAGACTACGTAGAAAATAAAAAAAAAATATTATTTCATTTTACGAGTGGATTTTCATTTTGAAATTTAATAGAGACCTTTGAGATATTAATTATAGAGATATCGAATGGCGAATATATCGTGTTTCGTATCGCAAATGTATGTATTCCTACTTCTTTCTTTAACGAAGTATCATATATTACACTTGTGACGTAGGTGCGTATTAAGGAATCGAAATCTAATATTTTGCATTTTAAGGCATAAGTTAGTTATTATGTAAATATTGTAAATATTTTTTGGATGTAATCTATACTAATATTATGAAACTGAAGAGAATGTTTAGATAAATGTTTTAATCTCAGGAATGCAAAAGCTAAGAATTTGGTTTCCAGTCTCTAAAACGCGGGCGAAGCCGCGGGAAATGTTAGTGTTTCTATATTTGTAAGTCAATAGTGTACACGTTCCTAATGTATTTGTTTTGTAAACACTGGATGACTGGAATAATATGACAAATAATGCAATTAAGCTATTTACTAGGTATGTTTTTTATGTTATAATACAGATGGGTATATATTTTTGCATGTATCTTTTCACTCGCAGATAGCCAATGTTATTAGGAGTAAATTATAAAAAGTGTTTATTTTAACTTACGTCCAGCGAAGCGGACCGCGTTTGCTAGTATTATGATAAAATTTCTTAATCGTGTTGATGAATGAACAAATGTTATATTAAAATAATGTATACCAAGGCATCACCACGTTTATAGTTATTCCAAGTAGTACTTTCACTGTCGTTGGTGTGATTTTAAAGTAAATGAATTAATTTGACTTTGTTTATTGTATAAAAATTTCTTAGTAATATCGGGAAAAATTACTTCACCTCTAGAGGTAATTAATAAATAAATAAATAAATAAATAATAAATATGTTGGGACATTGTTACAACAGCGCCATCTAGGTCCGCAGTAAGCTACTTAACGTGCTTGTGTTGCGGATACCAGACAGTTGATATACTACAAATATAAATTTTAAATGCATACATATTATAAATATAAACACCCATGACTGGAGTACAAACATTCGTGATTTGCAAATGAATGCCCCCAGCTGGACTCGAACCCGCAACCGCTGGCGCAGAAAGTAGGGTCACCAACTGAGCCAAACGAGTCGTCAAAACAGACACTTCAATTTTATTTATATGTACTGATGTTTCCCATAAACAAGTAATCTCACAAATTCTTACGTATGAATCTAATATGATATTTAATGTTTATATTTACATCAAATAGACACAGACAAAAAAATTCATTACAAAACAGTACCTAATTTTTCACCACTGTTTGTTAACTATTTTTTTATTACTCGTAATAGCTATTGACTAGCTTAAGCTTAAGTTATAATTTGGGAACAGTTATTTTAAATATAGATATATAAATTCTTTCATATGCACCTATATATTTTCCTATTTTTCCAAGCCCAGCAAACTATGGTAAGCTACACCATAGTTTGCTGCACACTGTAATCATGTTATATTAAGTTGCAGTATGTAATACAAGTTAACGACTTAACGAGTGTCATTGTCGTTTTCTAAGGGTCTTTGAACCTTGCATATGTTTGTTAAACTAGCGACTACGTTAAACGTTTAGATAGATTTCTTAGAAATTAGATATTTTCCCGCAGTAAAAGTATCCTATACGAGGTCAATCCGGATGACCAGCTATTATCATTGTAGGTATCAATTTGATGATGATGATATTTAATGTGATGCGGTCACAGACAAACAGACAGCCAAAAAAATCTAAAAAGTTTATATTCGGACTCTGTATAGGTAATAATGAATATTGCAATAATGTTTTTCAAAAGTCTCACAGATTTGAGTCCGTTAGAATTTAATTACCATACGTATAGAATACATGAAATAAATATGTTGTATTAGGGACGTCATTACAACAGCGCCATCTAGTTCCGTGGTGAGCTACGAAGCTTTTATTACGGATACCAGATAGTTGATAGACTACATACATAAATTTTAAATACATACATATTATAAATATAAACACCCATGACTGGGGTACAAACATTCGTGCTCAACAAATGAATTCCTCCAGCGGGCTTGAACCCGCGACCGCTGGCGCAAAAAGTAAGCACTACCAACTGAGCCAAACAAGTCGTCAAGTGTCGTCAATCTATATTTTTAAATTTGAGAGGCAAATTTATAATATCAAGCTATAATTTCTCGGATATTTTAAGCGGAGCCTACGCGTCTTTTACTTTCTATAAATATATACAAAAGCGTTTAGCCGTGGTAATCGGTTATGTACGCATAAGTAAAATTAATACGATACAGCGATTTAACGTGTCCCCTTAATATGGTAATGAAGATTATTAACTATGGCTTTATATTTCTTCGCTTTGTGTTTTAAATATACTTATTAGTTAGAACTTTGATATTTTTTTTTCGTCATTATCATTTTCGTCATTTACGTATTACTAACTTAATATAAAAGCCGTATAACATGAAAAAAATGTTGACAATCTCTTAACAAATTACGATGTTTTACAATTTTCACAGTGCTGTGGAAACAGCAAGCGTATTCGAAGCTTAATATTATATTGATAGATTTCAACGTAATCCTTTAAAATCACTCTTCCACCATGTATTGTTTACATATTGGAAAAATGTCTTATTTATCCATTTACAAACGTATATAAAAAGCTTCAGAAGTGAAACAATAAATATTTCATATAATACTCGCATGTAAATATTTATTACATACACACTTCGACATAATACGCTTTATTGAAATTGTTAGTTTTAATGATCGGCAAAGTGTAAAGTACTCGAACCGGTTTTATTGCCAAGGACTTCTTGGTGAAAAGTGAAAACTTCACTGATATTTCTTGAAGACTTTGTTAGTAGTATTTAGAAGTATAGATTCTCTCCACAACCATTAGATTACTATTTAATATTTTTATTAAGAATTAAATTATTCGATCATAACCATTTATTAATACAAAAATACATGATAGGTACAAGAAAAACTATTATATAAAGTCCTGAATTGGAGCATTTATCGAGAAACAAGGAAGAATCTGTTGATAGAACGCGTACCCATCGACCTCTATCTGTAAAACCATAGCCTCTTCGGCGCCGGCCCGTCTTCAGAAGGACCAAGGACGGGCATCTGGCCAACATCCAAGCTGCAACACTTATATAACAAACGCGTTCATTAACAGTTTTCGTATGTTGTTTTGTTTAATGGATTCAAATTTTGTAATTAAAATTTTATCTAGATTAACTTTTCCTACTTTTCCTCATTTTCCATACTTACTTTATTTTCATTTGTTCATTAGTACTTTGATAGTAACTACGTAACTAAGTTACTACACAGTACACATGTTTGATCAAAATTGACGATAATTGGTCGTAATGATACTTAATTAGACGTAAAAAAAGAAATTAACATATGGTTTAATCAGATATAATAAGTTAATTCAGTTATCTATCATCATATTTGAATATTTTATGTATTCTTAAACTGAAATTGAAATCATAGATTTCTTTTAAAAATATTCATTCAATTGTATCACGATCGAAAGTTTTCCAGCCGCCACCTTGCATGCGCGTACCAACGTTGTGCCACGATTCCGAGAAGCCGTAAACACCCACGCCAAACCATTGCGTCACTGTTGTTGATGTCAAATAAATGAGCCTATGCCATTCGTTTGTTTAGTAGAATTAGAGACTTTTACTCATTGTTAGATTTAGTTTAATTAGGCTACTTGATTATACTATTAGATTTGCTTGTTTTTTAAGTTGATACAATCTACTAAATGCATCATGAGGATATTTAAATTTTTCATTGTACGCAATTAAAAACTTTTAATATATGTGCAGGCATAATGTATATAATATAAGGCATAAATAACGACGTCAATTTCTAACAAAATCGTAGGCATTTTAGTAAAAAATCATCTATCCAGCCCAATCTATTTACATTTGTAGGTATGTTTCATCCACTCACACAGTGTACTGTAGAATGTAGATTTCTGAGACATGAAATTTTTTTCCGCAAAAAAAAAAGTATTCTATAAGTTGACACAAACTAGCTTTTATTACCAAATTCTGTTCAGTGATTTTCTCGTGATGCGTTCTCAAACAAACAGGCAACAATTCTAAAAACTGTTAATTCGGCATCTGACTATTTTATTATATTATATTATATTATATTTAACATTTCATATATCATAAATCGAATAAGAAGGTATGGCTATCCATAACATTTAATAAGTAGCACAACCATGAGAGTAGCGACTAACCGCATAGCAGTGTTAGAATAGTTCGATGCGGTGCGAGGCGCCTCTAAGTCGGGGTAATTTGGCGCCGTCGCGTCTACAGCCTCTTACTCGAAGACGCATTGGAACTAACCCAGAAAACATTTTTTCTCAGATATAGGCATCGAGGTCACTCAGACCGTTATGTTAATGGGACGCGGGGAAAACCCTATGGCGTATATTATAATTTATCAATGTCAACAGTGATAGGCCATTTTTCTTTGCAGACAGTTTTTACTTTAAAATATTTGCATATTGTGATATTTAGCTTACGCATATTTTTGTGATGAATGCATAGATACAGTAGTTTGGGCAGTTTATTTTGATGACTCAATCAGGACAATCAACTTTCATTGAGAAGCGAAAATACAAAATAATATAAATTTTAATTAGAACAGCGACTCACCCTCACTTAGCTCTGCTTCATCGCCTAAAAAAAATCAAAAATAAAAACTAATGTAGCATATGTTTATCCTGGGAAAACCGTGCATTTTTCTAGTATAAAGAATATTATAATATATTATAGAATGTTTTATTTTTTCTTGTAAGACCAAATTCAGGAAGAAGTGATAATCCGTTTTTTTAACGTTCGGAAATGCATATATGAATAACATCGGGTGGTTATGTTTAGTGTACTCATCGGCAAAGAAGCCAGTACTATCCAATAAAATCCAACAAAACCTTCCCGATTCCTCCGCCTTAATGGGGCGTCGCAGGATCGCTTATGTCTTCAACCACGACGCCCCGACGGCAGGCTGCCGTAGCAAACCACATAGCGAAGAAGTTGCTCCACGTCCACCTACCTCCTTGGGCTACCTCCTTGTGCAATTCTTGGCTTCGCGCCCGGCTGGCTTGCCAGGCGCTACAAAAAAAATACAAAAAGCAGAGCAAAAACGTTGGAACCAAACGTACCGTTTTATTACAGTAGCTTCCCCATACACATCATTAATCTTTCGAGCTGATTCTGCGCGCTGGTGCCTTGATGGAACTCGTATTCGTAAATAACGCGATATATTAAGTGTTCCATATTGTGAACAGAAAAAGTCAAAGAAACATCAAATGGCGCAAAAACAAATTAATCACTAAATTCGAAATGTATGCAAGCTTAAATTCGGAATTTTGAATTTAACATTCCTAACCAAACGCTAGATATATACATATACATAAAATTAAAGTGTTTGTATTTATTTTTAAATTAACAGCTCTAAAAATAGCTTAAAAAAGCTACCTTTTAAATTTAAAAGCTAAGCTACGCTAAAAAGCTACCTTTCAAATTTTTTTAAAAATATATTCAAGTTTTAACTAAAAATATTTTAGCCGAAATTATAAAATAACATACTTTGTTGTTAAGTCAAAATTAAATTAAAGTATTTATTAATTTATGATATTATTCATTTTATTGTTTACGGGAAACACTGTTTATAATATAATAAAGCATTTTAAGAACAAAAAAATGACTTGAAACACAAAATCGTCATAATAATCAACACGGTAACATAAATTTAAAAAAAAGTGCACCCATCAGATACATTGTATGAAGTGTCATACGAAGCTTTTAAATAGCTTTTGAGAAAAATGGCTGTGACAATCATACATTTGACCACGGAACCTTAACTAGAAGCAAAAAAGGTTCTCCTCTGTTACATTATTGTGGTCTTAAAATACACGTTTGATATTGTAACAGAAATGAGGGTATTTACAAATAAACATTGAAGTATTTAGTCAATGAAAATGTCGTGAATAGAATAGGTTTCTAATATTATTTTATTTATAATTGATGTATATTGTGTCAAAAATATGAACTAATTTAGTAAGGAGGATGACATCTATATTTTTCTACATAAATGACGGATACTGTGTAAGTAACAATTTATACTAGTTATTTGTATAATATATTTGTAACTACATTAAACAAATTAGAATTCAAAATGCTCTGTACGATTATCGAGTATTACAATACGATCGTCGAAACTAAATTCCTTTTATTTTTCGTTTCTCTAAATAATAATGAAATTTATACTATTACGATATTCATCTTAATTAATGATTGAAATGATTTTAATTGATATTTTTAATATTGATTTAATAAAAAAGCGAACGAAGTCTTTTTAAACTGATTGAACAAGGGGCCAATTCTATAGGCAGATGACAATAAGCCGAGCGTTTAGTTAATGAGGCGTTTGAAGGCCAAGATGCGCATCCTTCAGTACCACTGATCACTCGACCTGATTTCGCAGCCCTGTCTTAGTGACCCCCATAGGGTACCTATTGAAAATTCTTAAGAATATTGATGATGTGTTAAAACGACGGTCTTATCATAAATGCTATCTAGCGATATTTAAATATTTTACATAAAAAGTTTAGATTGCCAAGGTAGATGGATTACAATAAGTGACAATTACTTTTGGACATTTAACTTTTTGATTCGTAAGTAATAGGTTAGTATTGCTTTATATTGTTAATTCCTACAAAAATACCTACCTAATGGTATATATAGAAAAAACTTAACCTGCTTATACTACGAGGTAAATAGTGTTTCACAATTTTTACAATATAAACGAAATTAATATCTAGGCATATTCTTTACTATTCATTTTAGTTCAGCAATGAGCACTGTGATTCCTATAAATTTTCGCTGGTCACTTATAGTTTTAAATTTAATATTTTTTTTCCACTATTTATTCATATTTGATACTTAATGTCAATAGCCCAGTGACAGTACTCGCGTAGGAAATGAAGTGAAGGGGGTTCAGACCAAGGTCTCGCACTTCTTATATTTTCGTGTGCGAATCATATTCAACATGATTACTACTTTATACTTTCTTATACTTACGTGAATATTTGATTTGACATATAAATAAAAGTGAAGTGTTTATTTTTAATTACAAATTATCAGCTTTTCACTAAATGCATGAAAGTATAAATAATACGGTATTTACTTAAATTAAAAAAAAATAAGTTTTCTCTGTCTGTCTGTTTATCCCGGTTAATCTCTAAATCGGCTGGACCGATTTGACGGAACTTTCACTCGCAGATAGCTAATGATATAAGGAGAATCATAAAACATTTATTTTAACTTACGCCAAATGAAGCATTCGAAACCTCGGGAACAAAAATCTATATGTGTATAGTAAATTAAAAAAAGGGCAGATTTTGATGAAATTTGGTATGATAATAGTAATTCTTCGGGCTAATATACGATACTCTTACTACGGGAAGATAACACATCTCTGACAAATCTACAGTAACAGTTACCCTGGGGATAAGGATAATCTAGAGGTTTGATCCCATGCGGAACGAAGCCAAGTCAATTGTATAAAATAACCGCGACAAAATTCTAAATATAGTTTATTTATTCATTATTTAAAATTAAACTTGCATGTCCGAGAAAACCTAGCAAGTTATCAAAAGTCCGCCAACCGGCATTTAGGTAGTATGGTGGATTGTGATTAGATCCCACTCGTACTGAAGGGGAGACACGTGCCCAGTAGCAAGATTTTCAATTGTGGTGAAATACACTTAATGACAAAAGATAATAGGCGTGATTTGATATTTTTTACATCGTTACATAATTGTAAAAATACCCAGCTCTAAAAAATTAAATTTATTGCAAAAAATTTCACTCAATTTGTTTAGTGAATTCAAGGAGTGCCGTGTTCGCACAATTCAATTCGCCAATGTCAAATGGAGAAGGACGTTAAAATATACTATAGATACTGTTATTTTAAACGTCTTGCATTTTGCGGTTGACGTGACGTCATAGTTTATGACAACATTGCAATCAACATTAACAAGTCTAGATTGTTAGTACCAATCGCAAACAACAACCCCCCCCCTAGTATAAAGACTTTGACCTCACATTCAGTCTGATCAATGTCTTTGCTTTTTAACTATTTTAAACCCACAAATATCTGCATTTTCAATAATTATTTTCTTGGTGATCAATTTTATTGCTTCTACTATTATAACAAGAATATTTCACCGTATTTAAATCACACGTATATTCCCTATTACCTACGTCTAGACTAGATTTTGTTTGAGCGATAAAATAACCGTCTTATTAGTTTCAGAGACAAACATGTTATTTCCTGCAAATACTTTCATTTTAAACTTTATCTTAAGTAGTAGTAAATAGTTTTAGCTTTTCAATTCGAACAATGTTAATCACATTGCTTTATGGTTACTCCATTTTTTTTTTACTTATTTGATTTAAGTAATTCAAAGTGTACCAGGTACCTATTATAATTTATTATTATGATCTAACTATGAGATCGAACACAAAACATGTCACTTTACTTCACCAAAATCACTTCTCAGTAACAGATTAATTCAGCCTTAGCGCACTTTTCCGCCAGCGATTTCACTTGCACTATCACTTCACTCAAATCCTGCTATTTTTGCTTTGTTCGCTTAGCGCTAAAATTCAATTTATAACTTGACACACTGCCGATGTTTTTATATGTTTTATATTTTTCGATATTATATAAATAAAGAAAGAAAATTCAACCACAACTACTAGTAACAAGCATAAAAAAGTTAGTCAGAAAAGTCATTTTCATTTTAAAAAGTAGTTCTTTTTTCTTGTCCCTCTCATTATAATTTACCATTATTTAAATCTTGTCATAGATTGTCACGGGTAATGAGTTGCTTATTTCTTTATATTTGTTTCAAGTATGTACTTATGTTTTAGAGTAATCTGTGATCAACTGACCCCCATTTTAGCCATTAAGAATATTTAATGTTTAACCATCTTGGTTATTAATTAAGTCGAAAAGTGTGAAAATTAATTTTGTTTCGTAGAAGATATATTATATTAGTATTGAATGTTTGACATAATATTTTAAAGATTCGCATTATTAATAATTAACTAAAAACACCCTCGTTTCAGTCTGCGACATACATTTTATATACAATAAACTTAAATTACGAAGCGACTGTATACGGCGTATTCAAACTCATTTTATTTTATTTGAAATTATCCGATACGACGAACGCACGCACTTATTATACGTAAATTGTATAAAAATAATTTATTTCAACAATATATTTCAACATGCAAAAAGCGCTTAATTTAACAAACTTATTTAATCAAAACAATTACCACTATTATCTATACATTGCTGCCATCTAATAAGAAGGTCAACAAACTGTGTGAAAGCATTTTGTACTGCCTCCTAAGTAGAAAATTGTCCAAATCTCGATAAAAACGGTAGTCCGTTGGGCAAGGTCTGGCGAATACGGAGGGTGACGAATGGTTTCTAATTGCAGTTCCTGTAAAGTGAAAACGGTTTCTCGTGCTGTATGAGGTCTCGCGTTATCATGGAGCAATAATGGTGAAGATCGATTCATGAGTCAGGGCTGTTTCACTGCTAGTTTTCAACCGACTTCCAAAAGGAGGAGGTTATCAATTCGTCTGTATTTTTTTTTATTTTTTTTTTTATGTTTGTTAGCTCATAACTTTGAGCTGGGTGAACCGATTTTGATGATTCTTTTTTTAATTGAAATGTAGTGCTTCCCATGTGGTCCCATTTTAATATTTTCCAGTTCTGATAATGGCATCCATGAGAAAACCATAAAAGTCTTAAATTTGCATTAGGTATTTGCGCGACAAATGGATGAATAACTCAATATCACGCCAACCGATTTCGATGATTCTTTTTTTAATGGAAAGGGTATACTTCAAGGGTAGTTTGATCAGAATTTAGTAAGGTTCTGATGATGGGATCCATGACAAAGTATCGGAACTCTTCAATTCTTAGGAGCAGATTAACGATGCTCGACCGAATAGAGTATAGGCTATATGGATATTTGAGTCACGTACCGTAACTGATGATGGAAGGTACAATTCCTCAACGGTTAGCAGTTTAAAGAACATTCTTTCAATATAATACGCAATTTTTTTTTTTTTATGGGACAAAGGGGGCAAACGGGCAGGAGGCTCACCTGATGGGAAGTGATCACCTCCGCCCATGGACATCTGCAACACCACAGGGCTTGCAGATGCGTTGCCGGCCTTTTAGGAAAGGGAGGGAGGAAGGAGGGAGAAGGATCGGGGAAGGGATGGGAAGTGGGCCTCCCGGACTCTCACTTACCGGACGAAACGCGACAGCATAGCTGCCACTTCACGCCGGTCTTCTGTGAGAGAGTGGTACTATACGGGGCGTGCCGGCCCATTCGGCTGCTACCCGAAGGTAACAAGCATGGCACTACCACTTAGAATTATTAATTATTATGAACTTGAAATTATGAACGGATAGTTGTATACTTTCAGGCTATTAGGTTTACCTCATAATAGAAGGTAATTTTTTATAGTCATTAACATAATACGTATCTACTTTCCGCAAAAAATTTAAAAATAAATTATTTTTAACAAAAAAACAAAAACCGACTTCCAAACTTAATAAATCTAAACTAAAAAGTAGAAAATAATACTTTTAAGGACTTTGTTAATTTTGAAGTCGGTGCCAGCCAAAGCAAAATAACCCTAAATAGATACATATTTGATTAATCTATCAATTTGTAAACATATCAAAATATCTGGCTGGCACCGACTCCGAAATTAACAAAGTCCTTAAAAGTATTATTTTCTACTTTTTAGCTTAGATTTATTAAGTTTGGAAGTCGGTTTTTGTTTTTTTGTTAAAAATAATTTTGCTATCATTGATCGGAGTTCGGCACAGTAGACATCTGCCGTTATTGCTTGACCAGATCGGAGAAAGCTATAGTGAATAACACCATGCTGAGACTACCAAATAGTTAACATTACCTTTTTATTGGTAAGCTTTGCTTTAGGGCACTGTTGCGGCGTTTGACCTGGGGTCAACCATTGCATTTTTCGCTTACGGTTATCGTAAAGAATCCACTTTTCATAACATGTCACAATTCAATCCAATATTCCTTCATTTCTGTATCGATTCAACAAGGCAACACAAGTTTCAACACGCGTTTCTTTCTGCAGATCAGTCAAATCATGATTCATATTTTTTTAATTTTATTGATTTGACGCAAATGAGTTAATCTTGTTGGTAAGGTAACGTTAAACCATGCCGCTAATTCCTGGGTAGTTTGGCTGGGATCGGCTTCCACCATCCCTTTCATTTCATTGTTATTCACCTGTGTGGACGGTCTTCCACGTGGTTCGTTCTTCAAATCAAAGTTTCCATCACGAAAACGTTTAAACCAAAATCGCACGGTGCGTTCATTAGCAGTCCCTTCTCCAAACGCAACGTTGATATTGCGAGCTGTTTCTGCCGCGTTCCGCGTCGGAACTCGTATTCAAAAATTACTCGAATTTTCGAAGCATCCATCTTTCTTGTCTAAGCTGAATAAAAAATAACAACTGAAAGTCGATAGTCAAATGTTGCACAATTTTTTAAAGAATAACTTAGTACATAGGTACCATGTGAAAAAAGTTTCACTCAAAAATCTCAAACCATGAAGGTTCTATGTTAATTCGAAGTACCTGTTACAATAAAACGGCAATTTCATACTTTAACCCCTATTATGATGATAAAAAAAACTAAATCGAATCTGTTCCTTTAATGTTTCACAGTCATTTTCATCGATATAAAGATCGAATCAATAGTTTTTAGACATTTTTATTTGTTTTCTGTCGGTCAGTTTTTGATAAAATTTTAGAGTTAAAATATTATCAAAAACTCACCGACAGATAACAAATACAAAATAAAAATTTAGATTAGGAGATACTTTCAACTGTGGGAAATTATCTTTTCTCTGAGAAACGTATACCAACGTCCAACGTACTTTCTTGTATTATAAAAAAATGGAAAGGTAGTCACAGAATTTTCACCAAACTCGGTAACAAATTATATCGACCATTGAGGCGTTACTATTCGCGCCATTTTACTTATTAGTTGACAAAGTTTGATTTAAGTACAACTTCTGGGTACAATATAAAAATAGCAAACTATTTATAAATTCCAATAAACCAAAAACAGCAAAATAAGGAGAAGAAGAAAGTTTGATGAATCGTTTAATAACAGGTAAATCAAAGTAAAATTCGTCAACACGTAGCTTTTTGAATTGGGAGAACCTTAGGCGGATCTTATAATAGTCTAAACATGTAATAAAAGTAACTGATTCGTATCTGTATTTTTTATAAATAGTCATTATTATCGATACAGAGACCAAATCTATAGTTTTAAAATTTTTTGTGTCTGTCATCTTCTGTCTGCTGTGACCTCACCACGAGTAAACAACTGGATAGGTTTTGATTTTATTATGATAATAAATATGTTGGGACATTATTACAACAGCGCCATCTAGTTCCATAGTAAGCTACGTAACGTGCTTGTGTTACGGATACCAGATAGTTGATATGCTACACATATAAATTTTTAAATACATACATATTATAAATATAAGCACCCATGACTGGAGTACAAACATTCGTGATTAGCAAATGAATGCCCCCAGCGGGACTCGAACCAGCGACCGCTGGCGCAGAAAGTAGGGTCACTAGCAACTGAGCCAAACGTGTCGTCAAATAATAACTTAAAAATAATAGCTGGTTACACGGGTCAACATTTTACATATTTTTTACATCTGGAAAAATATTACCTCCCTGAGAAATGTTATTAACCTAAGTAGGGACGAAACCGAGCGAAGCAAGGTTGAGTCGCTAGTGATAAAATAAGTCTACACTTGTCATTGCAATACACATCGTCTATAATAATATCGTAAAGAGGTCTCGATAACAATGTTATCCACTAATGTGTTCCACGGTGAAAACCTATGTTCGTAAACAAGTCAGTGTAATTAAAAAACTAAAAATCCCGACTCCGTTTCCGTGTAATTTGAAAATGAAAAAACCTAAAATATGTTGCGTTCTGATTTTAAATGTATACCCAATGTCACTTTCATAATTAATACGAATTTAACGATACCTTTGAAGCTAAAATCAATCGAGACCTTCAGGTTGCAGAGCGTGCCAAACATTTGAAATTTGCCAAAATTCGCCATTTTGTTTTTTTTTTTAATTTTTAAGATACCCGGTGTCACTCTCACAGTATATACGAATCCAACGACACCTCTCAAGCTAAAATCCATCGAGCCGTTCAGGCCGCAGAGCGTGCCATATATACATGTATATTCTCGAAAAACATAACCCTTCTTCTGGCGCAGTCGGGTAAAAACCTTTGGTTGAATACATTTATCATCGCTGCCTAAATGGCTTTTAAAGTATTGTATTTATAAACAAATAAAATAATTAAGTCACTAATATATTAAAAAGTTTAAAGTAATTTATTTTCACTTTCATAGAACACTTCAATGACGTATAGAGAGATTATTTGAAACAATATAGAGTTTCTCTCTCTCTCTCTCATATGGTATTAAGTTAGTGACAAGGCTAAGGTAATTAAGCTATACCTATTCAAAATGGAATTGTCACGCTATTCTCGGTATTAGCTGCTCTATTGACCTAAATCGATGAGTCAATTCTATAAGCTAATAACTGCTTCGGCGAAATGCACATCTATCTACTGAGTATATTACATTTGTAGTCGTAAATAATACTTACTATTTAAAAAGTATTCTTAAAATCGTTATTTTTATCTTTAAATGTAATTTTTTATATTAATATAATTTGTTAATAAGAAAACGGTCAAACGTTTAAAACGGTCAAAAATTATAAATAAACCAATCTGTTCATAATTAGTGAAGAAAACCTTAAAGTATGTATAACTAATATATATACGTACAAATAAAATACAATAGATCAAACACGAACTCCTCGTACACACAGGGAGGTCCTTTTCACGCAAAGTCGGCACATAATTAATAACAATTAATTCTTTGTTCATAGTATTGTATTAGGTTTCATTAATAATTACAGTACATACACTAATTATACAGTACAGTAAGTAAAAATAGCAATTTTGATTATTTACTTTGATGATATAATTAATTGATATAATAATGTTAAACCAATATTTGGTAAAGAGTTTTCTTGGCATGGTACTCGTAGTGTGTGAAAACATATTTATATATAACTAACGATTCCCGCGGCTCCGCCCGCGTTCTAATAACGGTAGTAGAAAGAAGAAAATTTAGGTAATAAGTATTTTTGGTGCCAAATCTTAAAAAATAAAAATTAAAAATTTGGTCTAAAATTAAAAATTAAAAATCTTGAGGGTGGCCCCTACCCTTATCACCTAAGGCAATAAAATATAGTCTTATACACAAAAAAAATCATAAAAATCGTTTCGGAGGAGTTCATAAGAAACACTGTGTCACGAGATTTATATATAAAACTAGCAAATCCCGCGGGTCCACCTGCATTCTACCCACCCTTATCACATAGGGGAATAAAAAATAGCCTACGATCTATTCTGATATTTACCAAATATATGTAAAAAATCATAAAAATCGGTCAAGCCGTTTCGGAGGAGTTCGATAACAAACACTGTGACACGAGATTTTTATATATTAGATTACTATTGCTATTCGTTAGTCTCACTAGAACTCAAGAGCGGCTGGATCGATTTTGTATTTCGTTTTTGTTTGTTTGAATATATAAAAAATTGAGCAAACAAAGAAAGCACAAAAATGTAAAAGTTTATTTTGTATGGGAATCACTAACCCTTAAAAGTTACCTAAGGACCGAAGATAGGTACCTAATATAAATCTATAACACATATTTTGTGTAGTTTTATGCGCGGAAAAAAAAAAAAAAAAAAAAAACTAATATTTATGTGTAGTTGAAAATTAATTAACGTAAATAGTACTACACTTTACTACGAATAAATACAATTGTTTACGATATCGCTGCCACAATTATTGCAAACATTAAACAGCTAAGTTTATATAAACTATTAACTTCTATCGAGACTATATATTTTTGTAGTGAAAAAAATTGGTGTAAATTTTAAAAATAACATAATAATTTATGGTATTGTATTTAATCACTTAGATATTACGCTACAATTACTTATTTTATTAATAAGCTTAATTAGATCATGTCTGTCATCATAACTATACATAAATGGTAAGCTTTTATAGTTGGATCTGTACAGTGTACAGTGAATCTTTTTGTAAAATATTAAAATGGTAATTATTATTGATATAGAGGCCGAATCTTGTAAGTCGCTAATGTAAATTAATTTTAAAGTAAACGCACGATATGTCGAAATCATTGCACAAAATCAATACAACTAGAAATATGTGTGATAGTAAAATACTTATAAAGTAAGTCGAGACGTGTCAATGGCCGTTATACGTCTAACTTTACACGTATATAACTTAGTATCCACCAAAACGTCGTTACATAATGGTTTAAAAATTATTTCTAGAACACTGTTGAAATACGAGTAAGGCATAGAAACAGCTAATTCTAATATGATGTAATTCGAAATGACGGCTTTCTTAAACGAACATTCGTGAATCACATTTAAATTACCCAAACAAAGATTCGATACCATTGTTTTCACACAACAAAACCACACGCGTACATCGAAGTCAGAATGTAGGTCAGTGCCAACCCACAAGCCCTGTGTAGGGAAGCTAACGAAATGCATTAGATTAATTAATAGTTTTATGTATGCTCGTACTCATCGTCTCTAGGGTTTAGAAGGGGCGTACCGTTTATCAGATGCTATAATATGCTTTCAAGTAATTTCATATTGTACCTTTTACTTTGCATAAAAACGATTGTCTTTTTTTAATAATTGTTTATAAAATGTATTGTTCTTCAAAATAGATGTGAAGTTTAATAAAAATCATTTTAAATAGACTTACAATATAATAATATGTCATGAAGCTATTTGTAACGTCTCACTCTTGAACCCGGGCCTGGTATGGAAGAAGTATCAATTACAAAGTTCGTGTGGATTTCACATAGTTTGTGAAAGTTAACTAGATTCTCTTACCGCCGCACTCAGAGTCACTTAATGAACCATTTAGCCGAGAATCTCCATACTAAAGAACGAATTAATGGTTCATTAAGTGACTCTGAATGCGACGGTTTGACATTTAATTTTCCTTACGATTCCTCACGATTTCGCTTCACCAGATAATGAGTCACATGATTACAATGTTGAGAACACATGAACTTACCTACTTACTTGGACAAAATGTAATAAAAACGAAAAATAATATAGCATTATATACAAGAAAATCAAGTTAGTGAAAACAGCCTGTATTTATTATAGTGTACATGATACCTGCTAAAAAGTTGCATTGCAAATGTATTAGGTATGTGTAATTCAAAATAGAATTATACCGCAAATAAATTATACGAACGTAATTCAAACATATCTGTATTATTCGAAACATATAATATGTAACCATTCTTTCTTATTTTCTAGAATTTATTTTTACTTTTCTAATATTGACATCACGTTTGGCTTAGTTTATTAGTCCGTACTTTCTGAACTAACGGTCACGGGGTCGATGTCGCTGGGAGCATTAATTTGTGAGATGAACATCAATATTACTATAGATACACAAGGCACCGTATCTTACCAAAAAATGGATGCTGTTGTGTGTTGAGCTTCTGTGATATGCCAAAAATATTTTTAAGTAAATCTTCAGCAAATTATATCTTTATATGTATTTATCGTTTTCCATGAATCTGAAGACGTTACGAATACATTACATTAAAAAGGAACCTTTAAATCCACTGACTATCCGAGTTGCCTGAACTTATTATGTAAATAGCGATAATTAATTTTAATTACGTATAATGTAAATTAATTAATAAGGTTATTAACTTTCTAAGCTCTAACACATTTTATAATGTAGCCTATATCTTGAGTTGACTGGAAACGGGTAGCAAAATTTTGTTAAAATATATTAATATTTTTTTATTTTGTCCTAATGTCTTGAAGTATAGGAAAATAATCTACATGCATATCTATGGAAGTGCGGGATTGGCGGCGCTCAGCGTTACATATTTGATAAGCCAGACCGGGCCTCGTACTATCTATATCTACAACCAGCCTATACTGATTTGAAAATTTGAAATCAGTAGAATATGAATATCGATACGATAATTACCTCTTCTTTATTCTTCTAAGTACTGGTTACCGCTGTCAACATAACATGTTACATAAACACATACACATACATAAACGAAAACCCTATTGTGGAAGATGAATAGGAAAAAGGATGTTAGAGGGTGGGGAGAAATCTATAAAAGTCGATGTATAACCGGCATCGGGGGGTAGTTGTGTCATGACACTTATCGTGGTAGCATTATTAGGTTGTTACTCTGCCGGTTTGTTTCTAAAAATATCATTGTTGGTAGCTCAGTTGTCTTTTCAGTTAGTTAAATTGTGTTTTAGCCTTTTCAGATACTTAAAGTAAATTGAGGTCGATTTAGTAAGCTTGTTTTTTTTAAAAGAAAGCTCACTTCTGGTCTAAATTCACAAGATCAGAAGTGGGATAGGTCCTGTTTCGCCCACTACTTTTGTTAAGCGTGTGCTATTTGTCGGTTGTATGTGTTTAAAAGTTTTATCGGAGGGTACCGTGATTTTGGTGTATTTTCATTGATTTTGGTAATTCGTGTTTTTTGTTAGTCGCTGTGTTTAGTTTAGTTTTGTTTTGCTTGTCAGGCCTAAATTAGAAAATTTAGTTGTTATGTCAGACAACCAGCGAGATCGTAGTGAAAGTCGCCGATGTAGTTATAGTCCTCGTCATGAGCGTGGCGGTAGTCGTGATCTGTGTTATAGTAGGTGCTGTGCTTTATGCCAGGCCTTTATAGAAATGTTAACTGTGAAATTATTTTTTTTACTGTTTATGTAAAAGATGCTTATTTTGTGTTTTCGCATTGGGGTTGATACATTCAAGGGAAGATGTATCTTGCGGTTGGGGATAGCATGTCTCGCAGGTCTTTGTACTTGGATATGCTGTTCTGGCCGACAGATGCACTTCAAGTGGGGTACGGTTTCATATTATTGGATGCTGTCTTGGAGTGCGCTCGGACATGCGATCCTAGTATATGGAACATACCTTGTGTGGCTTAAGATTAATGTGTGTGAGCTCGGACAGTGTCTTGGAGGTTACTCGGACATGTCGTCCTGGAGCAGTGATCATGCTATGAGTTGACCGTTGCATATGTTTTTGTAGCAAACATTAAACGTATATTTGGGGGTAGGTTGGATTGAAACATGCTTTTATAGGTACTGATTTACACACGCAAAGCTATGACATGGTTCTCTGGCGAGTCGTGAGGGTGCACTCCCCCGACGGGTCCTGCCCCGGGTAATTGGTACAGATATCTGTTTGTTTCACATCCATTGTGCTTAGGTTATGCTAGGTAACGTATATTTGTGGTTAGGTTGGGTTGAAACATGCTTTTATAGGTACTGATTTACACACGCAAAGCTATGACATGGTTCTCTGGCGAGTCGTGAGGGCGCACTCCCCCGACGGGTCCTGCCCCGGGTAATTGGTACAGATATCTGTTTGTTTCACATCCATTGTGCTTAGGTTATGCTAGGTAAGCTTAGCCCACGAATGAATCAAATTGAAACCTTTATATAGACACGCAATTTTTAGAAATGCACTTTGTGTTTTTTTTTTGTCTGATGATTTTAATTGTTCATACGGCAGCAGATGATGAGAGTGTAATGTCTATAGCTCCTGGCGTCACTCAGGTTTTCGATGTCGATGTTCTGAACCCCAAGGTTAGAAGATGAAGGAGCCCGAGGACGGTCTCCTGTCAGGAAAGGCCGTGTGGAAGATGAATAGGAAAAAGGATGTTAGAGGGTGGGGAGAAATCTATAAAAGTCGATGTATAACCGGCATCGGGGGGTAGTTGTGTCATGACACTTATCGTGGTAGCATTATTAGGTTGTTACTCTGCCGGTTTGTTTCTAAAAATATCATTGTTGGTAGCTCAGTTGTCTTTTCAGTTAGTTAAATTGTGTTTTAGCCTTTTCAGATACTTAAAGTAAATTGAGGTCGATTTAGTAAGCTTGTTTTTTTTAAAAGAAAGCTCACTTCTGGTCTAAATTCACAAGACTATATATAATCCTAAAACGAAAAAAAAACACTTGTTTTTCTGATTTACCTAATTTTCGGGACAACTTTTACTCAAAAAGCCGTGTATTAGGAAATTATTATGGAAAAAGCTAATTTTGTACAAGCTAATTTTAGGTCTTGCCGATTACCGACAAAGAGCGTTACGTTTTTAATTCTTATTTAATCTATCTCCGAGAATCGTACATATTTCCGGGATAAAAAGTAACCTCTGTGCTATTTCAGGTTATAATCTACCTCTGCCAGCAATTATGGAAAATTCTGTAAGTAACATCCATCCATCGTCAGAAACTTTCACCTTTTTAATATTTGTAGGATACTGGAATTTTATATATGTATATTAAACTTGATTTTAAAGACATTTATAAATTTCAACCGATACAATCTATCCATATAATAAAACAATAACTTAGCGAAATCTGTACGTAACATATTTTTAATTATTTTATAAACAATGAACGCAACGTATTGTATACTTACAGAATATTTCCAAAACAATAGTAAAAATTGTCCGCTTATGTGTGCTCTTTTCATGCACGAAGTTTAATTTTAACTTACTTATTGTACATTTTTTGTAGTGATACCTTTTTCCTTGATAGATTTTTGTAGTGATGACTTTTACTGCAGGAAAATCTCTTTTTTTTAAGTCCTGATAAATTAACATGTCTCTTTATACATGTAATTCAGCTGAAGACAGACAAAGAATGCAGCTTTCTGCATAAGCCTGAATAAATAAACTTTTATAAACCTCAAACAATGTACAAGAACATCTCCAAAGGTACTTACACCCACAAGAAGAAAGAGTAAGAGTAGTAAAATGTCAATAAAATTTCATTTAAAGTTCAATAACACTTTATAAAAAAAAACATCGCATCTTAAAGTACTATCCTACGAGTATCTGTGACTTTCTTAATAGCCACTAAAATTAGTACGGACCTTTTCCCTTTATTTTTAACTGATGATGATGCTGTTAAATGAGCTTACAGACGTCATACAGACAATATTGTCGTTAGGCACGCGATGTGCAGGATTAAACTGATTAGTACGATACAGAAAGCTCCAATGTTGATCCAAGAAAGCCATATATATTATTATTATTTTTTGGTATACTTAATAACTGTTTTAAACGCAAAAGTTTTACTAATACTAATACAAATACTTATTCATTTCGAACTCGTAGATCTAAAAATTAACGCATTCATTTTAACGGAACTTTCATTGCAGATAGTTGATGTTATAAGAAGTAATTTAGGTTACTTATATTATACATATAGAAGAACCCGAGCAAATCGCAGGTGACGCTAGTATCAAAGTAAATCTCTTTAGCTCAAGGAATAATGCAGCTCGAAATAGAATCAATAAAGATTGTTGAGATGTATCATATATTTATTTCGGTGATTTAGTGTCTAGCATGTACGGCTTCACACGGGTATGGGCTCAAGTCCCGTATCAAGCCAAATTTAGTAATTAAGTATGTACTTGTAGTAAGCCACAGTAACAGCCTGGAGTTGGGAAGTAGGTGGTGCGACCATCGTACTTCGGAGAGCACGTGGGGCCATCGGTGCTGTGTCTTAACCCTCACTGGTCGTGTCACTGAAGCATGAGAGTGGCTTGTACATTATATACTCGTAATATCTCCTGCGCAATTGTTTAGTATCAACTATCAATAGAGTTATCTGCCGTAAATCGATTGGGAGGACAATATTATTGTTATTATATATTTAAAGTCTCGGGACTTACTAAAATATGTTTCAATTTAAGCTCTTCATAATATCAAAAATCCTTTTCCTTTTCCAAAAGTCTACATAATATACTGCATAAAATGAGTACTGACATTTCCCATTAAAATGTATTTATGAGTGTACTGTAAACAAAAACTATTTTTAATGTTTTAACTTTATAATTAATCTTCTCGTAATCGAGAATAACAATATAATAATATATTCTCGATATACATACCAATACTTAAAATAAATTAGTCAAGTAGGAGTTTGAATCGTGCACAAAAAGCTCTCTAAAATATTTCTAACGCAAAAGATCTAGATCCTATTATTTAATATAGACCAATGGCCCCTTCTTCCGTATTTTGTTTTGAAAAAGTGTATTTTTAAAGGTAATAGTTTTATTACAAGCGCTACAAACTCTGCATATTAAGTCGTTTGTTTCTTACGTTCACGTCCTCGTGTCGTGTCTCGCCTCGTCTCGTCCTCGGGTTCTGTCACTTTAAAGTATAGCAAATATTTTTTCCTCTTATATCCTTCGCGACTTGTCCATTCTATGTGACATTGGTGAAGTATTATGTGCAAGATTGGCACGCATTAAATGGCATTTTTCTTTTTTTTTAAGTTTCTGTTTTATCGTCATTTTCAGTAATTAATATTGGTATATTATGACGGTTTCCAGGTTGGCGGCAGCGCAGGAGGCGGCGGGCGCGCAGGCTCGCGCGGCGCCAGCTGATACCATGGGCGGCGCGCACCAGCCCGCTACTCCAGGGCCCAGCTCGCTATTTATATTCTCCGACGAAAATCCTATACGGAGGTAAATATTTTAAAGTTTATCAATTTCGTTTTACAACTCAAATAATATTTTATTTTAATTAAACAAACAGTACTTTAAAAAAAAGGTTATAATATGTACTCGTAGATAAATTAAAAGTATTTAAGAACAGTATGTATATCTATAGTATTTTGTTAAAATAGCATTTGTAAGTTTATGCATAAAAAAATTATGAAATCAATAATATTGATGAAAAAGAAGGCAAGTTCAAACGTATTATGGATAAATTAAATATACCATATAAAAAAAATATTTTACTGAACTAATAAAACCTAAATTAAAAAAAAACCTAATTATTATAAAATATACATAATATATAAAACTAGTTAATTTTTCATTAGGTATTAGTCTTAAAACGGTTTAATCTAACTCTCTTTAGTAATACACAACAATATCTTTTACAATGGTTGATGTTTAATGAGAAAACTCCCCCAGTCTCATTTGCAAGGAAGCTGTAACTAATGTCTAATACATATTTAACGGGCACCTTGTTCTTCCCATGCATTTTGTAAACAAAGGTTCGGTGGCTCTTTGTGGGTGTATGCGCGAAGTAAAACGTTTCTTGCCTAAATATTCATAACATAGACGGTTCGGTTCAGGTTGAGCCATTTACTTTTAGGTTATCGCAACATTTGTACAACCTTTCTTCGAGGAAATTAAAAAGAAAGGCGTAAAGCACTGGAGAGAACCAAAAATCAATAAAATACACGATTTTTTATGTATATCAAAGACTATACTTACAATTTCCATGTATGGAAAATATAAAATGCATCGAATGAATAAAAATGTAAGTTGTAAGCTTAGATGTTACATTGACCCGAATTTATGCCGTCGTCGTAGAATTTCAAGTCTAATGGATGTTTTAAAATATGTATGTGGGACAGGTCAGGAGAATAATATTAACTGATGAAGCGCAGCCGAGTTTCGCTATATACTTCTGGCAAAAGCCTAGCTTTTATACAACCACCCGAATAGCTTTCCCATTTAAAAAAATACTTTGTCTTTTGAAATAATAATAATAAATGTTTCTTTAAAATATTTCACGACTTTATAATTAAAACGCACAGCCTAGGCTCACTGCACGTTACTCATGAACGAGTTATGAATATGTTAGCTGATGATAATATATGTGGCTTGTCGAATTGTGCTCGTTCCAAATTAAAAATACAATTTTTAATTTTGTAAGTATGTTGGCAGCATACTTTAACTCTTATTATATAAAATAAAAAATTGTTATGGAACGGCAACTGAAATACTATGTAAGTCCATACTGTCTGTATTTCGATATTTAAAAAGTTCTTAGTTCTAATATACGAGTATCTCTTCTTCATATTCTATTGTATTTGTTTTTGGCCACTTTATTTTATACTCATTTTTGGCAAAGTGATGTAAAGCTTTTAAGTGCTTACTTACGCTAATGCTATGGAACGTTATACTTAAATCAATATACTAACATTATAAACTAAGTGCGTAGGCACTCTTTAAATATAAAGTTCAAACCACTTCGTTTTATTGCAACTCCATTCCTCCGTTTTTTGTCACGAGCTTAAAAACTTGTTCTTTTTCGCTCAAGAAATCGGATTTTGTTTCAATATAGGAATTTATTGCATACCCACTTTAACTTCTATTCAGTGTCACACATAATGACAAACAATATTTCGATCACTAGCTAATTTTTCCACATTTGCATAATATAATATAGGTATTCAGATCTTCTTGACATTCCACCGATGGGTACTGCCTCCCTTCAATAAGAGAGGGATCACCTATATATAATAGGCTATATTAGTATATAGTTCACCACACTGGCCAAATGCGAGTACATAATTATCTTTTGAAAACTTGCTAGGTTCTCTCAGACGTGCAGGTTTCCTCACCGTAAGAGAAGTGGTTATGTTGGAAAATGATTCGCACATGAAAATATCAGAGGTGCAAGACTCGCTTCACTAAATTTACCAAAAGGCTACCGTACCTTATAGCTACTATGTTAACAATGATGGATTTTTTCATTAAAAATGTGATCTCACCCTTGAGATATTCCTATAATTAATTCATAAAATGATCGATGATATAAAATAGTAGTGGTAGAACGTAACATATAAAAATAAAACATATGTTGCGTGCTGGAGAAATTTTATTTTATTTAAAGTAAACTGTAAGTACATAGGTTACACACACTTATAATTTAGGAACAATTGAGGGACACATGAAGTAGCTACCGGTGGTTAACATAAACTCGATACTCATTTGAGTGAATGAGTATATGAACAATGTTATAATATACATACATATTTAATATTTATCTACCGCTAGGTTCAACGGTCAACCCTATGTGTCTAGAACACGTCATGTCCTCAAATCTAAATTAAAAAAAAATGATTTTTACTAATAAAATGAGAAGGTCCACTTCCTTACAATTACTATTTGAGTGGATGAATTACTAAGTTTAAATTCTAAAAAACCAAACAAACAGAAAGCGAAACTTTAATGTGTGACATTCTACTATTGCTTTTTATGAATTCATGGAAAAGCTTGCGTTATGATAAATGAATTAATCATTGTATGCGTGCATTGTGTCAAACGCCCACGCGATGGAGGCAGCAATTACTCACTATTAGCTATAGCGGAAAAAGTGAAGGCTGGTGTTGAGAATAAAACGATTTAAAAAGCTATAAAACCATAAACGTATTAATTAACACAAGAGTTTTAAGTTAACACTACCTTAATAAACCTCCATACCTCCAATATGTTAAATATGAGACGGCTTTATAATACTTATTACAGAAATTATCAGATTATAATGTATTTTTCATCGTATATTTTACTCTACCTACGAGTACTAATAAGCCTAGTTAGTATGATATTTTTTGCTGTATAATAATTAGGTGATGCAAAAATGTTCACTGACTAAAAAGCTGGAATAAAAACAAAAATAAAACCCAGAACTTTTGAAGATACATTTTGATAATATATAAGAATTAATAAAATTTTTATAAATATGATTTCTGTATGTTAGTTATCTTATTAGAGTTCGTAAACTCGTTTGATCGAAGGCATCGTTAATCGTGTGCAGAGAGCGGTTAATATGCCCAGAAAACTTACCTAATCATTCTCAGCATCCTCTATTAATAGTCAATAATCTGGAACTAAATGTAATAATGTCTGAGAAATTCTAACTTTAAATGTAACTTTACTGTCTCGTCCATAATTTTCAATTGAATCCTTTTTCTAGATTTAAATTTTCTTATTTTTGTTAATAAATACATTTTTATATTATAGCTATAAATAAAAAATATTAACAATGTAAAATTATACCGAAAAATATAAATTGAATAATCGTAGTTCAAAATTTCTGAAAACTGATTTTGAATGATTTAAGTTCATTATCTTAGGATCTACTGATTCCAATTGAAAAATTGTTATAATTTTGGATAGCCCATTTACCGAGGAAAGCATCATATAATAATATAGTAATAAAAACTAAGAATTCGTTTTCACCATCCTTAAAACGGGCGCGAAAGTAGTTAAATTTAATACTGCAATAATACAAATGAAAATTGTACTCTTTTTCAGGTATACAAAATTTATCATCGAGTGGCCGCCCTTTGAGTACGCGGTGCTGCTTACCATCATCGCCAACTGCGTGGTGCTGGCGCTGGAGGAGCATTTGCCTAACGGCGATAAGACCATCTTAGCACAGAATCTGGTAAACAAATTATTAATATTAGTATTAATATAGTAATATATCATACACATTTAACGTAAATATAAACTTAATGTAAATAAAAAACAAGTTGACGAATTATATCAGCGGGATTTGGTAGTGATACAATAATGTTCTTCAAAAGAAGGGAACAACTGTGCAGCTTTTATATATTCTTGATAGATAACAGTGTAATTATCCCTCCGGAAGGATCAATCTTAATATAAAAATAGACGTATAGTCAAACCTAACTAACAAATTTTCTATTATTTTATATTCTAAAGAACTTTTGGAGATGAGGAATGATATATTTAAAAAAAAACTCAAATAACTAATTTTATTTAAGAAAAGAATATCGTGACGTTTCGTAACGTAGTAAGTACTTTCTACCTTAAATCAATGGAAATATTAGCAAGTGTTTGTGAAATGGAACTTTAAACCGGAAGAGATACAAACAAATAAATTAGGTTCAATAGAGTAATCGGCACGATACACACAAATTGAGAGCTAACCGACTATCAACCAATGTACAAGTAATTTCGACTACTTATGCAATGAAATGTAAAGTATCCGTGACAATTGGTAGTCCAATTGACGAAGATTACCATTCAACTGATTAAAAAATTGCGCACTCACACTCCCCTTAGTAAACAATATTATTAATATAATTGAAGTGGAATAAATCAAATCAAATTGTGTTTACGATTCGTGCCGTCGACTAAAATGAAATAATTCATTATTTTGAATAGCGTTTCTTGTACATTTTTATTGTAAATCAGTCCATATCAATGATGTTATACATAACTCAATGGTCCATATAATGTCTGTTTTTAATTTCAAATAGACAGCTTTTCACTAAATGTATACGAAAGTATATACGGTACCTACTTACATAAAAAATATTTTTTTTTAATTTTTTGTCTGTCCGTTTGTTCTGAAACGGCTGAACCGATTTCGACGGGATTTGCCGGGTTTGCTAGTTAATAATAAAAAAATCAATCTTCTATCAATATTATAATAGCTTAATTATCTTGAGGTCACAGCATTTTTATTTCTTATCTTTTTATTTTATTTTTCACATTACATTTATACAAAAATAAATAAATTTTAAAGAAATAAGAACGTGTGGAGCAGGTCCGCGTGTGCTTACAGATTGTGGAATCTTTAAATATGACTGTCTTATTATTATCGTAGACCTCTATTCACACAGAATAATCTAAGTATGTGTTTGTTATTGTATTAATATTAATTTTCTTAATATGAATTTAAAAACTAATCCTTATGGATAAAATAATATAAGTGACTATGTTAAGAGCCTAATGTTTCCTAACGTTTACCAAAATTATAGGGTCGTAAAAAATATTATTATTATTCTTATAAATTGCGATGTTATATTAAATTTTAAAACACAATCGATTCATTTTTGCTTAAGCTCTTTATTTTGTTTGTTTCAGGAAAAGACCGAGGCGTACTTTTTAGGGATATTTTGTGTAGAAGCCTCGTTAAAAATCTTAGCCTTAGGTTTTGTTTTACACAGGGGTTCTTATCTTAGAAACATTTGGAACATAATGGATTTTTTCGTTGTAGTAACAGGGTAAGTACATTTCAACATTACTTTTATATAAATTAGCAAGAAATACCTGATAACTTATAAATAATCGATCATTGCATTCGAATTTAGTATTGATAAAATAAAACGATTGGAATGCATGTAAATGACCAAAACAAAAATTCTACTATGCTTGGAATCAGGAGAAATTTAAATGTTGCACTTGTATAGGTGTATGATAGTAAGTTAGGTAAGAATGGGGTTCTTACTTAAACATTCGATGACAAACAACTAGGTCGATGACGATTTTCGCCGAATACAACGTGGACGTTGACCTGCGGATGCTGCGCTCGTTCAGAGTGCTCCGCCCGCTCAAGCTCGTCTCGCGGATACCAAGTAATTCACAGTAATTGGCGAAAAGTTCAATAAACTACCTTATTATATTGTATAGAACGTTCTGGCTAGATGTGGTCGATGGAACTTTTTTGAACGTAGATGACACAGCGCTAGTTTTTGAAAATAGAACTTTTACATTTTTAGTGAGAGAACGTAGCATCGATTTCTTGCCATTTGAGAATCGTATAGATGAGTGGTTTTCGATTTTTTGTGATTTATTGTCGATGCTAAATGTACTTTGGATTTCGGTTATTACGTGTTGCATAATAGAATACATTTGTTACATTGTGTATTGTTATTTTCAAATAAAACCCTAACGTAAGAATTTAGCTAAACACAACTACTTAGGTGTGAATAAATATGTAATAGTTTAAATTTTGTAACATTTAACATGTGATTACTTTAATAAAAACGTAACTAGAGACAATACTTAGATCGTAGATACTAAGCTAGTGACTCTTGTGTAAAATGTGGGAATATGGTTCTGAAACTTAATACGAAGTTTATGTAGTTGTCTCGAGATTTCACGAGCATATTCCTTAGTAGTAATTTTATATTCTTAAGTTAGTTGCTAGTTCAAGCTATAGTATCGAGTGATATGTGTTCGGCAGTATCATCACGCAGCTGCCAATCGCGCCCGCCGAAGTCGACTTCAGGACCTTGCGTGCCATTAGGGTGCTGAGGCCCCTTAAATTAGTATCGGGCGTTCCTAGTGAGTTCTAGAACATTCTTAGTTTAGCATTCGTAGCTTCACCTATAGCAGCTGTTGCATAATTTGAACAGGAACAAAAAATAAGTTAAAGTTTAACCAGTACAATATTACAGAAATTAAATTTTTACTAAAACCTAGCCGTTTAAAGTTACTTGCGTGACATTTCTTTGAATTAACATTGTGAAAATAAGGAATTTTGTTTCAAATTATGCAACAGTATAATCACATGTTCTTGTGCACGATCACTGTAATTTTTCCATTTGCTGGCTTTTTAATGTTATATTGTATCGTTTAATTTACATTCATTACTATTTACTTACTTTTATGGCGTATTGTATTATTAATTTTACTGTTATTATTATTACATGTATCTAATCATCTTTTGATTACTCGTATATTTCGCAAATTGGCTTTTTAATTTCATCATTGTTAATAATTAATTGAATTGTATAATGTTTGTCAAAATTATGAAGACAATCAAATTCATTATGTTGTATTCTAATCAAAAAATAGTTTAAAAATCATCTTACTTTTTATAATTTATGTCAGAGTTATAAGCTAATTTTGTACACAGGTTTGCAAGTTGTACTGAAGTCGATCATCAAGGCGATGGCCCCATTGCTGCAGATTGGCCTCTTGGTGCTTTTCGCTATCGTCATTTTCGCTATTATTGGCCTCGAGTTTTATTCTGGGGCGCTACATAAGACTTGTTATAGCTTAGAAGATATTAGTAAGTACCGTCAGAATCTGTAAATTTGCCTTTTCCTAATACGGAAACACAAAATATTGTATTCGAGCATCAATCGTACGTTTACCTCGTACTTTGTATGCAAAACCTCCTATTGTCACCTAAAAAATTAGTGTTTTACTTTGCAAGAAGTAATAAAGTTTTTGCATTTAGAAGTAAACAAATAAGCTGGTGTTACTTTGTGCTTCGACTATAAATAGCAAGTGTTGACCTACTTGCTGCTTAGGTTATATTTCCAATACCAGTCAAATTTATTTTGCTTGCGTTTTTCTTATTAACAAATAAACAAAACAAACCATTTTAGAATAACACAAAAGACCATTTTATATAAAAAAATATGGTAAACAATAAATAAAAATTTTGTAAATAAAAAGTTTTGAAGAATTTTCCAAACGTTAGAATATACAAATTATCTTCCTAAAATACACTTGTAATCAAAATTACCCTAACAGATGAAATAATAAACGATGGCGACAACCCAACACCATGCAACGCCGACAATGAGACTTTAGCGCCGTACGGCGCGCACGTCTGCACCTACGACAAGAGCACGTGCCTAGAGAAGTGGGAGGGGCCGAACAGGGGAATCACTTCTTTCGACAACATCGGCTTCGCTATGCTCACCGTCTTCCAGTGCATTACCATGGAGGGTTGGACCGCTATCCTCTATTGGGTATTTATCATGCTCTTTTTCATTGATCTAAACTTAGTTTTTGGTGCCATATTAATAGTCTTGGGAAAGTTTTAATGTGTCTGTATTGTCATTTGGTAATAACTACACGTACTACTACAAGCATAACTTAAGCATGATCAAATTACTTATACCTTACCATATACAAAACAAAATAATCAATGCAACTTAATTAAATAGCTTCGCCTTTTTGAAGTGTATCGAAATACAGACTTAACTACTAAGCACAGTTATTGGCGAAGATGGGCAAAGAAAATTACATAACACTGTTAAAAATCTTTTAAAACAGGATTCTACTTAGGTTTAAAAACATGGAATAAAAATTAAGATCATCAAATTGTATGCATTGTTATGTTTATTTCTTAAGCAGTAAAGTATAAATTGTTTTACGTTTTTATAATCTGGTGAAATAACACGTTGTAAATGTTATGAACTTA
The DNA here is from genome assembly GCA_951802675.2 of Boloria euphrosyne. Classification (NCBI taxonomy): domain Eukaryota; kingdom Metazoa; phylum Arthropoda; class Insecta; order Lepidoptera; family Nymphalidae; genus Boloria; species Boloria euphrosyne. The sequence goes on from OX637871.1 coordinate 12,273,127, forward strand.
GATGTTTCATTCAAATCATTAACAAATATACCTTTGTTTCAGACTAATGATGCGTTAGGTAGTACGTTCAACTGGATTTACTTTGTGCCTCTCATAGTATTGGGTTCATTCTTTATGCTCAACTTAGTTCTCGGTGTCCTTAGCGGGTAAGTACAAAATATTTAATAATATACTACTACCACAGATAAAAAAAAAACTACTACATAATAATATGTACTGTGGAAGATGAACAGAAAAGAGGATGTTAGAGTGGGGAGAACTCTATAAAAGTCGATGTATAACCGGCATCGGGGGGTAGTTGTGTCATGACACTTATCGTGGTAGCATTATTAGGTTGTTACTCTGCCGGTTTGTTTCTAAAAATATCATTGTTGGTAGATTAGTTGTCTTTTCAGTCAGTTAAATTGTGTTTTAGCCATTTCAGTTCTTAAAATAAATTGAGGTCGATTTAGTATGCTTGTTTTTTTAAAAGAAAGCTCACTTCTGGTCTAAATTCACAAGATCAGAAGTGGGATAGGCCCTGTTTCGCCCACTACTTTTTTTAGCGTGTGATATTTGTTCATCGTTTTTGTTTAAAAGTTTTTATCGGAGGGTACCGCGATTTAATTTAATTCGTGTTTTGTGTTGATCGCTGTGTATAGTTTAGTTTGGTTTTGCTTGTCAGGCTTAAATTAGAAAATTAAATGATTTGAATTAACGGTTATTTTTAGATCTTTTTTTTATTTTGTTGTAATATCAGACAACCAGCGAGATCGCAGTGAAAGTCGCCGACGTAGATTGTAGTCCTCGGCATGAGCGTGGCGGTAGTCGTGATCTGTGCTATAGTAGGTGCTGTGCTTTATGCCATGCCTTTGTAGAAATGTTAACTGTAAAATTTTTATTTTATTTTTTTACTGTTTATGTAAAAGATGCTTATTTTGTTTTCGCATTGGGGTTGATACAAGGGAAGATGTATCTTGCGGTTGGGGATAGCATGTCTCGCAGGTCTTTGTACTCGGATATGCTGTTCTGGCCGACAGATGCACTTCAAGTGGGGTACGGTTTCATATTATTGGATGCTGTCTTGGAGTGCGCTCAGACATGCGATCCTAGTATATGGGACATACCTTGTGTAGCTTAAGATTAATGTGTGTGAGCTCGGACAGAGTCTTGGAGGTGTACTCAGACATGTCGTCCTGGAGCTGTGATCATACTATGAGATGGTCGTTGACCGTTGCATATGTTTGTGTAGCAAATATTAAACGTATATTTGGGGGTAGGTTGGATTGAAACATGCTTTTATAGGTACTGATTTACACACGCAAAGCTATGACATGGTTCTCTGGCGAGTCGTGAGGGTGCACTCCCCCGACGGGTCCTGCCCCGGGTAATTGGTACAGATATCTGTTTGTTTCACATCCATTGGCTTAGGTTATGCTAGGTAACGTATATTTGTGGTTAGTTTGGGTTGAAACATGCTTTTAGAGGTACTGATTTACACACGCAAAGCTATGACATGGTTCTCTGGCGAGTCGTGAGGGTGCACTCCCCCGACGGGTCCTGCCCCGGGTAATTGGTACAGATATCTGTTTGTTTCACATCCATTGGCTTAGGTTATGCTAGGTCCTGGCGTCACTCAGGTTTTCAATGTCGAGGTTCTGAATCCCAAGGTTAGAAGATGAAGGAGCCCGAGGACGGTCTCCTGTCAGGAAAGGCCGTGTGGAAGATGAACAGAAAAGAGGATGTTAGAGTGGGGAGAAATCTATAAAAGTCGATGTATAACCGGCATCGGGGGGTAGTTGTGTCATGACACTTATCGTGGTAGCATTATTAGGTTGTTACTCTGCCGGTTTGTTTCTAAAAATATCATTGTTGGTAGATTAGTTGTCTTTTCAGTCAGTTAAATTGTGTTTTAGCCATTTCAGTTCTTAAAATAAATTGAGGTCGATTTAGTATGCTTGTTTTTTTAAAAGAAAGCTCACTTCTGGTCTAAATTCACAAGAGTACATAATCGTTAATCGTTAATCTATATACTATTTATAAAGCTGAAGGGTTTGTTTACATTTTGTTGGTTTGGTTGAACTCGCTAATCTCAGGAACTACTGGTTTGATTTGAAAAATTCTTTTTGTGTTGGATAGTCTGCTTATCGAGATAGGCTATAGACTATATTACATCCCGCTACGATCAATAGGAGCTGAGCACCAATGAAATATGTTTCAAAAACGGGAGAAAAATATTCCTTTTGAGAGCTTCCGTTGTGTGCGCTGCGTAAACGGTTAAAGTTATGCAATCATAATATATGACGGAAATGTTTCCCTTTAAAAGTTCTATAAAAAGTCCGCGATAGGATATGTCTATCTTTTAAGGTTGACTCGCTGTAACGTTTTTTTATGGTAATCGAATTTGTTTTAAGAATGCATTATTTGCGAAGGTGTTTTTATGAACATGATATTAATCCTTACGTTAATAAATAAATTATCCATCACAAGTATTTAATTTTGATCAAAATTGCTCTTGGCATCATTTGACTTCAATGAATACCTTACGAAATATCATAGTTTTAACATAACTCCGCAACAAAATAATAATCACGGGGAGGGACGCCGAAAACAATTTGGTTTCCAGCCTTTAAAACACGAGCGAAGCCGCGGGAAAGGGCTAGTATTTTGTAAAATAACAGAAGAATAAATACACATCTTTATAAGCTTAGTGTATGTAGGTAACAATTTTTTATTTAAAATTAATCATATGCAGTGAATTTTCTAATGAGAGAGGCCGTGTAGAGCGTCGAGCTCAGTTCCAAAAAGAAAGAGCACGACAAATGTTCAATCAAGACTTTAACGGTTACATTAACTGGATCACTGAAGCAGGTCTGAAATTGTGTGAAGTTTGGACAGAAGCTCTATGTACCTATCCTACTGCTAGATATATCATATACATATGTTGATTAAAATTTATATATTTATATGTACATTTAATTATAATTTCTGATTTTGAGTATAGAAATGTAGTTGGTATTTATGACCGATTTATTTAAAGCAAATTACTTATGTTTAGAGATTTTGCTGTGATTATCAGACATACTGTACATAAAATTCACAACTAACTTCTGAATCATTAACGTAATATGCTAGTGGCCCATCAATTCATAGCTAGATTGTATTACATTGCTGTATTTTCAGTGAATTCGCTAAAGAAAGAGAGAAAGTAGAAAATAGACAAGAATTTCTTAAATTAAGAAGACAACAGGTACTAGAGAGAGAACTCAATGGCTACGTTGAGTGGATATGTAAAGCTGGTAAGTGGCAATTTCACTTGTTAAGCAAAAATATAGTTTAGTAACTCTAAACTGGTTATTACATTTTCAGAGGAAGTTATATTAGCAGAGGAAAGGACAACGGAAGAAGAAAGAATGCACATAATTGAAGGTATTGTATCAAATGAATGTTATAATATTATTATTAGTGTACTGTTTCTTTGATCTACTATTATAATTATATTTATATTGACTTGATGTAGGTAGACTTTTGAAGATATTTGCTTTAAATATCAAAATATATTTAAGATAACTTATAAAACGTATTCATTTTTTTAATTTAATAGCTCGAAGAAGAGCAGCAGCTAAGAAAAAGTTAAAAAACTTAGGCAAAAGTAAAAGCACAGATACTGAAGAGGAAGAACAGGATGAAGACTGTGGGGATGACGGTCAGTATGAGATCTTAATTATAAATGCATATTTCGCGACTGGTGTGTTATGTAGATTACTTATTATTGAGTTAATTATTCGTTATAGTTTTATTTTCAAAGATAGAGAGAGATATTTTTTATTAGTTCATAATTTCTAACGTTGTTTTAAAAATAAGCGTAAACACACCATCAAGTATATTCTCTATCAGCTATGACATCAGTAATTCTTAAGTCTATGTACATAGTGTATCTTTTTTCATTTAGCTCTAATAATTCTATGTTAAATAATGAATGTTGCATGTCGTTGTGTTTCAAAACTTGATTCTTAAACTCCTTCATTTCCATACGTATTCGTACTCTATTTGTGTGTTGGTTGTTTACAGTTCCAAAGAAAAAGCAAGGTATGGGATCAAGCGTGACGCTGGTAGAATATTCCTTTTCATCTTCTTTGTAGATCTAGTTTAGATCTAGAATTAGGAATAGCGTACCCTGATCCCTTATAAATAACAACCATATGATCCCATTTATTTTTGTTTTTAGTTTTTCAGTTATGAAAATAGGATTAATATCGATAATAGAGAATTTATTTCAAATGCTTAGTTTCACTATCTTACATACAAAAAGTTACCTTATAGCGTAACGCAAATTAATTATTTCCTGTTAGAAAAATATAACTTATTTTTCCCAAAGGACGGTGGTTAAGATTTATATGCAATAAATATCGGATAACAGCTCTGATTCTATTTCGATACATTCGAGAGCCATTTACTATTCGCCGACTACTACATGTAAATTATTATGTAACTATATGATAAATTAAGTTTTTGTTACTTTTAAGTTTATTTACGAAAATCGAAAGTAACTCAAAGTATCTTTTGTTTAATATAATATTTTTTGGGCATTTATTAACTTAAGTTGAAGCCCACCTAATGAGTTAGTTTCGAATTATTCAGCTATTATATTTTATGGCACATTATATTTTTATCTAAAAGAAATCCGAAAATTATATTTTTTTTTTGCCTTATAAAACAGCGTATTAAACATGACACAACTTAGATTTACCTAGAATCATTTAAAAAGTAAGAACATTTTATGTAATCTCAATGAATGCTGCAGGTTTTTTGAAAAGCAAAGCGCGAACAGCAGGAAAATGTGCAAACTTCTGGAGGGCGGAAAAGAGGTTTCGATTTTGGATCAGACATACAGTGAAAACACAATGGTTTTATTGGTTTGTTATCGTGTTGGTGCTTTTCAACACAATTTGCGTAGCTGTTGAGCACTATAGACAACCTAAGTGGCTTACTTCCTTTTTATGTAAGTATTTTTGTTAAAATTAGTATCTTTTTAACAATATTTTTGCAAACCAATTCCTAACACTAATATAGACATGTAATATAAATCAGTTTAATCAATAGAGTTAAGAAATAAGTAACACAATTTGAATCAAACACTCTCTAATGTGCACGGTATATTTTATACAATGTTTTTCTTACAGACTATGCCGAATTTGTGTTCTTGGGGTTATTTATGATGGAAATGTGGGTGAAAATGTATGCCCTCGGGCCGCGGATTTACTTCGAGTCCTCGTTCAACCGCTTCGACTGTGTAGTCATATCTGGCTCCATCTTTGAAGTGGTCTGGTCAGAAGTAAAGGGCGGCTCTTTTGGTCTCTCAGTCCTTAGGGCTTTGAGGCTATTGAGGATATTTAAGGTTATATTTAATTTTACGTTACGTAATATGTTTAAATTATTTACTTCGATTCATGCGTTTAGTGCAAAATTAATTTAAATTATTGTTGTTATACGTTGTTGTGTCTATTACATAAATAGACACCTCAGACCTCATATTTATGGCATCGTACCGCCCAAATGAGAGACCCGATTTTAATTTAGTTTTTAGCATTAATTGACTTTAACATATCCAGCAAGCGCAATTTTCTGATCCTAATTGCATATTTAACAACAAAAATATTTGTTTCTATTATGAACTTATTTGGCACTATCATATACTTGTACATATACTCAATATATGTATATTCAATATAATTTATGTAATATTTAGTACTAATCATAAATGTTAATTTCAGGTCACAAAGTATTGGTCGTCGTTACGTAATCTTGTGATATCTCTTCTAAACTCAATGAGATCTATTATCTCATTGCTGTTTCTTCTATTCTTGTTCATTCTTATCTTTGCTCTGCTTGGGATGCAATTATTTGGCGGACAGTTCAATTTCGAGGGCGGCACGCCGCCAACGAACTTCAATACATTTCCGATCGCACTGCTTACTGTCTTCCAGGTAAAATATCGTTACATTTAAATTAATATTAATTATGGAGCTCAATATATTATGCCTCTAGCTTTATTTAACCGATTTAAGAAAGTGTCAATGAATTTAAATTCGACTATTTTATTTTAACATATCCATATAGTAAAAACGTAAAAATGTTGCGTTTCTTATTATTTTTCTTATTTTCTTATTTCAGATTTTAACAGGCGAGGATTGGAATGAAGTAATGTATGATGGAATCCAGTCTCAGGGCGGTATTCAGAGTGGCATGATCTACTCGCTGTATTTTGTTATTCTTGTACTATTTGGGAACTATACGCTGCTGAACGTGTTTCTTGCTATCGCCGTAGACAACTTGGCTAACGCTCAGGTATGGGTTAGGTTAGGTTAGGCCATAAATTTTGTAATAGATTTTACCTTAAATACAAAATGTATAAAAACAATTTCAATAATATTATTAATCTGAAGCAAAATCTGTTATAACCATAATATATTTGTGACATAGTATATTCGTGGGTCAATGTCGAAGCTCTCTTGTAAAGACGCCGCTTTTCGTGTAAATGTATCGCTTTTATATTTACAGGAATTAACAGCAGCTGAGGAAGAGCAAGTCGAAGAAGACAAACTTGCAGTAAGTTATAAGTATTTTGTTTGCTTTAAACGTTTACTATATTGCCTTTAAACAAATTTAAGAATCTAACTTCAAGGATCGTAGAATGCGTTCGTCTTTAGGTAATTTCTACCTAAATGTTTTAAAATATCTTTACATACAATTGCGTCTTTTTTCGGCTGATTAGGAATCGGAGAAACTTGCGGTGGATGGATCGCTACCTAACATTAGTCAGTCATCAGCGAGTAGGAAGGTAAAATGTTGAACGAAGAATTTGCTTGAAGGTCAATGGTTGTGGTAGCTTAAAATATTGTTGACTACTTGGACTCATTACACAAACGAGCTAAGAGTTTGTTTCGCTATATCTTGTAAATGATAGAATATAATGTCAATCAGTAGATACATTATGATGCTAGTTTTTTTACTATTGAAATAGATCAGCAATATTATAAGTATAGTCGTCTATGGATCTATGTGCTTCTGTGGGCCGAATGTATCGAGAGGAGATTTTTTCCAATGTTTTCGATATAGATGCAAAAATTTAATTTATAGGTTGTCAATGTTTTCATTTTTCGGTCTTAACCGAACAAGCTAAATTTTGATTTTATAAAAATTTTATATTTTTGCTTATTTTTTGTAATTGGTCTTTTACAATCCTTCAAATCTACTAGAAGTGCATGACTGTCTGACGAAAGAAGAAAACCCTTATATTCTCAATCTTATAAAACTAGGCTAAATAATGATTGACTTAAATTCTCCCAAAATGTATACTATAAAATGTGTTAGTACAAACTTATGGTATTCACTGTAGATTTAGGGGATGGATATCATAACATTATGTGTATTATTTATTTTAATAGACATTATGATTTTTAGAGCAAAAAGAAGGAGGAGGCCAAAAAAGATGAAGAAGAGATACCAGATGGACCAAAACCAATGCTGCCATATTCGTCCATGTTTATTTTGTCACCTACGAATCCGTAAGTCATCTTAAAGTTATCGAGTCTTAATAAATATTCTAAAATTTACTTCAAACTTTTGTTTTTTGATTACAGCATTAGACGAGGCGCACACTGGATAGTAAATTTAAGATATTTTGATTTTTTTATCATGGTAGTAATTTGCATGAGTTCCGTGGCTTTAGCGGCTGAAGACCCCGTAGTTGAAGAGAGTGACAGGTAATGTTTAACTTATATTACTTACTATGAAATTATATATATTTTTAATAATAAATTCCTTACTAATAATATATTCTGAAACCCATCAGAAATAAAGTGTTAAACTACTTCGACTACGCGTTCACGGGGGTGTTCACTGTGGAGATGCTGCTCAAGATCGTGGATCTCGGCATCCTGTTCCACCCCGGCGCGTACTTGCGCGACCTGTGGAACATCATGGATGCCGCGGTCGTCATCTGCGCCCTAGTCAGCTTCGGCTTTGAGATCGGGTAAAATGTTTACTTTACTTACTTTTATGTCCAGTGTTTTATATGTTGTAATTGATGTTACATTACAATTTTGGAAAATAAGCGATTTGGGTAAAATTTGTTATTTTCTTGTTTATATTTAACGTTTCTGTTAATAATATAAAGTGTTAATCTATGAACGATGACCCTTTACCCATTAAAAGGTAGCATTGTACATAATGACTTTATTATTATGATATTCTACTAAAATTATTTGAATAAAGTAATTCAATTCAATTATTTCCTTTAATGGCTTCCAGGCGTGCCGAGAATAAAGTATATTTTGATTTGATTTTGAATGACAGTAAATAATTTTGTTATATTTAATTAATTTAAATTCTAAAGGCATTGTTATTGTAAGCCTCTAGTGTATTACTGATTTATTTGTTTTCAGAGGTGTGAAAAAAGGGGCAGGACAGAACTTATCCACGATAAAATCGTTACGAGTGTTAAGAGTGCTTAGACCGTTAAAAACTATAAAACGTGTTCCAAAGTTAAAAGCAGTGTTTGACTGTGTAGTGAACTCTTTGAAAAATGTCATAAACATTCTCATTGTGTATATATTGTTTCAATTCATATTCGCTGTAATTGCGGTTCAACTTTTTAATGGTAAATTTTTTCACTGCAACGATATCAGTAAGAATACTTTTGAAGACTGCCAGTGAGTATTATTTTATGTTCAATTATTAATTATAATAATATTAAATATTAATATTATAATTATTAAATATTAATAATATAAAATAAAATAAAGGCAGTGGTAGCCCAGCGGTAACGCGTCGCTTGTATAACCGAGTGATGCGGGTTCAAATTCGGGTCTCGCACCTCTGATATTTTCATGTGCGAATCATTTCTATCCTGATTACCACTTGTCTTACGGTGAAGTTAAACATCGTGAGGAAACCTGCATGTCTGAGAAAACCTAGCAAGTTTTCGTAAGACATGTGAAGTCCGCCAACACGCACTGGGCTAGCGCGGTGTACTATGGCCTGATTCCCCTCGCACCGAGGGAGGCTGGTGATGATTAATTATTATTAATACACGTCAAGTAACTAATTAGTCCAATTTAAAAGTATAAAATAATTTTAACAACTTCGATCCTATTTTCTTGATAGAAACAAATGTATTATTATACTTCAAAACTTGTAACAAAATATGATTACCAAAATTTTTACCAAAAATATATGTATAAGCATAACTATAAATTGATATTGTAATTATAAAAAAACACGATACATATTATTTTGCACAGAGGTTCGTATTTTATGTACGAGCCAAACACCCTCCTGCCGCGAGTGACGAAACGCCAGTGGACGACGCAATCCTTCCACTACGACAACGTCGCCTCCGCCATGCTAACACTCTTCGCCGTGCAGACGGGAGAAGGCTGGCCTCAGTAAGACTTGCTGTATTTGTTTATAAACTGAAAATTTTAAATGTTACAAACAATAATCTCGCAAATGATTACTAAAATAACTTTAAATCAAATGTTTCTGTTTGAAGATCAATAAAAACAACAAAAGGGCTGTTGAATAATTTGTTGTAAGTCAGCAAACATTAAATCTAATATCGTTTATTTGCAGAGTATTACAAAATTCAATGGCCGCCACTTACGAAGACAGGGGACCCATACAGAATTTTCGAATAGAAATGTCCATATTTTATATAGTTTACTTTGTGGTGTTTCCGTTCTTCTTTGTCAATATATTCGTAGCTTTGATTATCATTACATTTCAAGAGCAGGGCGAAGCTGAGTTACAAGATGCTGAAATAGAAAAGAATCAGGTAACTTTTAATACTTCAATTGATATTGAATACATTTTTGTTGATTTTCAAAATTCTTACCACTCGCTTATTATGTTTTAGAAATCGTGTATAGATTTCACGATAGAAGCGCGACCTTTAGAGAGGTATATGCCGAGTAGAAGGGGAAGTTTTAAGTACAAAGTGTGGAGAATAGTAGTCTCTACGCCTTTTGAGTACTTCATCATGGCACTTATTGTGCTAAATACATTGTTGCTCATGATGAAGGTATGTATCCAATCTCAATATTAACACTATGAATATGACATAGATTCGATTACAATATTCGCCAAGAGCATTCATACTATTTTAACTTAAACACTCAATAACGTTAGGATTAACTAAACAAATAAAGCACTGTATATGTGAGAAGTAGATAAATACAATGTAGACGAAGAAAATGTTGAAATAAATCACAAGGCACATAATAAACTAGATTAGTCGCCTTCCTTCGATGTACACGACGGCCTGCACCTAAACCAAAAATATTGATACTTATATTTTATTGATTGTATTAATGTTGTATCGGTTATAAGTTTTTGAATGGTTCATACAAATTGAAATTGACTAGTTTTTTCATATTTAATATTTAATTATAATATTATATTATACAAATTGGTACGTGTCTCAAAAGGTCTTAATGTTAGTGCTGCCAAACAACAAACATAACTCACACAAACACTACACAAAAGTTTATATATTTCGGCGTCAGTGTACACAGCAATGGAATGCGCCGTTTTTAAACCAGAGCCTCTACCATCAAGTGTATCGTCGAATATTTTATGTTGTTTACATGTGTTTTCTGTTGTATAACCCTATTCCTTGCTTGCTCTTTAATATTTATGTATAAGTGTTTTTGCACGATATGCCTATCCTTCCTGCACAATTTCCGCACAAAATTATCACAATTTATTTTATATCCGTGCTTGTGAATGCACAATTACTCTGGAATCAGGTCGAGAATGAAGCCATTCATGTTGTTCGTGTTGCATGATTCTTATATAAAGCCCTATTCTTGTCTTTTGTGTAAAAGATCTGCATGATTGGTAGAAAGGCCTTCTGCCTTATAAAAATTATTGGCTTCGGGCTGCTTCATGTATGTCGACGTTAATATAACTTTAATACGTGAGAAGATTGGCGGGTTTACAAAATTTAGCAGAGAAATATTGGCAAAACTGAATATTATATATAATGATCACCATTTCCACATTAATCCCCGTTTTAAGTTTTTTTTGCCATCTTAACTTAAATCACGTGTTCTGTTAATTCTTTGTTTTTATTGCGTATTGTTTTTTTAGTAGTCAATAGAAAATCCTTAACACCTTTATTCCATGTAACTATTATCTCCTAAACTTAATATTTCAAATCATGTATTTAATTATTATTATAACTATATTAAAACTTTTAACAACATTAACAAATGCATTGCATTTCATACAATATTTTTATACTACATTATTCTATTCCGAAGTCAGTCGTACGCATTAAATAACAAATAAATATTTTCATTGCCATGGGTTTATCTGACACGTCATCACATAATGGCAGTACTATAATCAAAATGACGTCTACGCGGAGATCCTCAAGTATTCGAATATGGGGTTTACTGGAATGTTTTCTGTGGAAACGGTGTTGAAAATCATCGCTTATGGTGTCAAAGTAAGTACACAAGTAACACAATTAAAACTGACACACCTTGAGTTTTAACGAGTAGGGAGGGATGTTGTTACAAATGTACTCTTTCTGTCAACGACATTATAATTTTATGTATTTCATGACTGTATGTTAAAGCCAAGTAAATATTAACCCTTTCCACGTATCCCCTACTAATTTCTCTCTGATTGCTGTGAAAGTATCAATAAATTGATAGCTGATCCTTGTGAAGCATGGCCTTACTTGTTGCATGTAGCACATGTGCGTTCATCACTAAATCTGACTTGTGTTTCTAACGGTGCTTGGTATTAATAGCTGTGCAACTGATGCTATAATTCAGGTGAGATTTTCAAAACGGCTTGTGTTGGTGATGTTTCTTCGACCGGATATAAGGGGTTAGTATTAATTTTTTTTTACTAAGCGATGTAATTGTAATAAAACCTCAAATCTGTGTTAAATGTTATCTGTGACTGCATGTTAGCATGTACAGTGGCCTGCATGAAACACGTGCACTATTCACTAATAACAAGGAACAAAACAAAAACACACACTAAAATGTTGGCTCGAAATCGAAGCTCATAACAAAAACAGACATAGACACACGTACTATTATACTTAAAAACAATCATATTTGTAATTTTAAATTATAGTGGTTAGCAACGTACTACGTTTGGACGAAGCTAAATGCTAGATCAGTTTCGGCTAATGTTTTATATAGGTTTATTAGAATAAATTGGTACATAAGTATTATTAGCATTTAACTTAGGTATAATGATTTTGTCTTTAAAACATATTGGTCTTGGTTTTGTATTAGTTTCACGACGCTCCACCGCTACTCATGGACGTGTTAACAGTCATGAACATAGTCTTTACGTTCTTCTTTCTCCTCGAGACAGTTTTGAAGTTAATTGCCTTCGGATGTACGGTAAGACTCACTTTTGATTAACATATCATTAAATTAGCTACTACCCTTTAATTAGATATTAGATACAATAAAAAAATATGGACTAATTGTAAGCTATGGTACACCAAATTGATTTTTATCCATACCAAAGTTTTATTGGAGATTCTCATTTTGATTTTTCGTAAATTAAAAAACTATAATTGATCAATTTGCGTAAGGTTGATAATAATTAAGATGCATGATATTGTACAAAAAATATTGCTTAAAAATATTATGAGAAACTTCCGTATGAAGTACACATGGTGATACTGAATACCTCAATATTCAATATTGACTTGAATATTTTTAAAGCTAGAAAACTTTTTATAGACGATTTATGACATGCTGCTTCTTTTATGACCATCATTTTAATAGATTTTTATATCACTCAATTACATTTTTAGATTATAGGCAAGAAGTTTTGCATTTTTAGATATTGATGAAATAGAAGATGAAGAGAAATATCCTGAATCCTGTCCCTATTTTTCCTTACATTTTACCTGCCATATGGAAAGCGTACATTTGTATACTTATTAAAACTTTTTTTAATATTATCCTTACAAACACCTTATAAAAAATTATTAATGATATATCATTCATTAAATATCCTCAAGTCCCTAAATGTTAATCACTAACTTGTAATTACAGAATTTTTTCAAAGACCCTTGGAATACGTTCGATTTTATAACGGTCATTGGAAGTATTATTGACGCCCTCATCATGGAATTTGGCGTGAGTATTTCTACTATTACTATTTTTTAAGTTTAGTTACTTTTTGACTTATTCTTTACAACAAAAGCTCTTTCTGCTTTGTTGTGATATATTGATAAATTCTAAGATATATCCTGATTACAGAGCGACCTTGCTGAAAACTGTGCTGACATATCCTGTCAGCAGGTAAAGAATTAAATCTTTGATAGCTAGGACATTTAGAATGTTTTGTAACAGATTCTTGGTGGTTTAGAGTTTATTTGTTTACAATTATCCAATTGATATTTCGTAGTGCTAGAAGGTTTCTGACATTTTGGTCTATAGATATTATAGTTTTCGAAATAGGATTCGTGTGCTAGGTGTGATTTTTGATTTTAGAATTGAGATTTTGTGAAGTTGGCATTACTTGTTTGAAAGCTCTAGAAAATCGATCGCTAGAATTTTAAAATTAGTCGTGTTATTCGATAATGGAAGCAATTCCATTTTGTATTTAATTATTAGATATCCCGTCGTATCAAAAGTACTATTTGCCCATATCATGTTGTTAACATTTGAGATTCGCTAGAAAACTTAGTATGTATTAGTAAATCCATATTTTTCCTAATGTCTTATTAAATGTGTATCTTTTTGAAAATTATTTAGCTAATAGTAAAGATTAGAGTTGTTAATATATTCGGCTTTTTTTATACTCGTATTTTAAACTTTGAAATCCCTTTCATTTAATAAAGAGTTCAGTTTTACCTCAATTTTAAAAAGTATTTGGTTTTATTTCCTAGTAAATACACAGTGAATGTAAAACCCCGAAACTCGAAATGATTTTGACACAATTGTATCACCTGTATTGTGAGTGATCGACAATTTCCATAATTTACATCAACTTCCACAGTATTTAAACTATTATTAGGACCTCCTCCATTTTTTATTTATCTATATAAGAAAATATTACCTAAAATTAAGTAGAGAATTTGAAGTACCCTGCCATATAAGTACATTAGATATATTGGAATTTCAAATAATATTTTACTTTCTCTTAGATTGTGTTAGAGTTTTTAATATTAATTAATAATAGATTATTTTTGCTTTGACAAATTTCTTGCTCATTCATTATTGTTTACTACATTTTAAATATTATTTACTAAAGTGATTTGATTGAGGATTAATGAATTGGCTTATTTTAATTACTTAGAATTAATAATAAATCAGTTACACTAATCAAGTTTACTGTTTTATTGTAAGAATAAATATTAACGTTACAGGAGAACACATTCAACGTTGGTTTCCTCCGCCTCTTTCGAGCCGCGCGACTGATCAAGCTGCTTCGACAGGGCTACACCATTCGAATACTTCTCTGGACTTTCGTGCAGAGTTTTAAAGCCTTACCCTATGTGTGCCTTCTAATCGCGATGCTATTCTTTATTTATGCCATTATCGGCATGCAGGTGATATATTTATCCATTACAGACTACAGTCCAAGTATTTATATTTTTAGTAAGGAATTTAATGCCAATGTATTTTCTTTCCAGGTGTTTGGTAATATAGAATTAGCAGCTGAATCTGATATGAATAGACACAATAACTTTCGAAGTTTTATACAAGCACTCATGTTACTATTTAGGTATGGAGTTTTATGCATATTTTTTTACTATTTTCAAGAAAGTTATTATTCAAAAATCTATATTATTTCAAACAATTTAATTGTGAAATCTATGGAATTTACATTGAGAGATCTCAAAATAAAATTGAATCTTCGTATTAATAAGATAGTGTGTTGCCGCAATTTCAGTCAAAATATGGATGCCATTCGCTTAATATTTAACTAAATCCATATAAAGAATAAAACAACGCTGTAAAATATAGTGAACATAAATTTTAATAACTGTTGCTACTTCCAGATGTGCTACAGGAGAATCGTGGCCGAACATTATGTTAGCTTGTCTAAAACCAGCCAAGTGCGACAAAGCGGCTGAGAAGTCCGCCAATGAGCCCTGTGGAAGTACACTTGCATATGCTTACTTTGTGTCATTCATATTCTTCTGTTCTTTTCTTGTAAGTAGTGTAATTTGCATATTAACCTTTAAAACTAACCTTTGTTGGTGGTTAAAATTTTATTTTTATTTTTCTCTTTTCAGATGTTGAACTTATTCGTTGCCGTTATTATGGATAATTTTGACTATTTAACAAGAGACTCGTCCATTCTTGGAGCGCATCATTTAGATGAATTTGTGAGAATATGGGCTGAATATGATCCGAATGCCACGTAAATATTACAAAATTATTATTATACTACGTATATGTAGGTACTATAATATATTTAATTCGTAGCATATAACCATGTCTTAAAACTTTTCAGGGGGAAAATTCATTACACAGAAATGTACGATATGTTAAAAAATATGGATCCGCCTCTAGGTTTCGGTAATAAGTGTCCTAACAGACTAGCTTACAAGAAATTAATTAGAATGAACATGCCGTTGGACGAAGAAGGGAAAGTTAATTTCACAACTACACTATTTGCCTTAATCCGAGAGAACCTCAGCATTAAGATGAGATCTGGTAAGCCTTTGAAGACAATACTTATCATATATGTCAGTACCTACTTCTTATAAACCATAATACTTAATATGGATTTTGTACACCTTACTTTATGGGTAATATTTTTGTCACTTATAAAATATGTCAATGTAATTTAAACCATCTAAAGAGAGACCGTTAGTTAACTAATACTGAGAGTATAAAAAAACGGATCGAAAATTTATAATAATCTTAAATTGTATAAAATTTGTTATAGCGGAAGAAATGGACCAAGCCGATGAAGAACTGAGAGAAACAATAACCAATATTTGGCCGTTACAAGCGAAGAAGATGCTAGACTTGCTGGTGCCTCGAAAAGATGTTCTCAATGCAGGGAAACTAACGGTTGGAAAGATATATGCAGGACTTCTTATCCTGGAAAGCTGGAGATCGACTAGGTTTGGCAAGAACGAGCCGAAGGTTCCGGTAAGTCATCTCGCAAACGTTAGAATCTATGCACCCTGGTCGTTTTAATTTTCCTTCCACGTGGTTACTTGTTCAAATTACAAAGTTTAATTACTTACGCGTAGTTCAACTGAAGCCAGAGTAAACGTGTGTGGCTACATTGAGATGTATGTTTCTGCACAGTTTTAGTAAATTTGAGCCAAGTGTAACTTGTCGTCGTTAGGTTTTACTACACGATTATAAAGTAGTTTGTTGATGGTCCTTTAACTTCCCTGTGTTTAGATTTATGAAATACACTCAATAGTTAGATAACTATAGTTGGTTGTTATCGTCCTGTGGATGTATTGTTGTGTAACATGAGGCTTATTTAAAATCTTTAGCCTTGAATAGAATTGAACCACCAAAGGGTGATTGGCAATGTAGAATGATATAATTTAACAAATATAGACATTTAACAACAATACGTCACTTTAGTTAAAATCGACTCTCAATGAGTCGACTACATTGGTGGTTTACTTTTCAGGCATTCAGCGAGAATAGCCCTACGGCCAATCAGCCGGTAGTATTTAATGTTTTAAGGAACGAAACTTTGACTACCTTTTTCTTGCACTATAATAGATTATTTATTTTTGCATTTATTTTTACGTAAAGTTCTTTCGCATCGTGTTTAAATAAAAAGTTTTTAAATTAAAGAAATAGCGCCCGAATAACACGATGGTCAATGAACCTTTTGATAGAGCGATTTAATATTTTAGAATTTAGCTATTAAACAGAATTAGTAATAGATAATGACGCACATCACCCTGATAGCGTGGACATATTTGTAATGACAAAAATTTGTAATGACATTTGTATACATTTTTGTCAAAACAACCTATAGGTCCGTAGTCAAACCACAGTCAAACTGTTTGTGACCTGTCCTATAGTTGCAAAATTCGTAAATAGTACGTAGGCGAGTTTGTGTTGATCCCTAGGGTATTTAGTAGACATAGAAGTGTATCTTTTCGTAGTTGTCTTTTTCCCATTTATAGTGCCGTCTATTTTTCTGACTCGTTCGCTATTTTTATATTTTTGTCAGATTTTATTTATTTACAGTTGTAATATTTCTGTAACCTGCAACTGTGCATGACTTATAACTTTTTACAGTGTCAACTTTTAATCAAATTTACTTTTCTTTACTCTTTAAGTTTACTTAAAATTACATTTTGGCTCAATTCATATCATCATAGAAGCCTGGTGTGATGGTATTATATAATAAATCGACTTCAATGCTTCTACGCTACGCTACCTTTTGCAAACACCGAATAAAAGCGTAAAGATTCAAGCATTTGTAAATGAAACATGCGCATGCCAAAACGATCAAATTACATAATATATCTAATATGTCACAATATCATATTGTAAAGCATCGGATCTGAATATTGAATTTGCCGACTGGCGTGTGCCTCTGGCTTCAAATTGTTGCACATATATTTGAATGCACTAAAAATGTACCAATATGCTTTTATTAATTACAGCTCTTCGCAATTACACAATTTCAAAGGTTTTCATGTTACAGAGTATTCATCACCTTCAATAACAACATATCCTTAAACATTACATATGTAGGTATTTCTTTTAAACTTTCAACCTCATCACCGACTAACACAAAGACATTCCATGTTCGATTTCATGGTCATGGTCCATAGTACTTCACACAGAACACAAACAAAGATAACACTAAAACGAACTCCAGCATGGACATGTATTATATAGGAGGTTTGCGCATACTCATGTAGGTAGTATGTTAAATTAAAATGGTAATAGCCAATGGTGACATGAGATTGCGCAAGCGTTGGGAGAGTGGGATGATTTGGGGTGCGTGGTGCAGAAGGCGTCGATCTTAAACTGCCTGCTGGATGCGGCGGCGGCCGGGTTGGTCCCGGGCTCAAGGACTGGTTCTTTGAGTCATGAGATTCCAGGGATCGGGGAAGGCCACCATGAAGATCCACACACTATAGCGGACCTCGCAAAACGCTCAACAAGAAGGTCGTTCAAGTAAGTAACTCGTTTAAATGCATATTAAATGCTTACAAATAAATAATTACAAATAAACATTTATGCTTCAAAAATTTGTCAAATCTCAAAATTCGATTAATTTTATCGACTTTGCGACTCAGCATCGCCCAGCTCGGATTCGGCCCTAGGTTCACTTTTGAAGTTAGTGCATATTTCCCAGAAATTAGATATTTTCCCGCAGTAAAAAGTATCCTATATGTTGAACCAGATCACCAGCTATCATCATTTTGAATTTCATAAAAATCGGATCGGTTTTCTCGTGATTCGACTCTTTCAGAATTTTATTACATTATATTGTATTTAGCCCTCTTTAACGTCCCACTGCTGGGCACGGGTCTCCCTTCAATACGAGAGAATCCCTTTATTATATTATGTATATATAAAATATTGTTATTTATATATGTCTTTCTTTTGTTACAGGAACAATAAAAAGGTGAATACCGTTGGTGAACATATTGACCCAATCATTATAATTGTTATTAAAACCTGGCGCACTCCCAGCGCAACGCTAGTTCAGATGTAACACAAACAATACTCTTCAAAATTATTTACTATCAAACTGAATTGGCATTAGCAGCACTCTAAAATTTTATTTTATGTTCTGGGTTAAATGTTCGAAGGCTGATATATTCAATAATGAGTGTACTACATTACTAAATTTATTGAAATATTTCTTTGCTCTAGATAGTTGGTGTTGTAACATTGTTAGTCTCGCTGTTTCGATGTGTTGTCCTAATGAAGATATTGTATACGATTATGTTCCTCGTTTCGTCGTTTAGCTTATATAAAATAACCCTTATTTCAGTAGGACTAAAGTATGGTAAATTATTAGGGGCTTAGGCCCATTACACGTCTATTTCTATAGTATATGTTGTACTTATAACAACTTTTGGTTTAACGTTTACAGGTTGTTGATGTTTAGGTAATTTTTTTTCAATGTAATAACGCAGTATTTTAGTAGAATATTGATTTTTGTATAACGAATGTCTACTTGATTAGGTAAATATAGTGAATGATATTTGTGTTATTTTTATATATTAGGGATAATATCTACTAAAACTGTTGTTCTTTAGACACAGCACTTTTCATAACCGATACACATACACATTAACAATACTATCATCTCCATACTTAAAATCTCTAACAAAATGACTAATCTACAAGATGAATATAAATGCATGAATACCTAAACATATTATCGCATGACAATAATAAATAGTTTTTTACTAGTAGATCTAACAATACGTTACTGGTAAGTACTCGATGTGTTTTAATAGATTCGTATGCACGAGCACAATTGCATGCACTGCAACAAGTAGGCACATTATGTGCATCGGTTTGGTTTACTTAGACCATTTTGTAAATATGGGACAGTAAATGCATTTGAGCCTAGAAAACGCGAAAATATTTTGGTGTCTTTATTGAAGCAGACAATGATCAATCTAATACTTTAGGTGCTGGAGTTACAAGATGTGGGATCTCATCATGCGTCCATGGAATCCTTAGACGAAGCACGGTTACAGCCACCTCATGCATACCAAAACGGTCATCATGGAAGATCGTCTAGTTTAAGGTAAGATTAAACGTAAATATTATCCAAAATGTAAAAATATTTTTTAGTTCCCTTTTCATTTATTTATTATTTTTTACTTTTATATTAGTGTCATCGAAGAAGAAATAGATCTTGAGGATATCGTAGTAAAAAACGGTATGTTTATAAAGCATGAAAATATATGCTGATTGAAAAAACTGAACTAACCGAACTAACATTTCGTATTTAATCCTAAACCCCTTCGATGTTTGCATGAATTCTTAACCTATAATTAATAATTTTCAATGTAATTAATTATATTTCTAACTAATAATCTAATACAATGTTTATTATTTAATGCATAATATTTCGAATATTGTAGCATCTATTGAGTACAACTTTGAATTAGTAATTATCATTTTTATAGGTATTAATATTTTCTAAGCATTGTTAGCTTAAAAATATTTCAAGTATGAAATTGTGGCATTAACAGTGTATGAAAGTTACTGTCCTAAAACTAATAATTTTACTAATTATTCATTTCTATGTATGTGTAAGTTATATAATATTTTAAAAAGGTGATTACCCTTAAGAATATTATAAATACCTACTAATGAAGGTAATAATGAAGATTAGTGTAATTTTAAACAGGTTATATAAATTGTGTAATATGACTTACATAAATTTTCAGACGATCTCCAAGTCCCAGACGGCGAGGGCATTACGGAGGCTACCACCAAGAGATCGGCTTCTCCGACACAGTAAACAATGTCGTCGAAATAGTTAAACACGAACATCAAAGACATGGCCGTACGCATAGAGCGCCTCATCACTACCATCCACATGGTAGGTGGTGACTTTGGTTTCATAACAAAAGCTAAGATGCTCATATTTATAGCGTAAAATACCTATATGACTTTTTATGACACATCTGAAGTGAATCTGCTGGTATCTATAGTTTAATCGTTCCTCTAATATAATTATTTATTGCTCCTTTATTTTTTTTATTTTGAGTATGTTTAGTTTCTCTTCGTTTCATGTCAGCAGATTCACTGGCTTAACGCTAATGCAAACAAATGTTAACGTTATTATGATCATTATTTAAATCACGATTAATATAAGGCCTTAAAAAGCTACTTTCTCGCATTTGACAACTATTATTCCCATTTTTTTCATATAGTTTTCACGCATATTGTAACCATACGCATACCTATTATATTTCATTTAGATTTAGTTTATGAAATTGAAACAGTTTTGCAAACATTTTTCTTCTCATGAAGGTACTCTGAAAGTTTTGTGAGAAGATGGGAACCTTAGCTTTAAAGTAGTTGTAGATATTCATGTTCCGTAGATGTAGTTATAAGATTTTCAGTGAGCCAAGCCATTGTGCTGCGACCAAATAAGTTCGTAATACTAGACCAAGATTGTTTATCTTAGCCTTGTTAACTATTTCACAAAGCTAGTTTTGTAAAATATACTTTGTAGTTGAGATTTAGCTCTATTGAGATTATTGCTCATTCGTATGCATTTGTTACTATAAAAACTTATATCAGGCTATACGTACTGTTTTATGATTATATATACTATAGTTAAGTATACGTTAGATAGCGAATACTTTAAATGATTATTTAGTGCAATGAAATGAAACTTGCGAAGCAAGTATTGGCAGTTATGTGATTAATTATAATGAAAAATTCGCAATAATGTCAAAATTGTATTGCCTGCTGCATGCTAAGACTAATGAGTGCCCACTTTGGTTGCACCACGCTTTAACTAAGATTTGATATGATGCCTGAAGCGCATGCACAAAATTAACTTCGACAACATCATGCAGCATGCAAACGCTTGATGAAAAAAAATAATTTATATACTTTTTGTTGGACTACAGTGAATATAGAGAAATTCCTGTAGGTACTACACACTGATCGCTTTGTGTCCTGCATACTATATAACATATGGACACATAACTCCAGACTTAGCGACATTCCATTCCTTTGATATCCAACTCCCTCCTATACTATCTTAATTAACCTTTGCAAGATATTCAAAACTTTTAGAGTCACCTTTTTGAGTAAAGAAATTAGGTCGGTAATCCGACGGGGATAGGGTAAAGCCCACGCTTGGAAGGTACATGAAGGTATTCCTGACAGCAGGGAAGGAGTGGAGGGCGCCGTACCCCACGACCAGCCTGAGCCAGCCCTCGCGATCGCCCAGCCCGCCACACCACACCTACGGTGAGATCCACTCGCCACACACTGGACCACACACCTTACAAAATACCCAGTTTGCTTTACGCAATAAAGTTCAAGAGACACCACTGAAAAACTGACACCAGACACTGCTTTTTTTAAAGAAACACTCTTTGTTTTCAGATGTGGCTCTTAACAGTGTAATTTATCATAATATCACGATTCATATAAACTTTGCAAGGCGGCACACGATACCCCAGAATCATACGAAATATGATTTCACATTGAATAAAATATGAATTTTCAGTCCAATCCCAAAATTAAACTCCTTTACTATAATGTTTACCTATTGTAAAGTAAAGGGTCTGAATTTCGAAATTTGTAATTTTGTATTTAAACGACCTGAGAGACCCTTTGCTCATTCGAAAAATTTGTTTGAGAATTTATGATAATTAATCGATGTCGAATTAATTAAGCTGTGCGCATGTTAACATGTGGGGAGCTTGCAAAGAAAACTTGAGGCGATATCCATAAGAAAATTGTTTGCACATCTGTTCGTTATCCCGGCTATATGATTTTCTTTGATTGATTTTACCTTTCTTTACTTCTTTCATATAATTATATTACGCCTGAATCATATTATGTTTTTACCTATCTGGCTGGTTGTGGTATAGTTGGCCAGGAATAAGGACGCTCAAATTATTCAAAGAGCAGTTTGGGCATCAATAGGTGGTGATCGTGACCGGGAAAAAGATCGGGAATGGCGGGAATGGCGCGAGCGGTCGTGGGAGCGAGAGGGAGGAAAGCGCGGCCGAGGCCGGCAGCTCCCTCCGACACCCACTAAGCCGTCCACGCTGCATGTAAAGCAACAGCCATTCAGCAGAATTAGCCACAGCCCCTCGCACGTAAGCGAATAACCACAGTCTATAATATGAACTTCAAAATATTTAAATTTTTGTCACAGTTAATTCCATTTTAAGCTTTTATAGTTATTGAATAAGACTTTAGGTCTACTATCATCCAGATTAAAAAGGTAGGTACTTGTTTATTTTGATCGCAATTAACGGAAAGAAATCATATTCCTGTCACAGTGTGACATTTTTTGACTAGCTCTAGCTGGACTGGCCACAGGTTCTAATTTCTAAGACTAATTAACTGCCCCGTGCCCCATGTAGGCTTTTGGAAAAGAGGAGATTCACTGTCGGCAAATTGTAGAACTAAATGAACTAAACTAGCATGATCCATTAAAGTCAATTTAATTCAAAAAGTATGTAGGTAAAATCCGAAAATAGCCTCTAGGGAATGCTATCATCACCTACACTTACATTCCATCGTGTGTATCTAATTTTTTTTTTTTGTAATAGTTATCATTGAGGCATACTACTCGAGAACCATTAGAGCCTCTACACGACGAGTACGAGTACGGTCGAGAAGTTGAAAGACTGATACACAGAGACTATAGATCTAGAGAGAGGTGAGTACAAATCCACTCTATCTAATCAGCATAGTCACATACACTAACTTAGTTGAATGTCCACATTAAATATTTTTTTGGAAAATCTAATTGAAACAGTCATTATTACCGTTTATACAGAAGCCTTATAAAGCCAGAAGTTTATACAGAATCTGTCTGACGTCTGTCTGGTCACAGATAGTGACCACATCACGGAAAACTACTCAACAGGTTTTAATGAAATTTGGTATTATAATAACTGGTTATCCGGGTCAACATAATATAGTATACTTTAAGGAAAATGCCTTATTTCTGAAAAATCTAAGAACCTGAGCGGGACAAAAGTGTGTCCCTTGTTAATAATGAAATATATGTAAATCTTTTGTCCTAAGTGTCAATGAAACCGGGCGTGAGTTCGGCAGGCGCGGATGGGGCTACGAGTCGGAGCGCGGCGCGCGGGCGTGCGAGGCGCCGCTGAGCTACGAGGCGGCGCTGGCGATGGGGCGCGGCGGCGGCGCGCGCGCGCTGCCGTCGCCGGCCGCGCCGCGGCTGCCCAACGGCTACAAGCCGCGCGCGCGGCACTCCGACTCCGACGAGGACGACTGGTGCTAGCGGCGCCGCCGCGCGCGCTCCCAGCGGGACGTGCGCGCGCCGCCCGACCCCGCCCGCGCCGCGCACGCGCACACCTTCTGACGAACTCTCCCCAGTGCTCGTGTGTCTTGTCACGGACGACTCTCGCTCGCCGAATCGACGACTCTCGCACGGCGACCGCCGTCGAGTGTCCGAATTCTAGTATTTTACAAAGTTTTGGAAAATTTAATTTTTAATTCGCTAAAATTTTACTCCTTGATTTATATTACGGTTAAGGTTATCGAATATAAAACAGTGCCAGGCAAACTCGTTTGCGCTAGGATTTTTACATAAATGAAATTATTAGTCTGTATCGTAAAGTAAACTTTCTATATTAAATTTGCACTTCATAAAGTCTACATTATATATCGCCTGCTGAAAGGGTCCGGCCGAGACGTGAGCGGCCGCGGTCCGCGACCGCCGCTCGAGTCTCGCCGACTTCGTTTCATGTTCAAGTTAGACGTTGGGAGAATAGCATTTCATCGTCGGAACAAATTAATACTAGAAATGTATAAAATATTTACATAGCAAATAATTTTTACTTACAATTAGTTAATATATACTAAATAAATAATTAAACATTTTTTTATTGTATTTGCTGTCCTTCCCCCAAGTGCTTTATATCTATGTTATTTAAATTTAAATACAATTAACTAAATAAATATGAATTATATGTAAACTTTGAAGAATTTCTGCGTATTATTCCTTAAATTGTTAAATCGTGTGTAGGCCAGTCGATAGGCAGCATAGTATTTTGTTACATTTGGCGATGGCGATTGTTGTCGTGACCCTTTTTGGGAAAAAATGCATAGCTAATGTTAGTAATAATATAGTGCCTGCAATAATAAATAAGGGATTGTCTGTCGAAATGTCCTTGGACGTAAAGTCAACCAGACCAAATGTGACAAGATGATCTACTGACGCCCTTGACTGGATTAATAATGATAATATTGTTTATATAGATTTTGTCGCCTGGTTAAGGAAAGTACTATTGTTTAGATAAAGTTTAATCATCCATAGACCAAGTACATATTAAAACTGTTTAAATTTTGAAAATTTTAATAGAGTAACAGCATTAAAATGTAAAAGACATCCATATTATCTTCAAAATTGACTTAAAACTGTAGATTAATATAATTAAAAGTTAAATAAAACCTAATTCCATAGTGTTCACTGTGATTAATAAATTTATAATTCAAGATTCTATTATTAAATAAATTTTTATTAATTAGCTCCAACAGCTTTACATTAACTATTTACCAGCATTTTGAATTAAAACTGTAATGTATTAACTAAATAATGATGACCAGGCACAAAATCAACACCGCCGTTGATTGAATCTCGAATTGGCTCATTACTTTGTCACGATTCGTAGAGTTGACACCGTGTTGTTCAATATAAGGCCTTTTGTTTAGAAACAATACAATTGTGACAAAGTTGTAAGCCAGTTGTAGCACTAAGATACTACATCGTGTAATTCCACACCTGGTAAGAGTACTTTAGATCCATTGTCATATTCACCAATGCGTGATTTTACACCTCGAACGTTACTATTGTATTACAAATACAAAGTTTCCGCTTTGTATTTTAGTTATTAGACAATTTTTATATTAATTGGTACAAATTGTTTTAAAATATTTTCTATATTTCCAAATATTTAGGTATATCCAGAAAGCTTTACTTAAACTTAATTTTGAGTGTTTGGAATATGCTAGTTCTATAAAAATCATTCGTAAAGTCAATATTCAATGTTCGAGGTTAAATCGTAAAACCATGTTACGAGGCATGCTATTATAGGTTACGTACTTAATACGACAAAATTGTAAATACATAATTTTCTGTGATAACAATTTTATGAATGAGAATTATTATTATTAGAACTGTGTGATTGCAAAAAGGTTGAAGGGAAGAATTTTACTCTTAGCAAGCGTTCGTTGCCATCTAAAATTGTTTGTCATTAAATTCTAATGGGTTCTTAAAGTTACGCATGTCTTGTGACTAAATTCTTTATGAATGATGATGCATGGTTCGTTTATTTGACTAGCGGTGATTGTAGGTACAAATTTTGTAAGGTGAAACTTAGTTTTTTGTATTAACCATTTGCAACGATGTTGCGGATAGTCTCATTTTTTTCCGCATCTTGTGGATAGATCACGATCAATGTCACCATTAATATTTCATTTAATACTCTTGATTCTGATATTGGTATATAGAAACGTAACGAAGTGATTTTGCGAATTGTTGTGCACAATCAGAGTTTTGCTCTATTTCTCGCAACACGTTTCAAATAGAATTTTTATCAGAATAAAGTACAACTTCTTCAACATATTATGTATTTCGATTTTCGTTGTCCACAGCAAAACAGTGAGCAAGCCCTAGAGTCTTTAATGTTCTTGTTGTCTATTTTACCTACGTTGTATTTATAGTACAAATTGTAATATTACCTATATTATGTTATTATTCTACGCAAACCTTTATATTATTAAATATTGTAATTATTTTAAGATTATTTTCAATTTGTAGAAAATGTTTAATTTCGATCAGCTTGCAATTTCTTTAGTGCCTAACAAAACAGAATAATAATTTTGCAGATCTATTTACTTTTATGAAATATATCAAAATACTTGTTCGGTTGAACCTCAATAGACGAACCACTTCAGAAATTGCAATCCTGATCCACACGATATTATTCTAGCGAAGTTATTTAGTGAATAATGAAATGGTAATCTTTGTTTTGTTTTAATCGTTCGCGTGTTTCATAACGTATAATCTTGTTACCCCTGATCTCAGTCTTAGATTTCTTCTATGTAGTTTTCTCATTTAAAATGATTGAATCATAATGAATATTTATATTGTTATTGTATAGATGTATGAAAATTTTCGTTCTGTCATTTGTAATTGGGGTGTTAGGATACAATAAGCCGATGGACTTTCAATGACTGAGTGGTATTAGAGTTGCAGAGTGCGTCCTGCTTTAGTGTTCGTGATACCCTCGTAAATACATACGCATACGTTAAGACGTGTAAATATTGTAATATATAACGCGGCCGATGTGTAGAGGTCGCATGTGAAAATGTCTAGTAATATAACTAGTTAATGTTAATATTAGCTAGGTAATCTCGTCCCCAACTGTCCTTGAGTTTGAGTTGGGAATTTCACTGCCTTAAAATAATGAAGAGCGTTGGATGTAATAGGTAGTTACCTTAACTACCACAGATAAGGGCATTTCCATATTCTTATACGTTTTTTATCATTCGATAACACGTAAATGTATCGATTATTCGTCTCGTCGTTCGATTTTCTATAGATATGTTCATACACGTCTACTATTTATTTCATTCATATAACTCGCATGACAGACAAATATCACATTTCTTAGTGCATTATAATAATTACACTTTAATAATGAATTTGTTAAATCGTTTTATTATAATAAATTGTTATCAATAACTGTTTTAACTCATTTCGTTTTTGAGATACAGCTAGATGAGCTAGGTCACTGCGACAAATACGTACCTAAGTGAGCGAAAACGAAGGCGTTCATTCTTTTAATGCCAAAAAGGCCAAATAAAGACATTAGAATAAGATAAAATAAAATAGTTTGCTGGATTCAATTGCTTATGGTATTTTCAATATAATTGCGAGATTGGAATCACCTAAATCAATTCGTATTGTCATGTAATCAATGTGATATATAATGTAACAGATAGACCTAATAATGCATATAACTAATGGTACGAATATCGTTCACAAGTTATTTAAGAGCTCGCAATATAACCGCTGCGTAAAACCTTTTATGTAACCTGTAAGAAAGAGCCTTTTGCTGATGCTCGCTTACGCGATCAGTTAGTTCGTTTTCAAAGCGAAGTGAGTTAACTGGTGTCAGATGTTATGCCTGCCTTGTATCTGTGTAAACGCTTTACCAAAATTTAACTTTTATATTAAATCGGTAATAATTACTGTATTGCATAGAAAGTTCATCGGCGTCGAGAGTGCACCATAGTAATGTTTTTTTGGTACGAGCCAACTTTGCAGGATAGTGCATACTATTGATATTGTATTAATAAAGAACCAAAATTAAAATTAGTAATAAGTAATTTATTGTCCTAAAACTAAATACTATACGCATGTTTTCACTATACCTACTGGTACAATGGTTATGTACAATACGAAAGAGCTACTGTTTTATATATGAATTCTTGCTCGCCTGTAAAATTTTGCAGAATGGATCATATTATAAGATTGTACAATATGAATAAATGCAAAAAAGACATTTCCTCGATATTTTTTGATATTTTATTTATAATTTTGGCATTTAAAGAGCCAGCCATTTACTTTACTAAACTTCCTTATTTCCTTACCAATACGAATAGAATTAATAAAATTCTTAATCGATTCTGTAAATTAAAAATCTTTTGAAAATCTTATCGAGATAGTGATTTTTATCGATACAGAGGCCGAATCTATTTTTTATGATTTTTGTTTGTCTTCCTTTCTGTGACCACATTACGAGAAAAGCCCAAGACATATTTTGATGAAATTCAGTATGATTATAGTTGTCTACATAAAACTAAATCTAGCTAAAGCTAAATTAATTTATTTATAAGATACTTTTTTCTACGGAAAAGATCACATCTCTGAGGAAAGAAGTCGAAAGGATCGAAACAGAAGGGGGCTAAGGTTAGTCTCAAGTACCTAATGAAATAAAAAAAGTCATTAAAAAAAACAACATAATTTATAAATTTAGAAATCACAGTTGAATTTTGAACAATTCAAAGAATATTTATGATTAGATATCTGAATCAATAGCATCCGTATCGAGAGAGCTAACGTCGGCGTCGACATCACTTGTGATTTGTGTTGCATTCCTTGCACATTCACTGGCATTATTTCCACTCGGCACTAGAAACATTTTAAATTAAAAACAAGTATTAAAAACAATTGAAAGTAAAAACATTTTTCTAAAATTACTTATAACTAAGTTCATATTCTAAACTAGGTAATTTAAGATTTTTTTATCATAGTATTATCTGCTTTGTCGTCTATAAGCTAGCTTTGCTAAGTTAGATCTGCAGCCATGTACTACGTGGGTGCCTAGGTTTCGGAAACCCGTACAATTTTTAAACCGGCTTATGTTATGGACTCCAAACAGAAAAACTGTTTGGTTTAAGGTTTCGGTTACGTTTCTTAATGGTTTTTAACAAACTTAGGTTCCAGAATCAAACTTAACAGCTAATGGTGACTTGCTTAGTAGACGCCAGACGGATACATGTACATTTCTTACTTATGAATAAAATAACCGATATTTTGGTTTTAAAACCGAAACCTTTTTTAAAGAATAACCGTTACCCAAATTATTATTTCGGTTTACTTAACCGATCTTATTAACCGGTGAATGAAAGAGCGACAAATTAATAATTACGTAATCAAAATAAGCAATTTTTCTTTAACCGGTTCCGAGCCCTGAATATATAGTTAATCATAATAAGTTTTACTTATTTCTACAGAAAACTCTAATTTAAATACTATTTCTTTAAAAGTATTACTAGTACAAAAAAAATCATCCAACTCTTTTCGCGTAATGTTAAACTAAACAGTCTAAATCCATACTAATATTATAAATGCGAAAGTAACTCTGTCTGTCTGTCTGTCTGTCTGTTACCTTTTCACGCCTAAACCACCCAACCGATTTTGCTGAAATTTGGTATGTAGATAGTTTGCATTCATGAGAAGGAAATAGGCATATTATTTTTTGGAAATTCAACCCCTAAAAGGGTTAAAAGGGGTGGCAAAGTTTGTATGAGAAAAATATTTTTATTGCACATTTTTGCATGAAACTTTGAATTAATGCTTTTTAGTACAAATGATGAAACACGTATTTCAGGGTTTTTCGAAATTCACCCCCATTGGGGGTTAAAGGGGGTGGCTAAGTTGGGAAATTTAATTCTATTGAAATATTTTGCGTGAAACAGAAATAATGCTCTGCAATACAAATTATGAGATACATATCTAAGCGTTTTTTGAAAATCAACCCCTATGGGGGTTAACGGGGGTGGCACAATTTGCGTAGGAGAAATATTTAACAGTAATTTTTACCATAAGTCCATAAAAATGAACCACGTACATCAGTTTATCATTAACGAAAAACACACAAAGAAATTATGATACACATAGTAGCAAAATTGGTTAAAAATAGGAAATAAGTTTTAGACAGCGCAGCAGTGGCGGCACGGCAGGATGCTACACAGTAGTTTTCAGAAAAGAGGGCCAGAACTTTAAATGGGGAATCAGTCCTTGGTACATTATAAGTAACAGTATATAAGCAAAAATTTTTATTTTATTCACTCTTAGCGCGAGCGAAGCCGCGGGCACCGCTAGTCTTCTATATATGTAAAAATGAATTGCTTTTCGTTAGTCTCGCTAAAACTCGAGAACGGCTGGACAGATTTGGTTTATTTTGATCTTGAATTATTTGAACATTATTGTAACAGATAAAAAATATAAAAAAACATTATTTCTTTTTCAAAAATGTACCGATACAGGTAAGTTAGTCAGTCACTAGTCAGTCTTCATATTTAAGCATATAATTTTTATTTTCATACAATGTACTAAGTGTAATGTGTATATATATGCGTAAACAAATAATGAAAATATTTTACCTTCATTTGTATGCGTGGAGTTTAGTTCTTCATTTATATTTATGGAGGTAATAATTAACGGTTCATATGCCGTAGCCGCAGAAAGATCTACCAATATGGCCTAAAAAGAATTTGGCTGTTAAAATTTCGAAAAATAAACTTATCAAAACAAAAATAAGTACCTACATTGTTTAATAGATTTTTTCACACTTTTGAATCGCTAATTTTATTTTACCTTACATTATTCAATATCTTACCTCATTTTCTGGTCCAGATGATGCTGTAGAACTTAGAGACGTCCCTCTCCCCGAACTGTCTTGGGAATTATCGCTATGAATTCCTTTGCCGTCGCCCGCGCCTGATGTCATACCCGCACCTGGCTCCATCACATTCCCGTTAACATCAAACATTGTTTCCTCCAATGGCTCATCGATCGTGTCCGATGTATCAATCTAAATTTCATTTGATTCGTTAAAATGTATTAAATAAAGTTCTAATTCATAATTTTTATTAAAAGTATACTTAAGATTTAAACAGTTCATATATTATATTTTTTTAAATTGAATGAAAACTTTGATAAAATAAGTTATGTTAACGTCTAAAGGAATGTTATAAATAAATCAAATGATTGAAAAAAATAATGATTTCAGCATCTGTTCCGATAATATTGCCTATTTATTAATAATACTCAAAAATATCTTTTAAAGA
Source organism: Boloria euphrosyne (assembly GCA_951802675.2). Taxonomy (NCBI): domain Eukaryota; kingdom Metazoa; phylum Arthropoda; class Insecta; order Lepidoptera; family Nymphalidae; genus Boloria; species Boloria euphrosyne. The sequence goes on from OX637871.1 coordinate 12,304,452, forward strand.
CACAGATTCAAGTCTAAATACTATTTTATGTATGATATACTCGTATTATTTAGACATTAATTATATTACCGATTGTTGTTGACTTATAACATTGAATAACCAACTAGGTACATAAGTGTCATCATCAAAGTAACATGATTCGTAAGTGTCAGAGGATCGGCCTGATACGAATAATTCCTCCGAAACCTGTAAGCAATTCATATAAACGTAAGTATATATATGACAAGGTATAAAGCAAAACGTCCTAAAGCAGTATCTTTTACCGTAAGTCTTGCAGAATTTAAGGCAACGCTACCAGTTTCTGAATCTATTAAGTTTATATTATCGCCAACCAATGGCTCGGGCTCGGCGTTTACTGAAAATCCGCTAAAAGCTTCTAAAATTCCATTTACATTCTGTGGCAGAGATAATCATATTTAATTAATACGTTTTAAAAACTTACGTAATTAATTATACGGTCAATTTATTTAAAAAACTTTTACGAAAATTAATTTAATCAAGATATCGACGACATACACAAATAAGTATCTTAAAGTCTTTAAAAAAAGAATTTCTATAAATGCCTACGAAAATTTTTTTTAAAACATATAACGCTAAGTAACTAAATAAGTACGAAAAAGAAAAGCATATATTTCCTACAAATTAAAACTTACAAAATGTTTATTTTGATCCTTTCGCTCAAATATATCTTGAACTGAACTCTCTTCCAACGGATGTTCGCTTCGTGGCAGCAAAGTGTTATCAAGTTCATTATCTGCTAAGTAATATTCTGAAAATTTTGAATTAGATGTCGACGCAATAGACGTAAATGAAGCGGAATCAATTTCTTTGACAGATGCTTTTACACTTGGAACCCTCAGAAGTGCTTCTTTTTCACTTGTAGTGATGGTCGCATCAACAGAGCTTTCCACTTCACCTTCAGATGTTAAGATATCTTCATTAGTAACAACTGTTTTAATACTAATAGGCGATAAGCTACTGTTAAAACTTTTATTCGGTTCATCTATATTTACAACTACTGCTTCAGAATTTGAAATGAGGCTATCCTTAGAATTAGAGTCGGTGACCTTTAATTTATCCTCAAGCAATCTTCTAATAACAGACATTATACTGCTGGTAGTTTCATGGACAGATTGTTTTGGAGTTTTAGATAAATCACTGCCTATTTTATAATTTTTATAATTTATATCACTATTATTACTAACTGATAAATTATCATACGATTTTGTTTCGTCAACACTATCATTTGCATCTGAAACAGATGTGTTGAAGCTTTCATTTTCAAAGTCATTACTATTTTGATCGGACAAAATTATATTCGAATTTGTCATGTCAGTTGTTTTCTGATCTTTCTTATTATTTTTTATATTAAGAGGCTTGGGGGATTTAACGGGAGCTTTCTTGGAAAAGTTTTTAGAAGAAGTTTGTCTAGTACTTTCATTAGTATGCGCCAGGCTTTTACTTTTGCTGGACACACTTTTATTTGACTTTGAAATACTATTGCCAACATTAGAACTAATGTTTTTCGAAGATTGTGGAATATTCTCTTTGTTACCACAAGCCAAAGGTGTCTTTTTATTTAGTCTGATGCACTTAGAGTTCTTATATTTTGATAAAATATTTTCCGATTTTAAGCCTGAATGGCTTTCCCTTTCTCTATCTTTATCTCTATCTTTAGTATCTTTTTGATGAGATAATGTATGTCGCCCCATTCTTATGGCACGTACAGTTGCTACACTATTAGGTGACGAACAAGTAGAACTATTTTGTGATTGTGGGCTGTAACTAGTTTTTATTACGGTATTAGCCTGTTCTGGGGGCAAAGTCAAATGTTTGACAACATTATGTTCTGTTTCGACGCCACTTTGAAATATAACATAATCAATATTGTTATGCATATTATCTGGTACTTTTAATAAATCTTTGGCGGTTTCTTCAGGGTTTGTTTTAAAAATGATATTTTTTGTAATCTTATCTATTGTAGATATTACTTTCGGTGAATTATCTGTCTCGTTATTTAATTTTTTCATTTTTCTCCTCAAGTAAAGTGGCAAATAATTTTTTATATTCCGTTTACATGTTTCATTTTCGGTTTTTGTAACGGTATTATATTGTATTGGTTTTTTATTACCAAATGGTTTGATACTATTTGATCTATGAGGTCTGTAATATTAAAATCAATTAGTCATAATACTAAGAATTTCAATTTTAGCAATTTGGAATTATTATTTTCTTACCTGATATTAATTTTTGAAACTACCTAAAATACATAAGACAGTAATTAATATTGTTTTTGATATAACAATGAATGAAGTATCCGTATAAAAATGAAAGACCTACTTACTCTTGTAATTTTTTTATTGGCTCTTATTGTGTTTTGAAGTCTTTGAGAAGTTTTCTTTTTTTGGTCCATACTCTTGAAATTCTCGTTCACATTATTTCTTTTAAGCCTTACTGCTGGTGATCTTTGGGGGAAACGTTTACTTTCGTTTGCTTTTCGAGTATCTGTTTTGGAAATTTGTTTTTTCTTTGTTATTATATTTTTCCTTCTTTTGGTCAATTCACTAGATTGTTGCTTAGCAATACTTTTAGGAGATCTTTGCCATTCACCTTGATATACTACATCTTCTGACACCAATTTGTCTTTCAAACTATATACACATATTCCACCGAAAACTAATTTCCGCGAAAGATTATTTCTTAGAAATGCTTTTGGTACGCTACTATCAGTTCCACACTGTATTTGTGATCCACTAGTATTTTTTGATGAACTAGCAACTAACGACTTTTGTAAACTTCCTACACTGCCATAAAATTCGGAGTCAGAGTCTTGATTTTTTGGTGACATTCGGTTTATAAGTTTAGTTTCTAATGCTGAATTTTCACCGTCCGGTGGTGCAAAATTTTCTGGCGATTTTGCAATTGCAAAGTCATTCCTATCTCGAAGACTAACATCTGACTCTCTTATTTTTATTCCTATACTTTTGGATACAGCAACTGAACTATTGCATTCCGTAAACATACCAAAGTCGCGAGTTTTTTTAGTGACTGGTATGTTGTGACGTGAATCTTCAATTTTTATTCCGTTAAAAAATAATTTTGGTGTTCTCGTCAGCGACAACACGGGCGATAGGGCACAAGTTAAAGAATTATCAGGACCACATTGAACATCTGTGCTTATAATACGGATACCTTTAGAGGTGCTTGGCTCATTTATATCTAGAAAAAAATGATTAATTCCAATATCTCTGTTGAGATTTATTTTTGAATGGTTATAATTGTTTTAGTTCAAATAAATGTAAAAAAATATATTTAGATACAGTACAAAAGCAATCCCTACAGTAAATAACTTTTATAAAACAAAATCGTACCGTAAATAAATATCGTTTCGGATTGGACATTCTCGGCGCTTACAGAATGCTTGCAAATAAAACTCTCGTCTTTTGTTATATTAATAACTGTTTCTGATAATGTTTCTACATCAATATCATAATTAACTTCTGGATCAGTGCCGATGTTACGACGTAAAGGTATACTTTCTTCGCCGCTTTCTGTTATTATTGATATAAATAAACAATTTTCGGTAGTCGATATATTGTTAAGAATATTATTTCTTTCACACATAATTTCAGTATTTGGCCTGATTTTCTGAATTTCTTCGATTTCTTCAGTCTTTTGGTCCACTTTAAAAAGGTTTATCAAACTATCTGGGATCTAGAAAAAATATAATGTAAATTAATGACACTTTTTGTGCTTAGTAGTTAGTACTTACCAACTTTAATATGATTTTCATACCGGTTTTGATAGATTCGACAGCTTTTTATGTCCCATTAATTTTTTCGTTCTTTTGCTCTCGACACTTATAGTCGTATTAAGTTTACCAACATTTTTCATAGAACGTTTGCTAGACATTTTTTTACTGTACTTAGAATTCTTACATTTTATACTTGTTATGCTTCTATTCTTAGTTTTTAGACTATCATCTTCTGAACATTTATTTGTTTCAGTGATTTTCTTTGGAAGCTTAGCTGAATGATTTAGTTTTGTTCGATTGTTCAAGATCATATTTTCGGTATCGACTTCAAATTTCTCATAATATTCGATGTCTATATTAGGTGTAATGATCGGAATAAGATCTTGTAAAACAACGTTATTTTCATCCTTGTCTGAAAGACAATTGTTAAAAAATAAGCTATACAAATGTAGTTCATACTTATTTTGTGTATACCTAATTATTAATCATTATATCAATTATAAGGTATATTACCTTTACTAGAAACGCTACTAGTATCGTCAAGTTCTAATTCCAATGTTTTATCCTCATGAAAATCTTGAATTAAATCTAAAAAAATAATTAAAAACTTAAGATATTCAATTTGTACAAGTATATAATCGTAATTAATTTTAAAAACCAGCGACGCTCCCTATTACATATTATATTTTTTCGTTCAGAAAGGATACAATGATTAGGTACGTAAAATATGAGGATGGGTCACACAATGGTATACGACCCCGATTGTAGCGAGTGTAAATCTTTTTAAATATGTATTTGTATTTGACGACACGTTTGACCCTACTTTTAGTTTGGCACTCGCGCGTTCGAGCCCTGCTGGGGGGGGGGGACATTCAATTGTGTGATGAACTCGAATCTTTATACTCCAGTCATGGGTCATATTTATAATATGATTTATATCCAAAACAAGCCTAGTAACTTACCCTGAAACTAAATAGCGCTATATGTAATAACGTCCCAACATATTTAAGTAGTAATTTATTTCCTACCTAACAACATAATATTAGTTCTGATTACGAAAAATTATACCTGGTGGTGAAATGAAGTGATGATATTTTGCCATTATATCTGCACTGTAAAAATTAAATACTTTAATATACTCCTTTAAAATAGTAAAAGCAAAGACGTTGAAAAATAAAATGCTTACGATGCATCTTTGGTATCTTCTGTATTATTAACAGTTTCTTTTATATCGTCTTCTTTACCTGAAAATTATTTTTACGAGTTTCTGCCTTTATAAATAGGTAAATACTTATAGGATTTTTAGGAAATACAAATTATTCTTACAATACTCAATAGCTTTCAGCGCATAGTTCTCAAAATAGTGTCGTCTCCTTCTTTCAATGGCCTTCTCCGTAAGAGAGAGCAGGTCAAACAGCTTTTGCTGCATCCAACTCATCGGTGGAGGGCTTTGTTTTCCTTTACTAGTATGAAGCGCGAGCTTCATTAATCGGCATACAATACGATCTAATTCAGTAGTAACATTTTCGTTTGTAATCGACCTTATTCTGCGAATTTTTTGATCGAGAACACGATGGAGATATCGTCCTAAAATATTTTTTTTAATATGAAGACAAAAGAAAATGGAATATATAGAAATGTACAGTTTCATTATACTACGTTACGCTGTTACAGTTTTATTATTTTAACTAAATATTACAGATAATATTAAGAAGAAAACATATTTGCCATAACAGTATTAAAAAAATTGCAAACCAAATAAATCCGGTGAACTTGGACTACCAACTGAAAGTGTAGTGGAACGTAAATCTGTGGTATCCCACTGTAAAGGTGAATGTAAATATAATATATATTTATATATAAACTAAAATAGTTTAACGTAGTAGATTATACATAATCAAGCACATGATTATTATGATGTTTCGTATAACCAAATAATTCACTAAGAAATTCACGCTTACAACCCAGGCCTTCATACTGCAACTATTTCTCTCCCTTTCGTTCTCTATGAGAGTGAGTAAGCAGAGTATGTATGATACTCGAGAGAATATGGGCAGGCAGACTACATAGTAAGTGATATAGATATAGTCAAATATTGCAGGTTCAATTCCATTTTAAGTAATAAATAATTAACCTTTATTTGTAGTAGATTAATAGGAAAATTAATGGAACAAGGAAAGTAGTAGGGGAAAATATATATTAAGTTCTACGCAATAGAAAACTTCCGTGTTTTTTTTAATTTCCTATACAATAGCTTAAATCGTTATATAATTATAAAAAATATCCAGCTCCAAATAATTCAAATTTTATACGGATATACTTTAAACGGCAACCATTTTGGCGCGCTTGGCGTGATGTCATAGACTATGACCACATTGCAAATAACACAAGCTTTCTATTAGAGTATTAGACTTTGACGTCACGTTCCAGCCGACAAATGGCGTAGCGAATCAACTAGGTTCATTGAAAATAATTATTTTTATGATAAAGATTAAAATACATTTAAAAATAAATTGAAAAGCATTCATTTATGTATATATTGTTGATGGGTATTAAAAAATAATAAAAATATGATTAATGATTTAAGAAATTTAATTACAAAACAGACAACAACTAAAAACACTTTCTTACAAATATTTAAATGAACCAATAACTATCTACTAAAAATAATATGGCTTGACCTTATCTAGTGCACTAAATTGTGTAAGTAATAAATGAATAATAATTAAAATTACAAATTACTTATATGTATATAATATTTTTAATCTGTTAAAAACTATGAAGTCAAATATATTACATCAGTCAATTATAATCAGTCTTTGGAAAAAGTATGAGGAAAAAGTATTATATTTAATATTTTTACGTTATAGCTTTATTAATAAAATTCCGTAAATGCCTACATTTCTGAGCATTCATTTACATATGCTGATATGATAACGTTAACATAATTAAAGGAAGTAATAGCTGAAGAAGTGTCTAAAATATATTACCTCAATATAATTGTGAGAGACTTAGTTGATAATTTACTAACTAGATTTTTTTCAACTAATAATTAAACTATTTAAAATAAAACATCCCAAAATCAAACAGTTATAAATTAAATAAAAATAAACTAGAGGCTCACCCACACTTTGCTCGGGTTGGCCTCTATTAAAAAAAAAAACAATTCTTTTCCACGGAAATCGTAACTTTTCCGGGATAAAAAGTAGCTAATGTGCTATAACAGACTATAATATTTTATCTGTATGACGAATTTTATTCGAAAACATACATTTAACAATATTGTAATATTTAAATTAGAAAATTGTAATTTTTTTTATTACATGCATTTTTTTATTTGCCCAATTAAGACAAAACAATTAAAAAAAAGAACTACTAGTAATTACAATGATTATTTAATGGATTATATAAAATAATATCTACATAAACATGACAGTTGAGGTAAATGTAAGATAATGTATAAATAAATGTATACACATATGTATATTGTAATATTTTTGCTTGAAATTGTTGTTATTTATAATGTTGTTTTTAACAACAATATAGATACATAGCAAATATAAACTAATAAACTAATTAAAATCAAAATGATTGTTTACGTCAGCGATTTCTTGCCACTCCTCTTGCAGGTCAGATATGTCGTCTAGCTCCAGTGAGGAATATACGAGCTTATCGCCTACTACATCGTAGCCATTCCATTCCAAAAGTTCTCTATAAATGAATTAAAATATTTATTTATTATTAATAGTCATTTCACACTAAAGAATTACAAAGATGAAGTGTGATTTAATTTAAATTTCGCTTACTTCAACGAATTGGAGACATTTTACATATACATAGAAATGTTATAAAACCGGGCGACCCAGTAAGGTTCGTCAACATATAATTTTTTTTATCGAAATCTGTCCAGAGGGCCTAGACAATGTAACAATCGATTAGCGAAAGCGATAGTAGAAAAGTCTAAAATATATGGGTTTGACATATGCCTTAGATATGTCACGTGATCTGTTGTCAACGAATAGATGATGGTAGACAATGTACATTGATTTCAATTATTAGTGATTTAAATTTCAAGATGCATACGCTGCGTTTAAGCGATGACGATTGTAGAAATCGAATCGCTTCATAACGAATGCCAGTTGGCTATAGGCCCAGGTTTTCTCGTGATTTTGTCACAGAAAGACAGACAGTGAAAACTTTAGATTTAGCCTGTATATTTTTCCATAAAATTTTCGAAAAAATATACATATTAAGTATAGAATAATAATTAATTTACAATTTTAAAAAAGAAAATATAAATAAAAAAAATATTATAACAGATTTTTTTTTGTTTTTAGCATTATTTAAATTTTCTTGAAAGAGATATATAGATAGAGATATATATAGATAGAGATAGATCTTGAAAGAGATAGATCATATATATACTTTATAAATTAAGTGCGCTACAAATTCTGATTTGTATACTATTTTAAAACATGATCCGCCGCACTCAGAGTCACTTAATGAACCATTAAGTCGTTCTTTAGCATGGAGATACTCGTCTTGAAGCCATTGATAAGAGAATTGAATTGAATTGAGTAAATAATAAAATTTCTCCATTACTTACTTAACTCTCTCCACATCAATTGTGATATGATCCACAACTTTCATTAAACGATCGATAGGTATTTCTAGGGTGTGTTTTTCCACTGAGAATTTACCGTGTTCGTTGTCTGCTATACCATTTATTTCTTTACATATTGCATCCATTATCCGAGAATCTTCTGATTTGACCTATTTGAATGCCATATTATATATTATTATGGGACAATATGGGACAATAGATCGTGCTGCGTGTTATACGCAGCACGATCTAGTTCCATGGTTAGCTACGAGGTTTGTTTTATGGATACCATATTGTTGATACCCTACACATACTTAAAATACGAAGATATTATAAATATAAGCACCCTTCACTGGATCACTGGAGTACAAACATTCGTGCTCATCACACCCCCAGAGGGACTCGAAACCACGACCGCTGGCATACCTACCATTAATGATTACGACTTAGCGGCAAGAATCAATAAAATAGCGATCGCTAACTATCATGAGAAGCCAGGGATCAATACAATAAGCTAAGAGAATATTGTTAATATGCCTGTTTCTATTTTCTGCCGATTTTAGTAAAATACTTATATGATGACAGACTCAGGGCCTATTCGCACACAACAGTGCCGACATGTGACGGAAAGTTCCGTACCGAACAGTTCCGTGACGTGCTATTCGTACGTGTCAGTACCGACATTGACGTGTGCAGTGATTTTAAGTACCGCAGCAGTTTCACGTGCTTGTAAAATGGGTTTATAACGCGTGGAGGAAAAGAGAAGAAGAAGGAGAGTTTGTAACCCTATAAAACATCTAATAGATGATGAATGAATCAAAATTTTTTGCGTATTTCAAGATGTCAAACATTGTGTGCAGATAGGCCATTAAGACTGTATAGTTGTATATACGAAGTTTATCACATCATGCCCCTAGACAATTTAAATAATAGGCTTTAAGTAATCATCTCAATCTCTCATTCAATACCATTATATATATAAATCTAGACTAGATGGGCCTCTTCAATACGAGGGGGGTCGGGCCATAGTCCACCATGCTGGGCAAGTGCGGGTTGGCAGACTTCACATGTCTATCGAGAACTTGCTTGTTTCTTTCAGACATACAGGTTTCCTCACAATGTTTTCCTTCACCGTGAGACAAGTAGTAATCATTTTAGAAATAATACGAGACCCGGATTTCAATCCGCATTACTTGGTTACCCAAACTGAGCTACCATTGTCTGTAATATATTTTAAATTATAAAATCAAAATAAACTCTACTCCACTCACCTGAACAGGATAGCTATATTCTCTCACAATTTTGTAGTACTGATTCCAATATGGCGCATTTTCCCCCCAGTTAATATTATACCAGATGTGTCCATTTTGTAGTTTATTTTTGGTGTCCTTATTGAAATTTAGTATTTTAGTCAAATACCGGATTTCATCAACCACTTCTCTCGTGTGGGCGTAGGGATCCATTTTATTTTTCGCAAGCAAATTTTGTGTGGCCTTAGAAAATTTCTTTACTTGTAATGTTGAACAATTCAGCCTAAAATATAAATAAAAAAAGAATAATTCATAGAATAGACAATCTTGACAAAACTATATAAGTACACTATAATATGTACCAATAATAATATTTTACGATTTTTTTTTTATCTACAGTTCCTTAACAAATGGCTAACTAAGACGCACACTGTATTTTTCCTTAACTATTCAACATGAAAATTAGTAGGTATTTATTTTTTGACAACCCTTGCATTTGGAAGCAGTGTTGTTAAAATCAATGGCTGACTTACTGTATGGATTTTTATACTGTGATAATAATCTGAATTGCAAAGTCTAAGAAATATAACACAGTGGGTACTTTAAAGTTTACTTCTATTTATATTATTACCTAAATTCACTTAAGAATATTAGAAAAGATCAACCTACAAATGAATTAACATTATTTAATTAACACTTTGTAAATTCTATTCAAGTCAATAGACTAGAATAGAAAATTTTATTCAAGTCAATAAACTAGAATAGAATTTACGAGCACTTTTTATATTTTCTGATTTGAAATTAAATGTTAGTCAGTCAGTCAGTAGGTATGTTACATAAATAATTCTATGAGGAATCAAAAAATATATTTATTTTTAATTTTATATTCAGCACACCTGTTAGTGACATCTTCAATGGTATACACTCTATTAACCCTATTCCTTCTAGGTATTAAAATATTATAATACATTTCATCATCAAACATGAGAAAATTCTTGCCAAATTCAAAATCCATATTGCACTGTGACATTTTATCTTTATATTCCATGGTGTCCAAAGAATATGACGGGGATGTTAGAATGATAGTCATGAATGACTGTTGCTTTAACACAAGCTCTGAGTAAGATTCCACACTATTAAGGAAAGATAATCTTATAGTATTCTAATGGCACGATTCCATAGAGACATACTATATACTAAAATATGTGTAAATGTTATTTTTTGATTTATTTAAATTTATTTTATTGTAAAATTTTATATCACAGAAAATATTCTGATTCATTGTTGTGTAAAAGTGCAACAAACTAACAAACACTTTTTTTCTAAGAAAATGGAAAAGTAAAAAAAAAACATTAAGTACTAATCATTTAAATACTATAAAATAGGTGTATAATATGTTATACTAGAATTAAAAGACCTACGTAATTCTTAGATTTCAAATACCGCGTGATGTTTTAACGTCAGTTGTAATGGTTAGTTCAGATTTCTCAGAAATGATATATTTTCCAGAAATAAAAAGTATCCTATATCCTGACTATTCAGGTCAGCTATCATCATACTAAAATTCATCAAAATCTGTCCAGTGGTTTGCTTGTAATACGATCACAGACAGACAGACGAAATTCTAAAAACTATACATTTGGCCTCTGTATCGATAATTATGACTATTTCAAAAGATTTTCAAAAATATTCATTATTACATTTTAATAATATGTTGGGACATTATTACAACAGCGCCATCTAGTTCCGTAGTAAGCTACGTTACGTGCTTGTGTTACGGATACCAGATAGTTGATATACTACACATATAAATTTTAAATACATTTAAATGTATATTTGTTACATTTCCTATTCTTTATTAGACTAACAATAAAGATACTTTGAGATCTTGAGAAGGACATAGGATAGTTTTTATCACAGAAACTCTAAGGGGTGAAAGTTTCTATGGTTTCTATTTAACCTATATTTTATCTAACCATTAAAATGTACTTAGTGATGAAACTGAGCAACAGGAGTGTAAGTTGCTAGTATGGGAGGTCTCACTGCGAGTTTTAGCCGTTGGTGGCGCTACAAGCGCATAACGTAAACAACGTCAAGTATGTATGTAGTGTATGTCAAATTATATGTCATTTTTTTTAATTCAACAATAGTTAAAACACCATATTTTCCATTTTATATTTGATTTTACAAAACTTAACTATTCTATAATAATAAACGTGTCTGTCAAAATAGGCGGCATTGAGGTTTTCGTTGGTGACGTTTTGCGCTGGTAGCGCCATCTGAGCCGAGCTTGGCGTGAAACCTCCCATTAAATATAAATAACTGTTTGATTTTAAAAAAAATTAAACCTACCTATTTTCAATACAAAGCATATTATTATCACCAATTGTGTTAGGACTTTCCCAACCATCCATATTGGCCAGGCTAGCTGGACTGGGTTGTTCTGAAAATATGACATTTTTTTTCATACAACTTTTACTTTAAATGCAACAGACTAATAAGCTTTAAAATATTCTAAAAAATGCATAAGCATACTTTTATTGTTTTTTTTTTAATAAATTGCTATTTAACAACTTTAATTTTATAGTTTAAATATATTGTTATAAAAGCAAATGTATAAAAATAAAATTAAATTGTCTGTTTATAGCATCAAAGTAACAGTTTTTAATATAATGCATATATAACTATATACAGTAGGTACTTATAAAAAAACATAATTAGCAAAGCAAAGTTCTAGACTCTAGTACAAGAAAATAGCATTACTTTATAAAACTTACTTGTAAGTAAGGCCAAACTATTTAAATTAAGATCTGGTTGTTTTTGATATTCTTTAGCAACAAAAAGTGCAAGTTGGCTACAGCATCCTAGGTGATGAGTTCCAGCTGGTCCAGGCCCAATACCTTTACATGTTACCGTGTATTGTGGATAACGCAATACTATGTTACTACACCTGGAAAGAATATATAGAACTTAGAAATATATGAAGCATTTACATGACTTTTGTTCAAAATTATTTTAACTATCTAATGTGTTAATTCTTTATACTTGTGTATACTTTACCTTCAATAGAAAAATAATTTTTAGAATCAGTTAAAATTTTACCTCTTAAAAATATAAGCATAATTTTTATTATTTGTGAATATAATTAAATCAATGTTTGTCAGTTTATCAAAACAACTGTATAATTTTACCAATCATTAAATTGTTCTCTACTCCATTCAAAGAAATGATCCAGTCTTCTGAGGCCATTTGTCTGTAATGCTTTAAATAACACATTGAAATCTCCATTAGGGGTGGTAATAACAGCTACCCTTGGCTTTATAAAACCAAATACTGTGTGAACGAATCTTTCTAAATCATGTGGAAGCATGTGTTCTATCATCTCAATGGCCACCACTGCATCAGTCCCTATTAGTCGGTAGTCTGGATCAGCAGCATTCCCTTGAAATAACTACAATACATTTTACTGAATTAGCAATTTTATTATAATTTGTATAATATACAATAAAAAATATTTGTACTAGTCTTTAATGTATGTACTATTTAAAGAAATTATATATATTTAAACAGTAATTTCCCTTATACTCACAGTGACTTCTAATGGAGTTTCTTTCTTTGGAATAAATTCTTTACTACATTCAAGTAGATCAGATGAGCAGCGAAGCGATATGATTTCAAGATCAACACCGAGAATTTGTGCAACTCCAGGTACATCTTTTAGGTACTTTATGAAACTCATGTCATTATAGCCAAAGTCTACTACCTAGTCATAGGAAATACAATAAGATGAGAATATTTTTATTAATCATATGTTATTAAACATTATTTAATATATTTGTTTCTCCAGAATACCTTTTTTAATTTGCCATACCAACGCTCGTCCATAAGACAATCTGTAACAGCCGCATATCTTTGTACATATACTGGTGGATAAAATACAACACCTCTTTCATCGTCATAGTCTGCAAAAACATGATCATCGGATTCATCATCACTAAAATCTTCGTCTTTGAATTGTAACGTTAATCTTTTAAAATACGGTCTAATAAAACGATCGATTGCAGTGAAAATTGCCTCACGGAAAAACATTAAAGTCTGCAATGCAATTATCATGATTACGGATGGGACTGGACATTTAAATCTACAAATTATCACGAAAGAAAAGCTGACGATAACAACGGTATGATGTTCACATGTTTGCCGGTGACCGGTGTTTTCAATTGTTTTTTGTTTTCTAACATTCTTTTTGTCAAAGTCAGTCAGTGCCCGTTTTTTAATGTCACTCTTTAGTCTTTAATACAGATTAAAAATATTGGATAAAAAATTGTCGATTAGATTGAAATGTTTATTTTTCATCTATGATTGAAATCCAAATGGAAAGTTTGCCTATAAAGGCAATAGGTATCTAATTTAAAAACATTTCGTTACATTAATTTTTAAAGAATAATTATAATATATTTATTTAAAGTGTAGTACATAAAAAGTTAATGAAATGGAGATACCACTGACCTCTATAATACCACTGGACCAGGGCCGTAGCTAGGGGGGGGCATTGTGGGGCAATGCCCTACCTTGAAATCACAATGCCCTACCTTACAAATACCAAAAACAAGCATAAATTATTATAATTAAATTATTTGTTCATAATTGGAGATAAAAAAATGTAGCGATAGGTAGGTATCTAAACTTTTCCGAACATACCACAGCTTATGACATTCCCTTCATATTATAATACTTAATTTTTTAATCTACATGTAGATGGCATTTGAATCGCCATTGACATGAAGTGATGGATCTATTTACAATATCTGTGATGCAGAGAGGATTCCCCGTACCATAGATTGATTAATAAATTATTTTTAACCAAAAAACCAAAACAGACTTCAAAACTAAACAAGTCCTAACTAAAAATGTGTGCGTGTTACTAGTGTACACAAGTAAGAGGTGAAACTTCTTTATGACTTTATTTTTCGAAAAATGATCTGCTATAATGCAACTTTACAGAAATTGAAATTGGTTAAATAAAGTTAAATTAGATAAAGTTAAACAAAAGGCTTTTATTATCATAGACATGAATACAAATAATACAATTATTTTATTTTACCTTATTACTGCTAAGATTATTACAGCATTTCATTAATTGTAATAGAATTATTATTATCATTGTTATCGTTATTATATATTTTTGTTATTAATTGCTTATGGTAACTGAAATATGAAATATATTGTTTACATCCACAAAATTATTTTTTGTAAATGCCTGAAATAAAAGTATTTATTTTATTTATTTGCACTAATACATTTCGAGGTAATCTATTTGGCTGTATGGGTGCGTAACCTTCGTAACCTTCGGCTGAAAGATGGCGCGTAACGGATAAATGTGACGCGTAACCGATAAATGTGACCTTAAATTTTTTTCCAACGCCGATAAAGAAGTTTCACTTCAAAAAGTAGAAAATAATACTTTAAAGAACTAATTTAATTTTGGAGCCAAGACGGACAGATTACATTGCCTTTGCAATGGACTTTCGAACGGTATTTTGATTATGTTTACAAATTGATAAATTAATCGAATATGTATCTATTTAAAGTTATTTTGCTTTGGCTGGCACCGACTTCAAAATTAGCTACTTAAGTTCTTAAAAGTTTTATTTTCTACTTTTTAGTTTAGATTTGTTTAGTTTTGAAGTCGGATTTTGTTTTTTTTGTAAAAAAATAATTTATTTTCAACTTTTTAGTGGAAAGTAGATTCGTATTTTGTTTATTTTAATATAAAATGGGATAAGGGTAGGGCAGCTAAACCACTGCTCTAGTAAGTCAACGAGGTTTCGGGGTAAATGTTATTAGGCAATCGAGATTTGTCCACATCCAGTTTTTCGCCTAACTTCCAGACGTTAATGGTTATAAAAAATTACCTTCTATTATCAGGTAAACCTAATAGCCTGAAAGTATACGAGTATCGGTTCATAAGTGCGTATTATATTGAAAGAATTTTCTTTAAACTGCTAACCGTTGAGAAGTTGTACCTTCCATCGTCAGTTACGGTACGTGACTCAAATATCCGAATAGCCTATAAAAGATTCGGCCGAGTATCGTTAATTTGTTCCTAAGAATTGAAGAGTTCCGTTACTTTGCATGGATCATGATCAGAACCTAACCAAATTATTTTCGAACTACCCTTGAAGTACAACCTTTCCAATAAAAAAAGAATCATCAAAATCGGTTAGCGTGATATTGAGTTATTCGTCCATTTGTGGCGCACATTATTAATGCAAATTTAAGACTTGTATGGTTTTCTCATGGATGCCATTGTCAGAACTGAAAAATATTAAAATGGGACCACATGGGAAGCGCCACCTTTCAGATAAAAAAAACATTAAAACCCGTTCACCCAGTCGAAAGTTCTGAGGTAACGAACATAAAAAAATACAGACCTCCTCCTTTTAGGAAGTCGGTTGAAAAAGAACAAAATCAGTTGATCTGAACGAATTTCTTTGCATTTTTAATAACATGGCAAATCGTAGACTTCAACTGTTTTAAGTATTTTTTTAAATTATGATAATTATTATAATAAGTTGACAGAAACAATATTATTTGGTATTTTTGGTCGTATCTGTTTACTCGTATCACCCCACACAACAATTAATTATTGCCTCACTCTCATTCAGACGTGAATCTCTACATGCAAATCTGAAGTTCAACCATCCTGTTCGTTTGTTCATCGTTCGTCGTTGAGGATTTGATAGTTCTTAGATCCATGCTCATTGCTCATGCTCTGTCACAGAAATTATTTGTTTACGAATAGCTATTGAATGTACATCAATACCTAGAGGTCAGTGATATACATCATCGAATTAAGAGCCCGTGCTTCGAGGGCAGACAAAGTATGATAATTTTTTTACTTCCGCCTTACCTGTAAACAATGCTGCCCTACCTCAAATTTGACTCTAGCTACAGCCCTGCACTGGACTGGCTGTTCCAAGCGTTTGACAGCAATTTTTTTGTGTCCATTTGAAGCGCCACTAGCGAGAGTCTCGAGAACTAATTTTGACGTATATTGCAAATGACAGCGAGAAGTGTTTGTTTACTGTAAAGTAATTTTGCATTTTCGTTGTTAATATAACAAATAGTAATTATGATGATACGGTTATTGATTAATAAAAATAAAAAAATAAAAATCTTTATAACGACATCATTAGTTTTAGTACCACGAACTCTCGCTACGTCCGACAGCGGCGGACAGCGCCAAAATGGCGAATATCAAGCAGCCACAAAAGCACGTTGACAACAACCAGTCCAGTGGTATTATAGAGGTCAGTGGGAGATACACGGCCACACTAAGGCGCATTTTGCGGCATAATGCTCAACGTTGAATGTTCCAACTACAGCAACGCTTCGCACAATCGAGCACTGCTTTTGCGTGATGCTGTGTTAAAAAAATAAATATACCGTGTATCGATGAAGGTTACAAGAGTAATAACATTGACTTCTTTTTATATTCCACGTTTATAATGTGAATACATTTTTATTTTAGAATTCAAAACTATAAACATAATATATATTTTGCAGAAATATTTAATCGAATCATTATATTCACGTTCCAATTAGCATCAGCACAAATCGGCATTGTGCGACACTGAGTCGCATTATGCTCTGTAATTGGAAAACAGGGAAACATGACACATAGTCGGATAGAAAAGTACATTCAATAACATTAAAATATTAATAATTAATAGGCTGTTAATATGTAGCAGAAAAATTTTGCCAGTATCAAATTTTAGTGTATTTGAATATTATGATACATTCTCAAGGATACACTTTCCTTTAAATAATAATATATGTACTGAGAAGCACATAGCAAGTCGACAATACTTATTAAGACCCCATCTTATTTAGAGACGAGTAGGATCAATGGAATAAAATTAATTGAAAAAGATTCAATCAGTTCCAGTAGCAGCTTTAAATTATATAGCGTGCGGTTCGCCTCGCTTATCCGTTATTTTTAGAATTTTTGTCTCTCTGTCTGTCTGTATGTGACCGCATCAGAAGAAACCCACTGGACGGATTTGGATGAAATTTGGCATAATGTAGTCAATAATATATTGGATACTTTTTATTGCGGGAAAATAACTTGTTTCTGAGAAAAATACAAAAAGAAGGTTAGAAATAAAACCACGCTTGCATTTACATCTTTAGAACGCAAAACCCGAAGTTCCGCCCCCGCGGGTTTTGCTAATAATATATGTATGTAGATATATTAAAGGTTTCTCTTTAGTCAGGACCAATTTATTGAATAATACTTTTAGCAGCGTAAATATTGAGCCCACCCTAAATATAAAACTTAACAAAATAAATAATAATAAATCGATTTCAACAAAATTTTATATAACTTATAACTCGGGATCATCATTTATACTTATTTAATAATGGAAAAACAAAATAAAAAAAAATCTATCGAGTCTTCATTAGAAATTTATATGGCTTTCAAATAGTAGGTATCTCCTTAGTCTCTTGTGACAAGAGTCTTGTCTGTCTTACTTCTAAAGTACACTCGCAATATCTACTTATATTCTTAAACTCACCCGAGTAAAACGAAGGTAAGTCGGTAGTAAATAGGTACGTAGGTACATAATATACTAGTATTCGCCCAGTAGTCGAAATTCGCCCATAACTATCATTAAAGGGAAAGTATACGACAACAAACTGTTTTCATTTGTTTTACCAAAAAAGTAAATCCGATAAACAGAGTAGAAAAAGATACAAAAATGTTTTGTCTTCGCTTGTTAATGAAAAATTAAATTAAGTCGGTACACCTCTATCATGCCATCACTGGCACATTGCATGTCATTAGGATCGTGCATTTTGCTGCACGCGCATGTCATGTAAGCTGCATAATTAGGTACCTACAATATGTTCTCGTCATTCTCCTTGAATTTATCCGAATTACGAGATGAGTTTGCCTATGAATATTTTATTTATCTTTAGTTATATATTTATATTTTTTTGCGTCTGGGTAGCCCAGAAGTAAAATGTCCACTTGAGTACAGAGTAGATTAGTGAAACAGGTTCGAATCCCGGGTCTCAGAACTCTATACATTTTCATGTACTAATCATTTCCAAAATGATGGTCACTTGTCATATAATGTTGTAACCTGACTTACCTGTAAGAGCCTAGTAAGTACGTTTTCGAAGAACATACGAAGTCCTCCTTCGGACTTGACCAGCGTGGTGATTATTTTTAGCCGTATTTGCCTTGTGCGTCTTACAATACTTATATCTAATAAATAATAATATAAAATATTATATCTAAATTAGAGAGCAGAAATATGCGAAACAGGCAGTAAAACGATTATAATAAGTATTTATATACGTATTTGCTGTTGCTAGGATTCGTTGATGGAATTGGACCCATTGGTTATTTCATGCAACAAAATAGCTAGCCTCCGTCTAAAGAATTGTTTAGATCCCGCCAAAAATGTTGATCAACCAAAAAAGTTTATCTTTTTATATAGTATATCATAAAAAAGTGAAAAAAAATTTGGTCTAAAATAAAAAATGTTTGGAAAGGACCACCTACCTTATCATCTAGGGGAATAAAAAATAGCCTACGACCTATTCTCAGACCTACCAAAAATACACTAAAAAATTCATGAAAATCGGTCAAGCCGTTTCGGAAGAGTTCAATACAAAACACTGTCACACGAAATTTTTATGTATTAGATCATTTTTTTTTAGTTATATGACACCCCTATAACTATTAAGATATAATGAAAATTCTAAATCGAATCTATAGCTATACCTCACATTTTTTGGAAAATCTTATTGAAATAGTCATTTTTCTAAAGTTTTTACAATTTCTATCCGTGTGTATGTCAGTGACCGCATCACGAGGAAACCGCCGTGCTGGACAGATTTAAAGCGTAGCTAGGAATAAACCCGAGTGGAAGGAGGCTAAGTCGCTAGTTAGATAAATAGGTATATCTAAATGTAATAAGATTAATATAAACATACTTTGTCCGAGTACCAAGTATTGTTTGTATTTTTGTTAAAGAAACACAATAATTTTAGTTTTAATAATGTGGTACTTATTTCAATGCAAATAACGTATGTATTAATAATCAATACTGAAAAGTGAATGCAAGCATTCCAGCCGTATCCAAAAAAATAACTTTATATATCCGCATTCATCTACTGGAAAAAGTTTTACTGACATTGACAACATTAATTTTGTTAATCTCGCTGCGTTCATTTACGTTTTATAGATCATGTCTGCCTATTAACTCATCATAAATTAATACTTGTAATGCCTTTCTTTGTTTCGCTATTCATATAGATGCTATTAAATTTAATAGAGTCTTCTCATTCGCAACCATTAACATAAAATGCTACGAACATACCTATGTACACATTACATACAAAATGTAGCCTATAAACTCTTTTAGGAGTAGGTACTTGTAGATATTAATCATGCAGAAATTAAAGCTGGTATGGCTCTATAGGCAGGTAGGAATTAATGTAATGCACAATTTAACTGTAAACTGAAGGTACCTTTCAAAAATTCACAAGCGTTTGAAGTCTCAAAAGAATATCCACTAGCATTGATATTCTCAAAAAATTGCACAAGCCAAAGTTATTTATGATGAAATCATAAATATTAGTAATAACATTGTGTTATAATGGCACCTGAAGAATTTGTATTATATTTTTAGTATTTTAACCTATATTTAACTATTAGGTACATATTGCAACTATTAAAAACCTTACACCACTATAGTGCGGAACTTTTGTTAATTTATTTCCTTTGTTGTTTTAAGAGAGGCAGTGAAAGTGCGTATCGTAGCTTTGACAACATTGTCTAAGATCTGTCATTCAACTCTCAAAATAACTAGTTTTAATGCTAATTATATCATGATTTCTTTAAGTTACGCCCATGCATAATATTTTATATGAGGCTTGATTAAAAGTGCTTTCTATGCTAATTTACTTTTGAAATTTGAAGTAGGTACCTATCACCGTACTTAGAAATGCAACTTAAACTTTAAGACATTAGGATTCTAATGAGAATTATCATTTGAAAAAAAAAGTTACATAATTCAAATAAGCCTCCGCCATACGATACCTTAAATAGATGTTATTCATTATTGTTATTGTTTCATATGTATAATGTCTAACACTGTAGGATGCTCTCTTAAACAAATGAATGGGTGGCATTTTCACATGTTCATAACGATTTCACAAAATTTATATAATACGTGTGATAAATACCTAAGTATACATGTTATACAAGAATATCAACAGAAAAAATTGTTAAAATTACAGCTTGTTAATTATTATCAAATTGAATTCTATTATTTCTATTAAGTTAAATTTTTTCGATGAAAAATAGGTAAAGCAATATAAATCCTGATTTAATTAGCATCGTATTAGCTCCAAAACATTAATTATTGTAGGCGTAGCGCTTATTATTTTAGGATTAGTAAGTAGTTTAAAAATCTTTTACCTGTATTGTGAACTCAAACACGTACTTAATCTCTAGGTGATTCATAAGTCTTTGTGTTTTGGTCCTAGACTATTTTGTAACCTAGATTCAATGCTTAGTCAACACTTCAGCTGCGAGTCAATGTAACAATGTCACGAAAACGAGTTTGATTTCTGTCTGCCGTTATCTTGATATCGGGAACCAGTAGTTTTACTACACGTACCTACGTGTAATTAATTTATTTTTTTAATAAAATACCTATCAAGTATCAAGAACATAATCTTTAGGTACAGGACCGTAAAGCCATAGGGTTTAGTGGCCTTAAAATAGTTACCCGTTCGAAATGATTTTAGAAAAATCATTATTAATTTTAAAAAAAGTTCATTTTTAACATTTGAGTATCGATATCTCGTAAAATAAGTGAGACTTGAAACTTTTTTTAATTTTTATCATATTTCGCTGAGCTTTATAAGAAACCACCTTCAAATCCTGTCCCCATAGGAACCGTTGACGTAAATGTAGATGTGCTATAAGTTTTTATCTGTCAGAACTTTTTATCTGTTAAAATAATATTTTAACCTGATAGTTTGGTAAAGTGGGTATAGTTAACAAGTTATTAATAATTTATAATGTGAAATATAGGAAATACAAAGATTGTTTATAAGATGAGCTTTAAGTAAATTAAGAAAAGAAGCACTGACTCGTATTTATGCATTTCTTAAAGCATATGTAATTTGCTGATGACACATGTGGTCAATATGATTGTCCTGCTAAAAAGGCAACTTCTCTCGTATACAAGTACCTACTCATGAATATACTATAAGTAATCATATTTCAATCAATTGACATAAAGAAAATGTACGTCTTTTAAGTTTTTTTTTTAAATTTGACCATTTAACTACCTTGGATCAGAGTACAAGTGACATTTTACTAAAAAAAGGTCAACTTTAAAACTTAAAAAAAAACTATCTATTAATTTGTAAAAATAATCAAAATACCTAGCTGGCACCGACTCCAATACTTTAGTTTAGATTTATTTAGTTTGGAAGTCGGTTTTTGTTTTTTTGTTAAAAATAATTTATTTTTAAATTTTTAGCGGAAAGTAGATACGTATTGTGTTATTTAATGATTATAAAAATTTACCTTCTATTATGAGGTAAACCTAATAGCCTGAAAGCATACAACTATCGGTCCATAAGTGCGTATTATATTTATGACTTTTATGGTTTTCTCATGGATGCCATTGTCAGAACTGGAAAATATTAAAATGGGACCACATGGGAGGTCTACCTTTCAAATAAAAAATGAATCATCAAAATCGGTTCACCCAGTTCAAAGTTCTGAGCTAACAAACATAAAAAAAAAACATACAGATGAATTGATAACCTCCTCCTTTTGGAAGTCGGTTGAAAATTGAAAAGGCGCTAATAGGTCAATATGGCAAGGTATAAACTTTATTTATAGTTTAGTTTAGTTAAGCTTCTTTGATTTGCATTGAACGAAAATGACGGAGTCATACAAACGATAACGAATAAAAAACAGAATTGGGAACCTCCCTTTCCGAAGTCAGTTGAAAAACCATATATCACATTCACATGATTGATGTTTTTATCATATTTTGCGGGTAATGGTCAAATCTGATTTGATTTTAACTTAAAAATAGTGAACTGGAGGGTAATTGTTTCGCAGGGTAATTGCGCCTACCTAACTCCGACTCTGTGAGGCGGATCAGGATCTATATACTCGTAAAACTGAAGTAAATATAAATGCTCGTAATTATTACAAGTTTGTGAATGCTGTACCAATTTTAAACATTTTGGTTGTAGCATAAGCTAGCTAATATTATAAGTGAATTAATTAAGAAAAATAGAAGAAGCTAGACAGTAATCTTGTATATATTTATAGCGACAAAATAAATAATAAGAATACCTACGTCTAGATAGACAACTGTCTTGGTGCACTTCACCTTTGATAGCAGGATGAAAAAATATAGATTAAGATCTGATTAGCTTCAAGGCTGACATTCTTAACCTATGGAAGTGTATGGACCAGTCTACTACGTAAAACTGTGAAAAAAGATCGTTACCCTAAAACCATCTTATAGACATCATTTTACTTATTTTATAAAAATGTTTAATGTAAAAGAATATTTTATGTTCTGTTATTCTCATAAAATAAAAAGCTAGGTAAACGTCATATTGTAAAAACTTCAAAGATCGAAAAAAACCATTTTGAACTATCTTAATAAAAAGCGCCAATACTCAATGCCTTTCAAAATATTTAATCAATTAATACGACAAATTATTGTGTTGCAAGAGCATTCTTCAGTGTTACTAATGAAGACACAATAGGCACCTATTATCTTTCCTGCCTACGCCCTACCTACCTATTAAACAGTCTTGCTCACACCACCATCTTCAAAGTGATAATGTTATGCGAATTTCTTTACTTTTGGTTCCGGCCGCGAACATCTCAAATGTCACTTTGTTTGGCAATTATTATATGAATACTCGTTGAACTTTAACAAATGCTTATGTGAAATTTCTATCTCAAACTTTTACCTTTACGATCTATTCGCAATGATGAGTTTTTTTTAATATACTTAATTAAAATAAACTTAACCTGCTCTTAATTTTGTTTGTCTACCTCTTTTGCAATTTTTCGACGAATTCAGGATTGCAAAACTTTAAATTGATTCAACACTTGTAAACGACGGGTGTATATATGAACATTCAAACTGTTATGTACACTAAATTATTCCACCTTTCTTATGTCGTTACACCACATATATCACTTTATCACTTTATACCATTAATAACGAATAACATTAATAACTTTACTTAATTATATACCAATTCACTGGTTCACTTCACTTTACTTTAATACTTTACGCATTGTCTCTTAGCTAAAGCACTACAACGTAACTCGCGCAGGAATAACCCGCTCTTAACGACAAACTTCGTATTTATGGAGAGTAATCAAAGTGGGGGATGACAGCTAAGTTGTCATAACACTGTTCAACTTCCGGGCTAAAGATATTGCTGACACGGCCGTCCTGCACGGTGACTGTCCCAGTCACCCTATGAGTGTGGATCTAAACACAAACAGTATTCATTATAATAAATACCAATGATCATTTGCCAACAGTTGCATTGTTAAACACCAATGATTGAACCAAAGGCCACCTGCACTTAAAGAAACTTTGTTGCACTTAAGTGTCCCAGGCTCGCCTTTACACCAACCAAAGATTATTACTTAGTAAGGCTACCTGTACCTAAAGGAACACTGTCACACTTAGCGTACTAGGATAGTCTTACATTCATAACTGCTTGTACCTAAAGGAACTCTTTCTCACTTAGCGTACAAGGACAGTCTTTCATTCATAACCTCTTGTACCTAAAGGCATATTGTCACACTTAGCGTACAAGAATAGTCTTTTATTCATAACCGCTTGTACCTAAAGGAACTCTGTCACACTTAGCGTACAAGGACAGTCTTTCATTCATAACCTCTTGTACCTAAAGGCATACTGTCACACTTAGCGTACAAGAATAGTCTTTTATTCAAAACTGCTTGCACTTAAAGGAACATTGTCACACTTAACATGCCAAGCAGAGCCTGAATAACTGTAATACTAAGTAAAACGCATGTCATGATATATTTTTAAAGTTCAAATTAGACTCTTTGAACACTCATAAATAATAAAGAAGAACCGTAAATAAATAACACATACATTACCAACACGGAGCATATAAATTAAAAAAGAAAATTAAGGGTCCATTCAGTGTCCCAAACGTCTATACAAATACAAGCCTTCATATTTTCAGCGGCTATTTAAGAAGCTGGAGAGGCTTACGTATATTTTAAAATGACTGGCTTTAGTGGTGGCTTTAATATTGCTCTCTCTTTTTTTGCCTATAGCTGCTAGAAGAGGATTGTGAGCGAGCCCAATTATGGCGTGATCTGTTTCTTCCCATAGTTCACATCCCACTTCTGATGTAAACGACGGGTGTATATATGAACATTCAAACTGTTATGTACACTAAATTATTCCACCTTTCTTATGTCGTTACACCACATATATCACTTTATCACTTTATACCATTAATAACGAATAACATTAATAACTTTACTTAATTATATACCAATTCACTGGTTCACTTCACTTTACTTTAATACTTTACGCATTGTCTCTTAGCTAAAGCACTACAACGTAACTCGCGCAGGAATAACCCGCTCTTAACGACAAACTTCGTATTTATGGAGAGTAATCAAAGTGGGGGATGACAGCTAAGTTGTCATAACACTGTTCAACTTCCGGGCTAAAGATATTGCTGACACACTTATGTTTTTTTAAATCTCTTATAACTTAAAAGCTTAAAGTTGATCGTGACAACCACTTACAATCAATTTTTTGTTCTTGAAGTTATTTCGCGTGTAAGAGTTGCGACCAATTTCGTAGTATAATGTCCTCCCGGCCGTTTACAACCACTGCGGCCAATCTCGTTGAGACTAGCCAACGGCGCAGGAGATATTATAGTACACGAGTCTACGCGCAAACAAAAGTGCACTCTCTGTTGCTTATCACTCTCATACTCCGGTGGGACGAATGCTCGACGGCTTTATGTGCCCTCCGAGGCACGGGGGTAAAACACCGCCAACTTCCCAACTACGGCTTTCATCATCATCATCATCATCAGCCCTTTTTAACGTCCCACTGCTGGGCACGGGCCTCCCTCAGTACGAGGGGGATCAGGCCATAGTCCACCGCGCTGGCCTAGTGCGTATTGGCGGACTTCACATATCTTACAAAAACTTGCTAGGTTTTCTCAGACATGCAGGTTTCCTCACGATATTTTCCTTCACCGTAAGACAAGTGGTAATCATGATAGAAATGATTCGCACATGAAAATATCAGAGGTGCGAGACCCGGATTTGAACCCGCATCACTCGGTTATACAAGGGGCTGGGCTGCCACTGCCTACAGCTTACTAAACAGCAATTCTCAATAACTAAACGGGCCCAACCCGGGACTTACATGTACGGTCGCACACCGGGAGGTCCTACAACGGAGTACGTACACGGTACAACACAGGAGATAAGAGTAAGTTTTTAATCCATAATAAAGAAAAATATCTACAGGGTACCGAACTCGAATGTTGAATTTCATGAACCTAAATTTAAGAAACCTGTCAAAGTGAATGGTAGGCGCTGGTCGAGCACTCGGTCAACGCGCTTCGATGGAAAAAATATTGTAAATTGAACAAACCGCTTTTATTATTCACAACATATCGTGGACCGTCTGTGTTTTTAGAATGTACAGTTAACCACATATATTATGTCTAAGTAGCTTAAGGGTCATATGAAAATTTTTCACACTAACGTCATGGCTTGCATACAGAAATATTTATATATTT
The DNA here is from genome assembly GCA_951802675.2 of Boloria euphrosyne. Taxonomy (NCBI): domain Eukaryota; kingdom Metazoa; phylum Arthropoda; class Insecta; order Lepidoptera; family Nymphalidae; genus Boloria; species Boloria euphrosyne. Next base: position 12,330,955 of record OX637871.1, read on the forward strand.
CGTAGAGCTTACAGTACAATTCTTTCGTCGTACAGCGTGCCGTGGCTGACTTAGTAATTGATTGAGAAACTCCCGAGTGTTTTACTCCAGGAATGCCGTTTTACTCAAATCTTCATCGCCTGATTAGATTATTTTTCAACCGCGGAAATTAGTATTGTTCACTAATAGTATAATTTGTAGAATCACGCCTAAGTCTTCGTACCGGTTTTAGGCGCATACGCAGGTCAGGTGAAGAAAAAGCGCGCGCGACGCTTGCATTCGTCAGTCGCACCAGGGTCGCCAAAGGGGTCGGACCGCAATCTAGTCATTGTATTTTTAAATATATTTTTAATATCTTAATCAAAAGGTCATCATGAAAGTGTTCATCGTGTTGGCAGCTGCTGCCGCCCTTGCGAGTAAGTGGACTTTTTATCTATAAAAGTATTATTAAAACTTATATGTATATTAAATAAAAACATTGAATCATATATATTTTTTATTCTTTATAATATTTCTTAATAATATAAGTTAATATTACTACTTCTTCTAGTGTTATTTAATATTCATTCAGCACCAGTGTTTTTTCTGCTTTCTTTCTATCGTCTTATACTTTTTGAACAATCCACCCTACATTTAAAAAATTAAACATTTTTTTAAATTTCACTTACTTACCTACTTGATTTAAACTTTTTCTATAATGTATTGTTTTAATGTAACGTTATTATAGCTTTATTAATAAATAAACGTGAACTACTCATTAAATAATGTATCTCGATTATAATTCAAGTAACTATTAATTTTAAAAAAACGCTGATTTGTTAGAATTAATGATTAATTTATATGCCGTAAGCCTTGTAATCCAGTTTTAATCCCATGCCATTGCTATATCCGGTAGAATACTCTGCATGCATAAAAAGTAAATGAAGTCTAAGGTACTTTGTTACGTACTCGTGTGGGTATTAACAAAAGTTTCGTTTAAAATTTTAAACATGACTTAATCAGTTAAATATGTATTTTTTTAAATAGTAACGATTTAACGATCTAGTTACTTAAAGCAAATTAAAAAAACAATTTTTTACATTAGTAACTGTTTGTTTTACTTGAATAATTATTTAAACTTATAAGGGTTTTAAATTGACAATGAATAGAAAACCCTGAAATATTTCTTTATGCCAACATTCAATTCAAAAAAATGAAGGTCTTATAAGAATGGCAACTTTAAGGATATACTCTTGGGTGAGCTTAGTTTACGGAAATTCGACATTGACATTCACTCAAGTAGGTAGTTTTTACTAGAAATATGATAACACAAAATTTCTATGAGTTGCGTTAGTTGCGTGTTGACACAGCTATATTAAATTTACGCAAATGTTAGATAGGCTTTTGCAATGGCCACTTTACATAAGTAGCCGGAAATTGTAGCTTTTATATTCTGCGTATAAACTAGATAGAATCTAATGACATTTTATTGTATTTTTATATTTGAAAATTGTATATTGTATAAGCAGTTCAAATTAATTAAAAGTAAATAGGTATTGATGGAATATACATTCATTGTAACTGAGTTTACACTTGTAAAAAGTCAAGTACACTTAAGATATTATTTCCCAAAAAAATTAATTTCGTATATGACCTAGTTTATTTTTTATTTTATCATTAAAAGCATTTTAAATATCAAATATTTTTGGAAATTGGAGTAATTAGTGGGTTTGCTTGGTTACTTAACAAAGTTATGCGCTTTAAATTAGTGAATGTCTCGTTAGTGTCTGTTAAAATGCAGTAAAACGGTGCGTTAATTACCTACGCAACAGCCATAAAAGAATTTCTTTTTATAATTTTTATAATCTCTTTCAGTGAGTCTTTATATTCACATAGCATTGTCTAAGATACTCTGTTATTTACCAAGAAAACGTGTCTAACATTTTAACCACGCTGACAAAATATGTGCTTAAATAAATCAATGTTGACATTTAGTTTTACTTCGGTCACTACATAGTAAAACGTGTCATCACAAACTTGTTTTAATCAACTAAAATACAGATGGCTCCTGTTCATATTTATTACGAAGTTGTCGAATATTAATTAATGTGAAAAGTCAGACTTAAATTATTTTAAGGTCAGAAGTATATTGTATTGCTGAAATTTTTCCGCAACTTCAAGGAAAACATGAAACATTTTACAATTATTGTCCTTCCCCGGCCTGTTTCAAGGTGTTGCTTAATTTTGCAATCACATACAGTTGATATAAAGTTGATAGTTCACTAGCAACGCGGGTCACAGTGCGACCCCTGATGCATCCGAGCGATGCACCATGTCGCAACGCTTCGCTTTCACTTCTCGATGCGTTGCGTCACCATGCCAAGTTGCGATAGCTTGCGCGGGCGCCTAACACCCAGCATACTTATCCCACGTGTAGATTGAGGATCATTAATTTAATATTTTTTGACTAGTACCTATTATGGTAACATTAGTAATACTTAGTTTAGTATACCTTAGTAAATTAGAAGACGTTTACATTGCGAACTGGAAATTATAGAATATTTGTTTTTTTAAATTACTGCTTAAAAAAAATTGATCAGTGATAGTAAAATTATATAAACAATTATTGCCGCATATTAACAAGTTAATAAATTATTAATGAAGCTTCAAAATGTCTTTTATAGATTCTAATTCTATAAAATACAACCAGCAGAGCTATTAAAACAAGTGAAATGTCACATATTTTATACATTTACATACAGACTTAATTATTTAGTTGATCAAGTTTTCGCTTAGTCAACCTTGACCGGCTGCTATTTAATTTGCATAATAAATTAACAAAAGATCTTCTATTTTTTATAAACTTGAACACAAACCGAGATGATTTCTAGTATCTATAATAGCATATTTTAAAATAAATATGTATAAATGATTAAATCGCGGTTAATATATTTCGATTAGATGCAGTATGCGAATATCGATCGAACTATACAAAATATTCATAGCAATTAAGTTTAGACCAACCAATTTCATAGTTAGTTTGCTTAATCATTTACGAAACATATTAGGTTGGTATTCGATACTTTTTTAATCGCGTGAAGTTACAATTTAGAGGCATGCAATTCATTGCATCAGGGTTATGAGTCTAAAGTAACCTTTGCACATGTCCATCACTTATGTATTGCCAAAGCACGCGTAAGAGTATATAATATAACCCAATATTGATTGGTGACGCTAGCTGTTGATTATATAACATTGCGTTGTTATGTAACGAAAAAACTGACCCGTTTGGTCTTTAGAGTATCGGAACACGGTCGCTCTGATTCTTGACTTGATTGATACAGCTTTCACTACGTACTACGTAGTATACACTATTGTCGATTGTATTGTAAATTAGTGATTTTTTACGTGTTTAATTAACGTTCCTTTAATTATTTCGTATTGTGTGTATAAGACTTGTATATGTGTATGAAACACATACGCAATTTATTTAGAACTTCCATAAGCATCAAATTTGCCTTTATTCCAGTAATAATTCGACCACTAGGAATAAAAGGTTTCGTAACATATTGTATTAATATAAGACCTTTTGACCTTTTTTTTCATTTTAACCCTGTTAAAAATTTAACTAGAAGGATTTATATTAACTGTTTAACATCTTTGCAGGCGCCCAATTCAAATGCCCCAACAAAGACGGCCAATATGAAGATGATAAACAATGTGATAAGTTCTACCAGTGTGTTGATGGCGTCGCCACCACCAAGTTGTGCCCTGATGGCCTTGTATTCGACCCTACAATTAGAAAAATCAACAAGTGCGACCAACCCTTCAATGTAGACTGCGGTGACAGACTTGAGCTACGTAAGTACTAAAATCGGAGAAATTTATATCATAGTAATTAATTAGTGAAGTATATTTAAATCGAATATTTCTATTATTCTTCGAATATTTCTATGATATTTTGACGTGAAAGAGCAACATCCGTTTCCCACATCTTATCCTCGAAAGCCATGACATTTATAATATCAGTAGGTTATAAAATAAATTTTATATTAGATCTATATTCTAGCACGTATGGAACGTAAAATTAATACGTGAAACAAAATTCATGAAGGTCATTCAGCGCAACCATAGAAATGAAAGTGTTCTGTCCACCTTTGACCAACTAGGTCACACTCTGGTCCTTTTAAAGGCCAATTAAAAATAGTTCGATGAATAATATTCATAAGACACAGACGGAAGATTTGTATCGTTCTAATCCACCATATAGATAAATAAGAATTTCCTTAGCTTTTTACCCACTTAGTTCAATTCTATTTAAGGAATTGCAAGATTCTTTGCCACTTCGTTTTTATGAACATTATTTGCAAAGAATTTATTGTCAAGGACACGTGACTAGACTATGAATGCGATTTATATATAAAATTTTAGTCAATACTCAGTAGGTATACATATTTTGTCTTGAAGTTGTTCTCACTACAACTGTATGTCTAAAGGCATTTTAATAGGACGTGAAAGGAATTTATTACCAGACAAATGAACTCGCTCCGATCAAGGCGATTTGCTCGAAAACGGAACTAAGTATATAAAAATAGCGAACTTACATTACATCTCGTCTATAAGATACTTATTTGTCACTTCCTGATTCCTACTTTTAATTGGTTACCTAGATTATGACCTCACTGTAACCGGTGCAATATCAAGGTTTACAACATACGTTATCCCCATTTCTAGTCGAAAAGATTTATGTCAATGCAGAGATGATGCAATTCTTTAAGAAAATAAATAATTCGATTTCAAAAGTTGTTTTCATATTTCTCCTTGGTGTCTTTTGTTTATTACTTTCGTATATATTACGTTTTTTTAAATTATATTGAGACTGATGATAATAAGTTTAATTACTAGATTTAGTTGCGGCAATAAGTGGCATACGTTAAATCTTAATTCATGTGTCTTAATCGTAATTATTAATAGAACTGTTATATATTATTACTCTATATTAATCTATTTTTTTCTTTTATCAGAACCCCCAAAACCTAACGGCCAATGCCCCCGTCGTAACGGATTCTTCGCCCACCCTGACCCCTCCGTGTGCAACGTTTTCATAAACTGTATCGAAGGTGAATCTATTGAAGTCAAATGTACCGCTGGTCTGCACTTCGATGAGTACTCTGGCACTTGCGTGTGGCCTGACACCGCTGGAAGACAAGGATGCGCCGTTCAAGATAGTAAGAGCAATTGTAATTTATTTAAATTCATAAACACCAATTATTGTAATAATAACTAATACAATTTTAATCATATGTAGTATTGCAATGACTAATACGTAAGTCATTATACTAGAAATTAGTGTCTTACTTGACAAGATGCCGAGTCATTAAATTCCAAGAGAATTCATGTCGATTACCTCTCACTTAGTTATTTGTACAACAGTGGTTATTGTCGCCCTTCTCCAACTGCCACTCACTGTAGAAACCAGAATACCTAAATGTTTTTTTTAATCCATCGTAAATTTTACAGATATGAATTCATAGTAACTATGGTAATTTATCCAAGTTATTATAAATTTAAATCACGTTCATTGTAGTCATGTCATATTTCACAAACCTGATCGGTTCGTGACTCAGAAGCTTTAGAATGTGGATGATCTTCCATTTATCACTTGTAACCTTTAAATAAATACAACATATTTTATTAAGATATTATAGCAATTAAGAAACAACTTTATTTAAGGCATTAATTGTAGATATTAGCTTATTGTTATTATTAATCAAAGTAAACCGGCCATTCACAAAACTTGCAAACGCTACCACTGCTACTATTTCTTAATAAACAAACAATTTAAACAGTTTAAACAATATCTATTTAGAAACACGATCACATATGAAGATTACTGCTTAAAATCTTAAATTAAACAAAGTTTTTTCTTACAGAGAAGACAAAGGACGGTTTCGAATGTCCTAAAGAGCAACTAGTTGACACTCAGGGCCAGGCTGTTGCTCACCCCAAATTCCCTCATCCCAATGACTGCCAACGTTTCTACGTTTGCTTAAACGGTGTCGAGCCTCGTGAACTTGGCTGCACAGTCGGCGAGGTGTACAATGAAGAAAGCCAGAAATGTGACGCGCCCGAGAATGTCCGTGGATGGTAAGCAAACATAATACTCCCATATAATAACCATATAATAAGTAAAACTACCTGATTTTAAATCTTTATGTACTTACTATTTAATATTTTAACATGAACATTTAAACTAATTAAAATAATTCGTTTCAGTGAGGACTGGTACAAGGATGCTGAGGAAGCAGCGCCAGGCCCTAAAAGATCCTAAACTAGTGATAAATAATTTAGTTACACCTAAGACTTGATAAGTTAATATACGATAAGATAAACAATACTTATATTTTATTTTTACCCTAATACCAAAAACCCCTCATCAACAAAATTAAAAATTCATACCTTACATTGAATTCATTTAATCAATTACATACATTTTTAACAAAAGATATTTCTGAAGGTTATATTATATTCTCTGACTGATAAAACACGGTGACAACGTTTTCAAGTGAATAATAATATATTACAATGGAAATCCTTCCTTTGCTGTTTTTAAGCCTCGAATACATAACGTCTTTGAACCATAACATAGAGTAAGCACATCTAAGCAATAACTTTTAATAGAGCTTTTTAGGGTTCAGTAAGCATAAATAAAATTATGAATTTTGTATTACGATATGCACCTTATTGTAAATACAAAAATAACAATTAATTTAAAATATAGGTACACTATCCTAAGATAACTTAAGATACACGTAGAAAAAAAATAGAGTAAATTACTGTCTAAAAATCGTAAAGGATATTTATAAATTTGATAGCTGATTACGATAAACGCTTCTGAACTCATAAAAATGGTTGATATTATTCAATAAAGTTGGTACATTAGAGGTAATAGAACCTTAATGCGATGTTAGACATTTAGAAATATCAAATAAGTACATACTATGTTAAAAGTCTATGACGCACTAATATGGTCCATAGTGGTTTCTATCTTATAGTAGGTATATTGTTATAATAATAGGGTCAACATCTGTACATTATATTTTGTTATAAGACTGCAATTTAACTGATGTAAGATAACTTAGTATGTTTGTGAGAACTGAGAAAGCTCTAACAGGAGTTCTGGAGATAACCGATTTTAAATATCAAGTTACAATAATCTTATACACAACCATAATAAATAATATATATAACAATATTATTATGCTTTCCAAAGATCAGGCTATTTCCTTTAAGATACCTAGAGAAGATACCAAGATACTTACTCGTAATTACTAATTACTAATCTTAAAAAATTCAAATTGACTATATTTATTTTATATAATCGTTAAGACACGAGGAAAGTACTTATAGAGACAAAAACGGAAAAAATGCAAAGAAAACCTGTAGGTTAGTGTCCTTTAATTTTAACTTTTTTTTATTAAATATAAATAGGTAATATTTAAATATAATATTTAAATAGATTATTGCAAGCCACCTTACGATAATATTTTCATAATAAAAGTTGCTCTCTTCGTCTCTATTTCTTTTAAGCCACGCAACGAATTTTCATACGGTTTGTGTACATAATGTGTAAATGTTTTCTACAAAACGACTGAGCCTAGACAGTGTTTTTTTAAAATACTTTTCTCGTAAGATTATATTAAATCGGCTGGCTAAATAATATATCAAAATAATTTATAAAAAAAATGTATGTAAGACCGACGGAAAAAATTTGAATAACATGTGTCTATCACCTAAGGTACCTACGCTTCCAAAAAATATTTTTATCTTTTTAAAGTAAACCTAGGAACGTACTCGACCAAAGCCAGGATAAATTGTAATACATAAAATATTACTTAAAAACAAACCCGTATGATTAAAACTAGATATTAACTTCCATCTGAATTAGGGAATACGAAAATAGCTAAATGCATCACATATTATTTTTCATATACCTCCTCTAGATAACCGTGGTGATTTAAAAATACATTAGTCACACTATAAACGAGGCGTGGTAGCCTTATAACACCTATTATACAGTAATTTGTATGCATGTATGTCAAAGACAATACTTTCAAAACTATCGCATAATAGCTTTTGTTTTTTGAAATGTATGATCTACATCTTAGTTGTATAGCATTAACGCTTTGTTACCTCTTGTAAGCATTTACTAACTCATCATAATTTGATTTTATGGATAGTATTAAACAATGCAACTTTTTTATATAATGATAATGTATACATGATACATTATACTAAAATCAAAATAACAACAGTTAAAATAATAATCGTGTGTGAAAATTAAACCTAAGTCTTATGCTACTTTGTAATCTAGTTGTAATAAGACGACACGTTTGGCGTGTTTGTAGTGACTCTACTTGCTGCGCTAGCGGTCGCGGTTATGAGTCCCGCTGGGGGCATTTATTTATTGAGCACGAATGCTTGTACTTCAGTCATGGGTGTTTATATTTATAATATTTATGTATTTAAAGTTATATGTGTATTTTATCAACTATATGGTATCCGTAACACAAGCCTCGTAGCTTACTATGGAACTAGATGGTGCTGATACCATCTCAAGAATGGTACTAAATATTTCAAAACTTGCAACTTAATAATACTTTGATGCATGATCAACATCCAAACATCCTTTTACACAAGATAACATGGTCACAGACTGCTTAAAAAATTATCGTATTAATCTGAGAAAATACTATTGCAACTTATTTATCCTGACGGTAATTAGAAAAAAATTGTACACCCTCGTTTGTGTTAAGTTGATAGTTATTCGAATATTTTATTCACCTGGTTAAAAGAATGGATATTAGCTTTGTTTCATTTAACCCGCCGTAAGCTCGCTAAAGCTTTTACAATGCATTCTTATTAATGTATTAAAATAGAACGCGGCAAAATGAGTCTTTAAAATAAACTCACATTAATTAAATATTTGAGTACGACACAATAGTGTTCTAGATTTTGATCCATTTTATGATTCTAAATTCGGTTCCTTTACTTGTATTTAAACAAAAACGGTTTAGCACTCTCACTGAGCATTATACGAAATCGTGTTTATAGCACGCAAGGCCAGATCCTATGTCTAGTTATACAATGAAATTAAGCTGTTTGTACATCACGACAACATTGATTGTTATGTAGGTATATGAAGACGTTAGACAGAGCACTCAGTCGATTAAACAAATTAATAAATAGAGTAGACTAGTAAGCTTTTTTTTTTTCTTTATATTACTTATATGCAGGGCTTTTTTGTGGGCGAGCGATATCGAATATATCAAAAAAAATTCTTTAAAAACAAAAAGATTGAAATAATTGGAAAAAAGAAAAAAGAATTATATTACCTACTAAAGATATTATCATTGTAAACAATAAAAAAAAATACTATTTTAGAACAAAAATTAACTTGCTCCCAAAAAAAAGTGACAAAAAAAGGTCTGCTTATATTATATATATTTTTTTAATATCAGTATATTTAGCAACTAGGTATTTATTCATTTTTTATGGACAATTAACATTGCTTTCGCTTTTATCATTTTTAGGAGAACTCAAACAAACAAGAACCTTTGCCATTAAACAAATAAGATCTGTGAAAGAGGCTTAGTGTGCAAAATTCACGGATATGGTTTTCTGTGATTTAGTAATAGGCTATTTAAGTAACAATACGTTCGGCCTTACTATAAATAGTACACTTTATTTTATAGCTTGCTTCTGCAACAAAATTTTGTAAGAAAATACGCTGTGTAATTTCAAAAAATAATTATAATATAAATACCTGTAATATGCCAAGGTTAAATGATATTACTGTAAAATAATTAATAACTAATGGGTGTAAAAATTCTTTTGAAAAAAATGTAATTCGCTTAATCTACATGTGCATATAATAAAATTCCGAGTAGAATGTGTACATTAAATATGATATGTTATTGAAATAGTCATAATAAGTAATTATGGATATAGAAGCGGAATATGTGTATGTTTTCCTCCGTCTGTGACGTAATCACGCGAAAATCACTGGAAAGATTTTGATCAAATTTGGCATGATGACACTTTTTACTACTGAAAAATATCATACTACTGAAAAATCGATCCTACCATACCTATTGAAATATATGTAGACCAGTTGCGGACATTGTATCGTAAAAACAAAAAAATTAGCACTATACGAATTACGAGTGCTTAGCAGTATAAATAATGAAGGAAAAAAAGTTCTGGAAGGGGGTAAGGGGTGACAATATATTATACATTTAAGTTTGATGTTTTTTTTCCTGAAATTCAGCACGGGTCTAATATACCTACTTCCTGTGAAGTTTGATTGCGCTCGGACGTTTGGACAGCGTAGCCGTGGTTACTGCTAGTTTAAAAACGGTAGTCTAGTTTTAAACCTCATAAGATATATCATGAAAAAATTTATAGTGCCTACTTATTAATCCTTACTTAATTAAATCACTTATTAACTTATCAATGTCCACACCCCATACCGCTAACCCAGTTTATATGCTTTAATATCGAGTCAACGAGTTCTCAAGGATACTTAATATACACTAAGCTTAACACTAGTTTTCGAATGGCATTCGATTACTCAACCTTAATTGTTGCTAACTTGCTTAATTTCATATCAGACGTTATTATCAATACATTGGTCATTGCACACATTCTTAAGCTAATAGGTTAGTATTTGTTTTTTAATTTACGAATATTAACCTACGATTATTTATAACGATGTATTCGCATGTAATGGCGAAGCACTAGATACTCTAATTACTGTCTTACTCCTAAGTTAACGAAGATATAAAACCTCATTTTTTAAATTAAAAACTAATAATTATTACTTAATATCTTAAATAAAGCAATCAAACTAAAGGATTTGCTCTATTTAATGTAATAAATATCACGCATATGCATGCAAAAAACAGGGTTTTTTATTTTCATACAGTATAGTACAGCTTCAGATTATACTTTTATACGGGCAGGGAAAGTCCAGTGGTAGCATGCTCGCTTGGGATACCGAGTGAAACGGGTTCAAATCCCGGGTATCGCACCTCTGATATTTTCATGTGCAAATCATTTCTTGCATGATTTTACAGACCTTAAATAATTTTCGAAAGACATATGCGGACTGCACAACTGACCGCCAAACCGCACTTGGCCAGCATGGCGAACTATGATAAGGTCCCCTTTTTATTAGACGGAGTTCCATGCCCAGCAGTTGGACGTTAAAAAGGCCTGAAAATATATACGAGTAATTAGCTCGTGACCTGTCAATTTAATCAGTTTTATTGGTAAAAGTGCATTTTTAAACGTACCGCGTATTTTGTAGGATTTTGCAAACAAACGTATTTTTTACAACACATTTTAATGCTGATGCAATAAAATCGATCGAAATGTTAAATAATAATGTGATAAAATTGCAATAACCCAACCTAATTTTTGATAACATGTAATATTTTCTTATTTTATCGCAAGTGACCTACAATCATGGTAATTAAGCATATAAAAATTAATATTAACAATTATATCCATATATTAATATATTTTTATTGCTTAATAAAATCTATGTGCATTACTTATACATACCTACTATTACGGGAGCTTATAAACGAGTACTAAAATATATAATGCTAGATTTTGGGGGCGGTTTTGGCCATGTTGAAACTGTGGCAGAGATTAAAGGTGGTGCTCATCCCCAGGATATTCTTGCCAAATTTTATTGAGTGTGTTGTAACTTGTAACAGACGAAGTTACTTTCACTTTCATAATACTAGTATGGGTTCGGTATGATAAAAGATTATAGCATTGTTACTACTTATATACTTTAAGTACTTATGGTTTCTAATTTATGATAAACTTTAAAAAAACATGTACTCAATTTTCAATTCTTTTTCATATTAATATAAAAAAGTATAAGTTGGGACATATGTATTCATTAGATTAAATATTGATTATTTACATTATTAATTATTATATTAATATATTGTAATAGTTATATGGAGTTATATTTACAAAGATAAATTAATAATTCTTACGATGATTTCTCTTATTCATGAATATATTATGACCATTTCGAAAAGTGACAGGCGATTTTGTACCATTGCAAAATAATATTGAACATAACAATATGTAAGATTATAAATAAATATACAGATCATTGATGATACATAAATATAAAGGAAAGCAGTTTTTTTAATTGATTAAATCCATGTTATAGATAAGAGAAGTTTAGAAGCTTCAAAAGTAAAGAAGTTTTAAAAATGCTGACATACCTATTTAAAATAATACTTAATAATAAAATTTAGGGTTAAGCTGAAAATATAAACACATAAAGTTTTGTCAATATCTACATACATAATTAATAATTGATTTAAAAAAAAGATGATTGTATGAAGGTTACTAAAAAATAAGCGAAAAGGTTCTTCCTAGAAAGATATAAAAATAATTCTTAAATATTATTAAGCAAGAATAAGTATTGGACTTATTAAAAAATAAAACCTGTTTTTATTTTACGTATTTTTATAAAGGACACGACTTTATAATTACACCTAGAATAAATGATATGACACGGTCGAACTATAATTATTCGAACACTATCAATATACCTACCTTCAACTTTTTATTTTATATTAAGTATGTATCGTTAGAGATTATTTTATATCAAACTATAAAATACAAATAATGAACTTAAAAGACTTTCTAATAGCGTCTTTATACTTTATTACTAGTTTTAATAATGATTTATTTATTTTGTGAAAAGTTCAGAATTTAAGTTTGTAAGCACGTTGCTTACTGAAAAAATAATTTAAAATTTCATATCCGTAATTATTTCTTAAAAACTACTGGCCTTAAAAAGTTAAATAGGACAAAATGGTACAACTTAATACCATATTAGTAACATGGAGTCCGGCTGAGGCGACTCACTTCACGCTTTCATAGAAACAATAAATGATTGACCGTACATTTCAATTATTCTATCACTTATACGCTACTCGTAATAAGAACTACTTTTGTAAATCTAAATTTATAATATGGAGTGTAAAGTATCCCAGGAACGATTCATTATAAAGCAGAGCACGTGTCTTGAATCGTCTAAGGAAGTAACCTAATGTGTATTTCTTGCAACCTTCAATGACTTATAAATGCATTGACATAGAATGCCTTTTAGTTGCTTTAAGTAACTTGAATTTTTAATAGTGGAATTTTTACTATTTTTATCTACCTATTTAAATAATGTGAAATAGAATAAGTTTGCCTTTCATTACCTACCTTCCATTATATAGTTTTTGTAGTATTTTTCAAAATGAAACTAAAAACACACTGGCTAATTGTTTTAATATTTTGATACGAATGTAAAGAATTACAATAGAAAAAAAGAACTAAGTTATTACCATATAACATTATAACATATATTTTTATAAGCAGGTAGGTACGTATATTAACGATCGAAAAATTATCTCCAATAACACGTCATTGTTAGTTTAGTAGTTATTAAATTAAGTATAATTATTTAAGCTACTACTGTATAAGTAAAGTCTATTTAAATAACTTGATATTTGCCAATGCCATGAGATTGACCTTGACGTTTTTATTTTGAGGCACCTTTCATATATCCACCATCTTTCATTTTATATGGGTTTTTTCCTATCTACCTCGATTTTTAATGGAATAATCCTGTAAATACATTCGACAAACTCTAGCGCGACATTAAAAATAATATTGATCATCATGTTTCATTTAAAAGTGATGATTTAATGATCAATATTATTTTAATTTCTATAAGAAATATAAGAGTATATACATTAATATAATTTACTATATTTTTATATAATATATATGATAAAGGACTATTGCACTGTTATTATTAGAATCATCAACAAATATAAGATATACATCCAATAATTTACCTTTCAATTTTTATAATAGCTATTTTATAGTAAATTTATTAAAACAAGGAAGTTACATGTATAAGTAAGTCTAATCTAATATGCGACTTATTATCATTTGTCACGATCAAAAAAGCTCAAACCAGAATTCGAGGAAAGCAGCCTCTTTCGCCGAACGTAGTGTAGTTACTTGCGCCGGCGCCGGTTCCAATGCGCACCTCGACGGCAATACAGAGCAACCATCGAGGGGAACCGCACGTGCCTGGGTTCCTAAAATAAATATTAAGAAAAAAATAAAATCAGTTACTTTCCAACATGAGAAGTCTAATAGTCGTCTTCGCTTTTTGTGCATTAGGTAAGTTATTTTTTAATATCATCCTATTTCTAAACGGTGAAAATTTAAAAGAAATTGCATTTATTTTTAATATTGAGGTAAAATATAAATATTTATTTCGATGAAAGTGTTTAACTTAACATGGTTTCGAATACTCGTCATGATTTCAAATTTTAAGTAAACCGGTTCAGTGCTTTACTTGATATATAACGAGCGTATAGCTTTTAAGCTGAACAACTAAAAGCTCTAGCGCAAATTGTTTCATTTCGGTCACATTTATATCTAGATAGAGCAAGTTTAGTTTATTTTATTTCTTAAATTTTAAATTATACCAAGAATTCCTTTCCTTAAGGGTTATGAAAGTAACAGTAATGTATCAAGGACGTAATGCAAATTCCACAATGCTGTGGTTACTTATTTCACACAAAATTAAACAAATTGTATTGAAACTCAGTAAGAAATGACAAAGTGTAGATAAATTACTGAGTTGATTATGAGTTTTATTGCAAATTGATTGCTTTCTTCCTTTCAAATATGGCTCGCGTAATGAGGGTTATTAATCAATGTCAACCAAGTTATTCAAAAACTAGTTTGAACAAAGTATTAGGCTTTAGGCAGTCTAAGCTCATTTAGACCTGTGATTTAATGCTAATAGGCAAACATTTGGAACACCTTCAGTAATTTTTGAGAACTAAGTACTTAGACTTTTTATTTAAACTAATCAAAATTATTAGAAAGCTAGAAATTTCTTCCTGTTTCAAGCCAAATGAGACCGCAGGCCTCGGAATAAGATCGTGTAAACACCTTTCTCTACCTACCCGGATTTTCATTCGTAAACTCTTACATTTTATATAAGAATAAGGACGGTATATTCAAAATTTTATTTTAGAAACGTTAAAGTGTTCTGAATGACACTAGTAATAAAGTACGATATGAATATGTGTTACTAAAATCCTAACTGAGTCGGAACTAAATATTTTTGGAAAACCTTATTGAAATCATTAGGAAAGAGGCCGAATGTATAGTTTTTATAATTTTTGTCTGTCTGTAGGAAATGCTTCACGAGAAAATCACTGGACAGATTTTGATGAATTTTGTTAATGAAAGC
Source organism: Boloria euphrosyne (assembly GCA_951802675.2). Taxonomy (NCBI): domain Eukaryota; kingdom Metazoa; phylum Arthropoda; class Insecta; order Lepidoptera; family Nymphalidae; genus Boloria; species Boloria euphrosyne. Next base: position 12,346,283 of record OX637871.1, read on the forward strand.
AGGTTATTCATCTCAACATATATGATACTTTTTACTGCGGGAAAATATCTCGTCTCTGAAAAATATACTAAACTTTTAAACGGTCTAGGGTCACTCGCGAATCACACTATAAAGTATAAATGCGAAAGATTTTTTTTATATACGAGTAAGTGTGCTTGTTTAATGTTTACTACTATTTCACGCTAAAACAGCTGGGCGGACTTTGATGAAATTTGGTACGTAGATGGACTACGACCGGAAGTAGCACATTAAGTACTTTTAGTAGAAAAAAAAATGTCAAAAGACGCTTCCGGTTCATAATATCATGAATTTGTATTTTGCATGCATGGCTCCTAGGTCGAACTTGAGTGTAGGTTCTCTAGAATCTAGATAAAAAATTAAACAATACCAAGTCCTCCTTTCACTAACGTGTCCTTAAATACTTGGTGTACTGTAATTTCTTAATACATGTTTTGCAAGGGCAATTTTACTATTGAACGCTGTCACGGCATATCGGATTTTCGAAACTTATAAGACTGTAATAGTGTTAAATGGCCTGTGTGTAAGTAGCGTAAATTGGAGCAAATTCGGCAATCGTGATCGTGATTTTTTCTTATACAATAAAATATTATATTTATTACGACACCCAATACATTGTAGTTACGGATTATCTACCATGGATTTGTTCCATTAAAGATTAAGCAATTATTATATGTAGTAACGTATATAACGAAGCTAATAAATCGTATTTTAGTAACTCATAATGTGCACTAAGATAATAATTTTAATTACCTAATAACAGTCCTATTAAACAAAATCTAGTAAGCGTTACGCGCATCTATACTAAGTGGTATTTAAACTATTCTGCGTATTTAGATTAGCATAATCACTTAATGCTTTCCGTATCTTGTTATAATTAATTCGAAATCATTAATTTGGTATATCCGTAGGCAGTTTAACAGTAGATGTTTCATTGATGAGCGATGATATTTTCTCTTCAAGAATATCAAAACCTGTTGTTGTTAATCTGAGACATTGTGTACACCTTGAAAGGTATACCGACTTTATATCAGGTCACCCTTGAAGATAACCTTCAAACTCATAAAAAATATGAATATCGATTCACTATTAGCGAAGGTATCGCCTCTTTAAAGTCGAATTTTTTTTTTAATTTAACGTTAATAATAAAGTATGTCTTATTTAGTTTCAGCACAAGATTTCGACTGCCCACAGAAGAGTGGATTCTACCCAGACCCATACCAATGTGACCTTTATTATAAATGCAGCAGAGGTCAGTATCTTGTGTGAAAGGTCAACATGTCACTTAAATGTCACTTACCTTCATGCACATGGTTGCACACATGCACGATGTTATTTCATCTCTTAATATTTAAACACAAGAAAGTTAAAGTCAATGCAAGTTACATCATATATTTCCCAATTAAATATTGTCTACTAATAAAATCATATAATTGTTTTGTTTGTCATTACTTTTTATCAATTATTTCTACTATAACCATGAGAATAATCTAGAAATAAAAAATAAAAAAAATCGAAGCTTCTAAGTCTCGATTTTTTTTATTAATTATAATATTCAAATACGTGACATGTGTGACCATAATATAATGATTAATGATACACTACATGCATATATGAGCAATGCTGCATACAATAAATTATTCTAAACTAGTTCACTCCTACTTGACGAGGTTACGGTTAGGCGTACTCGTATCTATATCATAATATATACAATAATTTATTATGTATATTGCTTAAAGTCATTACTATGTCATATTTACGTTTTTTTTAATTAATTGCTCTTGGTAATTGAATACGCTGAATGAAAATTAAATCATTTAAACAATTTAATAGGGGTCGTCAACATTTTGCAATTTTATTCTAGGTTAAATTATTATAGATAGAATGTTTCAGCAATGACTAGATTCCTGCATTTCAAATTGATTTCTTTGAAGCAATGAATTTTGTAATGTATCAAACAAATAATAAACTCGTATAGCTTTTTTTTTTCAAAGTATTCATGTCGAAGTATCTGTGGCGCATACTAATATCTTATCTCTCACATTTTAGAAAAGTAATTGTAATAAGTATTAAGTGAAAGCTCAAAATGTATAACATTGGAATACAAAGCAGCGTTTTGTTACATTTAAATATATTTATACTCGCTACTTGGAATTTACGCGGAGTTTAAATTAAATTTTATGTTACCATTTGTGGGAACACCAAATCTTTGGTTTCTCATAGATTGAATTGCATAAATAATCTATACAGATTTAAAGTTTATCTTTGTAACATTAAAGTAGCTTTTTAATAAATCACATTATTTAACGTTTTTGTCTCTCTCCCGGCTGCTGCTGTCTATCAATCTGTTTGTTTCGGCCAATGATGTTCTTTTATAACTCGATGGTTTCGGCTAATTCCTGAAATAGTCTCTAGTCGCTAGTATAGAACACCATTAATTGTTGGTTCTCTTTTGATAAAAATATGTTCAAATATAAATTTCTCGATGGTAAATTCAAATATAGCATATACCTTGTTTTTTTATAAATTTTTCCTCCCAAAATTTAAAACAATAGAAATATTATAAGCTTCAAGATTTTTATTTATTTTTTATGTTTTGAAGGCACTGCGGAAACAAAACTATGCCCAGATGGCTTAGTTTTTTCTGACGAGAATCCTAACAAAGAACTGTGCGACATCCCCTCCAACGTTGATTGCGGTGACAGAAAAGAATTGCGTAAGTACCTATTTTCCTTAAATTACACTTGTTTTCTATGCAGTGGTGAATTGGGGTACAAATAAATAATTATTATCATTTATTATTATTGTAAATAAAATTTATCTATAAATTACTATATATAGTTTATATAAAGATAACTTTTATTTATTATATTTTTTTTATTACAGAGGAACCCAAACCCACTAAGGGATGTCCACGACAAAATGGTTATTTCAAACATCCTGATCCTCAGGTAGTATTATTTTTATTCTTATAATAAAATATTATTGAATAACGTATTTTAATTTATAAATTGCTATCCCTCCACAGGCCTGCGACAAATTCTACTATTGCTCTGATGGTATTCCTAATGAGTTACCTTGCCCCCCTGGTCTATACTTCGACGAAGAATCCTCTAACTGCGACTGGAAGGAGGTAGTGCACAGGACATGTGACGCGATTACAAAGGGTGATTACATTTTTTATACTTCTGTAATAGACTAGGATAAATCATTATTTATTCCTATTTACATGGCACGGTTTTAGTTTTGTGCCTGGATATAATCAAACGTCCTGAGTCACATATTTTTATTATATTGATTAAGATACTATCCCTAACTCTATATAAACCTTTATATAAATACTAGCAATTCCCGCGGCTCCGCCCGCGTTCTTATCACTATTAAAAATGGGGATTGGTAATAGAAGTTTGAAAATGTAGAGTTACAAGTATTTTTGATACCAAATCAAAAAAAAAAAAAGATTTGCTCCAAAAATAAAAAATAAAAAATCTGGAGGGGGGCAACATGTATCATCTAGGGGAATAAAAATAGCCTACGACCTATTCTCTTATCTACCAAATATACACACAAAATTTCATAAAAATCGATCAAGCCGTTTCGGAGGAGTACGATAACAAACACTGGGCCACGAGATTTTTATATATTAGAATAGTGACAAGCGAAGCCGTAGTTGTCATTGAGGCAACTGGGATTCGTAACATAATAGAATTATTGTTATAAAGACAAAATGTGTGGTCATCACTGCCACCACAGTGTGTTTGCATTCGAAAATATAGTTTATTTTAAGACATTTTTGAAAGCTTAGCCATAACTTGTGTATTGGGAACTATACGCAAGCTAACTAAAGGCTAAGCTATTAAAAGTTTAAAAAGAAAGCCCTATATATTTTTTAATCGACAAATATTTGTTTAAGTTTAAAAATAAATAAAAAATACAAGAAATGTTAAAAAATTTTGCTACCATTAATTATTTAAAATAAAAATTATATGCTATTATTTGACAATTTTAAATATTAAAATATTTTCAACACTCATTCAAATTTTTCCTATTTACAGACACATTAGACGACGGATTCTTTTGCCCTGACGGCGAAGTTATGGGACCTAATGGACGCCCTCTTCCTCACCCGACCTTCCCTCATCCCGAAGATTGCCAGAAATTCTACATCTGCCGTAATAGTCTCCAGCCACAGAAGGGCAGCTGTCCTTCTGGAAAAGTGTACAACGAAGACACTTTCATGTGCGACGACCCAGCGAAAGTTCCCGGATGGTAATTATTTTCTCGCTATATTTCGTGTGTAACGAAGATACTACAGTAAATTTAGTAGCACTAGATTGATGCTGTCTCAGTCACACTTTTGAACTTTAATTAAAAAAAAACAGTTTCTAGTCAAAATAGAAATAGCTTAAATTATTCCTATTTTAAGTCAATTTTAGAATATCTAATACTATAATAATACCTATTATATTATATTTATTAGTATTAGTATAGTAAAGTATAGTAATATAATAGTAGTAATAAATATAATATAATAAATAATGTCACTTAAAATATAAACTTTTTATTATGACATTTAACTAAAAAATTTACAGATTATTATAATATTATAATGAAGTAAAATAAATCGTACAAAAATTAACTAGATCTAGATTAATTTGTAAGATGATATAATTTTTTTTTTCAGTGAGAACTATTATGAAGGTCAATCCACAGAAAAAAGCAAGAATCCGAAAAAGGCGTAATTATTAATCTTTAAGAAATTTACTATTAGTGTTAAATTTTAAATAAATAGTGATACATCCCTAAATCTTTAGTTTTTTTTTATGATCCTAGTATAAATGACTTTATTACTTCTTTAGTTTTATTTAATTGTAGTGTTAAGACTTTAATTAAGATTAAGAGACAAAGAATCCTCATCCTTTACAAAGAAATTATTCTAAGATTTTTTTTTGTTTTCTTGATATAGATTGATATAGATATAGAATAAGTATAATGACATTACAGTAATATCGTAAATCCGCAAATTGTAGAACAATTTTATTTCATTTAGTATGCCAAAACCAAAGTATGGTAAATTTTGCAAAATTCATCCTGAATTTAACTGAGCAAACAGTGACTTAACAGTTTTTAACCGTGATAGGTAAACAATTCCGTGATAACAAGTGCCATCTGTGGTCTGTCTATATGTATGTATGTTTAGTAAAAACTCATTACCTAATTCATTTACTTAGAGATTTAATTCAACTATAATATCCTTACCTTTTTGGTCTAGTTTTTTATCTATACTTATAAAAAAATCTAACTAAGTCGAACATTAAATATTAAAAAAAATCTTATTAAAAAAAGAGGCCAAATCTATTATTCTTTAAATTTTTGTCTTTCTGTTTGTCTACTACCACATCACAAGAAAACCACACGGCAGATTTTGATTAAATATGGTATTTTGATAGCTGACTATCTGGATCAACACATAGGATGCTTTGTATTGTAGGAAAATATAAAATAAACTATGACAAATGCATACTAAGAGTCCGAGCGGAGGAAGGGTGAGTTTATACTTTATACCTACAAATAATAAAATTTTAATTGCGTCAAATGTGTACAATAAATAATTTTTAGAAAATCTTATTAAAATAATCGCTACAGAGGCCGAATCTATAGTTTTTACAATTACTGTCTATCTGTGATATACAGATAGACCATATCACGAGAATATCGCAGAAAAGATTTTGATAAAATTTGGTATTATAATAGCAATCCATAAACATACTTTTAGTGACAATATCTCATTTTTGAAAAATCTATTCTAATCGTAAAAATATATCTAGGGACAAACTTGAGTGGAACCAGGTTGAGTCTCGAGTGAACTGGTACTCGTATTTACATTAAATAAATTAAAATTATTTTATTGCACATTAACACTCAGCGCCATCTAGTTTCATTGTAATGTACGAGCTAGCAAGCTAGCGTTATGATTACGAGATAGTTACACTTCACAAAACTTCAAAAACATACATATTATTAACTAGAGACCCGCCCTGCTCTGCTCGGGCTCACTCTTATACGTCTTAACGGTTAGTGTAGATTTCTCAGAGATGTAATATTTGCTTGCAGTAAAAACTATGTTCACCCGGATGATCATATATCATCATACAAAATTTCATCTAAATCTGTCCAGCCGTCTGACAAAAATTCTCAAACGACCGATTGGGCCACTATACCGTTAATAATGACTATTTCAATTAGATTTACCAAAAATATTTAATTTATATACAGATTCAACTAAGTTAGAATTTTATTTTCAATAAAATACAAAAATTAAAAATGTAATACCTAGTTGACGAAACAATATTATGCAGTCGGAGATAATTTAGGAGCTTGTATTTTTTAGGAAAAGTATAAATTGTTATGCACAATAGTTCAAAGGTAAAATTCGTAGGCTCGTAGCAGTTATACGTATAAACGATACTGCTCTAATGCTCCCTGGCAAGGTTTGCGGGATAAAAAATTATGATGATAACATTTAGAACACATGTTACTCTTATCTAATTTCTGATAAATTTATACTAACAAACATTCAAAACGTATACTTCAGTAATGTATACGTATAAATCTCCGAATTAGGTTACAGTACCAGAAGGCAGGCGGAGCAGCGGGAAATGAATAATAATTGTATTTTAAATAGGTAACTATATAAATTTTCTAAACAACGAACACACAGTTTTTGTACCGTATGATGTATGTATGTATAATATTTAGAGCTACTTTCAAAGGCACACCAGACAGCATGTTATATCGCTACAAGCGCAAGTTGCTACAAGCGAGGTTGATCGACATAATTTGGCAACAAGATTCGGCTTGTTCTTACATCAACGCTTATGTAACTAACTGATACAATTATAAGTATTGGTTAATTATTCTTTTAGTGACTTTCCTGTGTGCTTTTTAAGGATGTAGGCCCGTATTATCTAGTACATTGTTTGGTGTATCTCTAATGGTTTATCTCGCAATAAAATCGCACAAAACAGTTTTATTTGAAAACCGCCTAGTGTCCGTTATTTTGTACAAATTTATTAATAAAATATTTACAAATTAAAAACACATAACTGACTTTTGTTTATAGCTCTTAGGTCTTATTAGGGTTTTGAAGAAATAAGTAGAATAGATACAGACTTTGTTTTATACTATGTATAAATAGTTACCCGAACTTATGTATGGTCACCCTTAATCAGTAGGTATTTAGCAACAAATGAATTTACAGCGTAATTTACCTTTACTTTCATTCAAGTCTTACTGCATTAAATATTTCCATTTTCATAATTCATTACGGAACAAAGGTCAACGTGAAAGGAAATGTAATCAAATAATTATATCTGAAAATTTTAAGTTTTTATTCGTCTAAAAACTTTTAAAGATTTCAATTAAATGCTTATGTTTCAATGATTCACTCTTTAAGGAGTTTTCTAAAGCTCTATTACTTAAAAAATGAAATAATTAAAATTGCTCATCTAGTCTCAATACATCCATGTAATATTGTCACACAAAGCACGCCGCGCGAGGTATATGGCCGTTTTCGTAATAGGTAACTCGAACTCAACGATGCCTTACCATATTCATAGTATGGTCGTTAGATGAAGTCGTATTATAAAGTAAATCTTTATAACGATTTATGATTTTATAAAGAAAGTAAATAATTCAATTCCTTTACAAAATTAACTAACAACAATTACAAAAATTGTAATATAAAATATTGATCGAAAGTGTAGGAAGAAATACACATTTTATAGTAAGTATATACTTAAGAATGATAAATATTTGACGATGTAAATAAATTATTTAAAGAAAATAGAATAACAATCTAATAATAAGATTTGATTAAATAAATAAAATTTAGGTATGAAGTATAAAATTGATTGCCAATTTTATATGGAAAGAAAATCGCAACCGTACTATAGATAGTGCGCCGATGGTGGTAGCAGCGGCCTGCGCTTGCGCACGCGCCAGTGCTGCCGGGCTGAGTTTCACGCGCGGACGTCACGGAACACAGGCAACATGAGAATAAGTGCACATTTCGCTATTTTGGGCCTTTGCTTCGCCTATGGTAAGAAATTACTATTTATATTTTATACGAAAAAAAACTAGAAACTTCAAACTAGAAACTAGAAACGTCGTTAATTATTATTAGTTAAGATTTTCTATATATTTCGTACTTAGTAATAATAATAGTACATAACAATAATTATGCATAATGAACTTTTACCAAAGTAGAGGTCGTTCGACTAATAAAGTTGTCTTATAACCAACAATTACGCTTATCATTAAATTTACTTTAATAAAGATATAACAGTCATAAGAATAAGATACAGATGTACTTCTCCAGTACTAGGTACTTAAATTCCTTGTACATAATTACTAATTACCGACTTCCGATTGTTTAGTTATCTTCTCTCCATACCGGATGTATATAATTATATATTACAAAACAAAGCTTTCAAAATATTTAATTGGAATATTGCTGTAATACATATATCTTTTTATGTTAAGTATAAATAACACTCATTGATTTGTTATAATATTATAATGAATAACTAGTTTCTGAGTTACGATTTAAAATAAGTAGTTTATTACTGGTAGCTGGGTGCTTATTAATGTGTCACAAATTCGTTTATAGTTAAAACTATATATTATATTAAAACTTGTATGACAAGATCAAAAACTGGATGTATACGCTCTAAACTCAATTTAACATGTATGCATATATATGAAGTTGTCCTTATTACTACTAATTAATATGTAATGATAATTGCAAACAAGTATTATTTACAAGGAAACAACGTACTTGTATAAAAATGAACGTTGTATATATTGATAACTGTAATATAAGTTGCGTACATCGTGTTTACTTACAACGTCAAAGTAGAAAATACGAATGAAAATCAATGACCCTGATCATCGAGTAAAGCGTACATTTTCTTAGAGAATTTGGGCAGATAAAAAGTGACTTAGATTTATTATTTTGATATATTATTTAGAACATTCTTAATTTATGAAATTCACTATTATTTGTTAAGGTAGCAAGTTTTTTATAAATGAAAATTAAACAAATGTAAACGAAAACATGTTTTTAACCCGGTTAATAAGCACTACTATGTTTAATTTATTTCTCTTATATTTGCTTAAAAACAAAGAATTCGCTTTTCGTAATCCTAACTTTTAATGAATAATAAATAATTTATAATAATTTATACATATTATGTACGTATAGTCGTGTAATAAGCTAATGTACCTATATACGTTGGTCTTTTACAAAGCTTTACCACGAAATGTCTCAAGGTTAAAAAGTTATAAAAGATATCGCACCTGTATACTTGAAGTGCAGTAGTTAAAATATTTGTTTCATGATGAAATGTTTTTCATGCGTAACGCCCTTGCTTGGATTCTAAGCAGTCTCTTTTTAATTTTTATTTTTAACTATAACTTCGATAACTTCGACTTCGATCGATAGACTTTGAATTAGGAACTATTATTAGCAAATATTTATACAAATATTGTTTTTTTTTAATAATGAACGTATATAAAAATAAATAAAGTATTAATTAATATATTAAATAATAAATTAAACCTTAAACTTTTACTTAAAGAAGGAATTCACAAAAACTCAAAGGAAATGTTACAGTTTTTAAAATTAGATTCAGTGCGATTGTGTTGAATCCTTAACTAGAGCAACATCTGGCTATTACAAATAGACCTGAAATTATCCTTCACAGTCCATTGCTCAACATTGGTAAGGGTTCAGAATATTTAATAACGAGTGGTGCGCTGCGCCGCAACAAATAACGTTTGATTGCGAATACGCCGCACCCGTCTTTCAAAATCATTTTACAAACTAAATATGTAATTTGTCAAATTTAAAAAAATATATAACAAACCTTATTCCCGTTGATATTAATTTACGTACAATGCAAAGTACACGCCTGTTTTGACTGAACCTAACCTAACTCCCATAAATAAACTTCATTAAATTCCCTATCAAATATTGCAATTTTCATAGTAATTAGTGTTATAATATATGTTTTATAGCGAAAAATAAAAATGGTATCTCATATTAAGCATCCTTACCTATACATACGTAACTTCCTTACGGTTTCCTAATCTTCCAAGTTACTAAAAATACAAAGTATATTTTAATTTAAATGCAATAATATAGTTTAACGGTACTAAAATTTGTCTTTGAAAATTTTTCCCATATTATTGAAATCGTACCAATTACGAGTATCTCACTTCATAAACAATTCAGTGAATATCAAAAGTAAGATGCAATTCGTTTGTTTTTTAATTATGTTGTAAGAGCGTTTCAATATAAATTATTAATTGTAAACGTAGCTTTATCGTTTCCTTCGTTACTCAACAAATGGAAAGGGGCCGGAATTGTTTAACTCAAGGTCCTCACCACTGGAAAAATATTCGGACTATTTTATATCATAAGTAATATATAAAATAGAAATCTATCTATGCATCTTATTCATTGATTTTAAATAGTGATGGTATAATCGTTTTTTAAGTAAAGTTTTGCACTAAAATACCCATTTTAGGACGAAAAAATCCAAAATGTTTTCTACAATAATAAATAATGTTTTACGTACACATAATGAGGATATATTTACTTGTTTGTTTTTTGTAATTACGACATATAAAGGTACTAAATATTCTAAGTAGTTCTACTAAAGATTGGTTTATTATTATTATTAAAATATACCTACGTCCAAAATATTAAAACTAAATGTCAAGTATGATATTGAACCATAATGCTTAAACATATTATACTCCCATAAGGATTACTCTTTGATTTTTTTTTAATATTGTTGCCTCTTAATGAATAAATTAACAATAAAATACTGTAGCTAGCTACTAAGCTACTTGACCGCTACGGCAAATTGCGGTTAAAATAATAACAGGTTAAAACATAGATCAATTATTTTAAATACATAAATAATAATTGACTTCTAATGGAAATTCAAAAAATTGTGAGTTAATAATAAAATATATAAAATGTACGTTTTTTAACATAAAAAGGTATTATCATAAGTATTCATTTACTATAAATAGCGTAATACGTACAAAACCACCAAGGCGAAAGCGAAACATCACTCTCGCCTCGCTTTTAACAGTTATTGATACAATATTGACAATTCCGAATTTTTCGACTTTCAAGCTGTTTTTCAGGACTTTCCCTCTATTATTTTTTATACTTAAACCATCCGTTACACAACCTAACACAGCAAAAAAGAATCGGTAAAGACGTTTTTGAGTTTAAGCAAAAAATGGAGCCGTGATTCTCTCTAGGCATAATATGAAGATACAATACCTACTTTAATTAAATTCTTACTGAAATAGTCATTATTGTCAATACAAAGGCTGAATATAAAGTTCGTAGATTTTTTTTCTGTCTGTCTGTGACCACATTAAAAGAAACCACTGGACCAATTTTGATTTGGATTAAGATCTAGCTATTCGGGTTAACAATATATACCCTTACTGCGGTGAAACAACTTATCTTCGAGAAATCTAGGTATGCTTACGGGGCTACTTAAAACGGCACTTGAGTCTCTAGTAGATATTAAAAATCCTTTTGTACTCTACATTTCTGGACTTAATTATGTCAATATGATATTTAGTAATAAATAAATTTCAAAATACTTTCACTGTTTAAAGTTTAAGGGCTTAGTTTTTGCCATTCACTTCACAGTTGCCTTAAGCCAAATTACGTGAATTATAAATATCTTAACCTAGTTTACTGCGATAACTTTTGTATATTTCAACATTTTTATGATAAAAATATTGCAGCAAATGTACTGAAACGAAAAAAGAGCAAATCAGCTAGCTATTCGGCAAAATTAATTGGGTTTTACAACTTATATATTTTATAACTGGCCATTATAGAATAAAGTTGTAATTTCTATGATAGAATTTATTAATTCTAAAATAGCTTTTTATCCATTTCAGTCAAATTTTTGTTTGTCACGACACGTTTGGACCGTTTTGAATCTTGACCGTTGACTTGCTGTGCCTACAATCGCAGTTTGTACTCTAGTGAAGAGTGCTAATACTTATGTATTTATAATTTGTATCTATTTAAAAGTTAAACATGCTTAGAGTATCAACTCAAAATATTCAAATCAAAATATTTTTTATTCAAATAAACTTTTATAAGCTCTTTTGAATGGTCATTTTTAAATTATATTTGTTTTTACATCATAAGACAAGTCACACGGTAATGAAACAAGAGTAGTTCAAATTGAATAAAACAAAGTATTTAAACTTACATTTATAATATTAGAATATTATTCATTATACAAAACTATCTAAACACGCATCTCAATAGCTTAAATAATCATTACAATAGCGTGATTGCCGCGACGGTGTATAAATCAGTCGTAGTCGTCGTCTATACAAAAGACTTCAACGAGTGCGTCTTGCCACATATACTCATACTGTTTTATAATTACTTTCATTTATTTAAAAAATTGGTTAAATTACTCTTTATTGATGTTTCTTACCTCATTAATTTACATTTATTTTACTTTATCTATTAATTAAAATATCTATTTATACTTACTTATCAGTTTAAAAAGGAAACTGTAAAATTAATACAATTGATACAAGTAAAAGTCTAAATTCTATCAATTTTTTAACAGAACCTGCACTATTTGCTATTTGGATAAATTTAAATAATATTTTTTTAAATAATAAATAAGTGTATAGGTATTTTTATTATATTTGGGACATTTTTACACACAGGATCATCTAGTTTTGTACGTGCTTAACAAATGAATGGGGTTCAAACCAGCGGGAGTCGTAAACCAAACGTGTACACAATACTCATATTAACTCGTTATTTAGATCTTGATCAAGGAAACATGACGTATATTCCATTATTCCAGATGTGTCTAAAGAGAAAGCTCTGTGTCTATGCTAAAGTAAATAAAGTCTATACAAACATTTAAACAAATCGTATGCGCATGCAAATACGAGAACAAATTATACCTACAGTAAATTGTTTCATATTTACGTACACGTAAAGTACAGTTTGACGACACGTTTGGCTCAGTTTGTAGTAATATCAATAACAATGGTGGAAATTATATGACGACACGTTTGGCTCGCTCTACCCTGCTTGCTGTGCCAGCGGTCGCGGGTTAAAGTCCCGCTGGGGGCAACCATTTGTTGAGCACAAATGTTTGTACTCCAATTATAATATGTATGTATTTAAAAATCTGGTATCCGTAACCCAAGCCTCGTAGCTTACCATGGAACTAGATGGTGCTGTGTGTAAGAATGTCGCAACATATTTATATTTATTTCAATTTTAAATATATATATAGACTTTAGGATTTTTTCTATAAAACTTAATAAAAAAAAATCGTCGTAATTTTTACTCTAAAATCTTATATCAGACAAAATCATAGTTCTAAATTAATTACTAAATGCTGCACTCAGAGTCACTTAATGAACCATTAAGTCGTTCTTTAGTATGGGGATTCTCAACTTAATGATTCATTAAGTGAATCTGAGTGCGCCGGTAAAACTCTAAAATATGTATTTCTTTAACTGTATATAACCACAAAATAAATAACCGAATAGCATAACAAATGAACAAGTAAGGATGTACACAGCATCTCCGCGTTGCATAAGCCGCGAGATGTAAACAGGTTTCACCGTCTTCCGTTCTTGTGTAATCTCTTATCGAATCATGCAAGTTTTGTTCAAATTATATCACATTACACATTTTGTCAAGTAAATTTATATTTTAAGTTAATTAATACATTTATTACGCAAATGTACTGAAAACTTAATTTACTTTAATTAAAATTTAACCAAAAACTGTTAATTAGCTAAAATTGTAGTAGTAAATTCAATACTTCGGTAATTTATGATTCATTGAGAAATCATTCCATTTACCAGTTGGCCGTTAGTGATAATTATATTTTAGGTAAACTAAATTTGAAGGAAGTTATTTATTTGAAATACATCGTACGAATTCGAAAGTGAAAGTGAAATTCGGTCTCAAAACTTCTATTTTACGTAATTATGGTTAAATATATTTTTTATGAATATTGTATTGTTTACTTGAACTTTGTTATGTAGAAACTTTATAACTATAGTAGTATTAATATTCTTTATTACACATTAGATGATGTTACATAAATAGTACAGAGACCAATGTGAGCAAAGGTGGACTTATCTCTAGAAGAAATCTCTTCCAGGCTCCAGCCAACCTATGTTAACCATGGAAAATAGTTTTTAAAATATAGTACTTTGCAAATTTTACCTAAAGATTTAATATATGAAATCTTTATTGAATTTTAAGAGTCATTTAAACATCAAATTTATTATTAATTATCTTAAAAATATATATATTTTATATAATTGTAGTAGGTATTCAGCTCTTTTTAACATCCCACTAATGGGCACGGGCCTCCCTTTAATACGTCGGGTTCAGGCCCATGTCCACCGTGCCACAGTATAATAATGAGTACTAGCGTACGTGCTGGCCAAGTGCGGGTTGAGGTACTAGTTACACATGTCTTTCGACAACTTGCTAGGTTTTCTCAGACTTGCAGGTTTTCTCACGATGTTTTTCTTCATGGTAAGACAAGTGGTATTCATGTTAGAAATTATTCGCACATTAAAATATAAGAGATGCGAGATCCAGGTTCAAACCCGCAACACTCGGTTATTCAAACGAGCTCGTTAACACTGCGCAATCACTGTCTCAATTGTAGAAAAACTCTAATGAAATCTACATCTACTCATATAGTTTATACTCTAAAGCTCATACTAAATAAAATTTACATACTTATTTTAAAATATCACTTTTGCCACATCACTAATATCTATAAAAATATAATACAGATATGACATAGAAAAAAGTAATTAGACAGACAGTTGGACAGTTACATTATATAATTTTTTAATTGATATAAAGTATCTAATAGAGTGATCTAATCTGACAATATTATACCGCAACGTTGGCTACAAGCCAAGGCTGACCACCGTGATACTACTTTCGCTAACTAGCCGCTCCACATGTATGGAGCGCTAAAATAACGCTGAAATTTAATATTTAACTTATTCTTTGTCCACATCTAATAAACTGCCCGATTAGTTCGTTATAGCATTTTGAAATTAGAATTTAATTGAGTATAATACATAACGCTTTATGCAAATTTTGATTATATAATTTAACAGAACACATTACATTACACAAAGTATTTTTGTTGTTTAGTACTAATACAAACTACAAGTAAAAAAATAGTAGTAATTCATTTCCGGTCAACTCCGGTCTTTTACAGAGAATTTCCTTACAGAAAACTTAATAACTAAACTTGGGACTTGAACCCAGAACCTCAAATATAACATAAAAAAACTTAAAATATAAAAAAAAAATTAGGAGTGGCTAGTGTATAGAGACAGTACACTCGTAGTATACATCGCTTACTTCCATGATTTGGGTATTATTACGAGCACAACATTGTAATTCATTCGTTTGACTAAATGCATAGTCATACCATTACCTAACACATTAAAAATGAAGTGACAAATATAATTATTTTTGCTTCGTCATTAGAGAAAATGCGTGCATCTCAACAATACATTACGCATATCTACATCCTATTACAGTATGTTACTTAATAGATCCAAACATTTGTCTGAGTAAGAATGAAAGTAAAAGTGAGCGATGTGTCGGTTGATACAATAAAGATATCGTGACGACGCTGTTGTGCTCACGAGAATAAACACGAACTCTGGACAGTCTGACATAAAATTGTATTATATAAATTGATAATTATTACATACTTTTGTTTCGCTCAGGTATGTCTTGAAGTTTCTAACAGTAATTTTACTGTTATTTTAGTTTGTAGTGCATCGGTGTACAAAATTTTAATCTAATCTGCAGAGCCATTCTAAAGGAACATAAATATACAGATAAAAATCGTTTTTATATCCAATTTAGTTTAGTTTTAATCGTTTTTGTATCCAATCTAATATTGGGTGATATATTTCAACTAAGAATTCTTTGTTTAATAGCGTCTCTGGAAATTTCGTAATACTTGTAAAAATTATAACGAAACATTTTTTTAAGATATCGCGACAATTGAAAATTATTTCTGTTCACTAATAATTGTGAATGCTGTAAAATAATAATAATTTTGTTTTACTATTATAAAGTAGTCACTTGTGCATAGAACTGTACAAGAAACAATGCGTATTTATGCTATTACACTTAACGGGTTGATTGCAATAATACCATCTTTTTAAGGATTTCATTTACTAGTAGGTACTTGTAATAGAGGAAAATTGAAATTATAGTTATTTTACTCAATTACAAACATTAAACCGTATACCAATAATAATAATAATTATAAAGTTTCTTTACTGTAGTATTTCTTGTTAAATCTATATGTAAGTAGGAATCTTATTTTATTTTTATTTAACATAGGTATTTATATTTATTCAATTATGAGTGGATAAAATAATAAATTCAGTAAGAGAGTTAAAATTAACACGTACATGTATAATAGCAATCAATCAAACCTGACCTCAGGCAAAGAAATCAAGCGTAGTTAATTATCTAATGTTTCAATAATTAACAACAATCGACCTTACGTCGGAGTTGCGCAATGGTCACGCTCGTGAGCCTAACCCCGTGGGTACAGTGAAAGTATGACAGCCCTTAACCTGTTAGTACTTTTAATTATAATATACTAGCAATTCCCGCGGCTTCGCCTGCGTTCTAACCAATATTTAAAATACGAATTGGTGGTAGAACGTTGATAATTCTTCAGAAATTTCAAAAAAGAATTCGCTTTTTGTAATAGCTATTAGCTAAACAGTAGGCAAGACGATGCGTCTTGCTTACTGTTACTCACTCACTCTTTCCATTGGTCAAAACAGCATGAAAATGTGTGTAGTAATTTTTAAGTTTTGCGCGAACAGACTGACAGACAGACGCGGCGGAGGACTTTCTTTTATTATATGTATAGATATGTTTACCTATGTTTTTATATATGTAAATAAGCCAAGCTAAAACATTTTTTTTACTCCTCCTAATACTGTGTATGTATGATTGTTAACCGATTTTTTATTCCTAAATAGTAAGATTTTAATTAGCTTTAGTTCTTATTGGTAAAAAAATTTAAGGAAAATGTTTTTTTATAGAACACTAATAATAATAAACCGACGTGTCTCCTTCTACTTTACTTTTTACCGCATTTTTTTAAAGTTGAAGTAAATTATTTCAATATAGACAAAAAACATACATTAACATTGTCAAAATCTACTAATATCTCTGGAACTGGTGACTCAAAGGCACCAGTTTCTCTCAAGATAAAGCAATTTGGTATTTTGGAGTAAGATAATTTAAAAATCCACCAAAATAAAATCAGGATATATTTTAATTTTTGTTTACTTTCAGCTCAGGCAGGCATTCTTCTCGAGCATGCGCCAGCGTGTCCTGAACAACATGGAGTTCAGGTAAAACATAAATCTTCTTATATATTAGGTACATGCTTATAAAAATTATTCATCTACCTACTTATATAGAATAACCTTTGAAACTACTCAACTGATTTGAATAACACGTTGTCATAGTGCTTTTTTGTTCAAACGACCAATTGACCGAAAGAGTTTTTAAATACAGAATTATGACTTGTTAATGTCAATTTTAATGGTATTAAATGCACAATTTATAGAGCTGTTAAGCTTAGAACTCTTTGTTCGAAAATCAATAATACATAATATTTCTAAAAGTAGGTAAACCCTCTTAATTTATATAAAACTAGCATTTCCAGCGGCTCCACTCACGTGTTAAAGAAACTAAATTCTTAGATATCACATACCGTGTGATGTTTTATAGTCAGTTTTTAACGGTTAATTGAGATTTCTCAGAAATTAGATATTTTCCAGTAGTAAAAAGTTTCCTATATTCTGACCCGGATAACCAGCTATCATTGTGCCAAATTTCATCAAAATCTGTCCAGTGGTTTTCTCGTGATGCGGTCACAGACAGACAGACAGACAGACAGACGGACGGACGGACGGACGGACGGACGGACGGACGGACGGACGGACAGACAGACAGACAGACAGACGGACGGACGGACGGACGGACGGACGGACGGACGGACGGACGGACGGACGGACGGACGGACGGACGGACGGACGGACGGACGGACGGACGGACGGACGGACGGGCAGACAGGCAGGCAGGCAGGCAGGCAGGCAGGCAGGCAGGCAGGCAGGCAGACAGACAGACAGACAGACAGACAGACAGACAGACAGACAGACAGACAGACAGACAGACAGACAGACAGACAGACAGACAGACAGACAGACAGACAGACAGACAGACAGACAGACAGACAGACAGACAGACAGACAGACAGACAGACAGACAGACAGACAGACAGACAGACAGACAGACAGACAGACAGACAGACAGACAGACAGACAGACAGACAGACAGACAGACAGACAGACAGACAGACAGACAGACAGACAGACAGACAGACAGACAGACAGACAGACAGACAGACAGACAGACAGACAGACAGACAGACAGACAGACAGACAGACAGACAGACAGACAGACAGACAGACAGACAGACAGACAGACAGACAGACAGACAGACAGACAGACAGACAGACAGACAGACAGACAGACAGACAGACAGACAGACAGACAGACAGACAGACAGACAGACAGACAGACAGACAGACAGACAGACAGACAGACAGACAGACAGACAGACAGACAGACAGACAGACAGACAGACAGACAGACAGACAGACAGACAGACAGACAGACAGACAGACAGACAGACAGACAGACAGACAGACAGACAGACAGACAGACAGACAGACAGACAGACAGACAGACAGACAGACAGACAGACAGACAGACAGACAGACAGACAGACAGACAGACAGACAGACAGACAGACAGACAGACAGACAGACAGACAGACAGACAGACAGACAGACAGACAGACAGACAGACAGACAGACAGACAGACAGACAGATAGGCAGACAGACAAAAATTGTAAAAAACTATAGATATATTATTATATGTGTAGACTAGTGCTTGTGTAATTCTTACAAGACATTATCATATTATCTCTATCTAAGAAACCACTTTAAAATGCAATCATTTTCAATTCTAGGCATACGCGCACCCGGAACTCTGCGACCAATTCTTCTTATGTACAAATGGCACGCTCACCGTTGAAACATGTGAAAATGGCCTTTTATTTGACGGCAAAGGCGCTGTGCACAATCACTGTAACTACCACTGGGCAGTAGACTGCGGACAAAGGAAAGCCGACTGTAAGTATTAAAAAAACTTGCTATGGTTTATTTAAGTATTATAAGCCTGCTTTACAATATAATGTAAAAATTTCTAAATATTTCAAGTATTTTATTATATGTAAATAAAACTTATAAAAAAATTAATATAAACATAAATAAATACGATAAACGCAATGAAGTTTAATACTTCTCTATGAATTACTCAAACATTTATAAAAATTATGGTACATTTAAGTCTGTGTACTTTTTTCTAGTGACACCTTACTCTACCCCTGGCTGTGAATATCAGTTCGGCATTTACCCAGACAGCGCTGAGTGCTCTACTAGCTACATCAAGTGTGCATTCGGAGTGCCCCACCAAGAACCTTGTACACCCGGCCTCGTGTACGACGAACGCATCCACGGATGCAACTGGCCCGATCTCCTGCAACCTTTCTGCAATCCTGAAGGTATATCCTAAATAAACTTCTTAAAAAAACTCTCACTTTGCTAGTATATTGTAATGTATAAAGAATATACAAATATATGTATATGTTTTACATGTAATACAGGATGTGTAATACAGGAAGGATAATTTTAGTAACGCCTCATCGTAAGAACGAAAGTAAATAAACATAGTAAAGGTCCCTACCCCGTTTTTTATCATAAAAATATTGTCACTTATCAGTGACCATATTAGATTAAATTAAATAGTTATGCTTAGGCCTGCCTACAGTGTGATTTCTTTTGACTAAACTGAAGAACGGCTTAGTATTACGAATTTAATTAGTAATCGAAACAAAAGAATCATCACTACTATAACTACCATGCCTATAATGTTGCATATTCTGACAAATTTATTTTGCTCAACAGCTGTAGTCGGCTTCAAATGCCCAACAAAAGTGCCAGCTCACACTCAGTCAGCTAAGTTCTGGCCATTCCCCCGATTCCCGGTTCCCGGCGACTGTCATAGACTGATCACCTGCGTAGAAGGCAATCCTCGTCTCATCACCTGTGAGGAAGGCAAAGTCTTCGATGATCAAAACCTGACCTGTGAAGACCCTGAACTGGTGCCTCACTGTGCACATGCGTAATTTTTAAGTAAATCTTCATTATAATAAAACGAAAACGAATAGACAGTCTTTTCATCTAAGACTAAGAAAAATCAATACCCTAGATAAATGAAATAATGCTAAGGTTTAGTTTTATTGATATTTGAAAAGGCTAATTGTTCAAATCTTGAGAAAATCACATTCAATCAAAAAATCACCATTTTCATTCATTATTTTTAAAAAGCCTCAAAGCACAATTATATTCTTATTTCGTTTTCGTTTTGTAATAATCAATAACTCTGGAATTGTTCCACTAATTTTCTAATTTATTAAAAATTTCCTAATAAACGTCTTAATGATTGAACACTAATAGGTTACCGAATACTGATGAATTGCGTGATATTAGTTACCATAGATAATACCAGTACCAATAAAAAACTTTGTAATATATATTTTTATAAAACATGTGTAAATAATATGCTGAAAAATAAAATGTAAATAGAAAGAGTACTATATATGTTAAATAATAAAACATTTAAAAGAACTTGACGTATTACTTTTTATAAACTCTAAATAATTACCCTTATAAAATTTTAGGCTTTTTAAAGAGTGTATGGGATTTTTTATTTAATTTGATCCTAATTTTTCTTTATTTTTTTCTGAATAATAATAATTATTTACAATAAAGGAAATTACAAGTTTGGGCCAATGGTTTCTACAGCAATAGATATAAAAATATAATTTTGACTAAGGGAGGCATTTACGAAACTTGTTAAGTTCAGTATTTTCCGCCGCGGCGCTAATGTTAAATTATTTACATGTAATTTATGCATCTTAATAATAACAAGTTAAAGTTTAACAACCACAATATACATGTAAGGCCCACATATTGTACATAACTGAACAGCTTTCTTTCAAATCGCTTAGGATCGCCCTTCCTAATCTGCTCACAAAAAGTATATAGTATACACTATGAAATATGTATGATATACGGGTATATAAAAAATAATTATATCACGTATGATCAATGGGTTGATAGTAGGGTACGTATTGTCAACAGCTCTTTTTAACGTCCCACTGCTGGGCACGAGTGTCCCTCAAACGAGGGGGATCAGGCCTGAGGCCATAGTCCACCGCGCTGGCCTAGTACGTATCAGCGGACTTCACATGTCTTACGAAAAGTTGCTCATCATAAGACAAGTGGTAATCAGGATAGAATCGGAGGTGTGAAACCCGGATTTGAACCAGCATCACAAGCGAGTGCGTTACCGCTGGGCTACCACTACAATTACTAAATATTTTATTTTATATTTCAGTATGCTTAGGTATGGTACGAGCTTGTACACCAAATGTGCATCTTGCCTTATTTAAAGTTTTATCTATCAAATGTGATAAACTGATATTTATTTGACAATCAATCTTACATCTGTAATTTGTATATTCCATCTTTTATAGTTTTTTCATTTAAAATCTTTAGAAATAATAAATTTTATAAATAAATTCAAATGCAGGTTTGACCGAAAAGGCATCAATCTCGTCTTCGATTATCTGATAATTCAAAGAAGAAAAAGTATTACATAATATTTTATCTTAATATATATAAATCTCGTGTCACAATGTTTGTCCTCAATGGACTCCGAAACTACTGAACCGATTTTCATCAAATTTTGTAAGCATATGTAATTTGGTCAAACTTACGAGATAGGGTAGTTTTTATCTCAATTATTGATCTCAATATTAGTTATTACAAATTAAATATTTATTATACGACTTTAGTGTGTATTTATAGATGGCGGCTTGGCATCTAAGTTGCACAGATTATAGATGGCGCGTTTGAATATAGAATTTAGAAATAATAGTAAATAAAAATAAAATATTTTATTGTAATACCTTTTACTTTACTTTTTGTTACTTTTTTATTTTTATTGAAGTGAACCTTCTCAAGCGACTTCCAACAAGGTTGCGTTAAACGTTTAATGCAACCAAGTACCAGGCCCTCAGGGACGGGGAAGAGTTAGCGCTACCACCCCTCAGACGGTCAAGGTGCGCAGGTCGGGGATCTCGCCCACCGCAAGTCGGTGATTTTTAATGTGATTTTAATTTTTTTTTTATGTGTAGCAAAAGTATTACAATATACA
Source organism: Boloria euphrosyne (assembly GCA_951802675.2). Lineage (NCBI taxonomy): Eukaryota > Metazoa > Arthropoda > Insecta > Lepidoptera > Nymphalidae > Boloria > Boloria euphrosyne. The sequence goes on from OX637871.1 coordinate 12,368,839, forward strand.
GCCTAACTTGTGACGTGGCTGCTCATGCTGGTAATCGTGAGGAATTGTTTTTGAAGTGAAATTACAATATCATTAGTATTTATACAGTGTGTAATCAGTGAATTAAATTTATAAAATTAAAGAAATTTCACTTCTGACATGTGCACTTTGTACGCACGCACTTTTTTTTGTTTTTTTATTATAAATGTACATTACATCTTATATTTTTATTTTAACTGGATATATAATACTTTTAAAATTGTTTTAATTGTTACTTATATTACATATTTATTTTTTGTAATCGTAATGAAAGTATTTATTTTATTTATTTATACTAATACATTTCGAGGTAATCTATTTGGCTGTATGTGTGCGTACCTTCGGTTGTAATTACGTTACACTTTAAGAAAACTCTCATTCAAATATTGAGCGGGATAATGTCTATATAATAACCATACTATTACAATTTTTAGGATTTTTATAATTGTATTGTGTTATAATTGTGCAGTGTTCAGTTTGAATATTTTTTAAATTATAAATAATAACATAAAATTTTATTGATTACTGTTTTTGTCTATCAATTTTCATATCACCAGCTCGAAAACATGTAAGTAAGTATTTCTAGATTACCTTTCATTTTTTTATTTTGATTTTATAATTTGATAGTTGTTAATTTATTCAGTCGTAAATTTTGATCTAATTTATTTATATAAATGATAAATTCTATTTTTTTTTAATTTCAGTATAATGCCGCGGAAAAAAAACTAACTTAAGATAAGATGAATAAATGTAAATTCAAAAAGTACCTACATGTTGGTTTGTGCTTAATTTCAACATTTCGTTTTATTTTCAATCCCATATGAATGAATCTATTTTTAATTTCTTTAGAGAATAGTAATTTGATTGTATCAGAAGAATTAGTAAAAAAATTATTCAATCTATTATAATTACTGAGCCACAGCAACGCGTGGCTGGGTCCGCTAGTGATACTATAAAAATTCATGTTCATAATATTCATGATCTCTACGAAATGCATATGAGCCCCTCTCACTCATATTTATTTATTATTTTTCATAACTTCAAATAAAACATTTTACTAGACCACTTACCGCTAAGGCTACGAGCATATTTTTTTCCAACATTCTATACATTAATGTGAACATTAAAGTAGCAAAATAAAATCACATGTAACCCGTAAAAGGTATATCTTTAATCAAACTTACCTTTTAAAGATTAAGGTCTTTGTATTATTCATTTCATATACAAAATTAATGTTCATATTTCGAACGTTTGAAGTATTGGTACATATTATTCAATGTGTCCATGGTATATGGCTAAACCGAATGTATTAAGGTTTAGGTTTATTATATGTTAGGTAAGGAACTTGAACTGGAGTTATTTATGAATGGTGAAAATATTCAAATTTTATGTTTAACTGAACACTGGCTTTGCATCTCCCAGTCCATATTTAACTTCAGCGGTCACCGGGTAGCTAGTATGTTCAACAGAGAAAAAGCTATACGCGGTGGCTCTTTAATAATTATTAGTAAACTTTTTAAATATAAAGAACGTAAAGATATTGTGAGCCTCTCTGTTGAGCAAACTATTGAACTAGCCTGCGTAGAGCTTGAGCACCTCATTGTTGTATGCGTATACAGACCTCCTAGTGGGTTATATGAGTACTTTGAGAAAGTATTGGAAGAAGTTTTGTTAAAATTAAATATTTCTAATAAGGTTATTATTGTATGTGGAGATTTTAATATTAATTTATCAGATAATTCTAATATAAGTCTTAGATTTAAATCTATGCTTCTATCATATAACCTACATAACTTATTTACTGAGCCAACTAGAATCACTGCTACTAGTGCTACATGTATTGATAACATATTTACAAATTGTAAACCATATTATAAAGCTATTATCAATAAATTAAGCTCAGACCATTGTGGCCAGTTAGCTTCCTTTTGTTATTCTTTATTAAATGCCAACAAAAATATTTTAAAAAAGTCTTTTGTACCTATAAATACTACACGTATGGAGAAGTTTAGAGGTAGTATTGTGGCTAAGCTTCCATATTTATCCTACATTAATGACCCCAACTACTTATATAACTCTTTATTTAAATTAGTAAAAACTGAATTTTCTACAATATTCACTTCTAAAACAGTCAATTCAGGGGGTCTCTTGACATTTGGTGAATGGGCAACTCCTGGCATTTGCAAGAGCAGGCAAAGGCTATACGAATTGTACAGTGAAAGAGCCTATAATCATAGTGTATCGTTTGCTTCTTTTGTAAGTGCCTACTCAAAAATGTTTAGAAGAGTATGTTACACGGCAAAATCCTTGTATATTAAAGACAAAATAAGAAATGCACAAAATAAAATCAAAATGACATGGAACATAATTGCTTGTGAAAGTGGAAGAGTCACAGATCGTAGCTTCGATTATAAATTAAATATTAATAATAATTTTATTACCTCAGAACGAGAAGTTGCATCTGAGTTTGAAAAATTTTTCACTGACATTCCACGGTCAACAACGCAATCTCTTAATTCGTCTCCAGACATTGCAGAATTTTTGTTAAGGGAAAACGTTAAAGAATGTAATGCAATATTTAAATTTAAACCTGTAAACCCCAAAGATATAATGGTAGCCTTCAGAAGCCTGGACATCAAGAAATCAGCTGATCTATGGGGTATATCTGTCAAAGTGGTTAGTTCGGTAATTGATGTTGTTGCACCTCATTTAGCTACTATATTTAATGGCTGTATAGAACGTGGTGTGTTTCCTGATCTAATGAAACACAGTAAAGTTATTCCAATTTTTAAATCAGGTAGTACCCTAGATCCTAATAACTTTAGACCCATTTCAGTACTCCCAACATTTAGTAAAATTTTTGAAAAAATCATACTCGGGCAAATGTTATCGCATTTTAATGCACACAACCTACTTTATAAGAAACAGTTTGGCTTCACAAAAGGTCGCTCCACAGCAGATGCTAGTGTTGAGCTAGTTAAAAATATTTTTGAGGCATGGAAGAGGTCGCAGGATGCTCTTGGGATATTCTGTGACTTATCCAAGGCCTTCGATTGTGTGCATCACGTGACGTTGATCAGGAAACTGCATCATTATGGGATTAGAAATAAGGCACTCAACCTCCTGAATTCCTATCTGAGTAATAGAATACAGAGGGTTGATGTAAATGGTAAGAGATCCCCTGGGGCTCCGTTAGATATGGGGGTTCCACAAGGCTCTATTCTTGGCCCATTTCTCTTCCTAGTTTACATAAATGATTTGCCATTTTTTGTGCAGGACAAACATGAGATAGTATTGTTCGCTGATGATACTTCACTTATTTTTAAGGTAAAACGTAATTTACATATATACGACGATGTAAACGATGCTCTCTCAAAGGTTGTCTATTGGTTTGATTCGAATAATTTATTATTAAATAACAAAAAAACAAAATTAATAAAATTCACAACACCTAATGTTAAACTTATTGATAATGGTGTAGTATTAGGCGGAGAAATGTTAAAACCGGTACAGTCAACTAAATTCCTAGGTATTATCTTAGATTCGAAATTGCAGTGGAATCTCCATATTGAGGAGCTAGCGAAGAGGCTTAGCTCTGCAGCGTTCGCGGTTAAAAAAATTAGACTTATTACTGACATAGATACAGCTCGCATAGTATACTTTAGTTACTTTCATAGTATTATGTCATATGGTATCTTATTATGGGGAAATGCAGCTACCGTTAATACAATTTTTGTCCTGCAGAAAAGAGCTATTCGTGCAATTTATAGTTTAGGCCCTAGAGTATCATTAAGAGATAAGTTTAAAGAAATAAAAATATTGACTGTTGCTTCTCAGTACGTGTACGAAAATGTTATATATGTTCATAAAAATATACACGAATTTCCCAAGAACTGCGACATGCATAGTATTAACACTAGGAGTAAAAATAAACTTGTAATGCCTGTGACTCGCTTACGACGAGTCAGTAATTCTTTTTATGGACAATGTATACGCTTATACAACAGGATCCCAGAAAACGTTCAACAAGCTTCTATTGCCAAATTTAAAAAAATTGTGAAAGAACGTTTGTGTACTAAAGGATATTATACGATTAACGATTTTTTAGAAGATAGTACGCCTTGGGAATGATGTGATCGCCACCAGGCTGTTTCAACCTATAGAATTATTGTTAATTTCAATTTAATTAAAAAAAAAAAGAAAAAACACTAAGACAAAAAAAAAAAAAAAAATATACATTAGTCCCGCTGAGTTTCTTTCGCCAGTTCTTCTCAGGTCAGTGGTTTCTTCCTTCCGAACTGGTGGTAGACTCATGACGTTCAGTAAAAAATTGTAATAATTTCATGCTGAATAAAATATTTTGAATTTGAATTTGAATTTGAATTTAGCTTTTATTGAGTATACTCGTATTAATTGAATTAAATTTAAAACAAGTATGTAAGATATTAATATAAGTGAGAAAATCGATAAATTGAAATAAATACAAGCCTATTAAATATAAATTTATTAACAAACTAGCGACTCACCCTCGGTTCGCTCGGGTTCGTCCCAAGATTTAGAGCGAGCGAAACCGCGGGTTCTGCTAGTTATATACTAAAACCTCTTTCGGGATCAGCATGAAAATCGTTGCAGTAGTTTTTTTAGTAAAATTGAATCTGTTAAATAAAACTATATCATAATGTAAAATTATCCTTTATTATCTAATCTAATTACTTAAATCTATTCTTCTTCAACTTCTACTTGTTTCCCTTTACTGGGGCGGTTAGGCTTGCGGCGTGATGGTGACCCAGCGGGCTTCGGCTTAGGGGTAGGTGGGTTCTCTAGTGCCTCTAATTCTGCGTCTGTTAACTGTCCCTTGTACCAGTCGGCACTGTAGAAAGAAATAATACAAATGAGAATGTTATTGTTAAGAATAATAATTCGAAACATAAATAAATATGTACTCTAAATATTTAAACGTAAGTAAATGCACGATTGCAATGGGAAAGTAATTGAAGTTTTTCGCACGGGCCAAGTATCTCTTCCAAGTGAAGGGGATCAGACCATAGTCCACCACGCTGGCCGTGTGCGAGTTGGCGGATTCACGTGTCTTTCGAAAACTTACTAGGTTCTCTCAGACATACAGATTTCTCATTATGTTTTCCTTCACCGTAGGGAAAATAGTAATTATGTTGGAAAATATTCGCACATAAGAGGTGCGAGACTTGGGGGTTGAACCCGTTTGACTCGATTTTTCAAGCAAGCGAATTACCACTAATTTCTGTCACAATTTGATAAACTACGTTTATAAACTCATAATAATATAAGTGAAGTGAATAAACTTCCTTAACTTACCATTCAGGTACCTTCCTAGCCCATTCACATTTTTTGCTAACATCATCGAAAGCTTGTCCGAGCTTGCATCCAGACCGACGAGGTGTCACACCGTTGATGCACACATAGAAGAACTGGCAGTCATCCGGATCCGCGTACCGAGGGTGCGTTAGTCCGAAAGTTTCATTTACAGCAGGACAATCGAATTTGAAGACATCTGTTAAAGATGAAGAACGTGAAATAATAATATATTATGGTATCTAGCTTTAAATCTATTTCTTTTAATTAATTAATGCCAAATAGGTAATGAACGAATCAAGTGTTTCGACTCGTGTGATTAGTCATTAGTATAATTAATGAATATTCCTCTTGTAAGTAAACTAGAACAGTGGATGTCCTTAGTAATCTTAGCATCCTGACATTGTTACAAATACATTACACTGCTTCATGTCCATTTACAATTATTGTCCTTAATCAACTAGATCTGTTATTAAAATCAGTAGTAATATGCTGACTTATTTTGCATTTTATTAATAACTGGCATCTTAACTTTATTTCACTCAGTCCTTAGGTGCCTAATAATGTGTTATTGTGTTTATACAAACTTTTGCAATTTTCGATCAGTGTTGAGTTACATTAATGACCGTAAAAAACTTTACAAAAATCAGTGACCAAAATTAGCTATTTTACTACTTTTATTATTTTTATTCTTGAAATTTTCAATTAAATTGATTTATTCTTAAAATGTTCAATTAAATTTGTTTATTTACTTTGAAACTAAACGTGTACTGTTTTTAGAAAATTTTACCGACCCCTTAATATGGGATATTACAATGATGGCACCTTATATGACAGCCGCGAGAAAAGATTATGGTATACCTACGAGTATGTGCTTTAAATAACGAAAATAACTAGTTTGCTTATGTTAGCCAAAACTACTCTTTTTAATCCCATAGAAATTCACATGGGCACGTAGTCTAAATGGTAAAACTCTTTTTCGCTCAAAGAATCAGATCCAGGAAAACACCTACATTTTTACTACAATTCTACGAGGATATGACTTGTACGGTATCTTGAAAATTAAATTATTATAGTTACTTATATTATTAAAAAAAAATTATAATATCGTCATACCAGCAGCTCCACATCCCTTCTTCTTGGCTTCATCAGCCCAGGTGCAGATGCCACTCTTGTCGTTGTATACAAGTCCATCTGGGCATGTGATCATGTTGAATTTGCCATCTACACAGTAGTAGAATTTGCCGCACTCCTTTTCATCTTCGTGGGAGAAGTAACCGTTTTGACGAGGACAGTGCAGGGCTGGGATGGGTGTTTCTGGAAAACAAAATAATAAGGTTATTTTCTCTTTATCAATAAAAATTAATAATAAAAAATATAAATTTATATAAATGCCTAAAACTTGCATTTTAGTTAAATGTTTTCTTATCTATATATACCACATACATTTATTAAAATATAGTAAAAAAACTTCGAACTTAGTCTTGCAATTTTAATACACGAAACTGTCTAAAGTTTTAGACTAATAATAAATTATTTATATCCGCGAAAATATTTACATATTGTGTCAAATAAATACATTTAATACTACATTGCCGCAATATCCAGTCTATCTGGTACCACTTCGTATCGAAGGGCATAAATCTGATTTCCTCATGTAGTGAGTGTTGTATTGACTGTTATATATTTCCTAGTTTAATAAAAAGAAAATATCAAGAAAATGTGTTCACTTTAGTTCAATGTTTCCTTTTTTTTCCTTTTCGCTTAAACATTTGGATAGAAGACAGTAAAAATATTGAGTGACTGTAGATTGAAGTAATTAGAATACATATAACCGCTTTCATCTCACTTAAAAAATAGGTTAAATTTAATGTATACCTAAAATACTTAAATTTTATAACTACAAGTTTTCTTTACATTACTAAACGCGGCAACAAAAGTTGTTATTCAATAAATTCCAGCTTTGCTCCAAGGCCATAGTTCCCTTGAGATTGGAAAGTTGTTCGAACAAAGTTAACCTTTAACACGATTATACTGATGCCACCAACCAGTCCCAAAATGGCAAACACGTGCCACCTCCACCTCACATGTGCTGACCTTTATAATCTATGATTATTTAACTTTGCGAACTTAGCATATAAACTATTCTAAATTTCATAGAAATATTATTCAATAAATGTATATGTATATGTAAATATTATGTTAATTTGTTGTTACTAATACATAAGTAAATTCAATTTCAATAAAATGGACTAGAGTCAAGAATATAATATTAACTAATACATTATAGCAAAGTGATAGTAAACTTACGAAGTTTAGGCCGATGAGAGCAGTCGATATTGAAGGGTAAATCACACTTCTCTTCTTGTGGGCTGTAGTCATTAAAGACCATACCATCAGGACAGAGCTTTTCAATTATTTCACCGTTTCTGAAATTAATATAAAATAGTTGTTAAATAGTTTATTTATGAGATTCTATATAAATTATTGCTTCAATAAGTTATTCTTTCACTAACTAATTCACTTCTAAGAATAATGACAGATATTTTCCTTGTTTATTATACGATTTCCTCATACTAAAGCTTAAATAAAGCTTCCAAAATAATTTGTGACGATGATTTGATAATTTTGAAAATACATGTCCTTAAAAAGGTTCATTTATAATAAGTAATAAAAATATTACTACCTGTACAAAATCTAAATGTATACCCAGGAGTATTTTAAAATAATACAAGCATTCAATTAAATTTATGGTTTACAGACACGAAATATTTTGTAAGATTTTCACCACTCATGCTGTTTAAATAACGCAAGTATTTGCAAACAAGTTTTTTGTTCAGTCATGAAATGAGTTTTATTTTTTATAAATCGATTAAGTAATTTAGGTAATGCGTCTTTACTTATGTTAGTAAATACATTTTAACTGTTAGTAGCTGTTAGATTTGTTTAGAAATGCATTATTTTCCTGCATTAAAAAGAATCCTATACGTTAACCCGGATAAACACACATTTCATACACACAAATTTCACACTTTTCACACTTGTGATATGGTTACACGCAGACAATTGCCATGTAAAGCCAGTCTCTCGTATAACATTTTAATGTATTACCTGCATTCATAGTATTTGTCGCACTGCTCAGCATCAGCAAAGAAGCCGTCTTCAGGACAGGAGTTTGTGATTTCTGCGTCCCGTTCTGCATCACGTTCTGCATCAGCGGCAATGTGGGCGGGCGGGTTAGCTGGCTTCCTCCTAGAATTCTTTGGTGTTGCTGATGATGCTAACACTGGAATAAAGAAAGTGTTGTTTCTTAGTAATTTTATTAAATTATCTATTGAATATCTTCTAATATATAAAAATCTCGTGTCACAGTGTTTGTTATCTTGATCGATTTTATATATATTTTTTATGTACTTATACTTGGTAGGTCTGTGAATATGTCGTAGGCTATTTTTTATTCCCCTAGGACCTAGGTGATAAGGAACGCCCTCTCCAGATTTTTTTTTATTTTAAGACCAAACTTTATTTTTATTTTTTTTATCATTTGGCATCAAATAATACTTATAACCCTAAATTTTCATCCTTCTACTAACGCGGGTGGAGCCGCGGGAATTGCTAGTAATATATAAATATTATAAATTGGATTTACATATTAATTAAAAAAAAACTATTAAGTAGAATTAATGTTTTAATATAATTAAATATTACTTTCAAATTCCTTCAGTACCAATATTAATCGCATTCATGATATTAAGCAATGTTCGTATTTTATCGTTTGAACATTCACATCATGCTCCGTTCATTATTCCGATATTGACATTGAATTAAATCGCAGGAACATAGAAAAAGCATGAACTAAATACATCTATATACTATATAACTGTAACATAAGTTGTTATACGAGTATATAGACATTTCCTATGAAATATATTTAGTGGTTTGCATTGAGTCAAGCCAGACTTCCTACTCGAGATACTAAAGGCCGTTCAAGGCGGTTCTCTTTCTTTTTGACATATTGTTATTGCTATTTTATAAATGTGTTATTTTCGTCTCTACTTCTGACTTCTATAAATATTTGTAGATTTGAATTCCTCATAAATGTCAAGCATATTAATTGTTAATAAATATGTTAAATCGGTTTTTAGTGTAACATTCATATAGATTTTAATGCTAACCTTTAATTTAAATTTCCGAAATATTTTAAAAATTTCTTTTAATCGTCATATTTTAACTTACTTGGTTTCAATAAATTAATTATAAGAAGTTATTTTACGTCATCGTAATAAGAAAAGTAAGTTATTACATCAAAGTCGTAATAAAGTTAAAGAGTACTTTCACAAACTATTAATTTTAGAATGTTCTAGTTAACACCTATTGCTTTCTCTCTATTTACTTGCATTTTATTCAAAATGTCAGGCACCTCTACATGTAGATAAATTTAACAAAAAAAATATTGTAATGAATATTTATAATAAATTTTGAAGACTACATTTTATTAGATTTAATAAAAAAAGGCAGTGGAAGCCCAGTGGTACAGCGCTCACTTCTATAGCCCAGTGATGCGGGTTCGAAACTCGCACCTCTGATATTTTCTCTTGCGAATCATTTCTATCATGATTAATACTAGTCTTACGGTGAAGGAAAACATCTTCTAAGACGAGAAAACCTAGCAAGTTTTCGTAAGACATGTGAAGTCCGCCAACACGTACTAGGCCAGCGCAGTGAACTATGGCCTGATCCTCCCCTCGTTCTGAGAGGGACGTTAAAAAAGGGCTGAAGATAAACAGAATAAGAAAATGGAGGTTCAACTATTAAAGTTTTTTTTGAAAAGACTATGACCTCATGACCTTAACCTGATTTTATATATTTATGACCTCACATCCGGTTTAATATAAGCAGTAATAGTTACTAAAAACAAACAAAGACGTGTGAAGCAATATTACGTGCCGGTTTCTCCATTACCTAACCGAACGAAAGTTACGCCTGTGCCAAAATACGACCACATCGACCTAAGGATATGGCTTAGGATAGGTATAATAAATTAAAACCAAACCAAACCAAATTGATAAAAATTAAACAATAAATATACTCGTATAACTTGTTTAAATATATTGCTATATTTTCTTGCTGAATATACCAGAAAAATACTGTTATTAATATATTAAAAAAAAAACTACTTGAAAACTCAGACTAGATCTTTTCCCATAGATAATATTAATGATTACTTGATAAGATTATTTAAAATATAAGACGTAAACTACAAATACTTTATTACGAAACTACGGAAGCTTATTTGACTTTATTGATAAGGAACGTCAATAAACGGAAGTATTGAATTGATTGAAATTATAATAATACATTAAAATATTTGTTTCCTTTCGATAATCTAAAATAATTGTTTAATTGATAAAAGTCTAATCATGCCAATCAATACCAAGAGATTTTAAATAATAACTACAAATTTAAAATAGGAATATATAGGTCAAAGTGATTTATATAAGGTTTCGATGACCTCACCAAACAATCACCTTTTTGAATGTAATTGTAGAAATTTCAGTTGAAGCACACAGAATATTGCACATTTGTCAACTTTATTGTTTTGTAGCTTTCGTGTGTCTCCACCCTTATGTCTAGATGGCCTTGATAAAACATTACCACACCTTTGAATTATATCTACTTTCATTAATAACGCTTAAAATATATTCGTAATTAAATAACGAAATTTGTATTAACTTCATTAAATATTTTTACGATAAGTCCAATTATAGGCACTTGCTTCATTTGTAATTTCATAACATAAAGTTTATAAAATAGTATTCATAATAAATATGTGACTGCATAATTTAACCATATGTATTAATTATAATATATGTTGACAGAATATTTGAATATCAAAACTAGACTTGAACCGGTGTTATCATTATAGAACTCAAGGTCAGTTAGTAAAATACCAAGTATGAAGTCAATAATTTTCTTAAATCAAAGTATGGTAACCATGATCTTACGATAATATAGATACGATACATGCGCTATAAAAAAAGCAGTAGAAAGAAAAACACAATTGAAATGCAGATCATAAATTGAACCTAACGGCATATACATTCCAATACGAAACTTACCAACAAGACACGCCAAAAACACCACTCCTATAGACCTGAACGCCATCTTGTGAACCTTTGAATAACTTCTAAAGGCCTATACTCTATATGCAAACACAATATGTCAAGTTATCGATGATGCTCTCACTACGTTCTCTAGCGCACTGACAATAACACTTTTTGTCCTCCGTTCTTAGCTGCTGATCGTTAAGCGAAAGGTTACGTTATCCACCCGTCTCCCTCCCACTAATATATATTTATATATTTCCATACTATTCACTCATGAGTTCTGAGAACATTTGGATCCTGTTATAGTACGTGTTCTGCAAGTGAATTATCATTAGAGCTCATAAATTAAGCTAATCGTCACTAATCGAATTTTAATCGATTATTATTAAAATTATGAATTTTGCCAAAACCTATTGTATAGTAGCATTGTTTTACAAAATGAACCTAATAAAGCATAATGAGATTACACAACTACTAGAATGTAGGTCACATTACCAAGAATTAATCTAATTACTAGAAAGATTGCCTAACTTTGCAAACGTAGCATATTTTTAATAATGCTAAGTTACTTTTAAAGGTATACTGTAAAGTAAGAAAAATACTTTACAATTATTAAATTTGAAAATAATTTGAATAAAATATAAACGAAACACGTTTATTTTAATAAAAAGCATTTTAGTTTACCCATTTTATTACGAATAAGTATATAACAAACTTTGTAATACATTTGACAACTTCGAAACCGATAAGTCGATATATTGAGATATCTTGCCACATTATAAAAACCTTTATCTCTAAATGTAATAATTGCAGTTAAAATATCAATTATAAATACTCAAAGCTTTAAGAAAATTATTTTTAAACATTTTACTCCTACATTAGACATCAACGCGTTCTTGTAATCAATTCATCATTTTCATATTAAAAAATACATAGTGCTATTATTATATTTTACTTATTCAGTATATTCATAATGAATGTAGCATATTTTTTTATATTTTAACATTAATTATTACATGCACACACACTTTCTTCTTTGTTTTTTTTTATTATTACAAGTTTATTACTTTTGAAACATTTACAGCATTTTATATTATACCATTACATCTTTTTCTCCGAAAATAATAATAAGCTCACAGAGTAGCGCATGGCAAGCAGTTCATAAGTGGCGACTCCAAATACCTGATATTTCCAGGGGAAAATACACCTGCCCGGAACCCTCGCTTACCTTCATTCACTTTCCAGAGTGGAATGCCAGAACTTAAAAGACGAAGTTTTCAATCTGTGTTACATCCATCCATCCAACAACTATTACATCTAAAGCATTGTGTTATTTTGTGGATGCTCATCTATTGAAATAGACGTCTGGTTGTCTCTTGCTACGTTAACTGATGTTGATCAAGAGTTCATTCTATAACCCTATTTAAGATTTCATATTTTCTACGCCTTTTCTGTACGGGTTACTCAGACACAGATCGCAGCGCAGTGATACGTCATATTAAATATTTAATCTCTTAAGGGAATCCTTTAAATGATCGGGCGCTCTACGCCCGAAAAATGAACGAGGTACAAACATAGTCTTAATAATGTTTTATGTGAACGAAAAACTAAATCCAAAATTAAGTGAAACTTTAAAATATCCTAATCTTCATTTATACTTTAAAGAGAGAAAAACGTTTTTCTATGTTTTTTTGTGATGGATGACAAATTTAAAATCCCCTTATTGACTTACTCGTAGATGAAATTGGAATAGAAAATAGTAATAAGATCTTGTAATGGCCAGCGATAGTTTGTGTCCCGAAAAATAGCCTTTGAGGTGGAGATGAATCTTGGAGATGAGGCTTGTTCGGGAAATCAATCATTTCTCAAGTAAAGAGGATAAAACTTATCATAACTGTGTGTTATTGTGTCCTCCGACCGATTGCGATCATGGCGGCCAATCTTATTGAGACTAGCCAACTGCACAGGAGATATTATAGTACACAAGTGTACGCGCAGACATAAATGCACTTTCTGTTCCTATCACTCTCATACTCCGGTGGAACGACTACTTGACACGACCAGTGAGAGCTAAGGCGCAGGACCAATGGCTTTACATGCTCTCCGAGGCACGGGGGTGACTCACCATCTATAGTTAGTATAAAATAGTATGAAATATACTAATGAAAATAAAGTAATAACCATTTAAACCTTGTAAGGACGACGAAACCGAACGCAGCGAGGGTGATTCAGTAAGCAAACATTCTTATCCAAACATTTAAACACTATGACATTCGAAATTGGTGATAACTAAAGTCAATAAATAATAATCTGACTCTGACTCCATTATATTTTTCACTTTATTCTTAGTAAATATTGCATTATTCTACAAAAATAATCGCATAATGTGACAACGTCTTCTAAACAAATAAAAACTTACGCGAAACATGTAAATGTCGCTTTCTTTATGCACTTGCGCTAGAAAGTACATCTCGTGCGAAATTCATTTCACAGCATCATTCATTATACAATCAATTTGACAAAAAATCACAAAATGTTCCGTTAACATTTGTTTTATGAATCCTAAAGTGAAAACCTTAAAGTCCTAGAGTGAAATAAATTGTTTTTGAAGTAAAAAAATGAAAATGAAGTAATAAAATGAAAATATATAAAAAAAACTTAATAATTTATCATTTTTTTATTTATTTACTTCAATTCTCATTTAATGGCGTTTTGATAGACACTAGTTTTATTTATCTGAATAGAATGATACAATATCGACCAATATTTCATGCTCTTCTTTTGTGGGATGGAGTATTAGAAATAACATGTCTTATCACGCAAATTAATTAATACTTCCACATTATATACTAGAGATACGTATTAACGATCTATGTAAATACATTTCTCAGAAATGAGATTTTTTCTGCAGTAAATAATGTTGTCTGTGTTGTTTATGCTGTCCTAGATAACCAATTATTGTCTTCAGCCCTTTTTAACGTCCCACAGCTGGGCACGGGTTTTCCTCATTAGGAGGGGGATTAGGCCATAGTCCACCGCGCTTGCCTAGTGCGTGTTGGCGGACTTCACATATCTTACGAAAACCTGCTAGGTTTTCTCAGAATTTCCTCACGTTCCCCATGATGTTTTTCTTCACCGTAAGACAAGTGGTAATCAAGATAGAAATTATTCGCACATGAAAATATCACAGGTGCGAGACCCGGATTTGAACACGCATCACTCGGTTACACAAGCGAACGCGTTACCACTGGGCTACCACTGCCTCTTTCTATCATCATACCAAATTCAATCCAATGGTTTTTTCGTGATGCGGTCACAGACAGCAGACATATGAACAAAAATTCTAAAAACAACAAGTTCAGCCTCTGTGCCGACAATAATGCCTGAGTCAATAAGAATTTCTAAAAGTACTTATTTAATGTACAGATTTAACTAAGTTAGATGTTTTTTATATGTATCTATATATTAAAGTAGATATTTTGATAGCGGAGCCTACCATACGATTTGCTTTTCCAACTTAGGAACATTCATGAGCAAGCGATTAGTAGCAGTATTCAAATATAAGTTATAGTAATTCACTACGACACCGCTTTGATAAATTAAATTAGATAATGTAAGCAATGAATTACAAAACAAACATTGTTTACCCTTAAATAAAATAAAAAGATTGTAAACTAGACATTGTAAATAAATTAAAGGATTAATTAAAATAGTTTCGTAGGCGTCAGCGTGAGTCCAGACTACTAAGTAATTAAGCAAACGTGTCGTTGGACCCACGCGTGCATATCTATTGAAGTTAGCGTTTAACATAAAAATACCTTTACTTATATGACAATATAATAAAAAAATATAAAAATAATAATGTAACTTATGTTAAATAGATAAAATATTATATATAAAAAATAATGTTGGGACATTAACACACACTACAATCTAGTTCCATGGTAAGCTAAGAGGCTTGTGTTATGGATACCAAATAGTTGATATACTATACATAATATTATATTGCTTAAAATGTAATATTAATATAAGCTCCTATGACTAGAGTACTAGCATTCGTGTTCATCACACAAATGAATGTCCCCACCGGGACTCGAACTCGCAACCGCTAGCACAAGTAGTGTCTTCAAATTATATTAATAACTTAATTGTAAACTTTTGTTGAATAATCGAACCCAGTGCTATTCTACATGGCATGTTACATTGTACCTTAATGATTTTGATTTTCCTAATAAAAGTTATGACATTGAATTACTAAACTTTTGATAGAATTACAAGATAATACCATACAAATTCAAAATAGACAAGTACTTACTTAAAATATTTCCTTTGAAAGGATTTGATTGACATTACACGGTACAAGTAAGGAAACATCGCATCGGGATCAAGATGGAGTATTGAATAATGTAACGTACGGGACTCCTCAGATGCTATCTGCAATAGGTACCTGTCTGAACAGTGATGCATAGGCGCATTTAGATCGTATGATTCAAACACGCCGCTACAGCCCTGTACATTTCTTATAGTGAAATAAAACTTTATTTTTCACATACATATATCTCATTCGTTTTCGTTGTTTTACATTTATCTATTATTGTTCTTATGAATAAATATTTAAAAAAAAATAATATAAATTGTAAAGGATTTTTAGAAAGGAGAATTTATAGAAATTAAAAAAAAAGAAAGAATAAAATCGCCTTCTAGGTAATTTCCCTGTAACTTGCAAATACAATTACTTAGTTAAATTAAATTAAATGAAGTTCTTTTTATATGTCTGATACCTAAAAATATATAGATGTATGTACATTATACCAAAAAGTTTGTGTTCTTAAAATAATACTTTTTGATTATTTTATATTATAAAACAAGTGTGACTTTCTTGATACGAAATAAAATAATATATTTTATTTGAATTCAACAGACATTAATGTTCAGTATGTGTTATTAAGTATTAAAGTGTTAAAATAAACAATAAAGGTAATAACCAATAAAGATTTTAAATCAGCAATATATTTAGAGACAAAGTGAAACAAGCATACCCTTTTAGGACCTATGGCGCTTGCAACATATCCCACGTACGTATACTTAGTACTTGTTTTGAACATGCGACGCTATAAAAGCTAGGATGTAGCTATATCCCTGACATTGCCCTTGTAGTCTCACTAGATATTGGAAGGATGAGGATCCTTCTTGCAGTAGCTTTCGTGTCGGCGCTGTGCGGCGTACAAAGTGCCAGCCAGCTTTTCAAACTTGAAAAAAATAATAGGCAGAAAAGACTTATTTGTAAGTATTTACTTTTATTTTCTTATTTAATTTTATATATTTGTAAAATTAATAATTTTATGTATAGAAATAATTTTAGTAAAATTAATTTAATTTAAATTTATTTCATAGTCGTTAATTAAAATTGTTATTACTATTAAAATATTTCATTATTCATTTTCTACAACATGAAAAGATTTTTAGAATTTTATCGTGTATTTATTAAAAGTTGAAAAATATAAAATTATTTATAACTAAGAACGATAACGTCATAAAATAAAAACGCCGAAGAAAATAAAAAAATATGTTAGAACAGATCAACATTCAACGTGGTTCATTTGAACCATATTTTATAATTAAATTTCCCACCGCAGGCTACATGAAGCTTATAACTCAAGTAATTTATTCTTTCATACAATTTTAATACATACATCTATCCTTCCCGTTAAGCTTTCAAGTTAACAAAGATATATTGCTTCGTAATGAACGGGGTAGGCTGCTTTATAACTAGATAATCTTTTTCCAATTCCGCCGCGTATCATTTCTTTTTTTTTATAACATATAAGATTACACCAGGATAATATCTAAAAAAAGTTGATTATTATTATAGTGTCTAACAAGTTTGTATAAGATAATTAAAAACTATTTTAATTTTTATTTAAAAAATGTCAACCAATATTTTGATCACAACTGTAGTAAAGAGTGTTTTACTCCGCAGTACTATTTTAGGCCTGATTAAGAATAATTATTACTAGAATAAATATCAGATTTACGTTAAAATATTTAATATTAATCATACTTTAAAACTGTGAAATTTAAATGTGCCTAATTTGTTCTAGTTTATGATGATCAAGGGCATTTGATGAAAAACTATGCAAATACTCTTTACCATTTCGGACCAAAAACACAAGAAAATCTGTTTCAATGGACCTTTTTAAATACATACTTAAGCCCTATTTTTGTAAGTACCTATCTATATATCTCATACCCGCAAAACAAATAAATATTTACTACAAATATAATATTTTTCCAGCCAAATTTAGAGCGAACTTCACTAGCATACATGGTTCCAGTATCCGACGCAGTTGTCCAACAAATCAACAAAGATCCTATATACCAGGACAAGCTTTTATACCTTACATATCTTGACCCCATAGTTCAGGCTAACCCTCTTTGCAATGGAAAACGAACTCAGATTCCATCATCGAATCTATGTAATAACTACGTAAATTGCTGGGATGGCTGGGGTTTCGAACAGGAATGTCCGCTTGGCTTATTGTTTTCAACTGATGGATTCTGCGATTACCCGATGAATGTTAATTGCCATAATAGAAAGTTGAAGAGTAAGTACCTATTTAAACTATATTTCTATAGTGATATATAAATAACCCGTGTCACGATGTTGGTTCGGGATAAAATCCGAAACTACTAAACCGATTTAGATGAAATTTTGAACTCGAATTAGAACTAATTTAAGTGTTATAGTTAATATATGTATAAAGCTAAGTCTCTCTACGTTAATATTTCTCTGTCTGATCTAATACACCAGGTTGATTTCAAAAAATAGTTTCTACAACGAGGTACAAACTAACTAGTTATATTGATTAAAATAATGTAGATAAATTACATCCAAGCGCTTATAAAAGTTCCAGCTTGGCAATTTTTTTAAATTTTTATTTAAAAAAGAATATGAACTAAATTTTTAATAAAATCATTATAAGAATCGGATTAATAAAATCATCCACGACGATGATGTTACATGATGAAATAAATTTTATTACCTTCATTGCCTATTTTAATAAAAAATATACAGTTTTATCACATTATACTGTATTTTCATATCTTTGGGTAGAGCTAAATTTTACACTTTGTTTTTAAAAATAATATATATAAAACTGCCACTAAAAAAAGTGAGTTACTTTAATGCAGGCTGTAGTAATCCATCCACTTTTTAATTACAGCAACAAAAACATCCAAATAGGATATCTTCGCGTTAATGGCTCATGATAACTTGATCATAACATTTTATTAAAAGTTAACAAGTGGTTTTGCCTATCTTGTACCCTTAATATTATTTTAAATGGGCAGAAGAATTTTAAAAAGTAGACATCTACATTTACTCACGTATTTAAATTTGACATTTTGCTCAAAATTCTCAATTTAAACATAATATGTAGTAGTAACATAAACGCCTTACTTTACATTTATTGCTTTAAATTTTAACGCAAAAAACTTATTTTCTTAGACTCATGTCATCTTAAAACACAGTATTTTGTCTTATTCCTTACATATTTTATATTAGTTCTAGTTTTATTCTGAATTATTAAAATTATTATATTTCTTTACGTACTTAACAAAAAACACCACAACATAAGGTACTCTTCTGTTGATATGTCTCCTATTAAGAGAATATCTTTTATTATTGAAATATTCAGAACCCTCCTTCGTGAGATCAACTTCAATGATAAATGAAATTTAACCAAAAAAAATATATAAGCATTCATCTAGATCCTTCTCATTAAGGCTTGAATATAAACTACCTTTTGTATATCAAACATTAAATGTATGTATATTCATACACATGTTCATATAAGGTAATGCAAACTTATGTTATGATATGACGCTGATACACTTTAAGTGGATTACGAAATCCATATAAGTAGCTTTAACGATAGTATCTTTTTAAAAACTTTATTTTTATAGTCCTTAAACTTACTTAGTTGGTAGATTTAAAAAATTAAAAGTAACAGTGGGCAAAGGCTTATTGTTTCTATTTTAAAAGCGTGGGGTTATCTTTACAAAATTCTAGATTTAATTATATGGAATTGTTTTATTTATTGTTTTAATTTAAGCAGAATTAGATATTATCATTTATAAAAAAGAATGAATAACATAGCGTAAGACAGCATTTTATATACAAAATATTTTGTTCCTGCCCAAAACTAACATTTAACTTCCCAATGCAAATGGCTATTAATATTTACTTGATGTCACAAGTAATAAAGTTATTGAAATTGTAAAAATATTTATATTTTTTTAATATGCTATAAGTATTAAGACATTTAATATTCAAGAAATGCTGCAAAGAAAGGCTTAGGGCATCCCTTGACAAACTACACTTATCCAACTTTTATAGTGTATTTTAAATTAAACTATTTCTTTGGGTTTTTCGTCAATTTATTTTAAATTTAGCCGTCGTTTCGATAGAATTTAAATGACTTAAAATTAAAATAAAATAATGCAGGGTATTTCGGTGCCATTTATAATTTGAATTCCTTATTTAAAATTTTGTGTGGGAACTGTTTGTAACAAGTACGTATATAATGACCTCTGAAACATCTCAAAATCTATGACTATGACTGCTGTAAAACATTCAACTAGCTACTATTTTGCTTCGAATAATCCTTTGCTTTCAGCTGGATCCTTTTGATAAATGAAAACCATAAATAAAGATATATTTTATACTTTGTAATTATAATTTATTTTCAAACACCAGATCCCAATCCGCTGTGTGACAATGATTTCGAAGCAACCGTGAACTCTGCAAATTGCAACGAGTTTTTCATTTGCGTTAACAGCATTCCTGTCACATTCAAGTGCCCTGGAGATTTGGCTTTTAGTGAAGTAAGTTATTTTATATAAAGCATCACAGCTTATAATGCATACTTTGCAGAAAACGGCAGATGTGTCCAATTGAGTTAAACTATGACAGACAAATTTGGTTTAAACTCATGTTAAGCATCAAATGACGAGGTCATTTGCCTTTCTAAACCAGTCACGGATGAATTTTCGAAACTAATATGGCTTATTAATATTAAATTTCCCTCAATAGGTACTATATAACCATATGACATGGTGGTACTTCACTGTACGCCAAAGTTGCATAATAAATTACGGTAACTAAGACTTCTAATATAAAATAAATGTAATGATATTGAACTATATTGACCATTTATTAAGGCTAGAAAAAATATACGTCAAAATTTGGCTATCATAATTCGTTAAAGATACGGAAAGCCCGTTTTCCCAACACTAAATTCATTCTTTTTACATTTTATGTTTATATGGGCTTAAATTATTTTTCAGAGATTGGGTGTATGCGACTTCCCTTCTAGAGTAGACTGTAACAGCACTAATGATGCAACATTATCACCATCTGATCCTCAAATCGTCCAACTATCTACACAATCAAGTCGTATAAATGCTTCGGTCACTCCTGGGCCTGTAGTACAAGAAGCTCCTATGGTACGAGATAAGAATATGGCTGTTAATAAATATGAGTACAACACTCAAAGTAAGTAACCTTTTTGTATTTGTATATTCTAAAGTAACCTCATAAGTAACCTCAGTACATCGCTTCCTAAAATACTTTTCAAGGGTATAGGCCTATTCTACCTATTGACAAAGCCATTGTCAATAGCCTATATTTAAATTGGATTAGCTATTTAAAAAATTAGTAGATAAATAGGTCTAAGAAATGATCATTGAGACTTTCTTCTCGTTAAAATACGATCTTTCGATACTTTCGATTCGTACAACATTCGGATAAATAAAAAACAAATATCCGTACAACTCATGAAAGATCATTGGAGTGGCAGCTGTGTGTTGAAGTCAGATAGGTGTAGAGTCATTTCTAGTTTATAACATCATTGCTTGTTATAATATTACTTATAATCAAAACTTTTTCCTTCTAATTAAATAAAAAAAATAAACAATTTGTTATTTATTTTAATAAGGCTAAAGAAATATATTGAAGGAGAAATATCAAAATTGCCTGAAAAATTCTCCATCTTATTAAGAATGAATTGAATGATTATAAGATTTATATATGAACCTTATTTATTAAAATCCTTTTGGTGATTTCTAAATTATAAATTTACATATATTAATTTAAAATGAATATACCTTACTTTTATGTTGTACTAAAATAAATAGATCGTTAAGGTACTAAAACTTACCCAACCGATATCATATTATGTTTTATAAGACAACGTTATTCTTATGTTCCAAAGAGATGCGATCGGTTAAAAAAATTAAATATAAGTACAATTAATATCGCGCAATTTATCATTAATTATGTTTTGACAGCTTGGTCGTCTACACACGTGGCCATTTCTCGTCAGGATGCCATCCGTCAACTTAAGCTTGGGTCCATCGATGAAGCTAGTATGAAAAACTGATTTTGCAATAAGTATTTCGTTAAAATATATTTACATATTATGTAACTTGTAGCTAATTTATGCAAACATATGTATGGTAAACATGCCTTTTTATTTAACACAAAAATACTAAGTTTTTGGAATTAATTTAAATTTTATTTTATGAATTATGAGTCAGTATTATATTATTATATGATAAATATAACAGAAAAAAATCTTGTATTATTTGTTTTACCTTTCCTCTAATTACCTTAATTTACGATAGAATTTTTAAAAATCATATTTATGACCACATTTTAAAACAATTTTAGTTTTATATATAACTATGATAACTATGGGTTTATAAAATAAAAGAAAATTTATAAAAAAATCGAAATTTGATTACGACTTTATTTACAATTATTTATTATTTATAAAAATATCCTAAGCATTAACTTACGCTACGTTACTGACTAAATTTTTGTTTATTTCGACACAGCACCATCAAACAGATGGTACCATATCAAAGTAACCGAAGTGACAGCTATCATTTTTTGGCAACAATTAAATTTTTCATTCACATGAACTTTAATTTTTTGACAAAAAATTTTGTAATGAGTATATAAAAAATTCTTAAGACTTGAGTCTGCCTTATAAATTAAAATGTTCGAACTCGAGCGCCTCTTCAGACAGACCGTCAATTCTAAGACGATAACGGAAATTCTAGAACAACTTAGAGCCCCGAAATTGTTTTCTCGAGAATATTATATAAAATATTTAATAAAATATTCAATTTATATCTAAAGAGGCATTCATTTTTTTAATAAATCGAGAGGGTTAAGTTTTAGTCTGTTCTTTGAGTCGCTCCTTGACATTCAGAATCCCAACTTCTTGAGCGCCTTTAGGTCTACGTCACCGTAGTAGTCTTCACTGTAAAACAGAAGGTGAATTATAGCGAAGAAGAGTTTTATCGGACAATTGAATATGTATTTGTTTTAATATGAATTTACCATAGATGTAAAAAGTTGATAAGTATTATAAAAATTAAAATTAAGCAAATGACAAGTAAATAAGACAAGTTAATAAAAAACACAAAACATACCTCGAGCTACCAAAACTGTCACCTTGTTTTGGTGATACCAAAGTGAAAAGGCTGGCTAGTTATGAGACTACTAGTACTAGAATTAAACATAGATTAAGAAAACAAGAAATTACTGAAAGATATAAGAGAGTATTATAATGTTATTAGAAAGTGTATGCAATAAAATAGGAAACAGAGTGGATGTGAAAGTACTGTTACTGGGAAACATCGTGCAAATTGTGCAAAATCTAGTAGATCGAAAATCACACAACAGATTATTTTTTATATATTTTGTTTATTTTATCACTAAACATAAAACTTAAGTATTACAGTTTCTATATCAAACAACAACACTCAGTCGCAGCGAGATAATTTAGTACATAAGTATTATATATTTACAAGGTCGTGGCTTTAGAATTGGAATATTGAATATATATTATATATGTATCATGTCCTGTTCCATCGTTCCATACCTAATGTCAAGAAACATAAATGCAGACGAAATTCATAAAGAATGATCTTTAACAAATTACTCGTACCTAACAGGACGGTACCAAATTTAAATAGAATATAAAATAAATACTACCGCTGTACGTTTTACAAACTTTCTTATCTGCTTTTTGAAACTGTTTAAGGCTACAACGAGAAAATTATTTGGCAAATGAATGAAATGAATACAAATCAATTGACTTCACTCTCTTAATATACGAATTTGAACCTGGAATCGTGTTGCGCACACCAAAAGCAAAATTATGTACATTAAATTAAGCTCTGATAGAACTCTCGTCAAATAGTAATTGCTTGTGATGTGTGAAACCTAGATAAAGTAGTGAGTATTATAAGGCTAAGGTGGGAAGTTAATATTTAGTTTTCTTTTTGGGGACGTGGTTTGATCTTGGGCTGGACAGATTGGGACTGGCTGCTGTGGAGGCCGGCGAGCAGCTCGCTCTTGCGGATGGCCTTCAGGTCCAAATCACCGTAGTAGTCCTCGCTGAAAATGTACGCCAACCTTACAACCTGATTCTAACGTCTAAATTATTTTAAATACCTATACTATAGCCTAACGTTCGCACAAAGTCGCTTAAAAAGATTATAATTCCTAGCAACTTTTACTACTGATAAGTTGTGACTACGAAGTAGGTATCATTAATTGTGTAACAAGAACTCGTTCACAACATTAATATCGAGAATTAACTAAGTTGCCTTGAAATGGCAACAAGAATACTAAAACCTAACCATTCGCTTTATTTCAGAAATTCTT
The DNA here is from genome assembly GCA_951802675.2 of Boloria euphrosyne. Classification (NCBI taxonomy): domain Eukaryota; kingdom Metazoa; phylum Arthropoda; class Insecta; order Lepidoptera; family Nymphalidae; genus Boloria; species Boloria euphrosyne. Next base: position 12,393,037 of record OX637871.1, read on the forward strand.
TTTAATACGTTAAAGAATTGGCTTGGTAAAATTCCAATATTCGACCTTCATTTTTATTAATTTCTGTCCCAGTAATTAAATTTGAATGTAAAAATGCAAATTACTAGTTTCGTTATAGTTTTGCAAGAAGAGACTACAATTATTTTAAATTCAGTTATATCATATAAATTCAATAGATGATCCAACGGTCATTATCATACTCTGTTATATACGGCATTGACCAAGAAAGACATATTATATGTGGATTCAACAAGTTTGTCGGGCACAGAATTTGTCTTAGTCATGGAAATTTCATAGATGACCTAAATTGCTAATGACAAGCGTAAATGACTGCGAGTCGCATAGTTATCACTTGGTATTTAGGTGGGCGAGCTTTTATTCTATTTACATCATGTTTAATTTTACCTACATAGGAACATTTTGCAGAAATCTAATTTTATAAGTGCAGATGTTTTGTTAGTCACAAGGAAGATATTAAGTTAAGGGACAAAAGATGTTATTGACTTATTAAACAGCACCAGTAGTCGACTAGTGAGTTTGGAAGTAAAGAGTAAAGTTATTTAGTTAAGACTGTTTTACTTGAACTAGAAGAATAGTAGAACTAGAACTTAGAACTTGAATGAATATGCTTACCATCCGGGAACATCTTCGGGATCTTCGCAGTTACCAGTACCGTCAGCATCACCGATCTTGAAAACGGTGCCAATTGGGCATCCGTATTCACGAGCTACTCCCTCGAGACAGATGTAGTATTTGCGGCAGTCTTCAGGATGAGCATGACGACTGAAAGACCCAAGGTTGGCGACTTCACCGGGACCGCAATGGAAACCGTTTGCTACCTCTGAGAAAATAAAATACTCCATCAGTAAACTTCCAATAAGAACAAATATTTAACTTGTATAAGTAGTCTAGAATAATTTTAAGTCCAAAATTTCTTTTAGAAGTAATTATATTCGATTAAACGCACCCTCATTCTTGCACTCGGGGACCTGATCAGCCCACATGCACACGCGAGCTTCTCTGTCGTAAGCGAGTCCGGGGCTGCACTGGTAGCGGGAAGCTTCACCATTCCAGCAGTTCCAGAAGACATCGCATTTGGCTTCGTCAGGGAAGATACCGTACAGTCTTGAACAGTGAGGAGTGGAAATTGGGGGCTCTAAATGTAGAAAAACAAGGTAAATTAAATACTGGGTTTTGTCTCGTTAAGAACAAAAGTTTCAAAAAAACATTATATTTATATGCAACATTAGTTTTAAGCTAAGGTTATACAACATGGTTTAAACAAAAAATATGGAAAATATCAACTCGTCACCAAATAGGCATAGTAACATAGTGGCCTTCATCTACATCCTGGTATATATGGTATAAAATTATCATATTAATCCTTTAACCTTGACCGCTAGTAATTTATGACATTTGCCTTTTACATATCGTTTGTATAGCAACATCCATTATAAATGTATCGCAATACAAGAATTGCATCAATTTTCGCATAATTTATAAATTTGTAAAGCTTCATATATTTTGTTAAAGAAAAATTAATTTAAATTCTTGTGAAATATTTGTTTACTTTTAACGTAATTCATTTTTATTATTAGATAGTACTCGTATTACTCACCAAGCTGTGTCCTTTCGCCGCACTCAACATTGTGGAGGTAGTCGCAGTTTTCAGTCAAGTATTTGGAGTCACTAGCATCGAAAGCGAGCCCGTTACCGCAGGTCTTCAATTCAGCTACTCCGTTGTCACACTTCCAGTATTTATCGCAGGAGATGTGGTGAGGGTAGAAGCCGAAATCGTCAGGGCATTTGAAGGATTCTTGGGCGACCGCTAAACAAAAAATAGAAATTAAATAACGTACGCAAAAACAAAAGTTAGAATCTAAATATAAAGTTAGGTTGTAAATATTATCGAAATAAAATGTCAACTTCCCAATAAACACTCACAAGGGTTTTGCAAAGTGATTATAACACGAAGTAGATTTTGCAATATACCGGTCTCGGACAGGGCCGATCTTTCTCCATGGAATGCAACGCGACAAACCGTTGAGCAACACAAGACTAGTATAATATGTACTAAGTTACTAACCTACTCTTTGTTACTCATAATCAGGTAGGTACTAACCGATTATAAACACGTGGCTCTTGCTTTGTTTTGGGTTTTTTATAGGAGAAAATCAATTTATAAGGACATTATAAGATCGATTTTTTATTCGTTTGTAATATTTAAGTACCCCATGTAACATTTAGTAAGAATATGATCCTGCATGACCCATATTAAAAATTACTATATTAATTAAAATATTTATCACAATATACCTACTCAAAAGCAACCGATTACGAAGAAGCCCGAACATACCACATTAAGATTGTACGCAGAAATTTCTGCATTTGTATGTAATGTTATGTCATGTGTGTCATCGATTTGGTACCTGTTGACATTTGCAACCAAGCGAGTACATCCTGGTCATTTCGTAATTCACTCTTTGCATGTTTTTAAATACCTAATAAAGTAAGCAATTGACATCTTGGTATTTTCGAAATATTTGTTACTTTACTTAATGACAGTCAGCTTTAACAAAATATTCCTCCTATCAAATATGTAAGCGATTTAGCTTTTTATGACAGTATCCTTCAGATTTGCATTACATAACCTGTTATATGTTTACGTCTCAATATTTAAATTACTCCGAGATTGGTCCATGACCAATTGATCTAATGACTAATGGAAAATTACCGAAAAAGTGTGGTATTATTAATTCGCTAATATAAAGGACAAGTAGTTAGTTAAATTATATTTAGAGAGATTGCAAAAGTTTCCGGTGCTTATATTTTCATTGTTCAAGCTCATTCAAGTGAAAGCGTATCGCGACCCATATATCCAAGGTAAAATAACATATGTGTAAATCAGCAATGAGTATGCACATTAGAGCTTTGCGCAAGAGGTGCCGACACCCGGGCCCTGTGGGTCGCGCGCACACCCGCGGCGTGACATAATTACAGATCTATACGAAACATTATATAACAGTGGCAGGTTGTATTATTTGCACGTTTCCGTGACACAAATAGTTTTCTTGAGGTTAGATGTATGTCTAACATTTCTGTGAAATTTATCACTCAGCTTTCAATAAAATAAGATATTCATCTCTTATTAAAATAAAAATGAAGCTCAAGGTGGTATTATCTAACGTAAGAAATAATATTACATAAATTTAACAGTCATTACGTAAGTATTATACAATATAAATGACCTTTGTATTAAGTAATACAGGTGAAAGCCCAAAATCAAGCTGCCAAACCAGCCTAATGTAGGTGGAACTTTCGATTTCGTTAACATTGATGCGCCCGCGCATCTCAGCACGATCGCGATTGACCTTTAACCGTATTTTAAATAACGTGATCCGTTGTATAAAATAACATTTATTTACATCAATCCAGCGAAGATATATATTAAAATCCTAATAAGTCATCTTTTATAAATTGTAACTAATAAAACGGTTCTTACAAAAATGAAAATAATGTTTGGTATATTTTAAAAGACGAATCTATTATATATTATATACTTCATAAAACCTTATGTAATACTTAATATCTCTACAAAACAAGTACATACTGTGATTATGTACCAGTGAAAGTTTGTTATGTACAATGTCTATAATTAGAAAGATTTCAATGTAATTGTTTAAGAGATAGTATTATAAAAAACTTTCTTTGCGATAAAATATTAAATTGATTTTATAAAAATATGCAAAACTTTCAAAAATTGTATTCGTATTCACGTTACGCATTACTCGTATTTAATAGCCCATATCATCCTAGTAGTTAAGTAAATTGAACATACTTTAAAGTTTAATATAATGAATATATTATTTGTACTTTATATTTAAATTAACTGCTTAAAGTGACAGAGCTTGTTAAGCAGTCATAACTATTCATAGCGATAGTAGACTTAATGTGTCTCGTAACACTTACATCATCTAAAATTTAATTTTTCGCACAACTATATTATAAAAACCACACCCATGTTTCTCAATTTTAAATGTTCCAAGAATGATATGAAAACTTAACTTGATATTACTTCACTTGCATTAGATGTTTACATGCAAGTAAAAAAGAAAAAAATAATAAAAGGTTGTTAAGTTAGTTTTTTAGTAGATAGATGTTACAACGTAAATATATTATATATGTGTAATAGATATAGTCAACTACTTGTAAATTATTTATTTTTGTTTGTAAGAAATAAGGCTTTTTATTCATTTATTTATTTTTATTACATGCAAGTAACGCAAGGTGGATCTGAAGAATAAAAACAATACAATGTAAGGGCCGCTCAAGTCTATTTATAACTGTGTCGAAGGACAGACAATCTCCGGATAGTCGTATACCGAGATGTTTTGTCATTGAACGTACTATTTATATTACATGACATACGAATGGTATCTATTTATTATGTATTTGTAATCTAAGCTAAGTAACAGGTGGGCTATTAGAGGGAAAAATTACTGAGAATCGCGTCGTATTAAACACGATGTAGATATTTTAGTATCTTATAATATGAATAGTGTCATATCACTTCAGCTTAAGAAGTTATAACTATTTAGCTTTGCCGGATGCCCGAGCCATATCTACTTCCACATTGACTGAATACTATACATTAATTTACAGTTAACCTAAATACCCCCTACTTGTATGCATAGGTCATAACATGGATCACGGAAATGCATACAATATATTAATTTCAATCTAAAAATTCTCATAGAGAACCTTCAAATAATAATAGGGGTATGAAGTATGTATTGTTATTGGCCATGGACATTGTTGAAAGATTTTATGTGCAAAAGAAACTTCCGTTCCATTGTTTTTCCGAAGAGGTGTTAATTACCTACCATTTCTTACAAAACCAACCTATGATTAAAAGAACAGGTATAAACCTTTCGACAATAGCTTAATCGAAAGCGTTTTATCGTATTTAAGATATAAGATTATGTATGAATTACAGCCTCGTGCGTCTGCGCACTCAACCAGCAGATCATTTTCACCGAGTTTTCTTTCTTCTTGAGAAACTCACGCACGCACCCCGAGACTAATTGAATACCTTCACGCAATAATAACTTTATGAATATTTAATTGCAATAACAATTAAAATTTCACGATCCGTTTTATTTTTAAATGCAAACTGAATTATCCGTTTTCTATGTTTAGTAATATCTACCCACATTTATTTTTCATTATAATAAGTTTCTATACACAAAATTCTGAGTATTAAATTCAATTTGCTACGGTCTAATTACGCACCATATAGCAATAATGTGATTATAACTAGAACTTCAACTAATAAAAAGTCTTACGAAAATTATACATTTAGTTCGTGAGAACAGAGTACGTGCCAGAAATTTAAAAACTCCATAACACTCAATGAAGGGAACAGCGTCCTGTCAAGACGAGTATATTTAAATTCTATTACTGTTTCATAATACCATTTGCTTTATAAAGCAAGTTGTACAATTCAATGTAACAAAGTGCATTGTGTCGCCTACTCTTTTGTTACAAAAGAAAATAAAACAATAAGATTAACAAATTGAAGACTTTCAAAAAGTATTTATGAAATAAAAATAAATGTGATAAAGAATAGTCGGGAAGGTCACATGAGAAATCGTTATTTTATTTTTTGCAAATACCCTCAAAATAGAATATAAGCCTCAAATTTTTTTTTAAACACGCAAATTAATATAGAAATAAATCGTACAGTTTAAAATTGATATTGAAAAAAGTTCTTATTCTTTACGACCAAATTTAAAAACTTGGAACTTGCAGTTAATATTACACATAAAAAATCTAGTTTCATAGAATTTGTATTAATTGTTGTTTCGATGAATTATGGAATATATTTCATTGTAATAATGCCATTTTGAGAGCCCTGAGAGTTCGTTAAAATTAGTATAATTACATAGATCGACGCGTGCTCACTCCCACTATATTATGCAATGCGGGTAGGTTAGAAAGCTAATGGGGACGTTTGCATTAATTACCACATACATTTGATAATATTAAGATTCTTCTATTTTAACCCTGATTTAGATAATGTCTTAATATTAAAAAAAAAGTGAAATTAAAGCTTTATACATAGGTAATATATAGATCCATGAAAATTAATCGAAGAAAGTGAATTTAATAACAAAAGTAATAATCACATGTCTACTATCTTATTTTTACAAACACATACTATCTTATTTTTGCATAGTATTTTTAGTGAAATATTGTACTATAATTTATATTTTTCTATATTTCACTCAGATTTTCTAACACCAGAAGGATACTTATATTTAAACGAATTAAAATATCAAAACTATAGTCAATTTAAAACTGTTAAACATTATACGTATTATACGAGAAAATATGAAGTCGTTATCTTAAAAAAATCTACCCTCCTCATAAGTATTTAGAATATTCATAAAACGTAGTAACCGTTAAAGCGATTTGAACCAAATTTCATTTTTATTGGGGAAATAATTAATTCCCGACCTCAATAGCAAACAGAAATATCGATTTAGCACTTTCTGCTGCACAACGCAACTTAAGAAATAAATATTGACAACACAGCTTTCGATCCCATTCGCCTTAACACACACAAGCACGCTTCGCCGCACCCTAAATATTTCAAATTGTACGTACCCACGCCGAGGGCGGCTGCTAGCACTAATAAACACCGTGAATTCATGGTTAAATAATAGTCCTTGCACGGGAGTAGTGGACACTGTAACGTTCTAGCACACACTGCGGGCGGGTGAATGGGCGGTGGAGGCTTTTATATCGGGAAGCCGATCGCCGCGTACGCCGGAGAAAAGCGACGTCATCGACTCACCGCCGGCGACCGCGCCGCCCGCTTCCCGTAACATCGAACCATCATCCTGTACACAAGACGTCTTTTACATTTTAATATTATACACTACTTATAACACTTTTTGTAAGTCACATTTGAATTCGTTAGTGCTTTTAAAGTTACATTTTTAAAATTAAGATCAGTTTTATTACACTGATAATATTTTCCTAAATGTCTACTTCCTTTTGACGGTTATTTCGTTTTGTTTGCTTATTTTTAACGTATTTTTATCATATTTTACGTTAAGTATATATTACATCTGTATTTGAAAATCGGTTATGATTTAAAAATATTTTTAAATATACCTTACTATGCTGTTACTTTTTTCCATATATTTTTTTCATGTACACCCGTCTAGATCATATCAAAACATGATTTAAAGCAATGAATACTATAAAATGCATCGCTTGTCCAGTGAAGGCGAAAGTTTTTTCTTATACAAGATAAATCATGTACATCGTAAATACGAGTATAATCATTGCATTGACCCTCAGATTCAGAACCTTGATTGAAATATGGTAACTTGTTCTTAAAGGAAGAACCACCTGTGAAGTTTACACTATCGTGTCTAAATAAGAATCTATTTATTTTTTTGCACTGAATACATTTTAAATTGTAATGGCGTTTTTTTACTAACATAGAATTTAATAAGAAACTCATTTATTATTAGAATTACGATTTATTTTCTAATTGTGTAGAAGAAAAGACATCAACGAGCTATCATAGCTTTTTTATATAAAATACAAAAGCATATTTATCATATCATTCGATATTACAGTTATTGTAAAGAAAAAAACTTCTTTTTTCTATTTCTATAAATATATAAATTTGCAATCAACATAACTTATAGGTTATGTTACTCAAATATTAAATTTATTCTGATCGCTTGACTCTTAGCTTGTCCAAATTGCAAAGTTCACGACCTCGATTAAAGATACGCCGTCTAGTAAAAAGTGTAAATACATGCATGTAAATGCCGCAGATACTAAGAATATATCAAGAGCGATGACATTCTACTGTCACTTTTACTGGCTACGTGATAGATTTTATCATCTATTATATGCTTTTATATGAACGTTATAGCAATGTTGAATTATAGTCAATTTTTAAATAGTTTTATTTAATATTATAAAATGTCCTTCTACCTTCATATATAAATTATCATACCAGGCCACGCCTTGCTGTGTGTGGCACACTATTTTTTCTTTTAGGGGGTAGAATTTGTAACTTAGAGTAGTCGTTTCTTTCAAGATTTTTTTAAATATTTCAAATTCCTTAATAATCACTGATTTATTTAAAAAAGTAATAGCCAAGATAGAACTATCCTTTAAGATCCTTTAAGATGAATTTAAAAAATCCATTTTAAAAAATCGTTAAGATCGCATCAGTAGTTTAATTTAATTTTTATTTATAAAGATATATAATTGTATACTGTATTTATTAAAATAATGAATTTGTTCAAGTCATACTCTATTTTCAATATATACGAACACCATATTTGTATAATTTGCCCTTGGACATTTTATGTATTTTATATTAAATTATCCATCTAATAATATGTAAAAACATGAAAGTGGTTCCGTTGGGTTTTTCACCACAGCCATATTTCAATTAATATCGGTTCGACGTTACTTTTTCCATAGAAATATTTCGCCCCGCCTTAAATTATATGAGTCCTTTGCTGAAACTAACCCTTAAATCAATTACATATAGGAAATATGTTAATTAGGCATTTTAAAAAAATCCGCCAGCGTACATTACGATGACAAATATAAATACGAAATATACACGGCTAAACCACACGAAGGCGTGTCACTAACCCACCATAAATTGAAAACTGTGTCATAAAACATTACTAGAATAGTTATGTAAGTGTTTGTTTAACTTCAGCCTGACAATTACATAACCATATTTACCTCTAAAGTAGGCATATATATTTATATTCTATTATAGTAATAAATTCTCACGAATTACACAATCGGAACAAAAGCTTTACAAAATACGGAAGGAGATGAGATAGATAGAATACTATCAAAATAATACAAGGCTATTAACAATACATAATTATAATCTTTTAAACTAAACATTCGCGAGTTTGAAACAAATACATTTTGTACAGTAATTAATTATTGTATGAGGAAGAATAAGTCATCATTATGTGTGGAGAAATCTGTAACCTTCCCAGTTGTTACTAATTAAGGAATATTACCTTATTGTTTAGAACAATAAAAAGAAAAATGTAATATACTTATTAAAGTATTCATAAAGATATATTATTAATATTTTCTCTTTTTAACAACTTGTTTATTTGGTACATTTTTTTTTAATTAGGAATTTATATTTAAACTAGTGACTCAACTAGCTCCGCTTCGTTTCTCAGGTACGTTTCAACGCTCAGTACTCTAGATTTCTTAGAAATATAGGTAGTTTTTCTCGCAGTTAATGTTATTTTTTAACCGGAGAACTAACTTTCATAATATTAATTTTTTTCAATGGTTTTCTCGTGGTGCGAACACAGACAGATAAAAATTCTAAAAACTGTAAATTCGTCCTCTGTATTGAAAATAATGACTATTTGAATCAGATTTTCCAAAAAATATTAAATGTAGCTACAGAATTTGCAGTTTATTACTATATGTAACTTGTGTATCTTTTGTTCGAAACTCTTATCAAAATAAAATAAAAATAAAACAAAATAAGTTTACATATGTGCATTTTCTTTTAATGTTGTGAGTAGGGGTTGATAAAACATTATTAACGTTATTAATATTAATAATATAACTTAGAGTCAGTACATAATCAACATCAGCGCATGACGTGCAGTTTTAGTGAAACTTGTCACTTAATGAATGACTTAATAATTGAGATAATCACGACATTAGACAATTGATTCAAAGAATGCGATAATATCATAATAACACCTCAAACGATAATTTAGAAATTGAGTAAGGTTATTAGCGAATTACTTTTTTCTTTCACCAAGTTTATGGCTTATTAAGTAATTGACATTCGTCAACGTGTATTTTTAGGAAAAGCCATTAAGCCATCTACCTAAAATATTTTATGTGCTTTTAATAAAGCTTTGTATCATCATGTTTTAATGTAACAAATATATTATTAGGATTTTTTTTGCTTTATTATAGTGCATATGTTTAGCCAGAAATTCATTTTGTGCAACTTATTTTTTTATATTTATTCTATTTAAAAATACTATATCCATTATATTTGTAGTATATATATTTCATAAACTTTTTCATATATGTATATATTTTTCTATACTTTTAATACATAATAGACCCTTCATATTATGTGTAAATGAGTTAGTTCTATTAAAAAAAACTCATGTAGGCCAAGAGCTTAATGAAAAAAGGTCATTGAAGCGCAAGAGAAAAAAAAATTGTGACGTAATGCGAACAAAAAAATATTTTTCCTGAGGGAACCCACATTTCAGCACAAAACTTATTAAGTACTTTCTGTTTATGAAATTAGAGTAAAATATATTAGATGCATGAATATACCATATACATTTATCGTAATTTCGTGTCCGATAGTTTCTAAAATGAATAATATGCACACACAGATAATATATATTATTATAAATGTGGATGTAAGTTTGTTTGTTACGCTTTCATGCGAAAACTACTAAACCGATCGTCATGAAACTTTTACCTCATGGAGGTATTAGAAGTAACATAGGATACTTTTTTTACTTTTTTCTTATTTTTTTCTAGCGGGCTTGAAATAATAAACGTGTGCGGAGCCGCGGGTACTGCTACTAAGCAATAAACGAGTTCTGTCCTTAATACAATGATATACATTTCCGGCCTAAATAAAATGATGTAAATACGGCACGAATTGCATCGCACTTTATCGGTGATGTCAATATAAGGAGAATAGTGGTTTATAAGAGTACTTGAATAATATTACAAAGGTATTTGGGGCAGGGTCCGAATGAATCGGAGTCGTCAAACGTCCGCGCCCGGCCTGAAGGCCTGCAGGTTTCACGGTGGAGGCAAAGATTATTATAAATGCAGATGTGGTTAAAATGTAATATAACATTTTTGTAATTTATCATACGATGGTAGACTTATACTAACTTATTATAAAAAATAAAGGCAAAAGTTTTTTTTGTATATTGTTCTTTCGATTATTTCAATATTGTTATTTCGATATAATTTATTTAGTATACTTGTTGAACTGATAGATATTGCAACCACTTTAATTTTTGATTTTAAGATAAGGACATACGCGTCATCAAAGTCGGTCCACTCTTTTAGGGAAAAAAGAGTTATTATATCATCGAGAACGTGTAACGTAAAATTCTTCTATTATAGCTCTAGGTACAATGTTTCCCACATTCTCAAAAAAAATCTATAGAAAAAATCTATAGATAGATTATTAAAAAAGAGCCATCCCAATTAACTTACGACTTGATATGGATTTAATCGATAGCCTAGGATAGGAGCCTTATTAAAAATAACGATTAGTCCATTTCCGTGATAACTATTTCACTCTCTGGCCTATTTTGCTCCACAAACTTTCTCAGAAAAAAATAAAAATACATTTAACTGATCAATTCTCAGCTCAATTGCTATTTAATGGAGGATTACTATTATATGCGAAGAATTACATAAAGATATCACCTATACAAATATAATTTTAAACTAAACAAAAACGAATTTAAAAAATAATAATCTATGTAAGTATTACTGTCACCAGCATTTGTACTTTGGCGGCACTGGTATTCGCACTATGCGGAAGGCTGCAACTCGTAATATTTACCATTTAATATGTTTATCAACCGCCGACCTCAATGCGCTATGATTTGACCTGCTGGTTCTTTGTTGGTACTTGAGAGAAATCTATTACTTCGCAATTTATATGTACACTGTTCTTAATACACTCGTAAATACTGTAAAACCTGATTGTGAACCATGTGGATATTATGTTGGGCATCGATTAAATGTGTTCCTTAATATTGTTCTGTACATATTTATAATGTAGTGTATGTATTTAAAATTTATATTATATGTGTAGTATATCAACTATCTGGTATTTGTAACACAAGCCTCGTAGCTAACCACGGAACTAGATGGCGCTGTTGTAATAATGTTCCAACATATTTAAATTGTTATCCATTTATTTTTTTATTTATTTTTTTTTGTTTTATAGTTATAATATATAATTAAAATGTGAAAGTATGTATGATTGTTTGTCGTTCTTTGATTTTTCATGTCGAAACAGATTGGCCATTTTTTGTGTGGAGTTAGAGAATGATATTGCAGTATCACCGACAATATGCTTCTTTTCATCGCGAGAGCTCTTCTCATTTCCACTCATCATATCTATTCCATACTTACCATTAAAAAGTACTTAGAGGCGAGTCCAAGCAGAGCAATGGTGAGTGGTCCAGAGACCAAATCAATATTTTTTTGAATTTTTGTCTGTCTGTCTCTCTGTGATCGCATCACGAAAAATCATTGGACAGATTTTGATGAAATTTGGTATGATGATAGCTTTTCTCTGGCTCAATATATAGGATACTTTTTAATCATCTTAATATCATATCTCTGAAATCTTTATTAAATAATTTCATATTTATCGAAGAAGGAAGATATTAATATGAATATCTTCCTGTCTAGAATATTCACACAAAATCTAATTAGCGATATAATCCATGCTGTTATTATTTGAATTAGGCATTTCCCTAGCAATAAAACAACAATTTCAATGTTATTTACCAACACTAATTCTCTAAATAGCATTAGTTGGCGCTGCTCAAGAACGTGTGAAAAAAGGATATCACTTTTCACATTTGTAAGTCACACTTTTATTAATAAATAAATGTATGTTTGTATGTAAATTTTTGAATGTCACATGTGTTTAGAAGGATTTTAATCAAATATAGTAAGTAATATTACGACCGAACTTAAGAACTGAAGGTTTCACTAACTGGCAGGTACAAAAGGCACCCAAGCAGTGCTAGTTGATCATAAAAATAGTGACAATATTGTATCTCAACATTAGATTTCTGAATTGTCTTTATCTAGGCCGTAGTCTACGAGTACATACATATTGTGTCTTATATAGCACTTTGTTTAATTTAATTCAATAGTTATTCGCATGGGATGACATTCAATGGGATTTTTATCGATACGGTCTGATCCTTTATATATATGTAATAGCGAAAGGTCACTCACTCATTCATCACGAAATATCGAAAACCGCTTAAGGTATAAGGATGAAATTTGACAGGGACGTACCTAACAGGTAATAGACGTCCGCCAAGAACGGATTTCTCAAAAGGGCCAGATTAAGGAGGTCTAAGGGCTCTTGCAAGATTGTATGAAAGTCCTTCATTTTTTGGGCTACAGGAGTGAGGGTGAGTCGTTAGTGATTTTATTACACAGCTTTTAAATCAAATGCTTACCTTAAATTAAATATTCATAATGCAAAGGTACACCTTGAACTTTATTACATTATTGGAAAGATTTAAAGATTCTTTAATTCCCATAATTTTCAGGAAATATTCCACGTAAATACGATTCAATTAGACTTTTCCACACATAAAAATCTGTGATATAAAAATTAAGGTTTTATTGAAATTAATTTAAAAATCTTTTATTTATTTATACATACTATAAACATAAAAAATAAAATATAAAGGTCACCCAAATGTTTACATTTGAATATTGTAGTCTTTGTATCAGGAAGTATCGCAATGAATTTATCACAATGAATATCTACGAGTATATATTATTATATACGATGTCAATAACAAAAAATCTATTTACTTAATTAACGAATGCGTGGTTTTTACAATTATAAAAAATAATTATTGAACAAATGAATGTCGAGGGCAAGTTTAAAAATATCAATTGTTATCAGTAATATAAAACGGTACATTTTATTTAGTATGCATATGAAGCCAGTGACGCTTGCGCACAAATTAGTAATTCGCACATCGCTACATTCATACCTATACATACACGCTCAAGTACTTTAAATCTAATATTCATATATTGATTATTACTTTTAAAGTAGGACAAAAGTAGTGAAAACAATATATATATATATATATATATATATATATATATATATATATATATATATATATATATATATATATATATATATATATATATATATATATATAGTAGGTAGGTATGTAGGTGGTAAATAAAAACAAATTCCTCCATAATATATAGAGTCTGTTTGTTAGATTATTTTATACATTTATGTAGCCCACTTCATTCACCCACATCAGAAACACGTGATCCTTCTTTAATAATAATGACTTAATTAGCGAACTGAGGTTTTAGGACCAAGAGAAAACGTTAGTGTCATAGGTAGGTATAGGTAGGATAGGTGTTATTATTGGTGTCATAGGTACGAAATGATGCAATGACATAAAAGTTGTAAGTAGCAAAGTTTAGTAGGGTTACAGACAAATTAAGCCAAAGGTGTCGTCAAAAAATATTAAGTAAGTAAAGTGGGTTTACTTTGTAACAGCTATATATGCCTTATACCTTTGATATATCTAATATCTTAGTCTCTCCCGTGACCATGATTGCTGTAAAGTATTCGAAACATCAGGAACTAAAAATCAAAACAAATCCGTCACATAATCTGAAATGATAGTTTAATTTAAAATGCCACATATTCGCGTAAATCTAAGGAAGTTTTATATAAGGCCGAAGATAAAATATAAGTATTTTTTTGTTGGAAGCGGCTAATTTTTAAACAAGTAGGTAGTCTGATTTCAATTTCCAAGTGTGAGTTCGCCACCCGCAGCTTAGTACCACCCTATAATATGCATTACCTTCATGTTATTTATCTATTACATATAATAAAAATTTAACTGTAGTATTGAAAAATTCATAATTATTGTTACAGACTGAAACGATAGTTTTTAGAATTTTTGTCTGTCTGTCTGTGACCGCATCACAAGAAAAATTACTGAAAATATTTTTATGGAATTTGATATGGACTACGAATACGTTTTAATGCAGGAAATGTCTCATTAACGAGATCTCTGTTTAGATTTAACAGTTAATATTAACTTAAGCGGAGAGAGGTTAATGCGCTAATTAATAAAATTGGACGAAATACAAAATAAGAACATTAGATGACTGGACGTATGAAACAATAGGTCGATGAAGAAAATAGTTTAAAAATAACATAGTAACACCTAGGTGGAAAGGGACTGATATCATATAATTCCTCCAATTTAATTTAATTGAACTTGATTCAATTGAGGGTCAATGTTGCAAAACATTGGCACTTGTGTTTGCCGAGTGGTTTGAAGGTAGTCCAGTATATCAGAGTAATTCTATAATATGTATATATTATTGCGTCAATGTACATTAAACAGTAGTAATATTAAAATATTTATATGAGGTAGTTGTTTTTAACTAAACCTCTAAAACTCCATTAGCACTTCAATAGTAGTACCTAGAAGGCAGTAAAAAAATAAATTACTGATACAACGAATATATATATTTTTTATATTTTTAACCATTTTAGTAATAATTTAGCAAAGATAATTAACCTAATTATGATACTAATTTTACAATTAATTGAAATATTTCCTTAGGTATACTACGTAATGATAGTTTGAAGATTCCCAAGGCCGAAGACTTTTCGATCATAATAAATACTGCAATTAGACTTTAAATGACTTATTGATATTTAAAATTTGGATTTACTTATCTTTTTTCTATAAAAACGAAGGCCTTGTTTGACGTTTAATTAATTTTGACATTGATGTTACATCATATGATTAAATTTAAAAAACACATCCTTGTTGCAGTACAAATAATAATTCCGAAGATTTTTAAATAGTCCATTTTGTTTTTTGTTTGTGATTAATAATATATTAGTAAATTACCCACCAAAATTCTAAGAATCTATTAATATTTCTGTTTAATTTTATTAAAATTTGTAATTTTTAACTATTCATATTAAAAATAACATATGTTATTTTTATGACTTGTCAGATTTTTCATTTTGCTATGAATTCATTAAGACCTTAACACTGAGGTCATATTCATATTATATAACTGAGCAACAATTTAAAATTGAAACATACGTAACTTGAACTTTATTGTGTAAAGAAATATTATAACAACATTTGAATTAAAATGATTAAAATAGTATTGATCATATTGAGTGTACAACAGTTTACAGTGACAACCCCTGCAGTGCAACCAGGCAAACTTATTTCCTACTCTTTGCCTGATAAAAGACCCTTCAAGAAAGCTCTGGGATTTATTGAGGATACTTATTTAAATTTTACAGAACTAACCAATAAATACGGATACTCAACTGAAGAACACACAGTAACTACAGATGATGGATATCTTCTAACAGTGTTCAGGATCCTTTCAAAATGTGATCAAGTGCAAAACTACCCTGTAATATTAGTGCACGGTATAAGTGACACGTCGGATACGTGGATTATTACTGGTCCAAAATCAGGCTTAGGTTATCTTTTATCAAATAATTGTTATGACGTATGGGCTTGCAATCTTAGAGGAAATTTTTATTCACGTAAGCATAAATGGCTGAATCCAGATATAGACCCAGAATATTGGGAGTTTTCATTTGACGAAAATGGATTTTACGATTTACCTGCTATTATTGACTATATTATAAATATTACCAAAAAAACTAAAGTTTACTATGTAGCTCACTCGCAGGGAACGACTGATTTCTTCGTCATGGGATCTTTAAGACCTGAGTATAACAAAAAAGTCCGACTATCTATTCACTTGGCTCCAGTAGCATGGATGAGTAAGTTAGGGAGCCCCTTACCAATTATAGTAGCACAAGGGACGAAACTTATAAAAAAGTTCCTCGACAATCTTGGTTTTGCTGAAATTTTAGGTAAACATCAGATTTTTCATGCTGTAGTAGAATTTTTGTGCCAATACGCTCCAGATGCAATCTGTGGTACAGGTTTTGCTTTAACTACGGGTTATACACAAGGAAGTATATCATCAAGGAATTTAGCAGTAATCATTGGGCATACAGTAGCTGGAGTTTCTGTTAAAACTGTAGCACATTTTGGGCAGTTAATAATGTCTCGAAATTTCCAACGCTACGATGAGGAAAAGGAAGGAAACATAAGAAGATATGGCAAACCCACGCCACCAAAATATAACGTTTCGCTCATTACATCTCCTGTAGTTCTCGTTGGTTCTCAACATGATTTTATCTCTAGCTTAGAAGACGTCCAAAAATTAAGTTCGCAACTGCCAAATTTAGTTGAAAAATACATAATTCCCGAGCCGAAATGGAGCCATAACAATCACCTGTGGGATAACAATGTGAAAGAATCCGTTAATAATAAAATTTTGGACTACTTTAAAAAGTTCAATACATAATTCAATATAATTAACTTATAGTGACAAATCGTCTTAAATCTGTGGATTTTCAAAATCGTCTATTTCAAATTTAAATAATTAAAATAGAGAAGTTCAAATAACCATGTAGTTAACCAGGTAGGTAAATAGCATGCATTAAATTGTATTTTTTATCATTTAAGATATCAATCATCTACCAAAGGCGGTTATAGAAAGAATTATAGAAAGGAAGTAAAAAAAGCCAAAGATTAATAATTGTACAATTTCAATTTAACAAACAAACACAAAATAAAGATGCAAAAGCTTTGTGCCTCAAAAATTTTGTTCGAAGTGCGGTTACTGTATACTAAAAAGTGTTATCTTCGATTGTTCTAATGTATTATATTTTTAAACATACTTATATTCTACTTACGTTACTTCACTTGAATGGTTATTTTTGAACCGAATTAATTAACTGTGGACGTACGTCCGTCCGCATCAGCCGGAATTTGAAGAGCTAGTTTAAATGTTGGTATAACAGCTAAGTTTTTGTTAGTAGAGTTGGCATAGCGAGGAATATTTATGTCTAAATACCTTGAATTTTAATACATAGTTTTTGTATTTTGATGTAAATGCATAATCAAAAGTGATAAATAATTAAGTTGTATGTTTACATATATAAGAAGTATATATTGTATATGTATAAATAAAATAGTGGGTTTATCTGATAATACACAAATGTAATTATGTACGAGCATTAGATAAGAATGCTTATCGTGAAACCTAGTCAACTTATTTCTATTATATTCTTAGATACATTTATATATGTTAAGTTGTTTTTAAATTATATTTTATCAGATTTATTCAAAAATTAACATTGCAATTGATATTACATTCAAAAAATGTATTTCTGTAAATTTTTCACAGATTTTTAAAAATTTATTAGTTTTAATATCAAAGTGTTAATGAAAAAAAAGCAAATGCTAACAGTTTTAAGTATATCCTAGGTAGGTACTGTTTTTACCGATGAATGGAAAAATATTTTATGCATAATAAAATATCCTTGTCACAACAGGTTTTATATGTACCTTGTTCATATTTTAGATCAGACTCAAACTATGAACTATGAGTTAACGAATTAATTTCTTTTTCAATTCGGAGTAGGTAGTAGTGCGTTTGATATTATTCTATTGTCATTTCTATCGTGGTATTGCTTTTATGAAGCTTAGCTAAATCTATGAACATACTTTTGATAATTTATTTGTAAGTTGTTAAGTAAGGTTAGTCACAGTGTTTGTTATTGACCTCCTCCGAAACGGCTGAGTCGATTTGAATGATTTTTTTGTGTAAATTAGTTTTTATTCCTATTTTTTTTATTATTAGTATATTTTTTGTATGACATATGAGAATAGGTCGTAGGCTATTTTTTTCCCCTTGGTGGTAAGGGTGGCCCTCTCCAGATTTTTTATTTTTTATTTTTCGAGTAAATTTTTATTTTTTATTACTTTTCATGATTTGGCATCAAAAAAAATTAAAAAAATACTTACAACCCTAAATTTTCCTTGAACGCGAGCCGGAATTGCTAGTAAGGCTATGAAATTTTAAACGTTACTTCAGAGATCATGAATCATTATATATTACAAATATGTAATTTTCTACTTTTATTTCTAGAAAGAAGATATCATGACAGTATTTAATTACGCAATGTACTATTATGTAAAAAAAATCTTTATTACTATTATAATTTAGAGCAGAATTAATAAAAATAAAGTGAAACGGAAAAAGTACTCCCATTTGAATGTAATTAGTTAATGTATACGACGGAGTGAGTCATCATGTACAAATTAATTACCTTTCAACCATTACATTTCATTCCATTAATATATATTATACAAATGTATCCTTTTTTTCCTAAAGGAAACATATTAGGAATATCAATAATTCTATAGTAATTTATTAACAATGTTATAATAATATGTATTTATTAGTAGGTAATTAAAATTAAGGTGTCTGTTTTTATTTCAAACTAGCTGTGCCCGCGACTTCGTTCGCGTTGATGTCGGAACTTAACAATGTATTTTTTAGTGCGAAGCGCTGTTGGAGGATACCGATACAAATCATTTTTTTTTTTATTTATGCTATTGCTTCTTTATAAACAACATTAGCTGTGGAAACATCTGGAGCGTACACAAAAAGGTTATTGGGGTTATTTATGCGAGAAAAAGCTACGTATAGTTGACCATAAGAAAAGCATCCAATACTTAGGTCCACCCCCGCAACGGATAATGTCTGGCCCTGAGCTTTATTAATCGTCATGGCATAACAGAGACTGACTGGGAATTGCACTCGTTTGAAAGAGAAAGGAAAGTTGTTGGGAATTATAGGTATTCTTGGATTAAAAACAATATCACCGGCGCCGCAACCGGTTAATATTTCAGCTTCGATTATGTTTTGCTGCAGATTTGTGACTTTGAGCCGAGTGCCGTTACAAAGTTTGGGAGGACATAAATTTATTATAAGGCAAGATAAACTAAACTTTAAAATAATACTGCGTATAATTTTAAATCTCTTATCTAGAAATTTAATATCAACACAAAATTAATCATAATATCAGCCTTAGTGGTAAAAGTTTTTAAAAACATATATGCATTATATGTTTTTCATCAGCAATGTGTTTGTGCAATAAAATATCAAACTACGAAGTAAATAAAACTACTTGCAAATTTACTTCAAATTGCAAGTTATTATTTACTTCGCACTTCGAAATTAAGACCGAATCTAACTAAGTGAACTAACCAAAATTTTTTGAAAGATAAAACGAAATAACGAACGAACAATTTACGATACTATCAATTCAATTCAATACCTTTACATAGACAAAACTCTTTCCTAATTCCTACAAAACTCAAATATGGCCGGCAGACATAGGCGAAGGTCATTCTTTCAAGGAAAATCTTAACACCGCGATTCAGAAAATGACTTCACACGCACAACGCCATCTATTGAACAATGATCAATCAATGATCTCTAGTTATAGTCCAGTCTAAGTTCGAATACTCGTAGATGGCGCTGTTTTAATATTTTACTTCGGAAACACTATTATAATTTTATTAATTTACATTTTTTATAAGGTGTGATTACTATGAAACAAAAAACTTAATGTTACTTCAATTTATGCACATTTTGTTGTGTATAAAAGTTACGTGAAGTTGTGAGACCAAATGCACATAACCCTAATTTCACTTCTGAAATTTCTCTACTTCTTCACTTTAAACTCAAATATCTTTTGATAGACTGAACCGATTGCAATGAAACAAAAACTAAATGTTACTTAAAGTTACGTTCAATCGTTGTGTATAAAAGTTATCTACATTGCTTTCGTACGTTTTACGTGATGCCCGGATAAATAAACAGACAAACCGACAAACCGACAAACAGACAAACAGACAAACAGACAAACAGACAAAAATTCTAAAAATGCTGGAAATGGGTTCTATTGGTTGTCCTTTAACACCCTGGCTATTTTTTTTGTAATTTTTTTTGATGTACAAAAACGACTTTTCTACAGTTTTATTATATGTATAGATTGTTTTTCACTTAATGCACATGAAAGTATATGGTACTTACATCAAAAAACAATTTTAAAAATTGTTTAGCTATATATTAAATATAGTCTATCTTTCTGTCAACCTGTCAGTTTGTTCCAGTTAATCTCTGAAATGGCTGGACCGACTTTGACGGGACTTTAACTCGCAGATATCTAATGTTATAAGGAGTAACTTAGGCTATGTTTTAGTAAATTATAAAAACAATTTAATTTATTTTAACATACGCCCAGC
Organism: Boloria euphrosyne; assembly: GCA_951802675.2. Classification (NCBI taxonomy): domain Eukaryota; kingdom Metazoa; phylum Arthropoda; class Insecta; order Lepidoptera; family Nymphalidae; genus Boloria; species Boloria euphrosyne. Next base: position 12,414,099 of record OX637871.1, read on the forward strand.
GAAGCGGGCCGGATTTGCTAGTTCGTAAAAAGACTTTAAGTGTTATTTTATTCCACAAAAATACCAAAAAAACGGTTAACATTACGTAATTGTAAGTGAAAAATAACCTTATTTTATCTAAAACGGTGACCCACAGGGGCCCACAACTAAACAACAAAAAGCCATGCCGATAATACCTACTGGGACTAGGTAATAATCTTAGTCATAGCTTTGTAATAGAAATCGTTAAGATCTTAACAAGCTGACTAATACAATGTGTCTGTCCTACATTAATTGCAAATGTCTGACGAATAATTTACACGGCTATCTTTAAAACAAAATTGATTGATTTGAAAAGATATTATTTGAAGCCAATATTCAATATATGAGAAATGTGAATTTTGTTAATAGAACTGTATTAAAGTCAACATAATTTATTCAAGACTTATGGAGTTATTCACTTCGACTACTCAGACTCTTAAGTTCATTCTACGCTACATTTTAATTTTCGTAAGTAGCATATTGTTGTAGGTATATAAAAATTTCACTGCAGCGATTCAATATAATGAAAAATAAATATATTATTGGAGTTATCTTAAGATAATAGTTAAAAAAAGGTTCATAAATTATTGCGTTAGATGGACTAGACAATAGTATCATTAAAACTTGTTAATGTTTTCATAATTTGTTATTTTAAGAATATTTTTTATAAATTATAATTTATTTTTCTCTAAATCTCAAAAATCCTACATCAATCATAATAAAATATGGTAGCTTATGGAATAGAAAACTAAAATTGACAGATCGTGTGACCTAGTGCCTTATCCTCGCCTTGCTTATTATTTTTCTACTAGGGACGAACGCGTGTTTGTCCCTAGTACAAAAAAAGAATCCATTTTCTAGGATAAAAGGCAGTCTATTTCAAACTAACGCTTATATTTGTTCTGAATTTCATACTATTTCGTTCAGCCGTTCTAGACATCCATCCATCCTTCCTCACAATCTTACACATTTATCTTATAATAATAGTAGATTTTTTTGGGTATTTTAAATAGGTATTAATAAATTTATTTTTATATTTAATAACCAATAAAATGATAAATATATAAATTTTTCATTCCCCTTAGTACTTTCTACCCTAACATGCTATAAAAATTATATAGCTACTAGAGACTCACTCTCGCTCCACTCGAGTTCATAATTATCCATTTTTTGTGCAATTCCTGAATTTTTCTTTTCGTAAGACCCTTCTACAAAGTATCTTTTTTTTAAGTTTTCTAAAAGCTTTTAAAAAAGATAAATGAAAGTTAAAGTTGTTCTCAAGTTAAGGCGTGAACAAGGGAAACAGGCATTCAGTTTAAATGTTTACATATAAAACATATGTAAAAACATTATTTAATTCAACCAAGAGATATCGGTCACTAGGTTGCGGTCGATTAGGATAAACCACAGTATTAGATCTGCAGAAACATGTGACCTTCACGGGAATAATGTATCTAATTGATAAACAATATGGGTTCTAACTTCTAATGTAATCATAAATAAACAATATTTATAGTAGGCTATTTATGTATTATTCACTGCATATCTCCGAAATTCAGATACTACTTCTGCTTTAGATATTATGTTCACATGAGGCAGTGGTAGCTTAGTGGTAACGAGCTCGCTTGTAAAGCCGAGTAAAGGGTCTCTCTCATCTCTGATGTTTTCTTGTGCGAATAATTTCTAACATGATTACCACTTGTCTTGCCAACCGGCCTTTAACCAGCGTGGTGGATTACATATACCTATGTGTGTATAGGTACGTTAAAAAAGGGCTAAATACATGTACTTACACATTAAACGTATCTCCTTTCGCAGCAATGAATTTATATATACAATCTTATTCAGCAAAAGCATCATCAGTATCTATAAATTTTAAAATTGAAGTGTCTGTTTTTAATTTCAAATTAAAAGCTTTTCACTAAATGCATATGAAAGTATATATATACTTACATCAAAAAATCTATTTTAAAAAATTTTGTCTGTCCGTTTTATTTCGGCTAATCTCTGAAACGGCTGGACCGATTTTGACGGGTTTTTTCACTCGCAGATAGCTAATGTCATAAGTAGTAACTTAGGCTACTTTTATTTTATTAGAAAATTATAAAAACCATTTCATTTATTTTACCTTGCGTCCAGCGACGCGGGACGGGTTTGCTAAGTAATTATGACAATTTATTTTACTACTTCGATCCGTTATAATTTTGTGTAGTATAGTCAGCATATATTAGCCATTAACATAAACATTTTTGAAGAAATCTTAACCACTCTTAATTTATTAGATATTTGATTATTATTACACATAATCTTCTTATGCATTTATGTATATGTATCAACTCTTTCATAGATCAAGGCTAAAAAATTCGAATATTTCAATGTACTCGTAGATGAATTTATTTACTGATAAATATTACATTAAACCTATTTATTAACCGACTTCAAAAAAAGGAGGAGGTTCTCAATTCGTTGGGGACTTTTTTTTATGTATGTTCCCCATTACTCGAAGATGGCTGGACCGATTTGGAAAATTCTTTTTTGTACATAAACAAAATAAGTATCTACTTTCCGTTAAAAATTTGAAAATAAATTATTTTTAACAAAAAACAAAAACCGACTTCAAAACTAAACAAATCTAAACTAAAAAGTAGAAAATAATACTTTTAAGAACTTCGTTAATTTAGAAGTCGGTGCCAGCCAAAGCAAAATAACCTTAAATAGACACATATTCGATTAATCTATATCTATAATATTTGTAAACATAATCAAAATACCGTTCGAAAGTTCCTTGCAAAGGCAAGATAAGTCTATCCGTCTTCTTACTTCGACTTCAAAATTAACGAAGTTCTTAAAAGTATTATTTTCTACTTTTTAGTTTAGATTTGTTTAGTTTTGAAGTCGGTTTGTGTTTTTTGTTAAAAATAATTTTCATATACGTATTTATCTCACCCAGTTCATAAATTTATGTACATGTTTAAAAGTAACACCTGGACAAAGTACTTCATGTTATTGAGTATTATATGTGGACCTCCATAACCTCATACCTTTCATCAAACTCTAAATCCAGTAGTAATTCATCGTGACTGGTGATGCATTCCTATATCCTCATACTTAGACTTAAAATCTGACAAAAATCCTAAAAACCATAGATTTTAGAATTTTTGTCAGTTCAGAAGCCTCTGTATCGATAATAATTACTACTTATTTCAATAACATTTTCCAAAAAAATATTTAATATAGGTACCATTTTTCGATTTAACTAAGTTAGAATTTTATTATATTATGTATAGATATAGATAATCTAATTATATAGTTTTATAATAGTTTTTAAAAGAATTTTATTTTGTTTTTTAATAAACAGCATTTCCCATTAAATGTCTGAATTACGCCTCACGTATTGATCATGATTATAGCGATGCATTAAAATTTCTTTCAAATGTATGTACGATTATAAAAAAATGAATTTTGTTGTTGGTTGAATTAACAAGATTAACAAATTGATATCAGACAGTTTTCACTCGCTATTTTTTTAATAGACGAAGATGCTTTGTCGCAACAAATACGTTCATATTCATTATTTACAAACGAGGATTGACTTCGCAACTCATTAAATGCCATCAGAATATTTTCGATGAGCTAACGGCGCGGCGTCGGGCGGCACATATTGAATCAAATTACCGTCGCGCCTTTGTGAAATTCAGAACGGGTTTTAAAATATTTATGCACCATTCAAGGTCCCATAAATTCGTTCTACATTCAAAATTTGAATATGGAAGTAGACATATTTGATGACGCCGCCATTTTTAAAAACATAATTTATGGTGAAGGCCTTATAGGTAAAAAGTAATTGAAGCGCAAAATTTATAACTTAATCGAAGCCGTATTGATTTTGGGGACAGGGAATTAATTTTGTCTATTTATTTTAGGCTAATATTTAGGTTTAATATTTTCTATAATATTGCTAGTTCTTTCCTTGCAAACTAGGTAGTAAAAGTTTATCTTTTATCGGTAGTATTTGCAAAAACCAACGGTTTATTATATTACTGATATCTGTACGCAATATAGTAAAAATAATTATTACGAGTATTTCTGCCTCGTTTCCACTGTCCACTATAGACGTCACATATAAAATCTTTATTTTTCTTCATATACCTGGTCTAGTAGCTCGCTCATTATTAACCTCCTTTCAAACAGGTGAAGTAACGGTAAGACCTACTGACTTATAAACATTTAATATTTGATTCTTCATATTACTTTTCGTTACAATACATACATACTTACAATATAAGGTTTGTGGCATCTAATATATATAAAGATACTTATTCAACTAATTAATTTTTTTATCAAATAATGACACATAATAACACTTTTTATTAAATTATTGTTTTAGAACTCTGTTGTTGCAAGTTTTTTTATGTACGTAATTTAATTGATCCGTTTCTAAGAGTCCGAGTATTCTTTGAAGGTTAACCTTCCTCAATACCTATTATTAAGATATAAAATTCCAACACAAACAAACAAAAAACTGACTGTACATGTTAGTATATAATTGTCCGGAAAAATATAACAATTATTTAAGTATTTATAATTTTAATTAGTAATTCCCTGTAAGGATTACCGTAATAAGGCGACCTTCAAATTTTGAATAGCTTTAATATGTCACCCGTTGTGTATCCATACTTATCGTGACCGTAATAACTGTCCCACTCAAGATCCCAATGGGCAAAAATGTCATACCATCAGACTAGTATAACGGAAGTCGGCGCGTGCGCTGCTATCCTAATTATTGTTACCATAGATACTTATAAAATGAAATAATCTATTAAATTATACCTATGTATTAAAAAGGTCTGTTCTAACTTCTATTTTTTTTATCAACTTTAAAAATAAACTATAAATATTATATTTCTTTATTCAAGCCTAGATAAAAAAATATTTTTAACAAAATAAAACGACTTCAAAACTAAACAAATCTAAACTAAGAAGTAGAAAATAATACTTTTAAGAACTTATTTAATTTTGGAGTCGAATAGAGAAGAGAAGAGAGAAGAAAGAAATTTTTGGAAGTCGGTTGATGAGTAAGCATGTATATATCGAAGTATATTTTACCAATAGTAATAAGTGAGTGTACTGTGGCTTAGTTTTAAATGTATATAATCCTTATACATTCATGTCAACAGTTAATCTATCACTACTAGGAATCACGTTATCACCATTTATATCGTAATATGTTATGTTGTAGGTGATGCTTTCTGAATAAATAACTTTGCTTTTACTGACAGAGACAACTAGATTATTTCAAATGTAATTCTAGAACTATGTTCTTTCCTTATAAGAGGTATGAAAGTAATACATACTTACAAATTATAAATGTTCATTAGCTCAATACGAGCTCTAGAACAATAATATGCTTAGATTTTCATTTTTAATACGTTAATGAATATTGACTTAAGAATATTTTATGACTTTGTAATAACTTCGATAAATCTTGTTAAATTATCACAAATACAAAATTTAAATCATATTGTTAAATAAAGTAATCTCTACTTTTAGGCATTAGATTTGCAGTGACATAGGAACAGGAGCTGTTATATGGCAGGTGCACTTTTGATTTTAATTTGGAAGCGGATAAAAGAAAAAATCACTTTCACGTGTCTTATAAATTTAAATAAAAATCTCGTAACAATTCTTTAGACGTTCTAAATCGAAACTTTGAATGTAGTATTCAAGAAGAGTTCGCTTAAAGGTTAATATTGATTTCGCAAATTAGGTGCTTCAAGCCTGTAGTACCTTACTATATCATAAGATATTAAATAAGTTATGAATTAAAAATATACTTTGCTTGTGTGCTTTACTGGGGCATATTGTATTTATAGTTTTACTCGCCACTCCAGGTCGAAGTCTATATGATGTGTACTTCCTTAAAGACCATTAAGTTCAGAATGAAATAGCTTGGAACATACTCATGTATGAAAAGTTCCATATTTATAAAAAAAAGTTTATGTGATATAAAAGTTTCGCCACCTATTGCCCAGTACTAATGGTAAGTAGCCTGTGTTACCTACACTTTGACCTATTGCAATATCGCTTCGAAAACAAACTTTAAAGATTAAAGATTATAACAGTAAATTACTTTTTGTTTTAGTATTAGTTATTTAAATTTAAACTCTTATTTAATACTCAAAATTGCACCTTGCGTTTCTTTTTTCACTTCAACTTATCTACATATAAACGCTTATAAAAATTAAAAATTATGATCTCTCTATATATATTATTTTATATAGGTACATAATTATATACTTGCGAACCCGACAGAAATAAGAAGAATACAGCTGGGCTGGGCAGCATTCAATAAGCTTCGTCGAGTCTTTTCGTCGCCAATACCACAAAGCTTAAAGACAAAAGTCTTTAATGAGTGCGTCCTACCTGTTATGTCATACGGAGCCGAGACGTGGACACTGACGGTGCGATTAGTGCACCAGCTTAAGGTTGCTCAGCGTGCTATGGAGAGGGCTATGCTCGGAGTTTCTTTGAAGGATCGGATCCAGAATGAAGTGATCCGACAGAGAACCAAAGTTATCGACATAGCCCAAAGAATTAGCAAGCTGAAGTGGCAATGGGCTGGTCACATTTGTCGCAGAACCGATAACCGGTGGAGTAAAAGGGTTCTTGAGTGGAGACCACGGCTCGGCAAACGTAGTATAGGACGTCCTCCTGCTAGGTGGAGCGACGATATTCGTAGAGTGGCTGGCAGCGGTTGGATGCGTAGAGCTGAAGATCGAGCTCAGTGGCGTGCCATAGGAGAGGCCTATGTCCAGCAGTGGACGAATACAGGCTGAATATGATGATGATGATTATGAACCCGACAGACATTCCCCTTTACACATTGAAAATTATAAACTTTTGCTCTCCGTAAATACATTTTGTAGTAGACCTTGGACATTTTCGAATCTACTCGAACACACACGAAACATTTCATCAAAATCGGTCCAGCCGTTAAGAAGGAGTTTAATTATATACACATGCACAGAAGTGTTTTACATATAAAGACTGGCGACTTACCCTCGCTTCGCTCTAGTTCGTCCCTCTAACTCTCTTTTGTATTAATATAAAAATCTTCATACTAAACATCTAAATCGGATCGTAAATTTTTAGTTAATCCATAACAAACAAACTTACAAATCTCTATCAGAGTAGTATAGATTATAACTGAATGTCGAAAATGTTGATTAACCTTGCACTAATTAACCTTTAAACATCATCGTTATAATTTTGCAATTATGTTTATAATAAATGTGTTTACATAATATATAGTAAAGTTCGCAACACGTTTAACCAATTGGCACATGCAAAATTGTACAATCATCATTTACCTGTTTTGGATTCCACAATTCGAAGAGGCTTTGTTACGCAATAGGGTCGCATTGAGATTCAAGGGAGACGCGAATTGACGCTGCATCGAACATAACCAATGTGATGAAGCGATAGCATCTCGTCTACGGAAAGTTTGAAAGCGATCGAGAAATCCTTGTTAAACCTTCCGACACGACTGAACCCTTAATTAATTACTTAATTTCAATTTTATTTATTTATTATATTATATATATTATTATTTACATACAAACGTATATCAAATTAAATATTATTATCATTATAAAAAACTTTTATGTTTGTGGATTTTTTATGTGTTTCTCACACTGATTACTTGGCTTAACAATTAGCAGATTTGAGTGATTGGAGTGAATGAAGTCATACCAAACGAAACCTTGAAACTAAGTATAAAACGGAAATTAGAAATAGAAAATGAATAGTTATACTAACACAAAATCGATATAAGAAAGTAAGATTCAAAAAACGTCGTTTTTAACTTACTATTTTAATTAAAAACAATAATACATACATATTTCGTATAATACTTACATATAATTTAATTTTTGCATCGCATATGTGTCGTGCATACTAAAAGGTTCACACGAAATCGCCCAAAATGTAAGAGGTCGCCGACCGCTCAGGCTATCCCCGTAACTACATTAGCTTACATAATATTCTCTATAGGGTGACAATACGTCATTAGCTACTTGGTTGTGATTTTCTACAAAATAACTTTTGTTGGGAACGATATATTTGTTTTAAAGTAAGTATAAAATTATTATACATACGTTACAAACATATCTTTTGTTTTATTGAGATGTTTAACTAAGATATTTTTAAAAATTGTACTTATATAGGACCAGCAAAAACCAGCGACAAACAGAGACGCTAAGTTATTTATGACATCGATTAATATTTTGAGAAAACCAATCCCCATAGAAATTGCGGCCCAGTGTTTACAGCGTTTAAAATTATAAATAAGTACATTTAATAATTATAGTTATGCAGACCAGAACCAAACCACAAAATGACTGTTTTGAGATATGATCGATTTTGTTTTGAGATATAATCAATTTTCATAACGAAATGTGGGTTGGTATCTTTGTTGACAGTGTCTTCTGCATACAAAACATCGTTAGATAGCTTAGATCTTTTTAGCATATATAAAACACGCAATTTTGGACCTATCTGTGTACTTAACTCAATTTCACCACGTTTGTGGGTTGGTTCTGGTCTGCATAACTATGTCCAATTTTTACGGGTCCTATGAATGGAAAAGTTGATTGAATCGAGTGTCAAATATGCAATTTTTAGGTTATATTTCACATTACATTTTGACATAATATGACACTTGATTACATAACAAGTGATTCACATTACGTAAATAATGAAAAAACGGGCTTTATTACACACCTATAATATCGAGACGTCATTTTTATATTGTTAAACTACTTAACTCTTATACGAATTTGTCTAACAAGTATTACCTATTGTACTCAATCGCCATCTTCCAAAAAAGCGTGTCCATGTTAATATATTAGAGCTATCAATAAGCTATCAATAAACTATGGATATTTCACTAAATTATTACATAGGTTTCAGATATCAGTACTTATTCGGCACGTTAAATGAACACAAATGTACAAACAGTCAAAAATTTCTGTTACTATTGTTTAGGGTCTAGTCCAATATATAATAGTTCATCATCATTCTAATAGTTTAAAAAATATTTCATGTAGAGAGCATTGTAACTATTTTATTATTAGCTAAAGAAATTATGAATTTTCGAGTGAATCAGAATCGAAATGATTGAAAATATGTGCGTCTGACACGCATTTGTTATTTGCTCTGTCCTAGCAGTTTCATGTTACAAAAAACTGCAAAGTTAAGTAAATATTACATAATGGTGTGATCAATAACGCCTTAGGGCATTAGTAAAATCTTGTATTTATTTACGCAATGTAAATAACAACTTCCGGACGAAATACCAACTTGCTATTATAAGCGTAATTTATAAACCAATATTAAATAATACATTGACCTACATGCATAAATGATTTTATTGCCTTCAATAAAAATTAGTTAATAAGTACTCTGTGACTTGCACATATTTATAAATATATGCCATGCCACATGCCACAGGCTTAGCTTCATTTAGATACTTCGTAGCATTTTTGGTGGAGGTAGATACTTATCCAACGAATCAAATTCACAACTTCGAATTTGAATCAGTAATCGCACTTATAATAAGAAACCATTATATTTTTCTTTAAATGTTATAGTAATTTTTTTAAGTCCAAATTGAATATTTATTCTATCCAATTTAATAAAGTCTAAGTTCGACCTAAATGAATAATTGAAAAAAAACTTCTTTTATCTCGAAAACCAAGTTACTTAAACAATTCGTTCTCAAAAATCTATATTTGAGGAACCGTTAACATCCTTACCAAGAAAGAAACGCGAACGGTATCAAAACTCGGTTACGTCTTTCTCGATTCGTCACTCACGTTACGCTAGTGTGACAAACACAGGCATTTCACGGCCTCCTCTTGCCATGACAAATGCGTGCGGGTGCTTTTTCGAATACGATGAGCGAGAAAGCTCCAGCTGCATGCTAAAACATCTTTACGCAACGACACATTGCGTCAGCACAAGACTGGCTTTGAGATGTAAATATAACGATTTATTATGTACTAGCGACTTACCCTGGCTTCACTCAGTTGCTTTCCTAGGAGAATTTTTGGGAAATAGGTGACTTTATGTAATAATAATATAATAAAATAAAATATAAAGGTTGCCTACTCCAGGTAGCTAGGTATTTCTCTTTACAGACTATGTGTGTACTAAATCTCTACCAAATACGTCCAGTCGTTTCAGAGTTAAGGAGTAACAAACATATTATACACACATACTTTTAAAAATTAAAGGAAATTACCTTTTTTGTTGTAATCATTAGCATTTATTTGCAAAGGAAAAAACTGTTGGTTCTATTCTGTATAATATATTATTTCATTTTGCATATTTTAAATATATACTTATTACTAAAATAATTAAAATTATATAATTCATATCATGAAAGTGCGAAATACGAAAGTGAAAAGAAATTTTATATAGACAATTGTGATTGCAGTAAGTATATATTTCACACTGTATCAAATATCGCACCCGAATTACTTAGTTTGGTCTCGACTAATAATATTTAAAATAACTTTAAATCCGTGCACAACTTTACAACACTAGAAACTTATTTTCTAAAGAAATTTAAAATGATGACACAGCAAGAACAATTTTTTTAGAAAGATAGGCGTAAGACAAAAGTTTTTAAAATATTGCGTAACTAAATTTTAAATTAAACATTCTATAAAGTTTTGTACATAAATAAAGAATAATATTTTTGTTAATTGTATTAATTGCACTTTTACAATTTTATAGCGGCATAAAAACTAAAATAATTAACTTTATAATATAGGCATTCTTTCTCTGGCTTACAAATCGTGAATAGTTCTATGAACTTAGTCTTTGGCAATCGTCCTACTCAAGTTGGCAACAGATGATGGCTCTGGTTCCTGGTATTTAGGTGCATCATGACATCTCTGAAATGAAGTGGTGAATATAATTATAACCCAACATTCTATTATACGTTCATTTAACACGAACTCCTGCTAGACAACATTGTTTCGACATTATCTTCGTGTAAATCGTCACTGTAATTGTAATTTGCTTTGAGCGTTCGACAAAATAAATTCCAAAATTTAAATATTTTTTATTATTAACTCCCCAAAAATGAGAATAGGATTTTTTGAGTATATATGAATGACTCCTGCGAGTGGTAAAAGTCAAATATATTATTTCCTAATACTAATTTGTTTATTTAATGTTGTATAATAAGGTTTACTTTTAATTATGACATAAATTATGATTTGACGCCTGTGATACATTATTTTTGTTATCAAAATTGAAGTGTCCGTTTTTAATTTCAAAATAACAGCTTTTCACTAAATGTACAGGAAAGTATATACGTTACTAAAATCAAGAAATCAATTTTTAATATTTTTGTATGTCTGTCTGTCTGTTTGTTCCGGCTAATCTCTGAAACGCCTGGACCGAATTTACCGAACTTTCACTTGCAGATAGCTAATGTTATAAGGAGTAACTAAGGCTACTTTTATTTTAAAAATTATATTTATTTTAACTAACTTACTACTACCTATTTTAACTATGGAACATGCGGCTTCGCTCGAGCTAAGCCCAGGGACCAAGCCGAGGGAAGCGAGAGGGAGCCATCAGCCAATAGTGATTTATAAGAAGGTAGCCAGCTATTTGAATTGAATCTACATTATGTAACAAATGTTATCGCTTTACTTTATAAGAAACAGTTTGGCTTCACAAAAGGTCGCTCCACAGCAGATGCTAGTGTTGAGCTAGTTAAAAATATTTTGAGGCATGGGAGAGGTCGCAGGATGCTCTTGGGATATTCTGTGACTTATCCAAGGCCTTTGATTGTGTGCATCACGTGACGTTGATCAGGAAACTGCATCATTATGGAATTAGAAATAAGGCACTCAACCTCCTGAATTCCTATCTGAGTAATAGAATACAGAGGGTTGATGTAAATGGTAAGAGATCCCCTGGGGCTCCGTTAGATATGGGGGTTCCACAAGGCTCTATTCTTGGCCCATTTCTCTTCCTAGTTTACAAAAATGATTTGCCATTTTTTGTGCAGGACAAACATGAGATAGTATTGTTCGCTGATGACACTTCACTTATTTTTAAGGTAAAACGTAATTTACATATGTACGACGATGTAAACGATGCTCTCTCAAAGGTTGTCTATTGGTTTGATTCGAATAATTTATTAAAAATTAATAAAATTCACAACACCTAATGTTAAACTTATTGATAATGGTGTAGTATTAGGCGGAGAAATGTTAAAACCGGTACAGTCAACTAAATTCCTAGGTATTATCTTAGATTCGAAATTGCAGTGGAATCTCCATATTGAGGAGCTAGCGAAAAGGCTTAGCTCTGCAGCGTTCGCGGTTAAAAAAATTAGACTTATTACTGACATAGATACAGCTCGCATAGTATACTTTAGTTACTTTCATAGTATTATGTCATATGGTATCTTATTATGGGGAAATGCAGCTACCGTTAATACAATTTTTGTCCTGCAGAAAAGAGCTATTCGTGCAATTTATAGTTTAGGCCCTAGAGTATCATTAAGAGATAAGTTTAAAGAAATAAAAATATTGACTGTTGCTTCTCAGTACGTGTACGAAAAATGTTATATATGTTCATAAAAATATACACGAATTTCCCAGGAACTGCGACATGCATAGTATTAACACTAGGAGTAAAAATAAACTTGTAATGCCTGTGACTCGCTTACGCCGAGTCAGTAATTACTTTTATGGACAATGTATACGCTTATACAACAGGATCCCAGAAAACGTTCAACAAGCTTCTATTGCCAAATTTAAAAAAATTGTGAAAGAACGTTTGTGTACTAAAGGATATCATACGATTAACGATTTTTTAGAAGATAGTACGCCTTGGGAATGATGTGATCGCCACCAGGCTGTTTCAACCTATAGAATTATTGTTAATTTCAATTTAATTAAAAAAAGAGAAAAAAACACTAAGACAAAAAAAAAACAAAAAAAATATATATTAGTCCCGCTGAGTTTCTTTCGCCAGTTCTTCTCAGGTCAGTGGTTTCTTCCTTCCGAACTGGTAGTAGACTCATGACGTTCAGTAAAAAATTGTAATAATTTCATGCTGAATAAAATATTTTGAATTTTGAATTTTTTGAATTTTGAATTACTGAGAAAAAAATATCGGCATGATTTCGAAATTGCTGCTTGTTACAATTCTATAAAAATGTAGATTCTGAAAGTGAATAAATTTTTTATTTAAATAATTAAATTAAACAATTCTGAACGTAATATGAAAAATTATTTACGCTTGGCTAGTTTCATAAAATAGCGTGAAATTTCCACATACTGAGACATATTTCTGTCTGTTTAATATTAACGATTTAATTTACCATATATTATATTACTTCTTCCTTAAATTTCTATTTATTTCTTTAATAATTAGCTAATAATATAATGATTGAATTATTGAAGTTATTAGGATTTTGTTTATTTTCCGGTTTAAAAAGACCATTATTTAATAATTTTATTGAATGACTCTCTTGACCTGATAACTCCAGTAAAATTGGCCACTCGACAATCAGCCAGTTCAAAATAACATACAGGAGGTTCAAATTGAGTCTAATTTAGCGACGAACAGGCTTAAATAATATATATATATATATATATATATATATATATATATATATATATATATATATATATATATATATATATATATATATATATATATATATATATATATAAATATATATATATATATATATATATATATATATATATATATATATATATATATATATATATATACTTTAACTTTACTTTTCAAGTGGTAGTGCCATGCTTGTTACCTTCGGGTAGCAGCCAAATGGGCCGGCACGCCCCGTATAGTAGGTACCACTCTCTCACAGAAGACCGGCGTGAAGTGGCAGCTATGCTGTCGCGTTTCGTCCGGTAAGTGAGAGTCCGGGAGGCACACTCCCCATCCCTACTCCCGTCCTTCTCCCTCCTCCCTCCCTCCCTTTCCTGAATCGAAAACGCATCTGCAAGCCCTGTGGTGCTGCAGATGTCCATGGGCGGAGGTGATCACTTACCATCAGGTGAACCTCCTGCCCGTTTGCCCCCTTTGTCCCATAAAAAAAAAATAGAGTGATTTATATACCAACGAGTCAAGCCTTCAAGATTGATCCTGCAATTCGTACAAATGAAAGGTAGCTATTATTCATCACAAAAGACGTCAAATATTTTGACATTAGAAGTGGGATAATCTCTAACCCAATAGTTATGCTGTCACCGCCTAAACAGATGACTAAAGAATCCTTGAATTGGATGCAAGCCTCGCATATATTAGAATTCGCAACATAAGTATATACACTTTAAAATTAATTTATACCCATACATTATGCTTTATAACAATGAGTCTAAAGACGTTTTTTGTTTGCTGTATTTAACTTCTTTACATACGCGTGTCTTCATCTAATAATATTGCATAGATGGCACCATTGTTGTTTCAAACAATGCATTTGGACACCCACGGACGATCTCTGAAAGTTAAGCGATTGCTACGCCCTTGTGAACCTCTACGCGATTTCGTGACGGATGATTTGTGTCACATCTTTACTTTTACTAATTGCCTATTAAAATGTTAATATGAATTTTTATTATGAGAAAAAGATAACTTTTTGAGGCTATTCAATTAAAACGACATTTTGGTTAACTACGTGAAACGACTGCCTTCTGATGATCTTATGAACTAATTTTAAACATAAATAGATTTTAAATATACTTAAGTAGATCCCACGGGCGTAGCCAGGGGGAGGGTTTAGGGGGTTCAAACCCCCCCCCGAAAATTAAGAATGTGGCTGGTGCATTGCATAACCCGAACGGCATAACCTTAAACTGCCACAACCCTTTTCCAGTTGAAAACGCTGAAAACGCAGTTTCCTCCTTATCCACGGGGTCCATGTCCACTTGCCAGTAGCCACTCTTCAAGTCGAGAGTTGAAAACCATTTCATACCGCTGAGAGTGTCTAGGGTGTCGTCGATTCGGGGCAGGGGATAACAATCCTTTTTAGTAACATCGTTGAGCCTGCGGTAATCGATGCAAAACCTTGTAGATCCATCCTTCTTCTTTACTAGTACTACTGGCGAACACCAAGGACTAGTGGAGTGTTCAATGATGTTATTCTTTCTCATGTCTTGGATCATGTCGTCAACTTCCTTTTCCTTAGCCCAAGGTATTCGTCTAGGTCGTTGTCGAATAGGCGCTACGTCCCCAGTATTAATTTTATGCTTAACTAATCCAGTTCTTCCTATATCGCCGTCATGTTTAGAGAACAAATCTGAATATCGGTACAGTAAATTTTTAGCTTTTATCTTCTGTGAACTCGTGAGATCTTCTTTACAATCTTTCAAAAGTTTCATTGCTTGCTCTTTATCCTTGTTCAACATCTTCTCTTTCGGTTGACATCTGCTTAACCAGGCTATCTCTTCACAACTCCCCACATCTTCGCCTCTTCGAATGGTTTGAGTAGAATTACTGGTATTCAGAACTGGAACCATAAATGTCGAAGCTTTACCTACAACAACTCTTGCCGGGATCCATGAGCTCTCATCTTCCGACTTCTCTATAATAGCACATGACCATGGACGGCCTGACTTGTTTTGAGGTTAAGAGACAGGTACTAGAGTCTGCGATCTTGGTGGAAGAGCGGTGTCTTTCAAACAACGCACTTTTCCATGAATTCCGCCACTTATCTGCACTTCTCTATTTCTGCATTGTAAAACTCCATGTTTCATGTCGATCGTACACTGGTTATTTTGAAGAAAGTCCAATCCAATGATGCAATCATCCACGATATCTGCAACTATTGCGTTATGCCAATAGATGTAGTCCCCAATTTTGATAGCGATTTTCCTTTCCCCCCAAACAGGTATGCGCTGGCCGGTGGCTGTCGTAAATGTGTGTTTCTATCATGCAAATTATTATCTGCAATGTGTCTCAATCTTCGGTTATTAATGACAGTTCGTGATGCTCCGGTATCCAGCGTGAGTTTACATGCTATTCCATTAATAGCGCCATGTATAACCAAGGTGTTTCCATCTATTGATGTTTTACTTTTATCGCTGGGGTTATAGATTCCCCGGTTAGTGCCCAAATCCTAGCCCTGGCAGAGATCAGTTTTCCTCTGGCTTGATTATAAGTTGATATACCAACATCTGACTGTCGTCGACCGTTCTTCCTTGGAGGGCAGTTACTTCGAAGATGGCCCCGACCGCCGCACTCGTAGCAACTTGGGCTAAACCTACGTTCTCGGGCCGATGCTCCTTCTGTACTGACTTCCCGCACCTTCCAAGGTCTAAAGTCATGACGCACAGCTTCAACCTCTAGAGCATGAGCGACGGCTTCCTTAAAACTAGTATGGTGTCTTAAGCGCACAGTTGCACGCTCGCAGTTACCTCCGGGTAAATTTAAGAACATTCTAGTATCGAAAATTCAAAATGTTTCTAGTAATTTCGAATCCTTTCCCGAAAGTGTTTTGTCTCTCTCTAACACATTAGAATTTGTAATAAACTGTTCCTGTCATCTAATTGACATACGTTAAAAATTGACATTCGCCGTTCTTAGGCATGGTACAAGCGTGCTATTATGACGAGTTCACACTATATTACGTGACAATATATTACATTTTTTTCATGCAATTTTAGTAGTTTTATTTTCTTGAACCCCCCCCCAAAATTAAAACATGGCTACGCCCGTGGTAGATCCTATTCGTCATAATTTACGTAAGGTCTACATTTCTACATTCTTGTACAAGGTTTAATCAAGGTTTCAATATCATAGGTATGTCGTCAAACACTGCTATAATTTTATTCATCTAAATTACCGCCTAAAGGAAATATCGAATAACTAGTAATATGATAACAGAGAATTAACCTTTGTAATTTTTTTCATTTTAAATTTTAATAAAACTATCTATTATGAAGTCTGCGCGTATAAATATTTAGAATTTACATATTAAAGCAAAAAGCTTTCAATTTAATTTGGCTGTTTCATTCACTTTTTTTAAGTCGTAAGGCAATCAAAAGGTAGCCACTTATTAAGTCAACTTGGAACTGCACGCGAACTTCTTATAAATTTTATGTATCTATAAGAAGCTTCAAGTATATTTATTCAAATATTGTATCGATTAGCAACAGTCCTAGCGGTTTATAGGTAAAGAGAGTCGTAAATAATTTGGTTTGAGCGAGGCACGTCTAGACATCGTACTGAAATCTGTGTCATTGCGGAGTCATTGCACCTGAACAGTGAACACTATTGGAATATTAAAGAGGCTGTTGACTATTCTTACAACTAATATGTGAGTTTTATTATTTCATTATATGTATTTAGACATATACATGAAAGTAAGTTTCCTATATCACCAACAAGTCGTAGTTACCCAGGAGGAAAACTTTAAAAAATGGAATTTTCTAAACATAACCTTAACTCTTATATCAAACTATC
The DNA here is from genome assembly GCA_951802675.2 of Boloria euphrosyne. Taxonomy (NCBI): domain Eukaryota; kingdom Metazoa; phylum Arthropoda; class Insecta; order Lepidoptera; family Nymphalidae; genus Boloria; species Boloria euphrosyne. The sequence goes on from OX637871.1 coordinate 12,431,649, forward strand.
ACCTGCGACTCCGCTCGTGTTCTAATTACTATTAGATAGGATATAGGATAAGGATTAATAAATAATAGCCTACGACCTATTCTCAGACCTACCAAATATACACAAAAAAATCATAATAAAAATCGGCTAGACGTTTCGGAGGAGTTCGCTAACAAACACTGTGACACGATTTTTTTATATATTAGATTTATATAGATGTGAGAATCGTCGACTACAAAAACTCACTATATTAAAACCACTAATGATTATTATATTACGCGGAGATGATTTAATTCTAGTATAACCACAGACCCATGAGGATAGCAATTAGCAGACTAGCAGCCTGCTTTTGATGTCGATAATATAGTTACCGTAGAAGTAAGAAAATACTCTACAGCAAATAAAGCATTACCGTTATGATTCTTAGTTAATATTGATAATATTTTTTAAATTAATTCCGCCTCATCTTTATTAAATGTAAATTTAAATTTTTTTTCGCAGAAATTTTCAATAACGGTTGAATTTCTTTATCATTTTCGCTTATTAAGCCGCAATATATTTAAAATTAACACTGCTGTTTAACCCATCAACGGGCGCGGGGACAATATAGATTTATAACAATTGAAAATCTATTGTGTCTCATATGTTCGCCATTGACGGGTTAATATTAGATAGGCCTCGTATTTCCAAATAATATATACGTAGAATATATTTAAGTAATAAAAAAAATCTCCATTCTCTACAACAAAGATGATTTATAACTTAAGTTGTTTTTAGATCGAAAGATTTTGGAAGCAGTGAGTAGATGCTCTGTTGGCCTTCACTGTGTCGTAAGAGTTCTATCTATGCATCGAAATATCAGAAATTACAAACCTCTACAATATTTGGTTATGACATTTAATAATTACATTAAATATACAGTGCACAAATATTTTATTTTCTTTATATTTTTATTGCCGATTAATAATACAAAAAAGATCACAACTTTTTGTTTCATAAAATATAATGTGTTTTTATTAAACAAAAACTTGCTCTATAATGTCTCTTTGGACATATATATATATATACAGTTTATATCGTAAAATAATAATAAGGAAGCTCAAAATTAAGAATGTAATTGAACCATAATTACCTGGAAAACATCGCAAAAAATATGCTTGTCACGGATGTAGGTAAAAATAACTTAGGTATTGATAAACTAGCTTATAAAATAAGGCTATAAATTAAATATCTTTTCTATACCGCTTATAAGTTTAGTTAAACTTGTTGATTAAGTGCTGCATTATTTATAATATAAAAATATAAAGAGAAAAATTGTCTCGCTCGGTTCATTGGTTCATACTTCATGCATAAGGTATGCGACTACATGTAAAGTGAACGTGTCATTCTAAATAATTTGATTTTACTATAACAAAAGCCTCAACAAATCGATTTTATACAACATACTAAAGTCATTCCAAGTTGTTTTTTTAACAAAAATGAGATATTCAATCACTTGGATACATCGTTCAAGGCCAAACCAGTCTCATTTGGGACAAAATACAATAACTTGCAAAGACCCCCTTTATTGCGATGAAATACAAGCTCGCAACTTAATACATCGCATCGGGTTCCCATTAAAAGGTCGACCGGTCAAAGGCGCCTGCGCAACGTGCATGCGCCGTCCATCCAGGATCTGCCAAGGTGATTGATTTCAGAAGACTGTTGAATTAACTAGTGACGAAAGTAAATAACAAGTTTTTGATTTAATAAAAATGATGCAATTTTGAATAAAAATTCATTAACATTAGCATTTTTCCGCAATGCAATTTTATTCTCAATGTAAATTTAATCTCAGCAAATCGTTTCTATGTTTCTCAAGATTAATTATTATAAGATAAGATAACAAAAGCATGTAGTTTTTCATTACATTCTGAACTATGGAGGCCAATTTTAACTGAAATTTTATTACATATTAATATTTAAATAAGGCAGCAGATAAATTACAAGTATTTTACGCTTAGCGTTAATTATAAAAATGCGAAAACTTATGAGGGTTTATTTAAATTCTTCATGTTACTATCAGTTATATCATAAATTCGTAATAACGAGATCTAATATCCTAGATTAACACATACATAGGTACATACTTGTGTAAGCTACTTGGGAATGTACCACGGGCGTAGCCAGGGGGAGGGTTTAGGGGGTTTAAACCGCCCCCCCCCTCCCCCCGAAAAATTAAGAATGTGGCTGGTGCATTGCAGAACCCGAACGGCATAACCTTAAACTGCCACAACCCTTTTCCAGTAGAAAACTCAGTTTTCTCCTTATCCACGGGTCCATGTCCACTTGCCAGTAGCCACTCTTCAAGTCGAGAGTTGAAAACCATTTCATACCGCTGAGAGTGTCTAGGGTGTCGTCGATTCGGGGCAGGGGATAACAATCCTTTTTAGTAACATCGTTGAGCCTGCGGTAATCGATGCAAAACCTTGTAGATCCATCCTTCTTCCTTACTAGTACTACTGGCGAACACCAAGGACTAGTGGAGTGTTCAATGATGTTATTCTTTCTCATGTCTTGGATCATGTCGTCAACTTCCTTTTCCTTAGCCCAAGGTATTCGTCTAGGTCGTTGTCGAATAGGCGCTACGTCCCCAGTATTAATTTTATGCTTATCTAATCCAGTTCTTCCTATATCGCCGTCATGTTTAGAGAACAAATCTGAATATCGGTACAGTAAATTTTCAGCTTTTATCTTCTGTGAACTCGTGAGATCTTCTTTACAATCTTTCAAAAGTTTCATTGCTTGCTCTTTATCCTTGTTGAACACCTTCTCTTTCGGTTGACATCTGCTTAACCAGGATATCTCTTCACAACTCCCCACATCTTCGCCTCTTCGAATGGTTTGAGTAGAATTACTGGTATTCAGAACTGGAATCATAGATGTCGAAGCTTTACCTACAACAACTCTTGCCGGGATCCATGAGCTCTCATCTTCCGACTTCTCTATAATAGCACATGACCATGGACGGCCTGACTTGTTTTGAGGTAAAGAGACAGGTACTAGAGTCTGCGATCTTGGTGGAAGAGCTGTGTCTTTCAAGCAACGCACTTTTCCATGAATTCCGCCACTTATCGGCACTTCTCTATTTCTGCATCGTAAAACTCCATGTTTCATGTCAATCGTACACTGGTTATTTTGAAGAAAGTCCAATCCAATGATGCAATCATCCACGATATCTGCAACTATTGCGTTATGCCAATAGATGTAGTCCCCAATTTTGATAGCGATTTTCCTTTCCCCCCAAACAGGTATGCGCTGGCCGGTGGCTGTCGTAAGAGGAATGTGTGTTTCTATCATGCAAATTATTGTCTGCAATGTGTCTCAATCTTCGGTTATTAATGACAGTTCGTGATGCTCCGGTATCCAGCGTGAGTTTACATGCTACTCCATTAATAGCGCCATGTATAACCAAGGTGTTTCCATCTATTGATGTTTTATTTTTATCGCTGGGGTTATAGATTCCCCGGTCAGTGTCCAAGTCCTAGCCCTGGCAGAGATCAGTTTTCCTCTGGCTTGATTATAAGTTGATATACCAACATCTGACTGTCGTTGACCGTTCTTCCTTGAAGGGCAGTTACTTCGAAGATGGCCCCGACCGTCGCACTCGTAGCAACTTGGGCTAAACCTACGTTCTCGGGCTGTGCTCCTTCTGTACTTACTTCCCGCACCTTCCAAGGTCTAGAGTCATGACGCACAGCTTCAACCTCTAGAGCATGAGCGACGGCTTCCTTAAAACTAGTATGGTGTCTTAAGCGCACAGTTGCACGTACCTCCGGGTAAATTTAAGAACATTCTAGTATCGAAAATTCAAAATGTTTCTAGTAATTTCCAATCCTTTCCCGAAAGTGTTTTGTCTCTCTCTAACACATTCGAATTTGTAATAAACTGTTCCTGTCATCTAATTGACATACGTTAAAAATTGACATTCGCCGTTCTTAGGCATGGTACAAGCGTACTATTATGACGAGTTCACACTATATTACGCGACAATATATTACATTTTTTTCATGCAATTTTAGTAGTTTTATTTTCTTCAAACACAAAAACGTTAGATTCCATATCTATCATAGTATCTATAATAATGACTATTTCAATAAGAATTTCGAAAAATATTCAATTACACAGATTTGACTAAATTAGAATTTTATTATTTGTATAGATATAAAATATATATAAAATAAAATAGAACATAATATTCTTGAAATTAGCATTTTCTATAACAAGTGCTTCAACGAATTTGGGAGTGTTCGGGTCACGGCAATGTAATGGGAATATTATAATGCACGGCCGCGAGTGACTTCTATACCGTTAGCTGTTAGGACAATGAGGGTCCCGTGGGACTCAGCTCGAATTTTAATTCGACTAATAAATTGGAGTGTACGTGGTCGAAAGTTGGGTATATTAACATACCTCTATGGTATATTATGTATAATGTAGCCTATATATTGTAACTTTAGTAGGTAGATTCGGTATGCATAAAAGTGAAATGTTAATGAAAAATTATATAAATTATTATTTTATAAGCTAAAGAAGTATATTTTTATAACTGAAACAAGTTTTACTTTTTATTTAAAAAAGCACCATTAACAAAATTAGATATATATAATATAATTTACTGTATATTGTATAAAATATTAGATACAAAACCAGCAGTATTCACCAAGTTTACATAAATATAAAATCATTTGCCTATATTCTGTGTTTTTTGTTATATTATACTTACATACTTACCTACCACTTAAAACATGAACAAAAGACCGTCTTTAAAATTCTGTGATCGAAATCAAAACAATTCCATTGTATTACAATTTTGTATTCCCTTAATAAATAACGATGAAAAACAAGATCAAGTATCGAAAAGGTATATTTTATATAGCTTGAATTTATGTTTCGCCACGATCGATTATTTTTTGTTTTTAAATAAACCCAAAATATAATTTATATTATTTAATATTTATATTTATATTGATATTATAATAACAATTCAAAAACAAATTCTACATCACATACCTTTATTAAATTTTAACTATATATAGCAATATTAGCGCAAAATTTAGAATTCTTATTTACTTTATTCCATAATATTCAACATAAACGGTAATCTCGTCGTAACCCATGTTGAAACGAGGTGTTGCGTTATAGGCAGTTATTTGCCTCCAATATGCAGAATTCATGTAATCACATTTTGATCATTGTACCAAAAAATTATGTGAGTCACAAGATTTAAGTAATCTAAGTTAAATATTAAGTAATAACTTATATTTTTTCTGTTTAATAATGGTAACTTAAAACTATAAGTCGTGTTTGAATTAAGTTTTCATCAAATGGTATTCAGATTTATCTTATCACAGCTTACAGCTTTTATCTTACTTAGTATTTACTTATGTACTTATAACTACCTACTAAAATTGTTTTAAGGACTTATGCAGTCCAGTGCATAATCCAAAAACTATTCAAACTAAAAGGCCTATTAAGTTACTTCTTCCTTCATCGAAGATTGTTTAATTTTTGTTAGTTTTTATTGCCATTGAATCTTTAACAGCTAAAATTAATATGTTAGTCATCGCTTAATAAATAATTATTATTACCTAGATATCTATAAAATCAGAGCGGAATAGAATTTATGATTAGTTAAACAAAACAGCTTTCGCGAAGTATCGATATTAGCATTTAGCAGTTAAGTATGGATAGGCTTTCCCGCTTACAACGGAAGCCTATCAATTCACGTCCATAATAAAATTTGATTTAAACGACTCTATTAACTTCTACGTGAACGGGCGATGATAATTTTTTTCAACTGCTTTACTTTGTTTTTTTGAATAGATACCTATAATGGCCTACAGAGTTGCTCCGTTCATATATTTTAAGGTATATAATTACATATTATATATATGTATATTACATTTTAAAAACAGGATCGAGCCGTAATCAAGCAACCTGTTGACTTTTCATTATGTAGGGTTTGCAAAATTCTTGGAATTCAATTTTAAATCGACTTTTTTTGCAGAAATTCCTTTCACATAATATAACGTCATATTTAAATATATACTTAGTAATTAGTAATTTTTAAATTTTATACTATCGTAATTATAATCATTTACAATTCAAAGTACCCAATTATTCTTAGAATACATAGTCAGTCTAAATACATGTCTTTCCGTTTAAAATAATACTTTCTTTTTCTCAGCTAAAAATACCTGCAAGAGAACATTTAGTGATAGAGCATCTTGCTGAACAAAAATTATATTTAATTTCATTCCTGTTAATTTAATCTACAAAAAAAAATTTTTTGTTTAACAATAACGTCTTCATGAGTTATTCTGGTGTGACCACTCAGCAGTCAACTTAAAGACCCTCAGGCACCGGAAATGCATACAAAAACTTCCGCCCGGCATTGAATCTACTCTACTCCTTTATAGCGAGGTCGTCAAGACGGGTTGTCACTTTCAACTCACCGTGAAGCAGGTCTTACACGAGGAACAGACATGATGTTTGTCACTGTTTTTGTAATTAACATTTAATGTTTGATCTAATTATTTTAAAACCATATACGTTAAATAGATTAGCTTTGCAAAGCTACGAGTATCAAATATATTTCTGACAGCTTGCGAACATTGGCATGCTTACGATGGCCGCAGACTTGCTAGTTGCGGAGAATATTGGTTTAAAAAAAACTATTTTTAAAATGACCTTAGTTTCAGACATGTTTTGGCATATTTCTTATGATTCAAAAATATTTTGTGTATATTTTAAAAAACTCACTGAAAAAAAACGAGAACAATCGCCTTAACCAAAAGTTCGTCAATCCGCACTCGACCAGAGACGATCCGATTAAAATGTACCAACAAACAACATAATAATACTTAGATAAATTGCATAAGTAATTGTTTTATTTACACTTTTTCTCCACGTTTTAAAATACAAAATCAAAGTAATGAAATATATCTACTTTCTCTCTATTATTTAAACTCCCAAATGCACTTGTGTTAAACTAGCTTTCGTATGAACCTAAAAGTGTATGTAATAAAATAATATTCATAATAAGAAATCGTGAATAATAACAGTTTAATTTAAAATAAATAATAGGAAGTTAATTTATTATTTCAAATTAATGAATACTGAATGTCTATTGAGTTTTCTACTTGCGCTGAAAACCTAATAATTTTGTAAGAATGGAACAGTTTTACAGTTATTACTGATTAATAATTAAGAAATATTATTATTCTATAAATTAATAAGAATAGTACAATTTTACAGCTTATTATTAGATCAATAATTCGAAAATATTATTTATGTGTTGTAGCCGAGTCTGGAATAAAAAAAGACTTGGTTTGATTCTTTAGACGTTTTCAATAATAAAAATAACTAAAATATAACTTCCGGCGGATTGATATAAAAGCTGATGGTAACTGTCAAACAGGGCAGTTTTTGGATTAGCTTTCGTTACGCGTGAAACTTTAGTTTATTTGTTAGTAATCTAATTTGTTAATAAAAAGAAATAGTAGTGAATTTATGTGCGTTAAAAGTGATACGGATACAGTGTTTTATAGGGAAGTTAAAGTTAAAAGTTAAATTAAATAAATAAATTAAATAATAGTGATGTGAATTGTGAAGTGATCGTTAAAATCGTGGTAAGCTGTGTTGTTTCCATTTTATATAGAAAATACTGAAAGTATAGTGACGCTTTAAAATTAATATCTGAAAAGGTGATAAAATAATGCTTAATGCATTATTTTCTTATATTCGTTACATAGTTAGTTTGAGATGGTTTTTAACATGAAAGTGATATAAAGTGATCGTTAAAATTGTGTTTAAATGTGTTTCTATCTTACATGGTAAAACGAATAGTTAAGTGACGCACACAGTTATAAAATAAAGCTTAAAGCATAGTTTCTTATACTCTTAGTTTGTCTGTCTGTATAAAATTATAGGGTTACTTATGAAATTGTTTTAACAATTTCAGAAGTGGGATTAGCCAGCCCACGCCACTTCAGAACCGATAAAAGTTAAAGTACTAATTATTTTTGTGTTGCTACGCATGTGTTCTCTAAACTGAATGTTCGAGCAGTAGTAATTTTGTCTTTATACTTTTTACAAGCCCGAAATATAAAATTATTTTGATCATATTTAGTTCTTGTTGGTAACAATAGTTTAGAGTACTAAAATCAAGTGCGAGTTTATGGATTTACTTTGTATTTTTCAAGACCTTTCACATGTGCTAAAAATAGATTCCAAATTATCGAACCGGTTCTTAAGATAGATTTTAGAAGAGAATTAAAAGGTAGAATAGGTGTCTTAATATTTTTAGCCTCTACTTGTTTTCAGTATAAAGTCAAGCATAAGATAAGCCTTCGCTGTAATAAATGTTTTAAATAATATGTAATTGGTTTTAAATGTCAGGTTAATGAAAACGTTTAGACCATAAAATACAGTTACTCGTTTAATATACGTTTTATATTGAAGTGGTAATTTGTATATGTTATGTTAAATTTACATGGTAATGTGTTACGAACATTTTCATTTATTTCCATGAAGTCTTTCTCCAATAGTAAACAGTCAATTATTTTGTTGCGTCAGTGCGCGTGCGCAGTTTTGTGCGCGAATTTTTTATGTCATCGGCATACAGAGTGTATTACAGTTCATGAAAACATTTGTTAAAGCAATAGTTTTAAAAGAAATCAATATTCTGGTGTTGTTTTGGCCACCAATGGATTTGGTGTTGTTTGGCCATCAAGAGATTTGTTGTTGTTTGGTCACCAAGATTTGGTGTTGTTTGGTCACCAAGATTTGGTGTTGTTTGGTCACCAAGATTTGGTGTTATTTGGCCACCAATAATTTGGTGTTGATGGGCCACTAAAAGATTTGGTGTTGTTTTGCCATTAAAAATTTAGTGTTACTATGTATGTTTATAGTATGTATACATCAAATATTATTATTATATATGTATTGGTTGAAAATAAAAAAAATTTGGGGTCACTTTGTATGTTTGTAAATTGTATAATATGTTTAAAAGTTTATTTTTCTTCTAAATGGGTCCATGAATATTTTGGCGTTGATGGGCCACGAATTGTTTTGGCGTTCCTACGTATGTGTATATGTTTTAAAAGGATTATTTATTTATTATTTGTTAAACCACTTGTTTTGGTTCAATATGCTATGTATGTATGTATGTATACATTTGAAAGTTATGTAAAACTGGATGATACTGTGTATAAATAAATATCTCAACGTATTTATTATTATTTGTTTGGTTGTTAATTGTTAAATGATATCAATAGTTTTTGCGTTGGTGAACCACCTATAAATTTGGTGTTGAACCTCGACTTATGTTGTCGGGATACCAATGGTTTTGATATCAATGGGTTTAGTGTGGATAGCCTACCAACAAATTTGTTTGTCATAAACAAATGGTGTAATCTAACCCTCCTTATAATGAGACATCTAAGCTTTGTACCAATGTCGTGTCGCCTTGTACGTTCGCAATAGTCGATATTAAGTAGTTTTGTTGCAGGTCTATTCGGCTGATCCTTAAGCCGATCCTTATTTTTGGCCTCTAACGGCTTAATTTCTTCTTTGACAGTTGTTGTATGCCAGGTGTTGTTTTGTTGCGTTGATTACAAGCCTAGGTACAAGTTTTGGTGCTTAAGATACAATTTACAGTCTTTATATAATGGGTATGATAAAGATACAGGAAGATACACTTTCCTATAGTTGTTTTCCGTACATCAACATTAGATATGAGTATAGTTTTGTAAATGGAAAGTTTATTGTCTGTAGACGAATTTAAAATTTCGTGCCGTCAACCAGTCGTCTTGTAACATATAAATTTGTCTCACTTTCTCTTGATGTGATTATCCCAAGATATCTTACTGTGTCACTTCTCTATGAAAAGTTCTTAATTTGATTTTCGGACATTTTTCTTCGTTGAATACGAATGTAAATAATATAAGCAGGTATAGATGCATTTGTTTTAATCTGCCACTCTTGAATCCAGTCGTCCATTTGGTCCTGGCCTTGTTGTAAGATTCTTATTACTAGCTGAGTTCTTATTAATAACTAGTAGTGCGGTGTCATCAGCAGACGTGGTTGTATTGCAAAATTTAGCACTTCTAAAGGAACAGCTGTTATTTTACAGATTTTGGATAATTTTCTTTCTTACCCTAAGTTGGTTTGAACGATCGGTGAAGTAAGATTAAAAGAAGCAAGACACTCGTTGTTCAGGAACACTTTTATTTTGTATATGGGTCCCTTGCGCTATACCTTGTGAATTACTTGCTGGATGTCGTGAAAGATCTTTGAGTAGTACTCCTTTTTTATGTTCTACTTAATATATGTTCATGGAATCGATGCAGCTGTTTCATAGTGAAATGTCGCTGTCAAAAATCCAAATTAGTGACTCGGTACATATTACATAGTTTTAAAGTAACACGGGTCTTTATAAAAGGATCATCTCAAATAATTTTGCTTTTCATGAAACTTTGCTGTAGTACATCATCAATGTCTTGTCGAGGTTAGCGTTATTTGTTTCATTGCTTTTATATGCATCAGTTAAAAGTATAGCAATTGCATTAGCTATGTCCTTACCTATTCTTGCCCATCTAACTGGAGCCCTACTGTCACCTTTGGTTTTTGTGGTCCGTTCATTGATTTTGTAAATTTCTAGAGAAAGTATCGTTTCAACCAGGATATTTCTATAAGTTTTCCCATTTTACTCAAGTGTCACACTTTCAACATTTTGATAAGTAAATTCAGTTTTTAATGTCTTCATGAAAAGCCGCTTTATCCTCAATATTCCAACGTTCATGTCAGACTCTTCACAGCCTTCTTTCTTAATATTTCATTTGTAATGTCGAAGAATAAATTCTTGGTGTTTTTGGAATATTATACAAACAGGCTCTTCAGGGGTTTTTAAAGAGACTTAAATATTTATTTTCAATTAAATCTTTAAAGACGTCCCAGTCCTTATTATTGTTGTATAGAAAGTATATCGCGTCATAGCTTATATTATGTTGTGCCTATGGTAAGACGAGAGCATAGTCGTACAGAATTCTACTTTCAAGGCAGAATTCTACTTTAGAGACAGTAGCTGGAGTTACATTGAAATCTAGAAAGTCTGGCCTCTTTTCGGCAATGTTGGCCAATACATCGAATTAACCATAGATATCGAAGCGAGATTTTTACCGTCATCTGTTGTGATATTCTAGATCACTGGTGGGCATTGTTTCGTTACGGCTCAAATGCCTAGTGTTATTTACTTCAGTGAATATAGAGTCCCTCCATGGTATCAGTTGTGTGCGTTGATGACAGTATACTGCGGACTTTTACTACAGTGGTTGTTGGTTGTATTTTGCTCGTTGTAGAGTTCTAGCATTGGATGGAAGAATCTGATGAATGGGTTTCCTTTTTCAGTTTACAAACTACATGGGGTACTGCCAATTGGCCGCTGTACATTTTGGGCGTGTGTCGGTTGGACTGATGTAGTAGGCGTCAGTGAAGATCTTATTTACCGTCCATCTGTTACCAATCAATAGTCTCATTATAATAATCTTTTTAGTTACTTTGAACCTCTTATTACTAGAATCTGGTGCATTAAAGATAATTGGAGGTGCGATAATATTTTGCTTATCATTTGCGAGGACGCAAATTATCGTCAGGATGGACGAACTGTTAAACTAGCTTTCGTATGAACCTAAAAGTGTATGTAATAAAATAATATTCATAATAAGAAATCGTGAATAATAACAGTTTAATTTAAAATAAATAATAGGAAGTTAATTTATTATTTCAAATTAATGAATACTGAATGTCTATTGAGTTTTCTACTTGCGCTGAAAACCTAATAATTTTGTAAGAATGGAACAGTTTTACAGTTATTACTGATTAATAATTAAGAAATATTATTATTCTATAAATTAATAAGAATAGTACAATTTTACAGCTTATTATTAGATCAATAATTCGAAAATATTATTTATGTGTTGTAGCCGAGTCTGGAATAAAAAAAGACTTGGTTTGATTCTTTAGACGTTTTCAATAATAAAAATAACTAAAATATAACTTCCGGCGGATTGATATAAAAGCTGATGGTAACTGTCAAACAGGGCAGTTTTTGGATTAGCTTTCGTTACGCGTGAAACTTTAGTTTATTTGTTAGTAATCTAATTTGTTAATAAAAAGAAATAGTAGTGAATTTATGTGCGTTAAAAGTGATACGGATACAGTGTTTTATAGGGAAGTTAAAGTTAAAAGTTAAATTAAATAAATAAATTAAATAATAGTGATGTGAATTGTGAAGTGATCGTTAAAATCGTGGTAAGCTGTGTTGTTTCCATTTTATATAGAAAATACTGAAAGTATAGTGACGCTTTAAAATTAATATCTGAAAAGGTGATAAAATAATGCTTAATGCATTATTTTCTTATATTCGTTACATAGTTAGTTTGAGATGGTTTTTAACATGAAAGTGATATAAAGTGATCGTTAAAATTGTGTTTAAATGTGTTTCTATCTTACATGGTAAAACGAATAGTTAAGTGACGCACACAGTTATAAAATAAAGCTTAAAGCATAGTTTCTTATACTCTTAGTTTGTCTGTCTGTATAAAATTATAGGGTTACTTATGAAATTGTTTTAACACTTGAGCACGTTCTGTGACCAACCATGAGAAATTTATTACGCTTAAGTAAAATCTCTTATATTACGTAAACTTTCTAAAATTAAAAGAAGCCTTTATAATTGACAACTACAACTACTGAAATAAAGAAATACAAAAAATTTCACTAAGCACATATGATATAACTCTTAAGGCCAACATTCCACATATAATAACACTAGCTACTTACCCTCGCTTCACTCAAGTACGACTCGAGTTACTAAGTACGCTGAAGGTCAATTCGGTCTAATAATAACTGAAAAATATTATCCCGTGGGAAAAAATAATTTTCCTGCAGCAAGAAATAAGTTTTAATGTTGACCTGAGTAGTGAGTATTAATATTTTGACGACTCGTTTGGCTCAGTTGGTAGTGACCCTACTTTCTGCGCCAGCGCGGCGGTCGCGGGTTCGAGTCCCGCTGGGGGCATTCACTTGCTAATCACGAATGTTTGTACTCCAGTCATGGGTGTTTATATTTATAATATGTATGTATTTAAAAATTTATATATTTATGCACGTTACGTAGCTTACTGCGGAACTAGATGGCGCTGTTGTAATAATGTCCCAACATATTATATTATTATATTATATTATTATATTATTGATAAACAGACAAAAAACAAATTGATTAAAAATTCAACAACTATGATTTTTGAATACTTTTAATACATATTTCGATTTAATTGAAATTTATATTTGTATAGTTGTTGTTAATAAGATAATATCATAAACTGCAACTTATTTAGATGAAAGTAACGTACCAAGCAGGATGCCACATTTAAGACGAGGAAATGGTCTACACATTGCGATACAGTTGCATCTCGCTGCATTGAATGTCAATGAAAAGGTCGCGCTCATCATCGTCATGCACGTTGAAGTTACGAAAGCGGTATAGCTGTCTCTTTGAGTAACAATAGCTGTAATATAATTTTTTCACAAGATATTTTTAACAGTATATAAATGTCAAAACATTATGGAAAACATAGGTTTATTTTAATATTATTTATAATATCAACAAAAAAAGAACCATAAAGAAGAGGGATGTACTTTTATATCGTTGTACTGTGGATGTGTAGTGCGGAAACGTATAAATCGATTTTATTTTAATAATAGTTTGTTTTGTTTGAAAGGTGATTTGATCGAGAACTTCCTATGCTATAATATAAATCAAGAAAATCCGTTTAGCCATTATCAGCTCTTTTCTGGGCGATAAAAGAATCGATCTGAATCTTGGTACCCTTTAATGACATTGCAACGATATGGTAATCTCCTTAGTGAGATTCCTAAGTGCTTACTTAAATACTGCAAATATATAATGTTTAGGCTCATCTAAATAATAGCTTTATTAAAATGTTCGACTAGAAGATCGAGTGAGACGAGGACTATCGTTTAGTCGTCGTCCGTTTATTCCTGAGCATCTAAGTACTTACCTATGATAGTATCAATTATCAAATAATAATACAGCTATTCTCATCAATAATTGATTGTTTTAACATGTTTGTACTTTACAGTTTTATTTCAGTCTTTCATAATTTTTTATTTATTTTTTGCTCCATTTTAATATCTTGAACTTATGTGATGAAATAGCCAATTGCTCTTTAAATACAGTAGGCGCTCATATTATTTACAGTTAAAAGATACGTTAATATTAAATATATATATTATATTCGTACAGCCCATGTGAAATATGTAATGAACAGTGTCAGATTAATATTGAGTTACATACAAAATATCTCATTGCGTAAGAAGTTAAGCGTTAATAAAATAATATTATGAACGTATTTTAATTGGATGTAAAAATTTTACAATCAAGTGTTCAGTTTCTATTAAAGTAATTAAATTTAATGAGAAATCATTTCACACTGTAATCGATTTATTCCGCTCAAAGAAATTAGCACCTAACTTTTCGTATAACGATTATCCTATAGTATAAGTAAGTATATACTATAATACTTAGAACTAATTCTAGTATAACTTTAGAAAAATAATGAAACTTAATAGGTACATTGTTTAAACAATAGGTTGTGATTACAAGTTGTGATTTTTCTAGTAACTTTAAACCATGCGAGTAATTGTTAAAACATTTTCAGATTACTTTTAAATATAAGACTACACAAGTTATATGTATTATGGCGTCAGTTATAAAAAATAATAATTTGGATGTTATATTCCTAAAGTCTAGAGATTTTGAAAATTGAAAAACTTAATGCCTACTAACTTCTGCTAAATACCAATTTGATACTAATTCTAAGACATTAAGACTAAAAGAAAAGAAACATTTTTTTCCATAAATTTAATGTTTAATACATAATACTCGTACATAGATAGCACATAATAAAATAATACTTTAATACACGTAGTTATCATGCCGTAATAGTATATTTTATTTATTTATATTTAATAAAAATCCGAAAAATTCATATAATAATTTTGCAGAATAAATCTTACAGCTGCAGCATAAGTGGCAGTGGCCAGCGCAGATGTGTGGGCGTTACACTCTTTACCAGCCTCGAGCGCCTGTCTCATGATTTTGTCATCGTGAAGGATACTTGGAGGCTTAGTCGTAAAAGTTTGAACTTCAAAACATCCACTACGAAGTTGAAATCGCTTCAGATTTTTAAGCCAGCTGCGACGAAGGAATTCAGCATGACTTTCAAAGGAACACAACGCTACTGAGAGAGACAAAATATTTTATTATATACCTACTTCTAAATATTTTTATAGTATGGCTTTCAGTGCCCCAATACCAAATCCAAGAAGTCATAAAACCTAAAACATAGATAGGAAACTTTTTATTACAGGTGTTCAATATTAGATGTCTACCTATTCTCTGCAATTGTATAAAAATGTACAACCCTTAATCATGACCTCGCTTTGTATACGAGTGTACAGACTGGGATAAGACATGAAGTACCTATATCACACCCTATACCGTTTATCCATTGTTCCGTTTTTGCATAAATGAATACTATAATAAATAAATATATTGGGGCATATATCGTCCCACCGGAGTATGAGAGTGATAGGAATAGAGAGTGCACTTGTGTCTGCACGTACACTCGTGCACTATAATATCTCCTGCGCAGTTGGTTAGTCTCATTGAGATTGGCCCCATGGCCGAAAGTCGGTCGGAGAACATTATATTGGGGCATTAACACACAGAACCATCTTATTTCGTGATAAGCTGCGTAGCTTATGTTATGGACCCCACATACACACACATTCATAACTTTAACACCCATACTATAAATATTACTGGAGTATAAACATTCGTGCTAATCATACAAATAAATGCACTCAGCGGGACTCGAACCCGCGGCTGCTGACTAGTAGGATTGGGTACTACCAGCTGATCTAAACGGTACGTCAAAAAAAAACCATAATTATAAAAACTTACTTAGTTCTAGCATGAGGTCAGCATTTCCATATTTATTAAACGCAATGTACTGCGCTTCAGCGTAAGCCATGGAACATAACTTCTGGGATAACTCTTTATCTTCACGTTCAGATAGAATACAGCAGCCGTGACCGATGCGGGCCATTATGAGAAGTAACACTCTAAAACATTTATATTATGTAGTAGTAGAATGAACAAACATTAATGTTTATGCAATGGAGGGTACTCGAAAGCTTTTAAGCTTAGACATTATGTGGATTTTATGGACTCGCAAGGAGCAAAGATCTTTGTAAACATACAATTTCAGATCATTTATTGGAACACGTATTTAAATGTTTTAAAATACTGCTCGTTTGGATTATATATGTTAGTTTCTAGTTTGATAGAAATAATGTGGTTTTTATAATAGGTACTTTTTATATGATTACTTTCTTACTTGTACTCCTTAATCCTTATATGAACAATTAAAAGTTCTTTTTAATAAACTTTAAATCACTTACCGGTGTCCAAGAGCATAGCCAAAATCAGTTCCTTTCAACAACATGATGTAGCAAAACTCCGCGAGACGACACAATGATAGAGGCCTTTTATCATTTGCAGGATTGTTAGACAGCGACAACAAGCACCTATCTAAAATATTGCAAAGAAAAACAGTGGAAGAATTGTAGGGAAGCCTTTGCCTTGCAATGGGACTCTGCAAAATTATAATAATCACAATAAATAGGTTTTTAACACATACTAGATTGTTTGGGACTTGGTATCCAATCTTCTACTTTATCAACTTCATACTGATAGCGATTCCAGTACGAATATTTTTTGGTTAACTCGCTAGGAGAATATGTTTCATTTTCTCCAAATGTATATTTAAATTTTTCCAGTCGGTTTATCCAGAGTGAAGCGTTTGAAAATAGATTATTGACTGTAAAAACAAATTACTTCGTTAGTTATTAAATAATAGAGTGTTAATTATTCAGTACTCTCGAATTCCATTTTTTACCTAATGCACACCAATTAATTAAAAAATTAGTTCAGAAGTAGTAAGTCGTTATTTCAATATGTTTTAATTTGAGTGATATTGTCACTAAATATTATAAAAAAAGTCCTCCGCTACGTCTGTCTGTCGTCAAAAACTACTGCACTGATTTTCATACTCTTTACACCAATTGATAGAATGGTTCTCGAGGAAGGTTTTAGTATATAATTTGTCAAGTTTTTGTATACATTTACTAGAGAAACTCGCGGCTTCGCTCGCGCTTAATCTAGGGAAGAACCTGAGTGAAGCTAGTTCATTATATATCATAGATTTCAGATACGGAAAACTATAGAAATTTTACAGAAATATATAATATTCAAGTATAAATATACTCAGTGAAGTTTCTACGCTGGTCTCCACTTCGTGTTCTTCGTAATATCGTAACAATTGCTCATTTTCACAAATAATATTTTTCATTTTTGTTCTTATATTGGCAGGAATAATATCCTCCTTATCTTTGAGAGAATGTTTTAAATTAACTGTAAATAAAATATGGCACTATGTAATATGTATTTAATAAGTACATAAGTATTAAGTATCATATTTATTGGGTAGGTAATTCTTATTTACTCAAAATAGTCTTACCAATAGTTAGGAAAAAGCCAAAAGATAAGTGAATATTGATATCATTTTTGTTTTTAGAATAATACCGAGACACTCTGTGAATAGTATTTAAATAATTAATTAAATCACTTTTTAGAGCCAATTCTGATTTTATAAATATCGGTTCTGCACTAATAGAAAATAAATGTTGATGTATAATAACGCAAACAAATGAGGCCACTAAGTTTAACCATAACATACTCATTATATATTTTTACTTATTCGTATCAAGATAAAAGAAAACGTTTGCGGCAAATAACAAATCAGAACTGCCGAGTTTCTACGGACTAACATGGTTTTTATTCGCTAACGGAAAATAATTCGATAGAACATTAGACGAGGGCGCAAAATGAATTGCTATTTAAATCAATTTAGCAAGGATCTTTTTTAACCATTTTAAAAAGGAGGTGTTTCATTCGGGAACATGTTTTATTTTTTTATTTTGACGATGGCTTTGCGTTTTACTTTGCTTTGCATTATCTGAGTTTAAATGAATTAAAGTAAATAGATATTAGATAGTAAAATATTGAATGTAGGTAAGTACCTATACCTATTTAGCCGAGGATACGAGGTAGAGACTACCACACTGGCCAAGTGCGGATTAGCGGACCGTACGATGTATATGTCTTTCAAAAACTCAGTTCTAGTTGTCATGCATGTTACCTCACGATGTTTTCCTTCACCGTAAGACAAGTAGTAATCAAAATTCCCTTTGAAACCGCTTCAATCAGTTCAAATTCAATTCCAAAGCGAGCGCATTTCCACTAGGCTACCACTGCTTTCTGAAAAACTGTGAAGAAATTTTTATAATTTACTAGCAATTCCCGCGGCTCCGCCCGCGTTCTAATCATTATTAAAAATAGGGATTGGACGCAGAATGATGAAAATTTAGGGTTAAGTATTTTTTGATACCAAATCATAAAAAAATAAAAGATAACAATTTAATCTAAAAATAAAAAAATAAAAATCTAGAGAGATATTTAGGTGATAAGGGTCGCCTTATCACCTAAATATACGCAAAAAAAATCATAAGCAGTTTCGGAGGAGTTCGATAATAAACACTATGGTCTATGACTCGAAATTTTTATATAATACTAGCGAGTAGCGACTCACCCTCGCTGCGCTCTGGTTCGCCCCTAGGTACTTGTTGTATATATTTACTTCGCACCGCCAGGTATATATTTGAGTTGATATATGAATTGCACGCACCATGGCAACGGTCATAGCATGATACATCAAACGCCGTTATAATATAATGTTGTTTTAAATTTTCTAACTTTTTTCGATATAGTATGTTATCCTTAAGAGATAGACATATGCCATCGCGGACTTTTTTGTAGACCTATATAAGATACACAATTCCACCATACATCGCATTTAGTTATATCTCAAAAGGTTTAGTCAGCGTTTTCGTTGAAAGCTCCCAGCAGACCCAGACGGCTTATATTTTTCCGACACCTCCAACAGATATCATTATATTTTAGCCAATTTATACAAAAACTTGACAAATTATATATTAAAACCTTCCTGGAGAACCATTCTATCCATTGGTGAAAACTGCATGAAAATTGATGCAATAGATTTTAAGTTTATCGCGAACAGACAGACAGACAGACGCGGCGGAGGACTTTGTTTTATAATATGTATAGATATAGATATACAATATACAGGTAATAGGTAGGTGTGTTCGAAAAATAATACCCCGCCAAACCTAATATAGGTAGGTAATAATAGGTAACTAAGCTTTAACTAAATTCTCCCGACCAACGATGTCGGATTCTATAAATCAAAAAAAGACGTTTATATCAATCTATTAAGTAGATAATTTAGTATACTACTATATATAATTTTAAAGTGGTAGTGCCATGCTTGTTACCTTCGGGTAGCAGCCGAATGGGCCGGCACGTCCCGTATAGTACCACTCTCTCACAGAAGACCGGCGTGAAGTGGCAGCTATGCTGTCGCGTTTCGTCCGGTAAGTGAGAGTCCGGGAGGCCCACTTCCCATCCCTACTCCCGCCCTTCTCCCTCCTCCCTCCCTCCCTTTCCTAAAAGGCCGGCAACGCATCTGCAAGCCCTGTGGTGTTGCAGATGTCCATGGGCGGAGGTGATCACTTACCATCAGGTGAGCCTCCTGCCCGTTTACCCCCTTTGTCCCATAAAAAAAAAAAAAAAAAAAAGTGACATCATTGAATTCTATTTTCATTTATCAGTATAAAAATAGAAGTTAATAAGTAAAGTTAATAAGTATATCTTTTTCATAACATTGTATAAAACATTTTTATTATAATTAAGTCTCAGATAAGTGTAATACTTATCATAAAAAATTCAAGGCGTTGGATAAAAATAACAATCTTGTCGGATAGGGCTTATACAGAAAAATAGGTGTAATTTGCAAAGCTCAACGTAAATAATTGTGTGGATAAGCTCCGCCTCGGGCGATTTTCACATTTTCACTGCGATGTAATCCACTATTTTCCAAGATAGAATGTTTTTCCTTATAATTAAATATATTTTCGTTAAAACAATAATTAATTAAATTGTAATTTATTTTATTTGGATAACTATTCTGCAAAGTTATGTCCATCGTTTGCTTTAATAAAATTAATAAAACAAACCTTAGTTCCCTTTAAAACGTAAAAAATAATGAAAGAAACTCAATCTTAGAGTACCTAAGCTAAGTATGTACGAGTATTAATAATTCTAAAAAAAAATACATCGCGTTGGGGACCGCTCCAAACTTAACAATTCAATTACAAATAGTCTAAGCTTATAGGTCCCCATAGGTTAATATGTCCATATATTATATTCTTGTCGAAATTTACTACCACCAAAATTGCCACCACATAATATATTTGCAGATATTGGGTATTTTCCCCACTTTTACCCCCCAGAGATTTTTCAGGGCTCAACCGATTTTCATTGAACATATTATTTTGTAATGTGCACGTGTTGCGCTTTCATTTGAGACCCCACTCGATTAGGTATATTTGTAGACATTCGGTTATTCTTCCCCACTTTCACCCCCCACAACTTTTAAACGACTCAACCGATTTTCATCATACATGTCTAAAGACACTTGCCAGTAACTCACCTTTCATACAACAAAAACTAAATTGGCATCACTTCATTCGTTCGCGAGCTATGGAGCCACAGACAGACAGACAGACAAACAGACACGTCAAACTTGTAACACCCCTCTTTTTGTGTCGGGGGTATATTTATAGGGGGGACGACAGCGCGTTATAAATTCTACAAATTTTCAGGGGCAGGCGGGTAATGCTTTAGTATGAAGCGATGGTTCTCCTGGTCTCTAACCTCCATGGTCCGGGAGGTAGCGTTGCAAATCACAATCACTTTATAATCAAAATTCTGCTGAGTCAGGCCGACTTAGTAATGTTAATTGTCTTTTGGGAAAAAAACGTTGATTAGGTATTTCAATAAACACTACACTCCATTTCGATGAATGATGAATAATGCTCAGAACAATAACTAAAGCATAGAACATGAAAGTTAGAGAAGAGGAGGACGATCGCTCTAGAATTTAGTGTCTCAGAAATATAGACAAACTAAGGAGGCGCTGCGATCGCTAATTTGTATCAATGCTTAACTTCACGTTGTCTCAATACTAACTTCATCTACTTGTACTCATAAACAGTTGACTTCACAAATACTATTTACCGACGGCAGCGTTTTATAAATTCTACAAATTTTTAGAGACAGGCGGGCTAATACATTAGTACGTGCGATCGTTCTCCTCTTCTCTAACCTTCATGGTTCTGAAAGTAATATAATATACCTGGATACATTTTGTAGTAATACACAACACCAACTTTTGAAGTACTAACTATGTAGTGACTTCAAAATTCTTCTTTTACCTCTTATTTTTTATTTTTTGGAATATACATTTTTTTATTATCAAGCTATAGCTATGATTTTTTTCATTGACAACACCACTCGTCAGTCGTCAGTAATCGCCAGGTATTATTGTTCTGTGGTAATCGCAGTGACAACCATTTTGAAGTATCATCGTCAGATTGTTGTCGTTTTAATTTGTCTTAGCTTTACAAATAAAAATGGGTTTAGCTACGGTAATAGAAAATGAAGCTCATTTTCAAACTGAAATGGCTAATGCCGGTACAAAGCTGGTAGTTGTGGATTTCACGGCTACTTGGTAAGTATAACCTGACGTGGTTCAAATTCTCTAGTCATCATTCGAAGTAGTATGTAGATAATTACACCTACGCTATTTTGTTTTAAAGGTGTCCACCATGCCAACGAATCTCACCCTTCTTTGAACAGCTTCCAGCTAAATTTCCTCGAGCAGTTTTTCTTAAAGTGGATGTTGACAGATGCGCAGAAACAGCGAGCGCACAGGGTATCAGCGCAATGCCTACATTCGTGTTTTATAAGAACAGAGTGAGTAACGCACATTTGATGATACACTGGAAGAATAATGTACCTACTTAGTTATGAATACAAAAAAATTAAATCTCATTTACATTATTAAATTATTGCTACAGACGAGGATTGATCGGCTACAAGGAGCAGATCCTGCGACCTTAGAAAATAAAGTAAGACATTACTATGGAACTGATGACTCTGCAGATGATGACAATGCAGTTGCTGGACATGTGAGTTATCCTTTTAGATGTGATCATTTAAGATTTTCTTTTCACACGTAAAAAGTGTCCTTGTTTCTATCTAATTAATTGACTATTGTTTTTTAGATGGATTTGGCTACATTTATAGTAAAAAATGAATGTGAATGCTTAAATGAAGCAGATGACCATCCATTAGCTCATGCTCTTACAAGTGGTGGAGGATATCTTGCCAGTGACTGTGATGAACAACTGATTATCAATATATCTTTTAATCAGGTATATTAGTATTTTATATTTTAGTAGTTTTTAAAAGATAAACATAATTCAATAGTGATTTATAATAACTCATGTGACTCCAAAACTGTAAACTAATTTCTTATTTTAGATTATTAAACTACATTCCTTAAAAATAAAAGCCCCTCTTGATAAAGGCCCCAAGGTGGTGAAAATATTTATAAATCAACCCAGAACACTTGATTTTGATCAGGCTGCTGGAAATGCTTCAGTGCAAGATTTGGAGTAAGTTCAAATTTTACATTTTCTAAGAATCCATTACTTTAAATCAATAGTAGCAAATACATATATTGATAATTATAGTAATGTGACTGCAAAAATCGTTTTTTTTATTATAGCTTTAATATTTATGATAAATGATATTATATATTTTATTTTTTTTGTTATGTATTAAGTAAAAAGAATTACATGTAAACAATAACATATTGTTGTTCAAGTTAGGCCTGTTTAGTATTGATTTATTAATATAAAACTTTTTTTAGGTTATCTCCAAATGATTTGGAGGGGATTCCAATTCCTGTGAAATTTGTGAAATTCCAGAGTGTTCAAAACATTCAACTGTTTATAAAAGACAACCAATCTGGTGGAGAAGTGACTCAGATAGACCACCTTGCTTTCTACGGATCACCAATTTCAACTACTAATATGGGTGAATTTAAAAGGGTTGCTGGTAAAAAGGGTGAAAGTCACTAGCCCCAACTTTTTCAGTGTTGTCAATAGTTTAATTCTATGAAGCGAAACAGTGTTTTTTATTTTGAGAAATAAGATTCCTAATTATTATTTTCTTAAATAAATTTCTTTCTTCAAAAAAAAACTTTGACAATATACTGTAAGATAAAGTAAAATACTACTATGAAAGTGGTTTAAGGCTAAGTGGAATAAACTATGTGTTTAATGTAAACATACTCTGTAATATACATGATTGTATTATGTGAAAGATATAGCAATTCTTAATATATTGTGTCACATTTATCTGATTTATTTAAAATTTGTGTATTAATTAGTATAAAACATACTCTCACAAACTTGGCAATGGAATAAATTTGTATATTCAATAAATAAAATGTGTAATGTCTATAATTCTTTATTTATAATAACATCAGTCCTGCTTCAATTCATATATTTGGATATAAGCTTCAGTGAGAGTGATCATTTGTGGTAAAATGCTTGTCACATGAAGATCTTGCATTTCATACCTGGAAAAAAATAAAATTAAAATAAAGTACTAGCCATCAGCGACTGTAATATTATTTTAATATATAAAATTTTTACTCTCAGGAAATACTGGTCTGAATTGAAAAAATATTTTTGTGTTGGATAATCTGTTTATCGAGGAAGGCTATTATATATATTATTACAACATGCTATGACCAATAAGAGCACAGCATCAATGAAAAATATTGCAAAAACGGGAGATAAATATTTCTTTCAAGAGCTTCCATCGCGTATGCTGAGTAAACGGTTAAAGTTATACTAAAATCATGTATGACGGAATTGTTCCACTTAACTTATTTAAGATAACTATAACAAGTATTTAATTTTGAAAAAGATTGCTCTGGGTATCATTTAATTTTAATGAATATCTAACGAAATATCATAGCTTTAACATAACTCCGCAACAAAATAATGATCACCGCGTGCAACACGAGCGGTCATGAAGGGGGAGGTAACTGCGACATGGAAATACGAGTAAGTGGTTTCAAGCCTATAGATCGCGGGCGCAAAAATACAAATCAAAAAGTAAAATTATGAAAAAATTGGTTACCATTGTTGGGTTGGTGTATGCAAAACATGTGCTCTGTATGTGCCTTTCTCAGGAGTTCCATCGTGTACAATATTTCCAACTAACTCATAAGTTGTCTTACCATTGTGTTTTGCTTTCACTTCTGGAGTTAGAATATCACCGAAGTCAACATTTCTGTAAATATTATAAATTACTTTAGTCTTAAATATTAAAAATACATTAAAACTAAATCTAATAGATCTTATGATAAATAAAGATAATTATGTGTAATTTCAATCAATTATAACGTGGTCTTGAAACTTGCGCAAAATTAATACAAAAAGAAGCAATATATTATGTATGTAACAAATGATTGGTGATCGGATGTAAAAGGATTAAAATGTACAGTTTGTAGAGTTTTTGTCTGTTTGGAAACGCATCACAAAAATACTTGACAGATTTTGATAAAGCTTGGTATAATAATATTTAACGCCTCACTGCTTGGCACGGACCGCCCTTCAATACGAGGGGGATGTAGCATATTGCACCAAGCTGGTCAAGTGCGGGTTGGCGGACTACACGTGTCTTTCGAAAATTGCTAGGTTCTCTTAGGCATTAGCATTACTTGCGCAAAATGAATACAAAGAGAAGCAATATAGGTATGTATAAAAACAGGTTCTTATGCATTTTCAGATTTACCCAGATAATACTTACTTTACTGGAAAATTAACAACAGTAGGATTTTTTTCCACAAAGAAGGTGTTCTTTGTAAACCGCTTGATGTACAATATTAAATATGGAGGCAGCTGTGTTATTTCAAATCTTTTCATGAAGTTTTCCTTGTAAGTTTTATATTCTTTAGATGATTGTCCATTGAACTTAGATAAAAGTTGGTATAAGTTAACCTTGAAAAAAAATTGAACACAATTTGTCAAATTTTAAACAAAAAACTGACTTAGCTATTATGTTGCAGTGGTGTCAATCTAATGATAGTTTCAAAACAGTTATTACTATTTACTAAAGTAATCAAATAAATGCTAATAAATTATAATTATTGTTAAGTATTACCTGCGGAATAATATTTTCCCTAAATTCATCTGTAAACAATGGTGTGGGTGGTAAGTCACAAGTTAAGTACAGGAATGGAGATTCTGTTATCATTTCACTGTATTCTTCACTATTGAGATCTACTTTTGCTGCATCATCTGCATCTGGAGGTGGCAATTTTCTGGCAAAAGCAAATTTAGAAGCATGAATTTCTATCATTTATGTTACATTATAATTTACGGTTGCATCATTTATCCATATCTAAGCATATAATATATAAAAATCACTTGCTTTTTTAGTCTTGCTAAAATTCAATAGCTGGGCTGATAATTCTTCTTCTTCTGATCTTTTCTTTTGTTGGGAGTGTGTCAGATTTAGTTTAGTATAAAACGAAATGGGAAAACCAATTACAAATAATGTTAAAGTATATCTATGTAGAACCAAGCAAGGTGAGGGTCAGTTGCTAGAATATATAATAAATAATAATAAATATTAAAATCCTACCTTGTGTATATCCTCATATGTCCCAAGAATGATTTGTATATTATGGAACTGTTGGGTTTTTTGGTGCCATTGAGTGCGATATGCAGAGAATTTAGGAACCATGATAAAAAATCTATTGGATCGCCTGTTCATAAAGGAAGTCATTTTAATCATAAATTTGCATGCTTTAATTATTATTATTTTTTTCCTTTATTAAATTCAGTATTTTCTAAATCAATAAATAGACATTTTTTCTAGACTTTTTTATACATATCATTTTGCAATAAAATGACATTGAAATTAATAACTTACTCTGCTTAATAAATTGATATCGTTTCTTTGACCATAACACAACAGCCTGAAGCATTTCATGCGGTGAGACATGTGCTTTAAAGGCTCGCGGATTCCACAACTTTCGTATTAGCTCGCCAAATCTTTGAACTAATAAAAAAGATGAGTCCCCTGGGGGTCTCTTTACATCTGCATAATTTTCTTCACGCAAAAAGTAATTACGAAGTGGTCTCACTTGAGATAAGCACTGAAAAAAGCTTTAAGTTTATAATATCCCAATAATATCGTCGGCGTAGGTGGAAAACTAAATAACTGCTATTTTGGTCAAATTAATATTTAATCATTTTCGAAACGCCCAAAAAGTACCATTATTTTAGTCGTAACAAACATGTTCATATCTTGTCCCGTTTCAGAAATATAGCCATTTTGTACTCCAATTGGTAAAATAAATATGTTGATTGTTGAAAGTAACACTGAACAGTAGAAGGAAAAATAATTAACTCAATAAAAAAAGTTATGCAAATATCATGTATGACGGAATTGTTCACCTTTAAAAGTTCTAAAAAAAACCGATAGCATAATATGTCTTACTGTCTTGTCTGTCTCTGTTAAGGTTGACTTGCTATGACATTTTTTATGGTAATCAAATTTGTTTTAAGATAATGCATTATTATTTATTTGCAAAGGTGTGCAATATAGATAATATTAATTCTTATCCAAATATATAAGTTACTAATAACAAGTATTTCATTTTAAGCCTTTAGAACGCGAGCAAAACCGCGGGACAGGCTAATTATATTATAAAAAGAATGCACTGGAAGCTGCCTAATTGTTTGACTTACATTAATTGCAAAATTTATCATTTAGGTTAACAAAAAATAATCTCCATTTCTCACACCGCTTTTGCTTCTAAATATCTAGATTTCAATTAAAGCATCACAATAAAGCAACCTAACAGATTTTAATGAAGTTTCGTGTAATGATAGATGGTTATCCAGATCAACATATACGATTCTTTTTACTAACAGAAATTATCTCATTTTTAAGAAACCTATTCTACAATCTTTCATGTATCATTAAACTGACCCGGCCGCAGCGAGGACGAGAAGCTAAGTTAAATAATAAAAGACTGCCCTAGGAACCCAATTTCCAAATTCTTTGATTGTAAAATTAATCCTTTAAATCCTAACTTAAGTTTAATAAAAAAATAACCAGAATTCCTTACACTACTTTAACTTTTAAATGCCTGATTTCATTGGGTGGACTAAAATAGGAGGTGATCAAAAAATAAATCAGCATTTTGGGCTTCAAAATATGAAAATAACCAATGCATTAACTCCCAAAAACATTAATTTTCTCTTAAGTGGAATATACTAAGAACACTAGTAAATATTTATTCTGTAAAATTGTAACGTAAATATTTTATAATAGCTTCCAAAAGTAGACTCCACTAACAGGTGAAATGACCCTATTTAGTTCTCCACCTATGCTGACGAATTATGTAGGTACATGACTATTAAAAAATAAAATAGTTCAACTTGTAAACTGGTTCTATATTATGAAAAATTTTGTAAATTTCTTATCTATTTTGTTTCTTAATATAATTTCTTAAATATATGTTTATAAAAAGATTCATTTTATTGATACACAAATAATTGAATAAAAATCTACTACAAAGTATTTCTGAGAGAGATAAATCGAAATCTATCCCAATCATACCCAAATACCTATGTGGACTTGTGAACACAATAATATAGGTTGTTTTGCATTTTTGCAATAGCGCCCCATAAAGTATACATTGCACATTCTCAAAGCCATAACTAGAGCTAAAAATAATATGGAATTAGAAAATTACCTGTAATATTACATTGCAATAATCATTAGCCTTAATATTGTTAAGTCCAACAATACCTGGCATATACATAGTGCCATCAATAGCTCTAGACATTTTAGTGTTTTCATCTAGTTGCTTTATTTGTTCTGGAGTAAAGATTGGGTTCAAAACATACTTTATATCATTTAGGGATGAATCTGCAATATAAAATTATTTTAAAAATAGAGTTCAACATAGTTTTTTTAATAAAATTAAAAAGTAAACAACAACATTACCTATGACTTCATAGTTATCAGGCAAACAATAAAACTTTAATGTATGTAAATTAAGAAACACATGATGCCCTTCAGCCACAGAATGTGTATATGCGTGTGTATTAGTACCTCTGCCCTAAAAAATATGTATACAGTGAGTTAAAATGATGTAACAGTAAGTTAAGGTATTCTTTTATATATTACTAGATTACTCTACCTGGAAGTATTTGCCACATACTAAACATGCGTAAACATTAATTCTAGTTAGAGAAACTGAGCAAAGTTTTTCAAAATCAAAATCCAAAACATGTCGATTTATAGTATCCAAATAAGGACATTGAATAGGAGTTTTAATCAATTTAGCAACGTGTCCTGCGAATACAATAAGAATCTTAATTTATAATAATTTATACTATGTAGTAGTAAGATCTATTATAGGTTATTATTTGTACTTGAAGATTCGGTCCCATTTTCTTCACTAATTTTACGTTTTCTATTCACTTCTACACTCATTATAGCTTTAAATTTAACTATTATATAAACAATACCATTAGCATTAATTATATAAATCTAATATCTTAGACAATAATTGAAGTTTTACTCTACAAAACACAAAAAGTAAAAGATACACATTACACATGACATTACAAATATGACATATAAGCATTTAGCATAGAGTATATTGCTCATATAAGTCCATAGAGACCAGGAGAACCAAGGCCCTAGAATGTAATTCAATTATTTCTTTTAATGGCTTCCATGAGTGCCGATTGGGCACAGTTGACTTCGCCAATGTCGCGTAGAATGGAGAATACACGTTACATATAAACTGATCGGTGAATATGAAAAAAACAAACACTAAGACTGATTACATGTAGAAACGGAGCGACTCGTTGTAAAATTAGAACCTACAACAGACAACACAATATATACAAAACTATAAAAATAATAATTATATTAATTAGAGTTACAAATAACATATTTACAATATATCTATACTTTAATTTTGTTATTTCTAATATATGTACACAGAAATCTACATAATGGACTAAACACAAACATTAATAAACAATTAACATTAATAGGACGGGGGACTTTACAAGGAAGGATGTCATAGAGAGGATACAGAAGTTTGGGACAGTTGAAAAGGATATGGGAAGAGGAGCCTTCGTCCAGGCCACATTCACACAGGGAGTGGTCCCTGACTCTGATCTTTGCCAAGTGCACAGGAGTACTTGCGTGTCCTAGACGTAGACGACAAATGGTAGAAATAACCCAGCGTTCCACCTGTTTGCAACGGGAAAACCAAGGACGTTTTGGGATCTCAGGTTGTATAGCCGCATAGTGTTTACCTTTAAAAGATTTTGATGTATTCCAGATGATTTCCCACGATTTATCTAAGCGAGATTTTGCAATAGATAAAAGATCCTGCGCTGAGTTAGAAAAATACTCCAGTGACCCGCACTGCACAGCAGCTTTGGCACAGGAGTCAGCCGTTTCATTTCCAGGAATCCCGGAATGGCCAGGAATCCAAACTAGTGAGACAGCTAAACCCTTTTGATAGCATGAGCACAAAGCTTCGCGAATCTTCAAAGTTATGGAATATCTTAGTCTACTACGAAAGGGGTTTTCCTTAATAGCTAAAAGACAACTTAAAGAGTCGGTAAAAATAACTGTTTGTTTAAAATTGTGAGACAGGGTAAACAGGATTGCTTCTAACAAAGCAACAGCCTCGCCTGTAAACACCGATGACTGGGGAGGGCACTTAAATTGTAGTATAATTTTGAATTTTGGAATCCAGCAAGCTGCACCAACACAGCCATCTTTGGATAGCTTTGAAGCATCGGTAAAGATGATGAGGTGATCCGACCAATTTTGATGAATTAGTGTCTTGAACTTTGTGTTGGTGTCAGGTGCTCCCTTAGTCAGACCAGATTCTGTAATTATAGAAGGAGACATAACTAGGGCATTGTAGGGAGTGCAGAAGATAGGATTAGAGGGGAAACAAGACATAGGATGTGGTAGGTTAGTGAGTTTGAGGAAGCTATCTAGTAAAAAGGATAATGGCTTGTTCGCAGTTCTTAGCTCAGCCAACTGGCGAAGCCTGGGCCATAAGGGATGAGAAGACAGCTGTAATGCCTTGCCAACAAATCGATCAGAAAGGTACTGGCGGCGGATAGAAAACGGAGGGTCCACACATTCAACCTGCATGGCGTTGGTAGGAGAGGATCTCATAGCACCTAGTATTACTCTAAGGCATTTATACTGTATTTTGTTAAGCTTCTCAGAGGGAGCTTTGTTGAAGGGGTCTAGAACAAACATGGCGTAGTCTATGTGACTACGTATTATAGAATTGTACAGTAGCTTTTGAGTATAAGGGTGTGCACCCCACCACACACCCGAAACCGCTCGAAGAGCATTGATGCCTTTTTCGCATTTTCTGCTGATATACTCAGCGTGAGCAATTCCGTTCAGTCGTTTATCGATTATTACGCCTAAAAATTTTATATTATCAGCCAGATTAATAATTTGGTCTTCATAACGAAGGTCAAAATTTGGGACATTTCTTTTTTTGGTAAAAACAACAGCGTGACATTTGGACACCGATAAAGACAAGCCGTGTTCAGATAGCCACTGGCCTATATAGTGCAAAGCAGAGTTCAAACGAAAATTAATGTCCTCTACCGACTTTGAGCTGTAGTAGAGAACGATGTCATCAGCATATTGAAGAATGTTGCAAAAACTACTAACAGACAGTTCGAGGTCATGTGTGTAGATGCTATATAGCAAAGGGCTGAGGACCGAGCCTTGAGGCAAGCCTTTCCAGACAAGCCTGGGCGGAAGAGTAAGTAATCTATGTCTTACAGAAATAGTTCTACCGGTCAGCAGATTACATATGAAATGTGTCAACCTCGGCGGTAAACTCAGCTGTTGCATTTTCTGCCTGAGCAACGGAAGATGAACATTGTCATATGCAGAAGCAATATCAAGAAAGACACCCACTAAATACTCTCCTTTTGCATGGGCTAGTCGAATGTCTGTTGTTAAAATGCTGAGACTATCTACAGTACTTAGACCCTTTCTGAAGCCAAATTGAGAGGGTGCTAAGATATTTCTGCTTTCCACTATCCATTCCAATCGGTTTTTTAAAATCCGTTCAGTAACTTTAGCTAATGTTGAAGATAACGCGATAGGTCTATAGGAATTCGGGTCAGAGGGATTTTTACCGGGTTTTAGGATTGGGATGATAATCTGGGATTTCCATGCTGTTGGTGTAATGCCCGATTTAAATATTGCATTAATAAGTTTGAGAAAATATTCTTTAGCTTTCTCATGCAATTTTCCAATAAAAGAGTATGGTATACCATCTTCACCTGGAGTGGTGTCCTTTAAACCCGTTAAGCATTTTTCAAGTTCTTCCATAGTAAAAGCGGCATCCATATCATCCGATGAATAGATTGGAGCAGGGAAAGGAAAAAGATTGTGCGAGGGAACAAATGGAGGGGATAGCTTGTCGGCAAAGTCATTAAGCCATTCCGATGGGTTGTTGGAGCCATGATGGGAAACACCATCAAGAGCCCGGCGAAATCTTTTAACTTGTCTCCAAACAAGAGAAGACGGGGATCGAGGTTCAAGGGACTCGCAGAATTTGATCCAACCAAGTTTTTTCTTTTTAGAAATCAATCGCCGAAATTTTGCGTTACTGCGCTGATATTCAATAAAGTTCTCCATTGTCATGGAGGCTGCATATGTTATTTCGGCAAGCTTTCGCCGGTTAACAAAATCGCTGCATTCCTGATCCCACCAGGGATTGGAAGGCAGTTGATTTTGTGTGGATTGTTTTTTGGGGATATACAGGTCAGCGCTTAAAAAAATTGTTACAAGAAATTGATCATAGCAAACCATGACATTCTCATCACTTACAGGTTCGGGAAGGGAGTCCATCATGTTATCAACTGAACAGGCATAGTCAAACCAATTCGCATTTTTTAACTTATAAGGAAGCAAGGGGTTTGAGGGAAGAGGAGGAGGATGACAATTATTTAAAGAGAGTAGGATAGGGAAGTGGTCACTCCCATAGGAGGAGGATAAGGTATTCCAGGATATCAGGGAAGATATAGATGGGGAAGCTAGGGATAAGTCTACTGCAGTTTTGGGATTTTGATTTGGATATACTCTACGGGTTGGTGAGCCATCATTCAAGATACAAAGATTAAGATCATCAATTACGTCCACCAATAAAGGCGAGAATCTATCGCAAAAGTAACACCCCCACAAAGTGTGGTGAGTATTAAAATCACCCATAACCAATACAGGACTTGGAAGGGAAGAAATGATAGACTGTAACTCGACAAAGACGGAAGAAGAAGGATTAGGAATATAAAGAGAGAGAAAAGAAATATTAAAAGCTCTTACAGCCACAGCGTTAAACTGTGAGCTATAAGAAGGAAGAGAAATTAGGGAATATGGAGTGGAGTGCCTAATAAGAATGGCACTACCCCCATACCCGTCACTTCTGTCATCCCTCAAACAGGCAAAACCAGAGACCCTAAAACGGGACTGAGGAATTAACCAAGTTTCAGAGATGGCAATAATGACAGGCTCATGTAGGGCAATAATAGAAAGCAGTTCATGTTTTTTAGAACGTATACTTTTACTATTCCACTGAAGAAAGTTGAGTGGGGCCATTTTTAAGGATTTTAAAAATCTGAAGGAAGTTTTGGGCAACGTTGGACGGTAGTGGAATTTCATCACCAGCAGATATAATTGAAATCAGGGTTTCAGTTAGACTTAATAAAAGGTTTGATTTAGAAAAATCATAAGGAGCTTCATTATTAGTACCTAAGGCACAGCCATTAGGTAAGGAAGAGGGACAATTGCTGGTGATAGCTTGGTGAGCTTGTCTATCAAATCCTTTGGGAAGGGGAGCACGGGGACGTGGGGAGCGGATGACAGTTTTGGTATAAGATTTTTTAATAGTATTCTGTGATTTACCAGGATTGGGTTGCGAAAATGATGTAGAAGGAGGGGAAAACATTTCCTTTGCCATATCAGCATAGGAGCGCCTAACTGGAGGAAATCTGGAGGATGCTTCCATATAAGAAATATTATCCTGTGACATTAGAGTTTTAATGTTTTGCTGCCTGACAAACTCAGGGCAGTCTTTATTAGTAGCAAAGTGATTTGCGGAGCAGTAAAGACAAGTAGAATTTTCTCTTGAGACATCACACGCATCCCCAGTATGTGGTTGGGAACACCTGTAACATCTTGGCTTAGACCTACATTGAGTTTTGATGTGGCCAAAACGACAACAATTCATACATTGAATTGTTGGGAGATTATAGGTCAATACAGGAAGGGAGGTGTGGTAGGAGTATACTTTAGGTGGCAGTACTTGACCACGGAAAGTTAAAACAACTGATTGAGTTGGAACCCAGGTAACATTGCCTTCACTCACAGTCTTGCGATTTAACCGTCTCGCCTTCAACACCTGACCACAACAGGAAGGTAATTCAAGGGAGGAAACAAACTCTTCCATTGCCCAGTCCACGGGGACTCCTTTCACTAGGCCCATCCGGGTGACATTAAAGGTTGGAATGCTTGCGACGAATTTGGATAATTTTAAAATAGGGTTCGATAAAAAGTTGTTGGCTGCTACAGCTGACGAGAATTGAATTTCAATTTTATTACGTCCTACATTTTTTACGCCATCATTAACAATATTCTGAATTTTGTTATGATACAGAAATTGGCCGAATTTTATCGCACG
The DNA here is from genome assembly GCA_951802675.2 of Boloria euphrosyne. Taxonomy (NCBI): domain Eukaryota; kingdom Metazoa; phylum Arthropoda; class Insecta; order Lepidoptera; family Nymphalidae; genus Boloria; species Boloria euphrosyne. The sequence continues at coordinate 12,465,656 of OX637871.1, forward strand.
GATGGTAGTACCTGCCGCAGGGTCTGGAGTCTCACGAGATACATAAACAATGAAAGGTCCATTATCCTTCTCTGAATAGAATTTAGGACCGGAGAGGGAGGGGTGAACATATACATGTTGGATTGAAGGTGTAGCTGACGCTGGGTCAACTATAGTTTTTTTAGTTTGATCAGGTAAAACTTCGTCACCTTGACGCTTTCTTGATGAATTCATAAGTACCGTCGATCCGCCGGGATCGGGTGGATCAGGCGGGGGATCGGGTTCCATTTTATAAACAGAACACTATAAACTAACTAACACAAAAACAACACACACTACTTACCAATACCCAACACCAAGTTAGTAATATCTGATTAAACAAAAATTACAACAGTATACGCGAAATATTTAAAAAACCACGCACAAAATACAAACACGTGTGTTAACCAAAGCTAACGCAAGCGAAGTGCCCCTAGAATGTAACTTGTCTCAGAAATATTGTCAAACCAAGGAAGCGCTGCGATCGCTATGTTGTCTCAATGCCTAACTTCAAGTTGTCACAATAGTGACAGTACTCATAAATACAATAGCTAACTTCACAGATACTACTTACCGACGGCAGCGCGTTGTAAATTCTACACATTTTCAGAGACAGGCGGGTAATGCTTTAGTATGAAGCGATGGTCCTCCTGGTCTTTAATCTCCATGGTATAAGTCATAGATGAAAAATAAAGGTATAAGTTATGTATACAAAGTCATAAACATAACACAGAGTACATATTAAAATTTATAACATATAAGAACACCATGAACCTACTATACATACGGGACTGCGCACTGACGAAACTAACACACATCAAAATGAATTCTATCCCAATAAAATAAAGATGATTTTTTAGCGTAATCAACAGGAGAGAGAAAGTGTGCCACATGAGAGGCACCAAGGGAGAAATCTGTCCTTGTCTTTCAGATTGCAAGCGTAAATATTGTTACCAAGTGGTAGAATTTAGAAACTTGCCAATTAAGTCTAATTTCAAGAGCAAAGATTTGTAATGAAACCATTACGAATTACACGTAGTATATATTTCATCTAATCATTTCTATAATTTTACATTTGCTTAAAATTTCTAGCTGTCTGTAATTATGGTAGTTTTCGAAATGTAGATATGGTAACACTGTGGTAACTTAGTACAATCTAATGGCGGATGTTTACGTATTTTGATTGATATTTTATGAAAATTTGTGACTTTTTATTCGAAATGATTAAGAACTCTTGCGTTCTCGGTTGCAAGAGTGAATCCTACCTCGGGTGTGGTAAATCTTTCCACCGGTTAGCATATTTTGATGGGTATTATACGGTGTAGGGTTACCATAAGATTTGGCTGTTGTATTTTTGTAAGTTAGTGATTTTAAATAAATACTACCTGATTCATCGAATTTATGTGTTTTTATTTTCTTACTACGGAAAAAGCTTCAGGGGTAGGTACTAGGCACCTATGGTGGGTCTGGGTAGGTAGTGTGGCCACTTTTAGCAAATGTTGAAAGAAAAGCTAAACGGTAACAGCTTTTTTGGTTTTGTTTTTTCTCAAAAATACTACATAACTAGCCTTACGATTTTAAAGAGCAAAATTAGCACAAATGTTAGGTTAGTGAGAATTTTAATGTGCGACGGCGCTAGTTTCTCTGCGTGGATCCCCTTATATTCTTTAGCTCATTAACCCCAACACTTAGGCTATTTTACTTCCTTGAGATTGTAGAGCTAGTCAAGTAGTATTTCTAAGTAATAAAGTTCCGTAACGTTTTTAGCTGAGAATGCAGATTTATAGAGCTATGAAATCCTTAACGTACAGTGCAAAATTTTTTGTTCTACGACAAAAATTGACGAAGTTATGAGGAAATTACTAGCGAAGTTACTACGCGACTGCCGCTGTAGCTGTGACGTCATAGTGACGGTCGCCGCTAGTTAGCCGTTGGGAACGATAAGGCGCGCAGTGTTTTAGTGACTTTGAAACTAATTAAGTGTCCGATTTGTGTATAATTTAACTTTCTTAACTGTGTATAAATATTTGACAGTACCGAAATATACAAAACACTTCATTAAAAACGCCAGAAAAACTATTTTTTTACATACCGAAGGGCTCAAAACTTCGTAGTAAATGATTTTCCGTTATAAAAAGAGATGATTAAACTCCACAGGTCAGGCTACAAGATATTGATGTGAAGATCATTCTGTTGTACTTACCTACATATCTAAACACATTAAATGATAGGTATAGTTTTGTAGGTACTTAACTCAAGTAAATAGTTGATATAAGTTGGTACCTATTATTACGTGTAGTGTAAGTGTACCTATGTATTCTCTTATTTTAAGGCAACTGTATTGATTATATATTTATGTATTTACCTACTTTTAATTTTTTGATTAGTTTTGTGGATAAACCTACATACCTAATACCTACGCAGTGGCGGATACAAGATTAATTATCTTTTGGAAGGGGCTTGACCTAACCTAGACTGGTTTTTTTATCGTTAGAAAAGCATTAACGCATACCATCAGGTGGTTATGTGGGACTCACCAGCTTAAAAGAATCCAGTACTACCTAATAAAGTCTTAATGAGTAAGCCGGTAATAGTTGTATCCCACCAATGGGAACTGCTGGCGAAGCTGCGGGCGAACACTAGTCCTAATATGTAATATTATAAATGAGAAAGCTTTGTCTGTCTGTCTGCTACCTACCTAGGTACTTCATAGCTCAAAAACTGTCTATTGGAGTGATTTACGTGAAAGTTACCTATAAGGAAACTGAGAGACTAGGCTACTATTTATCTCACGGACGGGAACATGAAATACTTGGTCCACGCGGGCGAACGCTAGTGATAAATTTTTTTTATTCTCACCTCACTACGTAACTGAAGAGAAAAGTCCACAAAACTTCTAAAAGCATTGTCACAATGATAGAAAGGGACGCAGGTCTCCCTGATGATATCTCGCTCGGCTCGTTTTTTCGAACATAGTGCACAATCCCGTATGTATAGTAGGTTCATGAAGAACACTGATATTACAGAATACAACCATAATCAATAATTATTTTGACAAAAGACATTTGGTTTGGGCAAAACCAGCGTTGCTAGTTCGGGCTATTTGGAAACTTATTTTTAGGACAGGACTTGTTATCTGTTATTATGGTACGTTTCCAGTTTCCACGTTTGTAAAGCCTCGACAAGCGCCCACAAGCTACAAGCATTTACAAACGCTTGGTTATCATTTAAATACATTGTGTTCAAAGACCGACACCGGCCGGATCGCGCGGCGGCAAGCTCTCGTAAGCTCATGCAGCCATGCGCAGCACCCGTCTACACGCTTGTCGAGGCTTGCTAAGCGTGTAGACGCACCATTAGGGCTCATGTACACGGTACCACTGCCGCGCCGCCACCGCTACGTCACCGCGCCTTTGCGATGTGTATAAGAGCCGCCACCGCGGGCCGCTGCCCCCACCGCCCTGTTTTAGTAGTTTTTATTCCATTACCGGCCGCGTACAAACGTGCACGTGTTTACAAAATTTAACTTTTTAGTAAACTATCATGGAAAATTTTGATACTGAAATGTATATAAGTTTAGTAGAGGACAGAGAAGTGCTATGGGACAAAACTTTGGAAGTATTTAAAGACAAGCGGAAAAGTTCATCCGAAGATATTCATAAAACTTGACCTCGTCTTTTCGTAAATCTTTGTAAAGTGTATGAAATTCACCATATTGCTCCCGTCGCATCAGAATAGGATGTACCCACAACTTTCTAATGGTCTTACAATGTTTATTTTGCCATTTTCTATACATATAGTAAGCTAACAGTAACTTTTTTTTCGTTAAGCATTTGTATTACTAACAAGTAACAACCGTATAGTGATATGGTGAAATCAAGTGGCGGCGGCGCGATAGCGGTGCCGGGTGCGGTAGCGGCGCGATAGCGGTGACGGAGCGGCAGCGGTGCCGTGTACACGAGCCCTTAAGTTTTACATTCTTTTTGTCTGTTTTAGTTATCTGTCCCAGTATAAATCAAGGGTATGTTCCGATATGCACTGCGACCACTGTACAGTGTGACGTCAATTCAGTATACTGTGAAGCCGTTCCTTTATAGCCCGTTATACTGGTTACGATTTAAAACGGAACGCAATCCCGTATACTGTCAGCCGCATTTTTTGACGCAGCATTCAAATGAGTGTATTCAAGTTTTCTAGTACATTAATAATGTATACAATGGCAAACTTACCTGTCTTTGCACGATCAAAAATTTCCTGCGTAACTTTCAGCTCGTATTGAACATTTTCAACACAGTCTAATAAGGTTAATTTTTGCAATTCTTCCATTGTTTTATTGTTTTATTTATTAATCCGAACTAATTACAGAACTTTCAAATTTTCTGATTAAACTGTAGCTTTGTTTATAAGACGTTAGGCACTCGAGTGGTTTTGACAGATCATTGATCAAGGTACTGCGAGTACCTTACCTCGAAAACGCCAGTGCTCACAGTAGAATATGGCGGCGATTTATGACGTCATATATTTCCCTAGGGTACTGCGGCAGTATACTGGCAGTCCATAACGGAACGAATTTTTCTACAGTGATAGCACTGTGCAGTGCTCGCAGTGCATATCGGAACACAGCCCAAATCTTTCAAAGAGTATAGATAATATACTTGACACTTGTATCCATCTCGTATCTTTCAAAAATCAAAGTCAATTGTCAAATTTCAAAATATGTTTTCAATTTTTCAGTTTTCCAGTTTCCTTTTCAAGTTTTCACCGATCGGCGATCGTTATTGATATTATTGTTCTGTGGTTATTGATGTATCTTAAATATTTAATGACAAGATATAAAGTATTTCTTTTTTATTAACTTTTTGTTAAATATGAATGCTATGTACAAGCAGTATAAAATTTTGCGAAGATTATGTTGTAGACATTTGTGTATATATGAACCACTTTTTCAAACAAAATGTTCCGAGAACGAAAATCTTAAAGATTTATGTAAATATCTTAATGTAAGTGAAATCAAAGCTCGATATTTACAGTTGAAAAATCCAGTTATATCAAAATTAGATGGTGAAAAAATTAAGAATTTAATAGAGACATTGTACGAGTTAGGTTACCCTAAAGACATACTGCTAGAAGAACCATTATTATGTAGTATCTTGCCAATTACTTTGAAGTATCGATATTCTGTACTACAAGAATGTGGATTGTATCATATATCACCCCAACATTTAGCCTCATATTTGAATATAGTAAAACAGAAAAAAATTGAAGAACTGAAAGCAAAAGGAATTATTCCAACAACATTAAATATTGAAAATAGACTTGCAAGCTACATGACTCAATGGCCAACATCACTTACAACTTTAATTTATGGTGATGTTGATGAATTTACTCTTCATTCACTAAGAATTAAAATAATTGAAAGATATTTAGAATTAAAGCTGGATCTAAGTCCAGTAGAATTTGCACGAGGGTTGCAAACATATCCTAATATAAAACATAGGCCTTTGCAAACAATCAATGAAAATTTGAATATTTTACAAAATGATATATTAATGCCTCAAAGTAAAATAAAATCAAACCTATATCTAGTGCATGCTGATCCAGACAACTTAAGGAAAATAATATACAACTTTAAATCTATAGGAGGCATAAATATAAAAGATGTTATAAGAATGCACCCAAAGTTGGCAATGATAAAGTATTCCACAATGATAGAAACCAGAAAAGTACTAGAGGAATATAAAATAGGTAAAGAAGCACAAATGAGATGTTTCCAAATATACACATTAAGTCCCAATACAATCAGAGAGAGATTGGAAAAAGCTAAAAGTATACCTGAATTAAATCCCTTTATTAGTCATCCGAGGTTCCTAAAAATGATCCATCACAATAAGACTGTCTTGAAAAGATTATTTAAGTTATATAGCCATAACAAAAAATGTTCAAGTTTAGATATACTTTCTGGAAGTTCTGCTCAATATGAAGTATTTGAAAAAGCACCAGGAGATCGGTTAGGAAAAGGAAAAGACCTTATTTTCTGTATAAACAAGTTACTTGGTAATAATTATAGTACTAGTGATATACGTACTATTCTAAAAAGACATCCATTTTGGATAAATATACCACTGGTACAAGTAAAATATGTTTATGAACAATTAAGTTTAATATATTCAGCAAATGATATTTATGAAAATTGTTTCATTCTTTTGTACCCATGGAATAAAATCAATGAAATATGTAATATACTAGATAGAAATCAAAATAAAAATTTAACATTATTTTTGGACCAAATAGATCTTGGTAGTTTGAGTTCATCCCAAAAATTGAGTTTAATCTTATATCTCCTAGAAATAAATCATTATTTTAGTGGTAACGGTGTTTGGTCGGAAGAACATAAAAATATAGTTGATTTGTCTAAGAGAAATAAAAATATTTGATAGATAAAGTTGTTTTTTTTTACTACATAATTACATCTATTCCTTGCAGGGTTTCCTATATTATGTAGGTGTTGCCAACAACTCAGGACCAGGACCATTTTTCAAAGCTTAAGTAGCCTAAAGTAGCCGAATTTGAGCTGAAGTGGCCTAATGGAAAATAATTAATGGAAAAACTAAAATAAAAAACACATTTTTTTAAGAAAAATTAATTCCCTAAGAATGTACTTAAACCACGAAATTAATTTAGAAATTCTGACACTTCGTCATCTGCTGCCAGCAATAACAAAACTTCGCAATACCGCCGTCAACATTGACCGTGGTTGCTGTACTAGTACTGGCTATGCTAGAATTATACATTTTTCTTCCAGCATGTAAAGTTATCATATGATTGCTTTGCTGAAAGTTGTTACAGCAAATCCCTCTAACATTAATATGTGTACGAATCCTAAGAGTGGCAATCAGCATAGGTAATTGCATTCTGTTTCTTAATTTTGTCTTTATCGTACCCATCACGCTGAAAATTCTTTCCAGTTCCACGACTGCATTACTTATAGCCTATAGGTAATAAGAGACAACGCAAGGAAAACTCCGCTAAATCATTAAACATAGGATTCCCTACAGCATTCTGCCTTTTCAATGCCTGTACCCAGAAATTTACAATATCATTGGGAGAAGCAGTACCAATTATTTCCTCAATGCGCATCGTAATTCGTATTTAAAGTGCGATTGAGAGCCTACTCTACCGATTTTTTTGCCAACTCGACATTGACGCCATCTGGAAGTCTTGACCCTATGGCCTATACTAACTGCAACAAACTGTTGGGCATTGAGTAACATCATTGCTGTTGGGTGACAACACTTCAATTTTTTCCATCACCGACACCATCGACACATTGAGAGGCAAACCTGTCAACTAATTCCTTCTAAAAGTATCTAATTACATGCATTGGCCAAATCCACTGACCTCTATAATACCCAAAGAGTATAGATAATATACTGATCTCAGTATTGAGTATATATATAAGTTCATTGAGTTATAAAAGACTAGAGTAGCAATGTCTAACAAAAATATTGCAAAAAAACGTGTCAACTTACGAGTTTAAAGTCGTAGCTTTGAAACTGATACATAAATATGTCAATACGATCAAATAATGTATGCTTGTCTCATTTTTTTCTAACGTCAAGCTATTACGTTGGAAAGAGACAAGACATTGTCATTGACAAACGGTTAGATGTTGTCATTAATCAACATAATTTCCCCAGAATGAATGAAGGTTTGATTTTTTTTTCTTGCTGCACAAGGCTTGAATTAATTACTATGAAATATTGTTCGATGGATCTTTCAATAGATTTAAAGAATTAGAAAAGTTAATAAGGATGACTAGGTAGATTAGGATGATTAAAAAATGCGTCAATGTATATTATATTTATATTATGTATTTCAAAACTGTAAAATCAAGGTGAAATAAGTAATAACTACTGTTACGTACTACGGGTTCGGGATCCGAAATTATAAGCGTGTTTGCAACAAAGCTGTTTTAATATTATTGTTTTATATTATAAAAAAATTATATTATAAAAATTTATATAATATTATTATAAAAATTTATTTATATTATAAAAATATATCTGTCTATATTAAGGTAAAGTAAACTGTGAACGTGAGTGTGTTTTTTTCGTTCAATGAGTGAGTATGATACTACAGTGCGTTTAACACAACAGACTTTAATAATAAATTTACACTTACACTGACATACATACGAGTACATACGTTATTCACTAAGCTCCCAACAATCCGGGAAATTCAAAATCGAATATTCTGGTCACATTAATGTGTCATCAATGACAAAACGATGTTTGAAAAATTTATTTCGTCTTATAATGTTTTTATGGATAATCTGAAGAAAATTTAACAAACTTACTTGTGAAAAGTAACACCACTTGCTTTATTTATCTTTTCAGACCGTGATTGGCACACTTTGACAACACATTTCACCATTTTGTATTTTTTGCTGCCAAGCAATCACTCTTATGACATCATGCTGTCAACTGAGGTCTAATATGTCAGCGGACATATTAAACCTTGTCAAGTACCGACGCCGTACATTGCGTATCTAGCAGGGGCATTCATCTTAGTACTTATAATTTGGAAACTCAAATTTGTGAAAGTTTTCCACCTTACTATGTAGATGGCAGGGTAAACTACAATTGAACGAACTAGATGTCACTACTGAGACCAGATGAGATGAGTTAAATTTTATAATTTTAATTTTTAAATGTCCGCCGTTGATTTGTCGTGTGTGATAGGTACTTTAAAAATTTATAATTTTCCCCAAAGTAAGTGCCAATTATTGTGTTTTATCGTTAGGATGAGCTTAATATGTTCCTCCGATAAATTCATATCTGTGATCTCAATATATCGCAATTTCGTAGTTAGTAGAACTGAGTTCGGATACGTTTCTGCCGTTTTGATCTTTTTATGCAAGATTTTTCTTTATTTTTGGTGTGCTCATCAAGAAGTTCAAGCCCCGATTATGCCATCAGACAATGCTGCGTTCCTGGATGTAAGGAGACTGAAGGTACCTATGTCAGATATATGAACTACTTTTTTTACTCCATATAAATATAACCCAAAGTTTAGAACTTCATAAAAGTAATTGCCTTAAATAGTAATAGCTGCCAACTTACTGCACCTACAGCTTATTTTAAATTAATTTTAACAAACACATAAATTATTGAATATAACTGTTTTCTTATTCTTGTATTATTAGGTACAAGTCATGATTATGATTGTTATGGTACGTATTCTATTTTTGTCTTATTTAGTTTATTCCTATGCAAATTTTCATAATCCAGTCCATAATAATTGTATATTAAGATATTAAAATCAATTAAAAACACCAAACCTTAACTTGATTGCTGTATAGCATTCGAAACGTCAGGAACCAAAAATCAAGATAAATCAGCAACAGAATATTATAGTCTTAATTCAATACTTTTCATGTGTCTGCTCAAATATCTTTAATATTAAGTTAGAAAAATAGTAGTAAAGAGTTCCAAATTTTAAGCATTTCAACTTTTAGGTGTTCATCAAGTGCTTCATTCATACTTCTTTACTAATATTATTAATAGATTTTTTTTAGTATATCATGTAAATGCTACTCTAAAAATTTAGATCAGGACTCTGGAAAGGTTATAAAATATTTTTTTGTGAGAGAAATCTGAAACTACTCTTGTCACATATTTATACTTTTAACCTTAGAATAATAACACCTAACTAACCATAGTTTAGAAAGTAACTAGTTGAAACCTTTTCATTGTAGAATATATTAAATTATTGTTTCATAATATTATTAGTATTATTATATTATTTATAATAATTTGTTCCTCACATTGTGCTGTTTCTACTAATGTTCTAATAAGTTTTTCTTTTTAGATCCCAACTATCTAACCAATTATTTGCCACATGCATCTATTGCCAAACAAAAAGAAAGTATTGGTAAATATAATATTATACTTAATTATAAAAATAATCCACTAAAAAAATGTGAAGCAGTTTGGAGTTTTGCAGTCAGATTTTAGATTTTCATAATAATATGTTAAAGTAAAAATTATTGTAAATTACATACCTATATATTATTATTTGCAGACCATGGGGCTTTTTCATCATCATACAAGCCCCAAAATAATACTAATAGGAACCAGCAAAATCTTGGTAAGCAAGTAAATATTTTTTTATTTTGAGGATAAGTGTTTATGAATGTAGAAACTTGGGTATGGTGCCCAAACAAGGACTATAAGATTTAATAAATAGTTCAATTTTTCAAGATGTCTTGTTTTTATTTCTATAGAAAAACGGAAGACAGCAAGAAAAATTACGTCGTCGAGGAGATCTATGGGGAGGCCTATGTGTAACAGTGGACGTGTTGTTGCTGAGATGATGATGATGAAGATCATGGTAAGCAAGCAATTAATATTTTCAATCCGACGAGCAATTAATATTTTCATCCATGTAGAAACATAGTTGGGGTTAATACTTACTGTGATAAATTTTTACAGGGGAGCAGAGAGCAGCCGGGACATCGACGCAGAGCAGAGAGCAGCCGGCGGGACATCGACGCAGAGCAGAGAGCAGCCGGGACATCGACGCAGAGCAGAGAGCAGCCGGGACATCGACGTAAGAATCTTCACTCAAGAACCAAAGGAATAGTAAATATATATGAACCAGCAACAACATCATGGTAAGTAAGCAAATAGGTGTTTATCCATGTACAAACATAGTTGGGGTTAATTACAGTGATAAGTACCTGCATTAAACTAAGTCTTATTTTCACAGGGGAGCACAGACAGCCAGTGTATCAACACAAGAATCTTTATTCTAAAGAACCAGAGGAATAGTCAATGTACCAATAATCAGCAAAATCATGGTAAGTTAATAATATTTTTAATTCCTGTTCATCCATTTAGAAATATAGTCGGGGTAGAAATACACCGTGTTAAGTAGCATAAAAACTACATTTAGATCTAGTGACAAATGTGCTTATAAAAGACAAAGACAACAGCTGCTACATAAAAAGTTTGATTTGGGCACCTATGACCTACATACTATAAGAAGTAGCAGATGGTTTATTTACTAAGTCTTATTTTTATTTTTACAGGAGAGCTGAGAGCAGTGGGGAAAACAACTATAATGAAGACCCTGGCAACCGGGGCAATAGATTAATCCCTAAAGTGTTCATTTAAGGATTAATCTGATGCCCCTGTAACCAACATCAACAAACCACATCAATTCAAAGAAAAGCAAATGTAATAAAAGTAAAATTAATGTCTTTAATATTAAGCCATACTAACATATTATGTTGTGCTCATGAATGAATTCCCTCAGCAGAACTCGAACCCGCGACCGCTGGTATAGTCAGTAGAGTCACTACAAACTGAGTCGAACTTATTATTATGCAAATGAAAGTTAAATATTTTTTTTATGTCCTTTATGTTATGTATATGTATGTATATGTATACTAATGACTCGACCTCGCTTCGCTCAGGTCATTATATCGTTTATATGTAATTTATATGTTTACCTTGTTAACCAACTGTCACTATCCCAAAATTTCGTCAAAATCTGTCCAGTGGTTTTAGAGTGATTTGGTCACAGACAGACAGGCAAATTGTAAAAAATTCGACCTCTGTATTGTTAAATTGATTTATAAACAAAATATTTAATTTATAGATTCAAATAAGTTAGAATTTTGTTAAATGTAATAGATTCATTTTACTCATTGTTTATCTTATTTTTTAATTAGATGTATAAATATTATCTTTGGTGTAGTTGTTTAATTCTCTTTTACTTTCTTCTGTTTCTTATTTGTTTTTGTTATATGTGAAAACTTGATTGGTTTAATATGTCATTGGTTTATGTAATGTCTTCTTATTATTTATTTAATATTGTGCTATTTGTGGCATATGCCATAAATAAAAAGGAGAACTGTTATCCTCGTACGACAAAAGAGACTACCAGACCTTCTATGTTGACAAAACTATAAAATAAGTAATGTATATACATAATATGTTTGTTTCTGTATTTAATATTGTTTACTGTAAATGTTTTTTGATCATAAAATATTATAATTGCCATTATTAGCATGTGTAAAACTAGTGAAACGATTGTAAAGAATTTCCAACTTTGTAAAGTCTACTACTAAGTATATATTTGAATTTTATTGTTATAAGAATTATTAATGTTCAAATAAATTATAATACACCATATATTTTTTTTATTTTTACCCTTTGTGCCTAAGGTAAAATATTAATGAACAATAATATAAATATATAGGTATATATAGCTACGTATATTCTACCCCCTGCCCCTAGAAGTTTTCGAACTTACTAAATAGATGGCGCTTTTTAAGCATTTCCAGTTTCGACGGCGAAGTTGTACCTCTATTTATATATGTAGCAATATACTCTATGGTATCTAGTCCTGTATAACATCATTGTATAAGTTACTTTATGATACTGATAATACCACTGGACTGGCCACTGACCTCTATTGGAAGGGTGCAAAGCATATATAATATATATATATATATAAGTTACTTTATGGTGCAAAGCGGGTGGAGAGAATAGAATAAACGATCACAGCGGTAGCTACGGCTAAAGTTGACAATTTAATCGATGACTTGAGCCATAGATACATTGTATATACTGACTTGAGCTGTCAAATTCATATCGCAGTAAATATTTTCTAACTCCTTTACATTCTCTTTGTATTTTCTTATCGTTTTTGAGATAAATTTAATATGGTCCTAGTAAGATGTGTTAAAATAAAGGAGAATTTACGAGAGAACAAAACAGATGCCACATATTATTTTTAACAAAAAACAAAAACCGACTTCAAAACTAAACAAATCTAAACTAAAAAGTAGAAAATAATACTTTTAAGAACTTCGTTAATTTAGAAGTCGGTGCCAGCCAAGACGGATAGACTTATCTTGCCTTTGCAAGGAACTTTCGAACGGTATTTTGATTATGTTTACAAATATTATAGATATAGATTAATCGAATATGTGTCTATTTAAGGTTATTTTGCTTTGGCTGGCACCGACTTCTAAATTAACGAAGTTCTTAAAAGTATTATTTTCTACTTTTTAGTTTAGATTTGTTTAGTTTTGAAGTCGGTTTTTGTTTTTTGTTAAAAATAATTTATTTTCAAATTTTTAACGGAAAGTAGATACTTATTTTTTTTATGTACAAAAAAGAATTTTCCAAATCGGTCCAGCCATCTTCGAGTAAGGGGGAACATACATTAAAAAAAGTCCCCAACGAATTGAGAACATCCTCCTTTTTTTAGAGTCGGTTAAAAAGAGCCTGAAAGAATTTAACTATCGGTCTATAATTACTTATAATATTGAAAGAATTTTCTTTTAACTCCTAACCGTTGAGGAGTTGTACCTTCCATCATTAGCTCAACCACAGGAGATGATGATTATCAGACGCAAATACTTGAACAGCTTTAGGAAATATATGAAAAACGTAATAAGTGCCTATACAATTTGAGAGTTGTCTTCGATTTCCCTGGGATCCCATCATCAGATCGTGACTTGGTGACTATGGGACCAACTAGAAACTATACCCTTTCAAACAAAAAAAGAATTTTCCAAATCGGTCCAGCCATCGTCGAGTAATCGGGGAACATACATAGAAAAAAAAAAAAAAAAAAAAAAGTCCCCGACGAATTGAGAACCTCCTCCTTTTTTTGAAGTCGGTTAATAAAATAGCTAGAGTCAGAATCCATGTTGAGCGAATAATGCAGCGAGTGAAGGTTTATCACATCACATTTTAAATAAAATTCCTGAGAACTTATTTCATCACATTACATATTTTCTGTGTTCTGGTAAATCTTCAACCTCCAATATTTTCAAGTAAATAAAACAAGTTTGTGTAATGTATATTGTATATTAATTAAAGTTATTATAATTTAGTATTTCAGTTTTTTTTATTTTACCAATGAACATTGTAAATGATATTTATAATATGAACTTATGATTTATGAAAATGACATAGCAGTGAACTGATCAACAGTTTCATAAGCTCATTGTACCTATATATTTATTTTTATGTTCTTGAACAATTGTCTTAGGTATAAATAATAGTCTCCGGGGGAGAGGCTGACTCCTACCGGACGCGTCCCCGGGTGGCGGATAGGGGAATGCCACGCCGGCAGCCTGCACCTCCTAGTCGAGTGCGGCGGGGGTGGTACTCCTCAGTGGCAAGCACCTTAATTGAGTGCGGCCCTGAGTTGTGCCACGCTGGCAGCCTGCACCTTCTAGGTTGAGTGCGGCGGGGGTGGTACCGGAGCAATCCGGCGCGGACCAACAGCCAGGGGGGGGGGGTTTAGGGAGCGGCGTCAGGCGGGCGCCGAGTCTCCCGCGTGGTGGTAGCCGGTGCCTCTGTCGTTTACGCTGTAAACGGCGGTTAGGCACTGTGCGGGCCGTACTGGCGGGACTAGCCTGTCGGTACGGCGGCTGGAGCGGGGCCACTCTGGTGGTCCTGCGTCTGGCGAGGGGTTTGGCACGTTGGGAAGGGTAGGACCCCTCCCTTCGGTGCCGGGGGGGTGCCCACTTGTGGGTGTTAGGTTCGCACCGGGGACTCTTTGGCCAGTGGGTGGTCGGGGAGGACTCGGTGCTGGTGGGGCTGGGCTGCGGGGGGTGGGTGGAATTCACAATTCTCCCCGCCCTCTGTGGTCTGGTTCAGCGGGGGAGGGGGAGTGTCGGCGTTGCCGCATCCTCTTCTCCTGCTGTCGCGGTTTTTAGGGCTGTTCCAGGGACTCTCTGGCCTGTGGATGGTCGGGGTGGACTTGGAGCAGTCCTTTGTGGTTGTAAATTCTTCCCATATTGAGGCTGCCCTTTTCAGGGCGGCCTCATGTTGGTGGCTTCGGCCAACCGTCGGGGCGTCGCGGTTGTATGCGAAAGCGATCCCGTGGCGTCCCATTCATGGCGGCAGGGGTTTGGGAGTTGGGTTTTAGTGGGTATGCCGGATGCGTCCGGAGAGTCGCCACATAACCCCCAGGGGAAGTCGGGGGTACCCGTAACAGGGTTTCCCAACTATAAAAAAAAAAAAAAAAAAAAAAAAAAAAAGGTATAAATAATAGTCGGGTAATTATAATAAATATTTTTATTTACTTACAACTAATAAAATCAGACATTTAATTAAAAAAGTATTAACAATCATCAACAACATAAACATGTGATATTCATTTTAACACATACATATTTAAATACATAAACATAATAATAACGAAGTCTAAAGGTTGACTATTCTTATTGGCATTTTGTAATACTTTTGTTACCCTTACTTATGTCAATAATCTCTACCTACAGATTTTTAAAATTTGGTATTCTTCCAATTTATTCATCATCTCCGGTGCACAATGATTTCGTGGATAATGGCACGAAACCCCGTTTTAGTCATCAGTAGGCTCATTTCTCACTGAAAACAACAATTTTAATGTTATTACTTATTGGCAATTATGTTACTGACTATCATCGTCCAAAATTGTCTAATATAGTAAAATAACACAAGCTTTCATTAATTTTTTCACAATATTATATTTACTTACGTTTCGCTTGACAGCTACGACAATATAGTTCCATAGTACCGACACAATTTTAGCACCCCATCGAAGGATTTTTGAAACCAAAATGGCCTGAATCGATAGGTCTACGTTCGGTCAGTATAGGTCCACTATCATTTTTGTTAGGTCGCCTGTGATTTTTTAATAAATATTTTTTTAAATTTAACTATTATTTTAAAAAATTTTAGCACCCCATTGAAACTGAAACTGATTAATCTTTATATTTCTACATTCTTTATCGTTAGGACAGTTTTGGTCTCTATACGTTTTGCTTTTATATTATCCATTTAGTTTTTTTATTAACAATTATAAATAATTGACATTGACAATGTCATAAGTCATTTGACATCTCATTTATGTTACCTTTTGAGCATTAGCTTCTAGTATTATATTTTAATTTAGGTATTATTAAATTTTAATAAATAATAATAATACCTAAACACCCGCCAGTTACAAGGAAAGATAATACAAAATTTTTATAACACAAAAATTGAGAATGTTCAGTGTTACACAAACGAATATAAACAAAATAGAAAGTATGAAGGCATAAAAAATAATGATACACATAAATAAAGAAAACACAAAAATCAACAACAATAAATTAAAAACAAATCAAAAATAATAATAATATTAAATAACTATATATAGACTATACAATACATATTAAATATGACATAAAAATGTATAGCCAAAATACAAGAAGCTAATGCTCAAAAGGTAACATAAATGAGATGTCAAATGACTTATGACATTGTCAATGTCAATTATTTATAATTGTTAATAAAAAAACTAAATGGATAATATAAAAGCAAAACGTATAGAGACCAAAACTGTCCTAACGATAAAGAATGTAGAAATATAAAGATTAATCAGTTTCAGTTTCAATGGGGTGCTAAAATTTTTTAAAATAATAGTTAAATTTAAAAAAATATTTATTAAAAAATCACAGGCGACCTAACAAAAATGATAGTGGACCTATACTGACCGAACGTAGACCTATCGATTCAGGCCATTTTGGTTTCAAAAATCCTTCGATGGGGTGCTAAAATTGTGTCGGTTTCCATAGTATAGTTCATAATTGGACACCTGTCACGTGGCGCTGTCGTCGTGCACGGTTCCAATAATACCACTGGACTGGCTGTTGTGAACGTGCTTTTGTGGCTGCTTGATATTCGCCATTTTGGCGCTGTCCGCCGCTGTCGGACGTAGCGAGAGTTTGTGGTACTAAAACTAATGATGTCGATATCAGCGAGCAAATATCGATAACTCATTGAGTTATAAAAGACTAGAGTAGCAATGTCTAACAAAAATATTGCAAAAAAACGTGTCAACTTACGAGTTTAAAGTCGTAGCTTTGAAACTGATACATAAATATGTCAATCCGATCAAATAATGTATGCTTGTCTCATTTTTTTCTAACGCCAAGCTAATTACCATGGAGATTAGAAACCAGGAGAACCAAGGCCCTAGAATGTAGTGTCTCAGAAATATTGTCAAACCAAGGAGGCGCTGCGATCGCTATGTTGTCTCAATGCCTAACTTCACGTTGTCACAATAGTGACAGTACTCATAAATAGCTAACTTGACAGATACTACTTATTGACGGCAGCGCGCTATAAACTCTACAAATTTTCAGAGACAGACGGGTAATGATTTAGTATGAAGCGTTGGTTCTCCTGTATCTAACCTCCATGCTAATTACGTTGGAAAGAGACAAGACATTGTCATCGTTAAACGGTCAGGTGTTGTCATTAATCAACATAATTTCCCCAGAATGAATGATGGTTTGATTTTTTTTCTTGCTGCATAAGGCTTAAATTAATTACTATGTAATATTGTTCGATGGGTCTTTCAATATATTTAAAGACTTAGAAAAGTTGATAAGGATGACTAGGTAGATTAGGATGATTAAAAAAGTGCGTAAATGTATATTATATTTATATTATGTATTTCAAAATTGTCAAATCAAGGTGAAATAAGTAATAACTATTGTTACATACTACGGGTTCGGGATCCGAAATTATAAGCGTTTTTGCAAAAAGCTGTTTTAATATTATTGTTTTATATTATAAAAAAATTATATTATAAAAATTTATTTATATTATAAAAATATATCTGTCTATATTTAAGGTAAAGTAAACTGTGAACGTGAGTGTGTTATTTTTCGTTCAATGAGTGAGTATGATACTACAGTGCGTTTAACACAACCGACTTTAATAATAAATTTACACTTACACTGACATACATACGAGTACATACGTTATTCACTAAACTCCCAACAATCCGGGAAATTCAAAATCGAATATTCTGGTCACATTAATTATGTCATCAATGACAAAACGATGTTTGAAAAATTTATTTCGTCTTATAATGTTTTTATGGATAATCTGAAGAAAATTTAACAAACTTACTTGTGAAAAGTAACACCACTTGCTTTATTTATCTTTTCAGACCGTGATTGGCACACTTTTACTACACATTTCACCATTTTGTATTTTTTTATTGCCAAGCAATCACTCTTATGACATCAAGCTGACAACTGAGGTCTTATATGTCAGTGGACATATCCAACCTTGTCACGTACCGACGCCTTACATTGCGTATCTATTCCTGTATAAAATCATTGCGATAACTGTTAATAATAAGATTTTACAATCAATAAAACTGTTTCAAATAAAGATTTTTATTTTTTAACACCGAAAATGCAAAAATACTTTACAGTAAACAAACACTTCTCGCTGTCATTTGCAATATACGTCAAAATTAGTTCTCGGGACTCTCGCCAGTAGCGCTTCAAATGGACACACAAAAATTGCTGTCAAACGCTTGGAACAGCCAGTCCAGTGGTATTATAGAGGTCAGTGGGACTGGCTGTTCCAAGCGTTTGACAGCAATTTTTTTGTGTCCATTTGAAGCGCCACTAGTGAGAGTCCCGAGAACTAATTTTGACGTATATTGTAAATGACAGCGAGAAGTGTTTGCTTACTGTAAAGTAATTTTGCATTTTCGTTGTTAATATAACATAAGTAGTAATTATGATCATACGGTTATTGATTTATAAAAATAAAAAAAATAAAAATCTTTATATCGACATCATTAGTTTTAGTACCACAAGCTCTCGCTACGTCCGACAGCGGCGGACAGCGCCAAAATAGTGAATATCAAGCAGCCACAAAAGCACGTTGACAACAGCCAGTCCAGTGGTATTATAGAGGTCTGTGGCCAAATCATTTTCAACTTTTTTAATGATAATAGTGTGACAAAGAATCTAAGTAATTTAAAAACTGGTAAACACTTTCATCTTCGCTGTTCGTGTGAGTATAGACACGATAGAAAGTGAGCGAGAACACATGCGAGCGGACGCCATTTTCAAATCTATTCTCTATCTGCGCGGGTTCTATAATTTTTATTTCGCAGACTTACACTTATTTGTTTTGTGACTCTTTCAACTAACTGAAAGGACCTTTTTTTCAAGTAGCCTAAAAGGCGACCAGTCGCCTTTTAGATTTTTTGTCGCCGATTTCTATTCCGAATAGCCTAAATGGCGAACACATTTTGTTGGAGAGCAGCTATGACATCCTTGTGAATGCCCTCTTGGAGTGCGCGCAGCTGTTCTTCCTGGCGGCGGGTTTGCTCTTCTTGACGGCGCGCATTTTCTTCCTCGCGCCTAGCCTGCTCTTCTTGGAGTGCGCGCATCTGTTCTTCTTGACGGCGGGCTTGCTCCTCCTGGCGGCGCGATTGTTCTTGCATCATGAACTCCATTTGTTGCAGAAGGGCGTTCATGTCTGGCGTGGTGCTTGGTTTAGCAGCCGACTCCCCAGTCGATGTACTAGAGCCAGAATCCTCCCTTTGTTGTTCTGCCATTGCGCGTGTAGTGACTCCTTCCTTCTTGTGCCTCGGTACTAACGGCATTTCCGATCCCACTTCTGACACCAATTGTTACGTACTACGGGTTCGGGATCGGAAATTAATAACGTTCTTGCACTAAGGATGTTTTAATACACTATGAACACACGCACAGTTTGTAAACAACACTAGTCTCTGAACACTGTATTTCTCTTCTCAGTACTCCTTTTCAATGCTTCTTCAATAGTACTTACTGTAACCAACTCTCACTTTTCCACTATTTCGTTTCGCTTCTTAGTCTTCACTCAACTTCGAATGTCAACTGATCTCTCTACAGACTGCCGGCCTTTTTATATGCATAAATATTAGAACATTCTAGTATCGAAAATTCAAAATGTTTCTAGTAATTTCGAATCCTTTCCCGAAAGTGTTTTGTCTCTCTCTAACACATTAGAATTTGCAATGATGTTATACAGGACTAGATACGCAATGTACGGCGTCGGTACGTGACAAGGTTGGATATGTCCGCTGACATATAAGACCTCAGTTGTCAGCTTGATGTCATAAGAGTGATTGCTTGGCAATAAAAAAATACAAAATGGTGAAATGTGTAGTAAAAGTGTGCCAATCACGGTCTGAAAAGATAAATAAAGCAAGTGGTGTTACTTTTCACAAGTAAGTTTGTTAAATTTTCTTCAGATTATCCATAAAAACATTATAAGACGAAATAAATTTTTCAAACATCGTTTTGTCATTGATGACATAATTAATGTGACCAGAATATTCGATTTTGAATTTCCCGGATTGTTGGGAGTTTAGTGAATAACGTATGTACTCGTATGTATGTCAGTGTAAGTGTAAATTTATTATTAAAGTCGGTTGTGTTAAACGCACTGTAGTATCATACTCACTCATTGAACGAAAAATAACACACTCACGTTCACAGTTTACTTTACCTTAAATATAGACAGATATATTTTTATAATATAAATAAATTTTTATAATATAATTTTTTTATAATATAAAACAATAATATTAAAACAGCTTTTTGCAAAAACGCTTATAATTTCGGATCCCGAACCCGTAGTATGTAACAATAGTTATTACTTATTTCACCTTGATTTGACAATTTTGAAATACATAATATAAATATAATATACATTTACGCAATTTTTTAATCATCCTAATCTACCTAGTCATCCTTATTAACTTTTCTAATTCTTTAAATCTATGAAAGATCCATCGAACAATATTTCATAGTAATTAATTCAAGCCTTGTGCAGCAAGAAAAAAAAATCAAACCTTCATTCATCGGGAAATTAATATGTTGATTAATGACAACATCTGACCGTTTGTCAATGACAATGTCTTGTCTCTTTCCAACGTAATAGCTTGATGTTAGAAAAAAATGAGACAAGCATACATTATTTGATCGGATTGACATATTTATGTATCAGTTTCAAAGCTACGACTTTAAACTCGTAAGTTGACACGTTTTTTTGCAATATTTTTGTTAGACATTGCTACTCTAGTCTTTTATAACTCAATTATGGAGGGTAGAGATAAGGAGGACCAACTCGTACACGAAAAGGTGGGCTCACTGAATTTGACCCAACTTGTTTTGATTTTCGGATTTTTTTTATTTTTAATTGTCTGTTCGTCGTTTGTTCGTTAATGTTGGAATGTAAAAATTGATTGTTCGTCTTTTATTTATTTATAATTAATTAAACAAATGTTCACCCTTAAGTTGGACACCCTTACTAGATATCTTTATTTTTATCGCTCAGATTAATTAATTGTGATCAATTAACGTTTGTTCGACGACTATTGGTGATTGTTCGATCATAAAAACAATTGAATTCCCAATTATTAATTATTTTATATCTAATAAGCAAACCATCACCTCACGCCTACACTGCGCATGCACAGATGACAGCTATGGTGCATATTATTTAAAAAAAAGACATTATAATTTACTTATATATGTAGCAATATACTCATTACTCTATGATAATTTCTGTGGTCAACAACCAGCAAATCCAACATAATAATTAAAAATAAAAAAAAATCTGAAAATCAAAACAAGTTGGGTCAAATTCAGTGAGCTCATTTTTTTACATAATATGCACCATAGCTGTCATCTGTGCATGCGCAGTGTATATGAAAAATTTGTTTGTTAAAAATAAAATAACCAGTTTTATGGGATTTTATAAATAAGTTGTAAGGTAAAATGAATAAACAAACGGGTTCAAAAAGAAATTCTACGAATATATATTATTAAATTATATAAATAAACTAATACATCTTCAACAATAGTTATAATAGTTAAACATATTTTTTAATAACAATTTGTGTACTTATGATAGTAGTTTGGCATTTTTTCTATTTGCTTTGGTCTTAATTTTGGCAGCTTCGTAGCGTTTATTTTCAGATTATATCGTATAATAACTATCACCACAATAAAATCACTGATAATTATTTAAAAAAATTCACACTAATAAAATTACGCTTTCTCTCTGTAGTATTTTGTTTATATTTACTAAAACTTTTTTAGACTACGTAAATAGTTGAGGTTTTGTATACTAGCATTTTACTAACTAGTAACTACTACTTGACTTGAGTAACTTAACTAACTTCACTCCATTTATAACAGCTATGTTCATATTGAAACTATTTGCACACCAGCGCTATTGTGGTAAGTAATGGAAACTTTATTTTCAGTATACAGTGGACACCTATTCAACCTTCCCCCATATTGAGTCGGTTCTCCTTATCTCTACCCTCCATAAACTCAATGAGAATTTGTAATAAACTGTCCGTCATCTAATTGACATAATTTAAAAATTGACATTCGCCGTTCTTAGGCATGGTACAGGCGTGCTATTATGACGAGTTCACACTATATTACGCTACAATACCATTCGGTTTCGCATTTGTAGGTTTTGATAGAATCAGTATCAGTATTTTTTTACTAACCTAGCTAACTAATTTGTTTTTTTAATATTTTTTTTATAATAAAACTCGTCATATATACTTCAATATTTTTTCATTTTATTCCTGGTACTCTTTTACATACTCATACTACGAATATACAAATGTAGAACGGATGATATAAAATATATATTTATTTATTTATCTATTGTGACAACCCTGCAGCAATAACAAATGCCAATACAAAAGCGGCATTTCGATTTTCGCGTGACTTTAAACGCGATGACTGGTTCTTTTCTTTACGCTTTGCTATCAGTGCTATATTATGAGATCATACAGTTTAACTAGCAGGAATAAGGACGTAAATATATTTAATGATAAATTATTTAGTTTTTAAAAAAAGATTGTTGTCTCTATAAGTCCTTTTACAACAACTAATTGTAAATACCTATAGAGAAACAGTGTTTATTTTTTCTTAGAATATTCTTTATAATTATGTTGTTATTACTTAAGTATTTTGTTTTTAATTATTCAAATGTAAAGTTGAAACTTTGTTGTTTTACCTACATCTATACCTTATCTTTAATGTCGTTATCACCTTTAATTAAGGTACTACTCTTTATTTTTTCTTTTCGATATACAATTTTTTAAGTTTTCATGTTTAGTAAGCACGTTGATCAAGGATCCATTAATTGTATTTACATGTGTCTTTACCCTTTCCACACTGGTGATAATGAGAAAAGTCGAGTCTTCGATTACCTCAGCCAGACGGCAGATGATGCGCAGGAGCAGTTCCCGAATGCAGAATTGGTGTTTTTGGGGGATTTTAATGCTCATCATGAGACTTGGTTGGGTTTTTCTAAAACTGTACACGCGGGACGAACTGCTCACGCCTTTGCTCTTACGCATGACCTAACACTGCTAGTACTACAGCCTACCAGAATACCTGACATTGTCAGTCAAGCGCCCTCCTTGCTAGACCTCTTGCTGACAAATGACACAACTAGATAAACGTGAAGGTTGGAGCGCCTTTGGGCTCCTCTGACCATTGTTTACTTAGTGCTACTATTGCCATTCTAACCACATACCGAGGCAAGCCCTAGACTGGAATCCCAAGGAAAACGAAAACGTGGCCGCCCTAAGCAAACCTGGCGTCGCTCAATCATTGCAGAAACGAAGGCAATAGGGAAGACCTGGAAGTATATGAAGTGCGAAGGTCTCGACCGACCGGGATGGCGATGCACTGTAGACTGCCCCTGCTAGGGGCGATAGGACCCTAATTATGACTATGCCATATGTCTCTCCTCTACGTTCTGTGGAGGTGAAACGACGGTTATGGCACTACTTGTCGGCGGATTGTGATGGCTTACGTGATTGCTTTGCGTCTGTCCCCCGGTCGTCACACTGTTTTGGTGAGAAAGTTCCGTCTGAGAGTGCACTTGCCATCGCTGGCGAGATACAATTGCTTATCGTCGGAAACAATCGGCTTATCGTACCTTGACTAGGGCCCGCTCCCTTCGTGATCCCAATGTTAAAACTCTCAAAGCTGCCTATAATAAGGCCACGAAAGCTTGCAAGAGGATTTACATTAGACCAGATACTCAACGGGTTGCACGATTTGGTCAAGAACTTCTTTCGCATCATACGGGAAGCCGTAGCTACTGGCGATTGACCAAAGCCGTGCAACGCAACTTCTGCCAGCCTTCGCTGCCCCCGCCACGATATCCTGATGGATCTCTAGCACATGACGCACAGGAGAAGGCTAATCTATTGGCCTCTCTCTTTGTAGCCAATTCCCATCTCGATGACTGTGGAGCCTAGCCTCCCACTATATCCTACAGTGGCACAATAATGCCTGATATTCAGATTAGGCAGCGTGATGTACGGGCAATTCCACAGTCGATCGACATCCGGAAAACAAGTGGTCCTGATGGTATTCCAACGATTGTTCTCAAAAATTGTGCACCAGAGTTGGCTCCAGCAATAACGCGCCAATACCGAACCTCCTATTCCTCGGGAATTATGCCGAAGGCTTGGAAGGTGGCGAATGTTCAACCAATCCCCAAAAAAGGTGACCGTTCTGACCCTGCCAACTATCGACCCAAAGCCGTCACCTCAGTACTCTGTAAGGTGTTCGAACGGATCATAAACTCACAACTTGTCCGGTATCTAGAAGATCACTCCCTTATCAACGATCGTCAATGTGGTTTTCGAGCAAAACGTTCGACGGGTGATCTTTTAGCTTTTAAACTGCAGCTATAGGGCGAGGCTATGGACAAGCATGGCGAATCGATTGCTGTTAGCCTTGATGTTTCGAAAGCTTTCGACAGAATTTGGCAGCGTTCTCTTCTTTCCAAGCTCCGGCGTACGGTCTGTCTCCTCGCTTGTGCGACTGGGTGGCTGACTTCCTGCACGAGCGCAGTATCCGCGTTCTCTGCGATGGGCAAGCTCCTAACTTCCTACAGGTGAATGCCGGTGTACCTCAGGGGTCCGTTATATCGCCAACACTCTTCATTCTTCATTTTAATGACATGTTAACCCTGGGTAATATTCATTGTTATGCAGACGATAGCACTGTCAGCAGTCGATACTTTAGCCATCCAGCTGAAAGCCGAGCAAATCGAATGGAGATAGAGAATAGGAGAACGGAACTTGTCCGTAAGCTCGACGATGTCTTGTACAGCATTACAGAGTGGGGTTCAAAGAACCTGGTCGAGCTTAATGCAATGAAGACGCAGGTTTGCGCGTTCTCAGCTAAAAATCTTCATTCCTTTGTCTTCCCTCTCTTCAGAACACTCGTCTTACGTTGCAGGATGGCATCAATATCCTCGGAGTTAATACCCGTAGCGACCTAAACCGAAAAAACCATATCGAGAATGTCATTTCTTCAGCTTCACGTAAAATTGGGGTCCTGAACAGGGTGAGGCGGTTCTTTTTGCCTGAGCAGCTATGTCTTCTATGCAAAACTCAAGTGCGCTCATGCGTTGAGTACTGCTCTTCCCTCTGGGATGGCTCTGCTAAGTGCTTGTTAGACGCTCTTGATAGGTTGCAACGCCGTGCTGTCCGCATAATCAATAAAGCTGAGGCTATTTAAAATCTTGGAGATGTTGCTTCATTAGCCGCTTTATACCGCTTTTATTACGGTGAGTGTTCCGAAGAGCTCTTCCAACTTATACCTTCCTCTCCTTTCCTCTCCAAAACTACACGTTCTAGTCGGAAATTTCATTCTCACATGGTACTACCCATACCATCTCGTACCAAAAGATTTGGCAACTCCTATATGTGCCGCACTATTAAGAAATGGAACTTATTACCGTCTCACGTGTTTCTCCCCTTCTATAATCCTTCTCTGTCTTTTAAACGGAGCGTGAAAAAGCACATGTGCAGGCCGACGAGGTGAGGATGATCGGTATCGAGATCTTGTCCCGGAACCGGTGGACCTCATTCCTGGACTCCACTGTCGCTTAACATCAGGCATGGGGTCATCTTGTAGAGCGACGATAAAAAATCTTTGTTATAGGTCTAATAAAATAAAAGAATAATGATAGTGAAAACCACATCAAAATATGACATACGTAGTAGTTTGAAAGATCTACGCGTACATAAGGAAATTAAGGATTAAGGAGACACTGGCAGAATGTATTGCACTTTCGTCTGTTAAGCAATTCCATGTCATTACGAAAAAAAAGGATTAAAAACACTATTTTGTTAAAAATTATAAATATTTTATTTAATAGCTAAAATATGTAACCCATATTTTACTCACGCAAAGGAAATATTCGACATTCATAAATATGTATCACGTCAATAACAGTAAATAGAAAACAACCTTGTTTGTGGTTATAAAAAAAAATTTGACAGCCTGAAAATGAGAATCTGTCACTTGTGACTTCAGAGCATGGAGATTAGAGACCAGGAGGGCCATCGCTTCATACTAAAGCATTACCCGCCTGTCTCTGAAAATGTCTAGAATTTACAACGCGCTGCCGTCGGTAAGTAGTATCTGTGAAGTTAGCTATTTATGAGTACTGTCACTATTGTGACAACGTGAAGTTAGGCATTGAGACAACATAGCGATCGCAGCGCCTCCTTGGTTTGACAATATTTCTGAGACACTACATTCTAGGGCCTTGGTCCTCCTGGTCTCTAATCTCCATGCTTCAGAGCATGGAGCATGCATGGAGCATGCATGGAGGTTAGAGACAAGGAGGCGCTGCGATCGCTATGTTGTCTCAATGCCTAACTTCACGTTGTCACAATAGTGATTAGTGACAATCATAATCTCCATGGTGACAATCATAGATGAAAAATAAAGGTGACAATACTCATAAAGAGCTAACTTCCTAGTATATTATATATACTCTTTGAGCTAACTTCACAAATACTACTTACCGACGACAGCGCGTTGTAAATTCTACAAATTTTCAAGTACAGGCTGGTAACGCTAAGTATGAAGCGATGGTCCTCGTCTCTAATCTCCATGCTTCAGAGCATAGATGAAAAATAATTCAGAGTTCAGACTGGATAAATTTAAAAAAAATATCAGACTTGACAGTTGACACTTTACAATTCACATTTTCTTTGACACTTCACGAGAGGTCATTGTCGAAAATGGCTGCATCTGGAGGAAATATTGAATGGGCTACAACTGTTAAACCAATTTTAACAGCTCTGTATGGTCCGTTTTTCGATAAAAATGACGCGGTAGAAATCATACAAGCCATCATCAAAAGGTTTGTGTGCTATATTACAAATATTCTATATAAATAAAGTCTTTAGAATACAGTTAGTCATCGTTTCGTTATTCAGCATTTATTTATTTATACTCATATCGATATACGAATCGAAATAGGTCAAATAAAATTTGAAAATTAAGAAATAATACATCTTTTGGCATTTTTTCTAAATTACTATAAAACGTGCAATAATTAATATAGGTACATTCTATTATTTAATCATATTACTTGTTTAAACCGTTTCTCATTATTTTAATAATTTGTATTTACATTCTAACGATCAATACGAAATCGACTCTTTCTAGCTAAGTAGTACTACCCTCATAAAAGTCATGAAACTAATCAATAATACTTTTCTTTTTTCTAGTGAAAATGAGTTCCAGAATCATGACTATGTCTATGATCTGTTCTATTCGTGTTTCGCATGCCTTTCAGCACATTTTATCAGTGTAAATGCAAATAACTGTAAGTATATATTTATTATTTTTACTAATTTTACTAAATAAACTATACATAATATGATATACTCAATCAATAAATGTATATGTACAAATTGGAAAGATCTTCAGAACATTTATTTTCCATTATAATGTTTTGTTATATATGTTATATGCTATAAATAATCTTGTTAACTCTATGGATTTAGATGAATATTTTTGTTGTTGATATTGTTTTTTACATTTGATAGCTTAAAAGACAAGTTATAAACTTAATTCTAATAATTAATGGACTACTGTAATCTGTGCTCAAGTAGCACACTTTAAAGCCAATAACAAGAGAATTGATTCTAAATGGTCTTTAATGTAGAATCATGTAAAATACTTATGTAATTTTATAATTGGTTATTGACTGTTGCACAATATTGTACAACTCACAATTTTTTTATGGATATATACAATTTTTATATTTTCTTCATTTGTGTTATTAAAATTTACGAAAGATTGCTATCAATTTACATATCATGTAAAACATACATGCTTAAAAAAAATTGTAATAATTTTTCTTGTAAAAACTTGTAATGTTTCTTTTAGTACCACCTGAGCAACTTAATACAGCTAGAGATGCATTTCGAATTATTCTACGACAAATCCTTAAAAAACTATCTGAAGCCGGTTTGACCTACGATGAAAACACCAATGCTTCTGCACCTAATATTTCAGTAAAACAGGTGATTAAATATTTATAAATCTCATGTAGTGATTGTTCTTTGTACTTTATAGCTCTAATATACAAGGTATTTAACATCTTAATATGAATTACAAATGACCAACAAATAAGTAAATTATAAAATGTATTCATTATATTATATTTAATTACAGCTTCTTCTGCCAATTGTTGGCTTATGTGGTATAGATGGAGGAGGTCTACCACAGTCTGATCTTGTTATACTAACCTCTCTATTGAAAAGTGCTAAGCTTCCTGCTCATATCAATGTACAAGGTGAGTTCTTAATTAACTATTTATTCTCTATAGTCATCTGAGTCTCTAAATGATGTAATAGCTTTCACTTTGGATAAGATTATTAATAAATACATGGTATTTATTTGTAGTTCAATAATTTGTTATTTATTTCAGACACACAAAATGCAAAGTCTTCTGTCATACCAAGTCCAATCACATCTCTATCATCACAAACAACAACTGCAGAGAAACAACCTCCATCCAATGCTCAAAGACGATCAGATGCTTTACTAGAACAGCTAACTATGCCTTTAAAGAACACAGGGACAACTGTATGTCAGAGTCAGCCAGCTCTAGTCACATCTCCCGGGAGCAAAGATAGTCTGGATAATGCTAAGGATGGGAACGGTTCTCAACAGCCATCTATAGATGTAAAGGTAGGATTTTTGTATTCAAAATATACAATAGATGTATAATATGTAGGATAAATTGAAATGTATCATTATTGAAATAAGTGGTTTATATGTTAGAGTCTCTAAAATAAGTGTAAATTTAAAACAGCTTTGAACTTTTTATAGTAAAGATGGTCAAGGTTTGGGGTACCAGTTTAAATTGAAACCATACAGCAGAGACAGCTTGAGCTGTTCGATTTCAATACATATAACATTATGAAGTATGGAATATGGACTAAAAAAATTATAAAAGCATTTTTAGCTGATATGAAATCTTACAAAATATATATTTTTTGTAGAAATGGGTGGCTTCAACCTGTGCGTCATTGTTGATGGAGCTTCGAGCTG
Source organism: Boloria euphrosyne (assembly GCA_951802675.2). Lineage (NCBI taxonomy): Eukaryota > Metazoa > Arthropoda > Insecta > Lepidoptera > Nymphalidae > Boloria > Boloria euphrosyne. Next base: position 12,494,955 of record OX637871.1, read on the forward strand.
GTGCTGTAGTATTGAAGGTTTGCTCCTCACTGCCATGCCTGCAGAGATATCTCAACCGCTGGGACAATGCTAAGGAGAGTGCTATATCACCACAGTTTAATGCCGATGTTTCATTGTGAGTATATTTATTATTTTATGTTAATCTTTATACAATAATATATAATATATATTGTTATAAACCAAAAATAATTTATTTTTTTAGATAACACAGCCTGTGTTATCTAAAAAAATAATTTATAACTTAATTATTATTTTATTACTATATTAAAAATTATGTTGTCTTTAATTCTGCAGCAAAATTGGTTTCAGTCAGTTTCTAAAATACTAATTTTATTTCAGACTTCATTTCTTAGTGAATGAGGTGCATGTGTGCCGTTTGGCGTTATCACTGCCATGCTTGGAGCCTTTCACACCAGAACGTATCGCTGCGCTTAGCGACGTTGCAACAGCTTGGCTTCTGTGCTGTGCTACAGCTCAGGTATGTGATAGTATGATATGTACTCGCTATTAATATAAATGCTAAGGTTTATCTTAATTTAAATATACTGTTAATATAAAGCAGTGTATAATGGCATTGGTAGCCCAAGGGAAACCAAATTGATATAAAAATTTAGATAGTTCACACACTAGGTTGTGTTCCTGGGCCTGCATGGGGGACTATTGCTATGTATCAAAGTGGAAACGGTGCCTAGCAGTGCATTATTAAATAAATATGGTGGGAATCCTCATAGTTGAAAAATTATAATTATATTTATTTTTTTAAAGGCTTCACTTCATCCAAAAGATGAAGAGAGTGAACAACAAACTGCAACCCTTGTTGAAAGTGCACTGAGCTTATACAACGATGTGGGGGAGACATTCAAGCAATCTACACGCGCCGGTGGCTATGTAAGTCTATTTCAGATTATTCTAATGTTTGTATTACACAAATATATCTTACCAATAATTATTATTATCAAAAAGAATAGAGAGTGCACTCGTGGCTCGTACCGTGCGTACACTTGTGCACTATAATATCTTCTGAACAATTGGCTAGTTTCATTGTTATTGACCAACGTAGTAAATGAATTGGTTAGAAGAAGATTATGCATACATTTATACAGTTGTGGATGTAAAGACAACAAAAACTTTTTAGGCATCTTTCTTATTAGATTTAAAATATATATCATACAAGTGAAGTTTTAATGGATGCTTGTAAAAATAAAAAAAATATTTTTGTTTTTTTTTTATATCTAAAATATATTTTAACAATTAACAGGTATATCAAAACCATCTGATGATTGGTGCGTGGGTGCTCCTCTGCGGGCTGCACCACGCGCTGGCCGGAGCGCCCGGACCCTCAGCGCCTAAGAGCCCAGCGAAGGTGCCTTCTCGTCCGTACAATCTTACTAAAATGTAAGTATCTTTAGTTTTATATTGATATAGATTTTTTAAATCTATTTAATATAGATAAAGTATTCCGTTGGAGAATATTTAGATGTCAATGTGTTGGATTATTAGTTGTTACTCACATAGGATGAGAATATCATTATTATTGTATTGTTATATTGCAAACATCTATTTAAAAAAAAAAAACTGTTATATATTCTCCACATTAAAAAACACGCGAAATCTATTTCACACGTAAAATTATCAATTCAAAAGTGCTTGGAAAAGTTAGGTTTTCCACTAAAGTGAACGGTTCACAATATCATTAATTGCTTTAAATTGTTATCGTAGACATGAAAAATGTAGTAGTTTCTAATTGAATTAATAATACAACTAAAAACAGACCAATAGAATGGTTAGTATGAAAAATCATTACAAATCACCTAATATTATATGTATGTTGGGACATGTTGTTGGGACATTATTACAACAGCACCATCTAGTTCCGTGGTAAGTTAAGCTTGTGTTACGGATACCAGGGCCTATAGACAACCGGCATTCGTTATGAAGCGATTCGATTTCTACAATTGTTATGGCTCAAACGCAGCGTATGCATTTTGAACTTTAAATCACTAATAATTGAAATGAATGTACATTGTCTATCATCATCTATTCGTTGACAACAGATCACGTGACATATCTAAGGCATGTGTCAAACCCATATATTTTGGACTTTTTTACTATTGCTTTCGCTAATCGATTGTTACATTGTCTAGGCCCTCTGATAGTTGATATACTACACATATACATTTTAAATACATTCATATTATTAATATAATCATCCATGACTGGAGTACAAACATTCGTGCTCAACAAGTGAATGCTCCCAGCGGGACTCGAATCCGCGACCGCTGGCGCAAAAAGTAGGGTCCCTACCAACTGAGCCAAACGAGTCGTCATTTTATATTTGCAGATGGACATAGTTATGCAGACCAGAACCAACCCACAGAATGACTGTTTTGAGATATGATCGATTTTCATAACGAAATGTGGGGTGGTATCTTTGTTGTCAGTGTCTTTTGCATTCAAAAAATCGTTAGATAGTTTAGATATTTTTAGCATATATAAAACACGCAATTTTGTGTGTTTAACTCAATTTCACTATGATTGTGGGTTGGTTCTGGTTTTGCATAACTATGTCCATATTATATTTATATTAAGATAATTATTTGTTTTTATTAGGCAACAAGGTCTCAGTGTGGTGTGGGTGGCACTGGGCGGGCGCTGCCTGGCGTGGACGGGCGCGCTGCTGTCGGACGCGCGGCTGGAGGCGCTGAGCGCGACGGGCCCGCCCGCCGCCGGCGAGACGGCCGCGCCCCTGCACATACTGGCGCACCACACCGCCCACCAGCGAGAGCTACGGCTTATATCGGCAGCGCCGTTACATCAGGTAGAATATAATAGTTAACATTGATAATAAAATTGTTATGAGTTTAATAATAATTAGACCTGCTAGTCTGAGAAAACCTAGCAAGCTTTCGAAAGACATGTGAAGTCCGCCAACCCGCACTAGGCCAGCGCGTTCGACTATGACCTGATCCCCCTCGTTTAATGAGGGAGGCCCGTGCCCAGCAGTGGGTCGTTAAAAAAAAGGGCTGATGACATGCAATATTTTCTAATATATAAAGAACTCGTGTCATAGTGTTTGTTATCAAATTCCTCCACAACAGCCTGACTAATTTTTATCTTTTTTTTATGTATATTCTGTATGACTCAATTCAATAAAATAAGAGGAGAAGAACAAAAGCAAGAAAGAAATTTACAATCAGCCAATTTAATAATAATAATTATTAATAATTAAATGGTTATATTGAAGTTATTTTTTTCTATTTAGCTCTTAGTATCGCTCGGCGTTGTGTGCTACCGTAAAGCAACTAATTTGAAGAGAGCAGTAGTGCAGAAGCAGCACCAGGACGCTGACCCGGATAGATCCGACTCTACGGTGTACTTCCAGGACATGATACTTTGTTCTGAGGATTCAGAAACTGATGATGGTGAGATATTTTGATATATTTAAGTACAGTATAAACCCTTCATAACGTCACTTGATTTAGCGACAAACTCCTTGAAACTTCGAAATTGCTAGACTTACTTGGTTTACCTTGTTTTCTATATAATAATACACTGTATATAGCGTCACACTCACTCTATTTAAGGACAAAAATACGGTATTATAAATCATTAAGCAGTACTTTCTAAGTTATAAGTGTACGTTATTTTTTTGCTGCTTTGTTATTCTATGTTCTAGACGTGTGTGTTTACTGTGACTGACGTATCGGAGATTTAAAAAAATCTTTTGTTTTCTATGATAAACCTGCTCTATGTATTCCTTGGTCACTAGACTTTAATCAAATTGTTACACGTTATCACAATCGCATTTGCATTTTCGAACTGTAAACATGGCGAGTAAACGAAAATCTTTGTGTATTGACGAAAAAGTTTTATTTAATACGCTCAATAGAGGCGGAGAGAAAGTGATATTATAAGTCGATCTGGATTTAGCCACTCTACCGTTTCATCAATATGGAAAAACAATGTCTCTCCATTTAATGACCACTCTCTATAAACTCTCAAAAAAATGTCGTTATATAGAGTTTACACTGCATGTAATTTTAGGTAATGCTACTCTGTTTTTTCAACACCTATACTGGGCGTGGGCCTTATTTTAACGCGAGGAGTAAACCATAGTTCATCACGGTAGCTAAATACATTGTTTGAGATTAATCTCACAATTCACAGTCTTTCAAAAACTAATTAACTAGGTTTTATGAGTTTAGACGATTTAGTTTCATCAAGCCAAGATGTTTTACAATTCAAAGGTTAATGATGTCCTTGGAATTGAAACAACTTATAAACATATAAACTGTATGTTTTTCTTTATAGTTTCTATTTCTATTCTTTAACATATGTATTAAACATTAATACATAATATGTATTAATAAATATATTAAAAAAATAAAAAAAATAATGTAAAAAAATAACTATATTAAATATATTAATATATTCAACCCTTCTATATCGCATAAATAATAAAAATCCAAAATTGGCTTATATAAGGACTTTTTTTACGTACTTTCTATTTTAGTATGTAGCTGTGAATCTTAGTTTGAATTAATAAATAGACTTCTGGGTTAACAAATGCTTTGTTATAATTTCCTCATCTAAAACTACCAACATGACTATCTTTATTCAACATACTCGTATATGTATAGTGTATACCCACAACAGATATCCGTATTCATTTATAATTTTTTTAAATGAATTATTACATATTACACAGAAGATAGCGAACCTCTCTTCGGATTATGGTTCGAGTCGACCCTCGTAGCGCCCGACGCGCTGGACAGCGGGCTCACGCGCGCCGGCGCCAACGAAAACGACAACGCCAACGAGACCAACGCACGTCCGCAGCAGGCTATCGTGCCGGATAAGGCGGAACCTTATTCTGTAAGTTCTGTTGATTTTATATTGAGAAGCAAATAGTAATACTTTCTAAGATGTTATACACAATTTTTTGACTTTTCAAATAAGCTATCTTTTCTGATTTTTTGGAGGTAACCCCAGTGGGGTTACCTCCAAAAAATCAGAAAAGATCCATGATTGCTATAAAGTATTCAAAACCTCGACCAAAATCAATTTTATTGAAAAAAAATAGTAATAAAAAATAATATTATTATAACGATTTACGATTATAACTCCAAAGGAATTATACAATTTCATCAAACTTTAACCCATTGATAATTTAAGTATTTGCTTTTATATTCAGCTTTGACAAAATTTTTTTTTTTCTTTTTTTAGTATATAACATTGGCAACAGAAGTGTTCAATCTTTTAACTGAGGAAATCCTCGGCGATGGTGTAGAACGGTTGGGTCCCAACGTGCTGCAATTACACGAAGCTCATCAAGCATTGCTGGCTGCTCTAGCTAAAGACTTGGACCGAGAGACAGCTAGGACTGACACTGGTATAGTTTTTAATTATAGATGGTACCTAGCATATAGGATTTATTTTTCAAAGAAAAAAGAAACATATTTACTTAATGAAAGGATTTTCGTTTTGGCTATTTTTAAAGAATGTTAATCTTGTTTTTTAATATAAGGCAATGCTATGTGGGACTTACAGTAAATTAACCGCAATTTCATATGATAGGTACAATATCGCCATGTTTTGGAGCTCGTCTAGGCGCATTGTACGCTGCGTTCAGTTCAGCCCTGGTGCGGTACTTGCACAACCTCCAGCCTGTACTGCAACAACAGCTCGTATCCACCGGCTCTGACAGAAACAACATGACACCCCTACAGGTATTTAATGTGTTATATAATAATATTATTAGGATTTCTTCATATATTTTTATCTGCAATATGTCAATTTTAAATTTATTATGTTAATATGTACATATTTGTTTATATTTATTTGATTTTAGTTAATTATTTGTAAATTCTTCAGGTTGGTCCCCGTGTAGCGAAACTACTGGGCGGTATGGTTCTCAGTAAGGCGGCTCCAGACCGCGAAAATAGTATCCTTGTTATGTGGCATAAGATTGTTAACACACTTCAGGAGTGCGCCCTGCAGAGTCAACCCAGCCAAGATCACGATTATGAAGGTATAGTGTTTTTTTAATAAGTTGTTTTACAAGCCAATGCCTCTAATATAAAAATTATCTGATCTATTTGTTTTAAATTGCATTGAAATATTATGTTATACTACTAATTAATATTAAGAAATTAATTCACTTATTAAATTTACTACAATTAAAGTACTATCGTAAGGACAAATGAAATGAAATGGCTTATTTTATGAGTGTTTTTGTTTCAGATTTGAATGTTGAGCATGCCCAGCTGCTTGTCTATCTGTTCCATTCCTTGACACTGATGCAGAAAAAATCAGTTCTATTGTCAACATCCAATGCTATTATAAAAGTGAGTATCATATGAGGAAAAATGTATTTCGCCAACAACACTGGAAAAATGTGTAATCAATGTTTATATTGGTTTAAAATGTCCCAACATATTTATTTATAAGGCATTTTAGAGAAGTTTTCTTATTTATTTTTGTTTTTAGCCACTTCTAAAAGCTATTTTTATTTTTATTTTAGGTAGTAGAAACTCTGGGAATTAATGATAGAAAGCGTGCAATGAACTTAGCGCCACATCAGCTCATGCTGACTACCAGACTCATGCTATTGTTAGAATACCTCATGAAACACCTGTATGATGCACCACAGTGCTTATTGCAGCAGGTAAATATTTATATAGTGAAATCAGTTTGAATCAATTAAATTATTATAATACTAGGGACTCACCCTTGTTTCGCTCAGGTTCGTCGCTAGGTGCTCCCTGCCAATTTTAATGTTTGTAGCACAAACAGTCAAATCTTTCAAAACAAACTTGCGAGAACCTTTGAGAACTTGACCTGCTATATCCAGTCCTGTCTTATAATATGTACTTAGCGGTCGTCTACTAACTTTCAAGCTGTTTTCCTTATTTCTTGACGTTTTATATACATATTTATTTACATAATTCTATACACTGATTCTCTGACTGTGTTTTAGATTGAGTGGAATCTGGTGATATCACCCGGACTAGCCCAGTCTTCATCAGATGCAAGTACCAGCGGTGTGAAGACGACTACCGATACCGGCCTACTAAAGTCCCGCATTTATTGCGAAGTGCCGTTGATAGAAGCGGCTTACAGACAGCCCTCACAAGACGATACCTCTATGAGACCGAAGTTCTATGCTCTCACAAATGCTGAGATTAATAACCAGGTATGACTGCTACATTTTTAATGCCTTGGTTTGTTAAAAAAATCAATATAAACTATATTGTAAAGTTCCTAAAAAACGTACAGAAATTATAATATTTATGTATTAAGGATTCAATGTCAATATGTCGCTCATTTGGATATCGTCGGTTTTGGGTCGGCGTTAATAATTTAAGAATATTTGTGTTCTGTATAGAATTTCTCATAAATTTCATAAATATTTTTGTAATTTGAAATCAGAGTTGTATCAAATTTATTTTTTGTTCTAACAATTTTTAAAATATATTTTATATTTTGTAAATTACAATTTCAAAACATTGCTACTTAATAATCTTAATTTTAATACTAAGACCGCTTGTTTTTTTAATTTCAAAAGTTATCTGCAGTGTCCATATCGGTATCGGGGATACATTTACATATACATAAATGAACGATATTAATGTATCGTAAATCTCTATACATATACACAATATGTTATAAAAGTAGAACAGAACATTAATAAAATATATATTTATAGGAAAACCCTAAACTAGACGGGTTAGCATGCAACTTCGTGCTAGGAACACCCCACAAACTCAAGTACCCGCTGCTGCTGGACGCCCTCCTCTCGCTGCTGAACGCCGCGTGTGTGTGCGACAACCCGCAGAACTACAACAACGCGGCCGCTATGTGCGCCGCTCATTATTGTTTCCAGACAGCTTGGAGGTACACTTTTTTATTTAAATAACTCACAAATATCTCCAATATCTAGGTACATACTTGCAAATAAAATAGAGATTCAATTGCTACAGAAGTATTTGTATTTACTATTGAGTAAGTACCAAGTAGTATGTATGTGTAATATATATTTTTTTCTGTTTTCTAATATTTAAATATCTCTTGTCACGGTGTTTGTGGTCGCACTCCTCCAAACGGCTCGACCGATTTTAATGTTTTATTTTTTGTGTATCTGGTAGGTATGAGGTTTGGTCGTATTTTTTACGTTCCTATCTCCACCCGATTTTACGTGACAGATCAATATTATATTTTTTTAATATACATAATAATATTTTTTATATTTTTTTTCGTTGATTCTCTTTTAAATATGTCTATTTTTTGAGTACGAAACTATGTTTGTACTAGGTTGGTGATAAGCATGCCTCCAGCGACACCTCATATGGATAAATTACAAGCCGGTACGGCTGCCGACCTGCCGTCTCCCTTGCCTCTCCACGCCATAGTGTGGGCGCCTAGAGCGGACGGGAAAAAGATTTTCAACTCTTGGCTGAAAGATGCTCTTGTTAAACAAGGAATGTATACTCAGGTAAGTTATATTTCGACTACAATATTTGCATGACAGATTAAAATAAGCCTTTCGACGCGGCAGAAAATGATTGGTTTCAAATAAGGCTTATTTTATTAATTTTAAAAGGACTAAGTTAGGTATATAATTTTTATTATTATTTTAAAAATCTTATTTTCTAATTGCTACAGTATGCTGAAAATTTGCTGTCTGGAGTCAGTGCTTCCTGCGATAATGTCAGGTACTCTGCATGGCTCGCATCTGAGACGATTAAACATCTTGAAAGGAATATGGGTCGTAAGTTACTTGTATAAATTATATACCTAAATTATATTTCTCTAGTTTATTTCCTAAGAAAATTAGTGCCACATGTGTTTTTATTTTAGCACACGGCCTGCCATGCCTTCTCGACGTAATATCATGCGATGCGGCTCTCATGAGGTTGAGAGTGTGTCTCATAGATTCTGCGTCGGCATCAGAAGCTCACCAGTTTATGCCTGACCTATTAGATTTACTGAAGACTATCTTGGAGTGTTGTCGGTAAGTTTAAAAAAACTTTGGATTCGGTTTTTTTTTGTAAGTTCCAGTGTAATGATTGTTTTGTGAAGTTTGTTTTTCTTAATAATGTTCATTTTGCATTTAGAAAGAACTGAATTAGGTTTTTTTTCAATAAATATTAGAGATTTCTGATTAGCTTTTTCAAAACTTATGTTGGTTAAGAAAGGGGAGTTATACCACAATTTATATAATATTAATAATTTGATGATATTTATATATTTATCAAGAAAAGTAAAATTAGTTCGTATTATTATTTTTGATTGGAGCCGATATCGATCATATCCATAAATATAGAGGTGGGTATGATCGTTCGCGTTCGCTTGTGAAACGCTTTCAAATCGTAGGTCCCTCGTCTCTAATATTTTCATGTGTGATGCATTTTCAACATAGTCACTATTTGTTTTACGGTGGAGGAAAACCCCTAGAAAAATCTATGTTAGAGCTTTCAAAAGTCTTGTGCAGTCTGCTAACCCGCTTGGTAGACTATAGGTTGATCCCTTACGCATTGAAGGCAGGCCAGAGCCCCGTTATGGGATTTGAAAAGGTCTGAATACAAATACACTACAAATACATTGTATATTAAATCTTAATAATAATATACGTTGTTTCAGCCGCAGCGCCAACATGGAGCTCGCGCAGGCGGCGGGGTCGGGCGTGAGCGGCAGCGCGGAGGCGGCGGCGGCGGCGGCGCGCCTACAGGTGTGCGGCGCGGCGGGCGTGGAGCGCGCGGCGGCCGGCGCGCCCGCGCTCGGCGCCTGGCTCAAGGCGCAGCTGCCGCCCGCGCTGGCCGCCGCCGTCGACGCGTGCGCGCTGCCCCCGCCGCACGCGGTTAATGCGGTCAGTATTACTTTATTGTTTACTACCGACTCGCCCTTGCTTCGCTCGGTTTTGTCTCTAGATTTGGCGCCAGAGAAGCCGTTGGTTTCGCTAGTTAAAATAAATAAAAGTAGTCTAAGTTACTCCTTGTAAAATTAGCTATTTACGAGTGAAAGTCCCGTCAAAATCAGTCCACCCGTTTCAGAGATGAGCCGGAACAAACAGACAGACATACAAAAATTGTAAAAATTATTTTTTGATGAAAGTACCGTATTATTTACTTTCATATGCATTTTGTGAAAAGCTGTCAATTTGAAATTAAAAACTAAATATGTATAGATAACCACTTCAAAAAGCAGAAGGTTATCAATTCAGATGTTTATATATTTTTTATATGTATGATTGGGCATATGTCTGTAATATATAGACAGATTTGTGTATATGTAATATATACTTCGGACTAGATATGATTATTAAGAAGGCAATAAGAAGTTTCATAGTAATATGTCTAGCCTTGGCTGTACATAGATATATTCCTGCTAAAAAAGGAAACAAAATAAAATTTTAATTGCATTCATTTTATTCTTAAACAGACGCTCTTCGAGTCGCACGTCATCCCCTCCGAGAGCGCAGTACTGCAGCTGGTTTCCTCGCACTGTGAGCTAATGCTACTGACCAACTACGAGAAGTACTCAGTGGGAGCGTCCCTAACGATGCTGGCGTACTCCGCGGCGCAGCTCTTGGAAATAGGTGCTAGCAAACTGGCCGATAATCAAACATTGACTTACAAGACCTTAGAACTCATTGTGCCGGCTTTGGTAAGTTTTGATTTTTCTAAATATATATTTATAAGAAAAGATTATAAAGAAATCAAACAAAAATGTATAGTACAATATTTTATGCTTACTAATTGATTAAAATTAATATTTTTATGCAGACGGATGGACGACTTCAGTTCTTGTCGGAACCACTTGCCGCAACGTTAAATACATTGGTCCCACAAGCAAATAAGGCGGAACAACTCATACATGAACATATCATAAAAACAACATACTCTGTGTTAGTTGACCATTTGCAGCCTTCCACAGAAAAAACTTTGAAACACATGGTAAGATATAAAACGTATATTTAATAAATAGATGGAATATTTTTATTTCTTTTAAGATTTTTTTCCATTCTTTTGATTGTATGAAAAAATGTAAATAATAAATTAAATATTGTTTCTAAGGTAATATACTGGGAGAAGATTCTAGATAGACCAGCAGGGCGGGTAGCATACGAAAATGTGTTTGTCGACAATTCTAACTTCGCCCTTGGCAAAATATTACTTTCCGCGCCTAATGCTAGTAGTATCTATACTGAAAGGGTTATAAAGTAAGTAATTTTGCCAATTCTTCTAAGTGTTGCATAAAATATTTTATTTTACTACAGTCATGACACTGAATATTTAAATGAAGGGCAGACCTAATAATATTGTTACTATATGTTACAGGCTCTTCATCAAGATCTTAAATGGTTGTGAAAATTCTGAAATAAATAGTGCTTTGTGCGTATCAGTCAGTAAATTTATCGGAGTAGCAGATCAACAAAAACTTCTCGACCTTCTTTCTCACATCTGTTTAACTACGCCAGGTATTTAAAATACTTTTATTTATAATATATTTATATTTTATGTAATTTATAAAAGAACAAATGCTTATTTAGCTTTTTCTCTTTTTAACAAGGTATTAACGTAATAATCTATAATATTTTGTATCAATTATATATTTATAAATAATACAATTCAGTAATAGTAAAATAAAATATATATTTAAATACAGCTTCAACTACAAACGGCAACGTAGGCACAGCCAGTGGATCGCCCATAGAAGGCGAGCTGCCGACCCCGACCACCTCCGCGCCAGAGGGCAACCCCGCCTCACTGGCGCTAAGGAATGCACTGCGCTCAGTGTTCCGCACAGAGGACCCGAACAGAAACGATAATAGCAATCGTAATGATCAAGATCTGCCAGTTTTTGATACTCCGTAAGTTTCCAAGTTATAAAATTTTGAATTAAGCTACTTCCAATAAACAGGTTTTTATTTCTTTTTCACCTTCAGGTTCTTTCTACTGCTAAAGGTTGTCGCCCTTTTAATTTTTTTGTTGAGGGGTAGCTGATGAGAGCGTTAGCCCGATTTATCCTAATCCATTGTCAATATTCTATATTTGACTGCATGTATTTTAAATGTAATAGTTGCATGGATTGACACTGGTTTTACTCTAGAGTCTAGTACACATTTAGTCATGTTATGTATATTTGTATTACTGAGCTATTTTACTTTTACAGATCGCCAGCTCCTAGAGTTCAGTCGGAAGCTGGAGCAGCACAGCAATCTGGGAATCGTGGTATGAAATAAAACCTTTTCTTAAGTTATTGTATTCTATTTAATTATAAAATTTACTGCCTACAACAATAAATATTTGATACACTTTAACGTTTTTGTTTAAGATCAATCATAATAAAATTTTTATGATTTTAAATTAAACAGTATATATATTTATTTATTATATTACTCAAAGTAGCTGATTAAATTATTTAAAAATAAATTAAACAGAATGCTGGTCAAGAGTTTGCAAAGACGATAGCCTGCGAATTGCCGTCACGGATGCCAACCCTCCTCCTCAAACCGACTCCACGAATGACAATGCGACGCTGCTATCCTTGCTCTGCAAGCACGTTGTTCATCATGGGTAAATAATGGAAATATTAATAATAGTTTTATTATATCTTTGCAATTTTTATACGCTACATTTTTAAAATGATGGAAACCTTTAAAAATGCCTGATAAAATATATCAAGTTCGACTTAAGCATTTGGATAGTGAGGTGGACTATCTGTGCCACTCGCATTTAAGGAATATGGCCTGACCCTCTTTGAATCAGAGAAAGACCTGCTCTCAGCGGTGAGGGTGTCAAAAAGGTGCATATAACATATTATACATTAAAGCTAACAGTGGGCGTAATATAGGCGTTGGTTCAAATAAAGAACTTGCATTTCAAACTAACCTAATATGTCACTGATTACTTAACCAGATAGCACTTTACTATCACCACATAGAGCGATAAGTAGAGAGGTACTGATCTTCAGGGCTCAAAGGCAAGTCCCCCTCATAGCCCTCTCCATCTGCTATGCTCCGTCGTAGCACGAAGTTTGTCGAGTGTTGGTACAATTGCGGATAGAGCTGCCTTCAGTTGAGTTACGCGCCGCACTTCGTTTAGTGACCGTATTAAATGACTTGTAATGATGTGATTGAATGAGAAAACCTTTCTATTTCTATTCAAACTTAATGGCGGCTTCGAACATAGTATGTGCCGATGCGCAGATCGCAATTTTTACGTATCAGTCAATTAACGGGACGTCGACTTTTCTGTATATGCGCGTACCTGCATTCGCAGCTAACTTCCGAACCGCCATTAAGTTTGAATCGTACTATAATATCAGTGGATACCATAAGTACATAACACTATACCTCCCATTGCATTTAAAAAAAAATAAAAATTACATGTTTTTTTATAGAAATACATAAACTTTTTAATATAAAAACAACATTAATGTCTTATTTAAAGAAATTCAATATAGGTAGACGCAACTTAAAATTTAAATCGTAGATAGAGACAAGTCAAAACATGGAGTGGTTTTACAAATTTTAAGTTTTCGACATAGCACATAGCACTTTACTATCACCACATAGAGCGATAAGTAGAGAGGTACTGATCTTCAGGGCTCAAAGGCAAGTCCCCCTCGTAGCCCTCTCCATCTGCTATGCTCCGTCGTAGCACGAAGTTAGTCGAGTGTAGTAAGTTAAGTTTTTTTAAGTTACTATGTACAATATTGCGCTGTTTGTGTTTTGTTTTTAAAACAAATGATGTAATTTTAAATAAATAAATAAAATGTGTTTAGCGGCGAGAAGGTGAGCGAGCGTATGGTGGGCGCGCTGATCAACGTGAGCGGCGCCGCGTGCTCGCCGCTGCTGCTGCGCGAGCTGTGCCGCCTGGCCGACGCGCACGCCGGCGCCGACCACCGCCTGCTCTTCCCCGCCGCGCTGGCTTGGCTCTCCACTTGGTATTACCATATATCTTTATTATTCTTTTAGTAATCAGATATGATTCCCATAAGAGATTAATTCATTTATTTATACTATAAAACTGTAAAGTATCAATAGTTAGCAAATCTATACATATTATACTTCCAAATTGACGATAGTGATTGTGTGTCAAAATGTATTTAAATTGTTTTTAGTTGTTTTTTTTTTAATAATGTAACAAGTTCATTATTTTGTATAGAAATTAAAATTAAAGCATATTCATTTCTTATCAGTGTGGACAACCTCAGCAGTCAAGATGTACTAGAACAGTTAGAAGAAGGACAGTTAGATGATACTCTTACATCGCAAATTGAATCTGCGTGCGTTTTACTCTCATATCTCGCTGATGCCTTACACGCAATTGGTACTGCACAGCCTCATAGTAAGTATAACTAAAATGCTATATGTCTTCAGCGCTCTTTAATGTCCCACTGCTGGGCACGGGCCTCCCTCAGTACGTGGAGGATCAGGCCATAGTCCACCGCGCTGGCCTAGTGCGGGTTGGCGCACTTCACATATCTTACGAACTTGCTAAGTTTTGTCAGACATGCAGGTTTCCCACGATGTTTTCCTTCACCGTAAGACAAGTGGTAATCAAGAAATGATTCGCACTTGACATTATCAGAAGTGCGAGACACGGATTTGAACCCGCATCACTCGGTTATACAAGCAAACGCGTTACCGCTGGGCTACCACTGCCAAAATAAATGTTATATGTTAACTATAAATTCGTATGCAATTCTTAGTACTGATACTATCGTTATTCAAAATGTGTTATAGCTTGGCGCTCAGTCAGTCCAACTTGGGAGTCTCCTTCAGATCTCGGCTTTGACTTGGACTACACTGACGAACAACAAGATGATGACGATACGAGTGCAGATGATTCCGTGAGTACAATATATTATTTGTAATTTTAACGCAAAGTAAAATATTATCGAACATGTTCTATTAAAAATTAAAAATTATAAAATATAAATAAATTCTTTGTAACTAAAACTTTATTTATTATACTATATTTAATATTATCGTATGAGTAGAAAAAATCATAAAAAAATAAGTACGAAATTTAAATCTTTCTTACCTTTAGGTATAGCATAATAAATAAAAATTAACTGTTAAACTAAAACAATTGCTAATATTCTTCTCTACATTAGATAATAATAAAACACATAAAATTGAGTACTTACTTATAATTTGTTATATATCAAAAGCAGCAAACATTGATGTTTTTATAAATTATACAGGATGAAGACGCAATGCTGCAATACAAATTGTGCACGTTCACGGTGACGCAGCGGGAGTTCATGAACCAGCACTGGTACCACTGCCACACGTGCAAGATGGTGGACGGCGTGGGCGTGTGCACGGTGTGCGCGCGCGTGTGCCACCGCGGGCACGACGTCTCCTACGCCAAGTTTGGCAACTTCTTCTGCGACTGTGGGGCTAAACCGGACTCTAGGTCAGTTATTGTAGTGTTTCTCGATAAATTATTACTTTCCTAAATTACTAGCGCCGCATCGAAGTAATCCGAGTGAGACTTCTCTGGGATCGCTTCTGTTAAAACGTACCTAAGCATATATCTGAGCTAGTCAATAATTAAATATAGTGCTAAATGCAGATCACTATCCCTAGAAATGAGAACTAGGAACAAATTGAGTGAGTAAAGAAAATGGGTTTTTCTTTCCAATTTGTCTTTAATAAGGATCTTCCTTGGACTAAAAAATATTTATATTATCTAGCCGTTTTCGAGCTCGAAAATTGGCAGTACATTTAGCCTTTTATTTTTATTTATATAAAATAGTTACAAAAAACATATTCGTTTTGAATTTGTTTACATAACTAACACTTAGTGTACTTTTTTAAATTTTAAGAATTAATAAGTCATAATTGCCATTGTTACAGCTGCCAAGCTCTAGTCAAGAGATCGGTAACGCTAGGTGGCGCCCGTGGCGCCTCCGGCGGAGCGGAGGAGACGCCCCCCGCCCCGTCTATCAGACGTCGTCCCTCGAGCCCCACGCCCCCCGCCATCTACGCGCCCCCGCGCCGCCCTGTGCTTGCACATAACATTCAAGGTAATTATTGAATTTTTGTTTCTGAGCAAATGCATACAAATGTATTATAGTGTAGTAAATAATACACTTGTATGCATTTGTTCAGCTGATTGATTCAATATGAGATGATATTACTGTTTTTGGTAGATAAGTAAATTTACTTATCCAAGTGTCTTTGGATGTTAATAAGTATCAGTAAACCGTACAAGTATTAAACGTTTTTGAAATCTGAACAGATATTATGTAACAATCCTACGGTAGGCTAATTTTTTTGTATTTAAAATCTCAAATGACTGTTTTCGCTCGCAGGCTGTCGCTCGTTCCTACTATCGTACAACGGGTGGTCGGCGTGCCTGGAGCGCGTGCGGCGGCTGCTGGGCGCGCTGGCGGCGCCGGTGCGCGCGGCGTGCGAGCGCGGCGCCGCCGTGGGCGCGCACGGCCGCGCGCAGCGCGCGCTCATGCAGCTGCATCTCGGCGAGAAGCGCTTCACTCATACTGACACGCTCATGATGCCTACTCTTGGTTAGTGTTTATTTTTTTTATATTATGATTGAATATGTTTTGATGAAATGAAAATTCTTGTTTTATTTATTATACAATAACAAGATAAATAATTGCTATTAATAATAAATATGTGCTATTTTCGTGCATAGTTTATTTTTGTACTAAAATTCATTCAATTCTGTCCAGCAGTTTTGTGCAAGCAGTTAAGTTGATTTAGAAAATCTAGTTCAAGTTATAGCTCTCTATAACATAGGATGATTAATTTATGTGTTTCCTTCATTTACAAATATTATATCATTTCCCAGGTTCCCAAGAAGGCGCGTTTGAGAACGTGCGCATGTCGTACACCGGCGAGAACGGGCAGACCATCCGCCAGCTGATGTCGGCGCACAAGCTGCGGCGCGTGGCCATGTGCTGCCTCGCGTCGCCGCACGGCCGGCGGCAGCATCTCGCTGTATCCCATGAGAAAGGTTTTAAGGATTTTTATTTAAGCTGAACTTATTAAATCAGTATATTTATTCATTAATAAAAAAATAATAAAATTAAAAATTATTTGTCTGACTATTTTATATATATTTTTACGTATATTTTAAATTTTATTGAGAAAATACATCCCAATAGATTAGTAAATAAATTTAAATATTATTTTATACAGTTACTGAATTAACAACCACTTTGTTATATAATGTCACATGCAATAATATATTATAATTAAAGTTTTAAAGATGGATACTTTCTTTTTAGGAAAAATAACGGTTTTACAATTATCAGCCTTACTAAAGCAAGCAGATTCCTCAAAACACAAGTTGACTCTAACACGACTTTCGTCTGCACCGATACCATTTACTGTACTAAGTCTGAGTGGAAATCCCTGGAACGAAGATCTGCTGGCTGTGTGTGGACTGAAGGAGTGTCATGTTCTTACATTCAATAGTGGTGGTGAGTGATTTATCAAACTATTAAAATAAATAAAGTATGTATATATGTTGCTGACTTGCTTTTTTATAATCTAAAAGTACAATTGAAGACATGAGTTGTAGGGGATATGTCGCAAAATTCTAATTTCGAGATAATTGAGATTCGAGATTGATACACTTAAGACATAAGTTTAGTTTAGATCTGTCAAATTAATTATTTTAACTTTGTTATTTTACAAGGAGCGGTAGCCGACCATTTAGTGCTGAATACAGGCTTGGAAGCCAACAACTACGTCATCAAAGCAATATGGCTGCCGGGCTCGCAGACGCAGCTAGCGCTTGTAACATCTGATTTTGTTAAGATATTTGATCTGAGCAAGGACCTGAACAACCCAATGCATCATTTCCTGGTGCCCAGCGGCAAGGTATAATTTGTTTATTTATTAATAATGGATTAAGATTATTAATAAGGACTGACCTAAATAGGAAAAAAAGCCAAGGGATTAATAATATTACCATTATCAATCTTTTATTTATAACTGTAGATTTTTATATAAATTTAAGTCTTACATTTAAGGCTAGCAACTTAGTTTCGTTTCATTCGAGTGCTTTAGTAAGTACGTTCTAAATAGCTAATATTTTGACATTACAAACAGACACTACAATTTTATTATAAATTTGGTTGCTGATGATTTTGATGATTTTGTATGAACCAATTACTGCATTTACTGTTGCTAAAAATGCTAATATTTTTAAATGTGTTGTAGGTCCGTGATGTGACTTTTGTAAATCAAGACGATGTTATGCACATGTTGTGTATGAGCTCCGCGGGACACATTTACTGGCAACCCATGAGTGAAGAATCCCGAGCCATATTAGGTACATTCTACGTAACAAACACCCTTGAAGTGTTACACCCAGAAATTCAGGTAAATTGATATATTTTTCCTTTTACAACTAATTTTATTTAATTGTATTTCAGTTTAAAACATTGTAATAAATATGATAATATGATTATGAATATTTTGTAGGATGTTGCTGGATTAGTTGGAGGTGGTGGAGTGTCGATATACTATTCACATACTCTAAGAATGCTCTTCTTTTCGTATGCTCAAGGCAAGAGCTTCTTAGCTCCACTGAATACTGTCGAAGATAGTGTTAAAGGTAAGGAAACACCTAAATTATTCTTATATGTAGATACAAAATGTTCTACTTAATGACTTTACTACAACTTTTATTTATTTATTTAAAAAACTTATTATAGTACTTTAATTATTTCCATTATTGTATTTTTTTTTCTTTTCGCTTATCAGTGCCAAAATGATAAAATTGGGTCAAGAACATTGTTACTCACTTTATTCTAAATGTATGTAATACATAATATCTAACATGCTCACACTCAGGTACCGCCATGATCACCCTGTCGTCGGCGGCGATACAGAAGGAGGGCGGGCGCGGCAAGCAGGGCGGCGTGCAGTCGCTGTGCCAGTGGGCGGAGGTGCCCGGACACCCCGGCCTCGTCACCGCCGTCATGCAGACGTCCAACAACCCCGTCGTGCTCATGCTCACACCCAATAATATATTTGTGCAGGAAATTAAGGTACATAAATAATTCTTGGTTGGTTTTGTGGTTGTGTCTTTTAGATCATCACTATCTGAATTATTAGAATATTACTAAACTGTTACAAATTTAGTTAAGTTTACAATCAATTACCTAGATGATTTTTTTTAACTTTGTTTAGCAAATTTTATTGCAAGCTAATTTATACTATTAATTTAGGTCACAGTCTAATTTCTGTATTAATCATATTGTATATTCTGTCAAATAAAAAATTTCTAAAGGCTGTGATGTTATCTCATGGCAAATTTATTACACCCTCCAATCTTTGAGCCGTTTTTTTTTTTTTTTTTTTTTTATTTATTAAAACACCAACAACATAACATACAATACATTATAAAAAAAAATACATAATAACTCAGTTCTAGTACGTTAGTCACTTAAAGGTGTTTACAACATTGGCCAACAATTTACAAGCACTGCTTAAACAAAAGAACTACAAATAAAAGTTAAAATTTATATGGGAGACAATATAAGAAAAAAAAAACATTTCTAAAACAATAAAAATAAAGCAATAAACAGGCTAACAAGTTAGTAATTTATAACATTTATATAAAAAACTAATCAAAACCATTAAAATTTATAATATAAATAAATAAATATGGTTTAAACTTTATAAGCGATAATTCGTTTGAAACAATGCCATGTTTTCAGCCAAGATTCTTTTTAGTTTCGACAAACTGTTGCAAAATAGGTCTACGTCACACTCCAAAGATCGAGTACTCAGTTCATTATACGCTTTGAGCATTCGAGGAAGAGGAGAATTTGAGCAAGATATCGTCCTGGAAATTGGTACATCGAATAGGCCTTTATTTGTTATTCGCGAACCGGGCCGCGGGACTTTAAAATAAATGTTCTCTAATATTTGTGGACAAACTAACATTCCATTTATGATCTTAAATAACGTGCAAATATCAATTATACGTCTCCTATTACATAAAGATTCAATTTTGAAAGATCTCAACCTATCCAGATAGTCACTTCTCTTACCCATGTTGCTATTATACGCAAGATATTTGGTAAAAGAACGCTGTATTCGTTCAATTCTTTCGGAATGACATGCTTGGTAGGGATTCCAAATTACACTTGAATATTCTAATATACTTCTTACAAGGGCATTAAAGACAACAATCCTAGTTTTTGGTAAACGAAAATCTTTGCATGTTCGCCTCAGAAAACCAAAAGCTTTTAATGATTTCTCTATAATATGATCATAGTGTTTCGTAAAACTCAACTTGTTGTCTATGATAACTCCTAGGTCCCTGACAAATGTAACTTCTTTTATACTAACTCCGTTTATATGGTACAAAGCATCGAGAAACTTTTTTCTTTTTGTGATTTTAATGAAGCAACACTTGGAAGCATTTATTATCATACCGTTTTCAGCACACCATTTATTGACCCGAGTCAGGTCATCTTGCAGCATAGCAATTTCAGTAGAACTTTTAATAGGCATAAAAATCTTCATCTCATCCGCGAATAGAAGACAGTAGCTATTTTTAACACGTTCTACAATATCATTTATAAATAAGATGAATAAAATTGGTCCCAAGTGGGAACCCTGGGGTACTCCCGATGGTACTTTGTACCAATGTGACTCATATCCCTTTACCACTACATACTGAACTCTTCCCTCTAAATAAGAGCGAAACCATGATAAGACATTTCCACTAATGCCATAAAAATATTCCAATTTCATAAGAAGAATTTTATGATTAACCCTGTCGAATGTATTGCTAAAGTCCGTATACACAGAATGGACCTCAACCCCCTCTTCAAGGCAACCATTCAAACTAGTAACGTAATTTAACATGTTACTAATTACAGATTTTTTATTTTGAAAACCATGTTGTCTATCTGAGACTAAATTCTTTGTGTGTTCTACCAGAATAGGACAGACTAACGATTCAAAAACTTTCGCAAAAATTGACAATATCGAAATTGGCCTGTAATTAGCAACATTTCCAACATCTTCCTATTTGTAGACAGGAACTACACGCGCTTTTTTCCATATGGCAGGAAAAATTCCCGTTTCGAGAGATCGATTAAAAATCAATTTTAATGGTAGAGTAAGAACTCTTGCGCACCTTTTTATAAATACAGCTGGAATCCCATCTGGACCACAAGCTTTATGTATATGGAGTTTTTTTAATTTATTGTATATACTTTTTTCGTTGAATGATAGATTAGACAGAGTGTTGCTTAGCAATGAGGGAGGTGTAAGCCCACGAATTGTACAATATTTTGCATGATTAAAAGTAGACTCAAATTGTTTAGCAAATAAATTTGCAATATCAGTATTATTTGTTGCCGATTCATTATTACGATACACTAGACTAGGTATAGAAGTATTTTGTCTCTTTTCTTTAAGGAACCTCCAGAAAGCTTTAGAATTACGCTGGATGTTTTCCTCAGTTAGAGTGCAGTGCTCCCGATAACATTCATTCAATTCCCCTCTACATCGCGTACGAAGCAACTCAAACTCATATTTATCGCGAGGGTTTTTATAAGTACGATATCTCGCTCGAATCCTATTTTTTTCATTTAAAAGCTTGCAAGTACGACGTTTAAACCATATGGGGAGTGAAGAAGACCTACTTAAACGCAAACGAAGACCTACTTACTTGGGTACACAAGAATCAAAGATACTGGACAATTTGTCGTAAAAGATACATGTCATTTCATCTACCTCAGTAA
This sequence comes from Boloria euphrosyne, assembly GCA_951802675.2. Lineage (NCBI taxonomy): Eukaryota > Metazoa > Arthropoda > Insecta > Lepidoptera > Nymphalidae > Boloria > Boloria euphrosyne. Next base: position 12,516,714 of record OX637871.1, read on the forward strand.
AGTTACCTAATAACTTATACCAGTCAAAAACTTCCAATAATTCAATTATTTTTGAGTAATCTGCCTTAAAAAAGTTATAGTCCGAGCGAGGCTTATTTTGCTCGTTCTCAGCAGTTGTATAAGAACTCACATTGACACTTATTTCTAAAGGAGGATGTAATTCATCAAGTTTACTTAAAATCTCAAGAGGTGCATTTACTGAAATATTATGTATAGTACTTAAAACTAAATCTCTTATCCTACCATCTGTTCCTTTTATTGTGTTGAATTGATAAAGCTCATTAAAAGACAAAAAATCTGTTAAAGTATAACCTAAGTTACAGTTGTAATTTCCGGGATAAGCATATGAGGTGCCTTCTTTCTTTTCCCAGGTTATGAAGCTTAGATTAAAATCACCCACTATCAACACTTCATCGACATTCGGCACATAAGTATTAATATTATCTAAAGCTTCAATAAGATCATTCATTTTTACAGGAGGTGGCAAATAAACTACGCAAATTCCTATCCGCTTAATTAACCTATTTATATTTAACTCCAAGATGACCCACAAGTCTTCAAACCTGCTTTCCCAACATTGCATACGGAAAGATGTAATGCTTTTATTAACCGCTAGCAGGATACCTCCACCATCAAGTTTGTGTATACAATCACGGTCACGTCGATAAACTATATATCTGGAATCTATAAACTCAGGAGATCTTATATCAGATTTTAGCCATGTTTCTGTAAGTGCTATTACACAATAATCATTTTGCAGAATGTTCTTGTAAATATCAGTAGTCTTGGTTCTCATGCCACGAATATTCTGATAATATATATTGAATTTAACGTATTACGACCACTTTAGAAAACTACTATACAGAAACTTTACTTAAGTTTATCTAAATCAGTCATGCTATTAATCACTTTAGCCGATGATTTTTCATTCTTTCTAACATAGATCTTACCATTGCGAACCCATACAAAATTATATGAAATTTCCTTGGCCTTTTTCCTGGTTGCAGCATGTAGCATTTTATTTGTAGGTGAAAGATGTTCCGATAAATATATGGGCGCTCTATCGCCACCAATTCCAATTTTTTGGGTTGAGAGTTTATCCAATCGATTTTCTCTGTTGTACTTATAATATGCGGTTAAAAAGGCATCGCGAGTTCTGGGGCTTCGGAATTTAGCAATAACTGCTCGTGGACGCTTATTGTTATTGTCTTTTTTGGCAACTCTAAAAGATGACATGATATCCGTATCGTCGATGGTGTAAGAAACAGCCTTACCGATCTGTAAGACAGCTTGGATCAGATTTTCAGATTTAAACTCAGGCAAGCCATTTATCTCGACATTACACTCGCGTGAGTGCTGCTCAAGACTAGACAATCGATGTGTAAGATCCTTAACAGTTTCTTCAAGAATCCTATTGTGTTTCGACAATTCAACGACTTCCTTATCCCGTGAATCTAGGCGGTTTTTCAGTTCGTCGTACTTATTTGAAAAAAAGTCTACCGTCGAAGTCAAATCACTTTATTTTAGTGTCCGACCGAAACTGGTTTTTACGACCGAAACCGAAACCGAAACCGAATTTCGGCAACGCTCTCAGTTTCGGCCGAAACCGAAACCGAAACCGAAACTTCCTTACCAGGATCATGTTTTGAGAGAAAAATAAAGAAAACGTTATTATGTTTTTTCTTTTTGCGCCACTATCTTTTGTTTCACATCGATCTGTTGTTGTCGCTTGTAAAATTTTATATTCAACCTATAAATGAACAAAGTTGTCAAAAGTAGTATTTCGATTGGCCACATGACGGTTCCTATATGGGAATCTTGTGTATTGACAGGGAACTTTGAAACTCTGAATTCACAATATTATCACCACTAGTGCACTATAGTAAGTACCAAGTACACTAATTTTTGTTTAGGTATAGCATTAGGGAGAGAGTTAAATTAACCAAAAAATATTTAGATAGTTAGGTTAATTTAAGACAGCGGTAGCCCAGCGGTAACGCGCTCGCTTGGATAACCCAGTGATGCGGGTTCAAATCTGGGTCTCGCACCTCTGATATTTTCATGTGCGAATCATTTCTATCATGATTACTACTTGTCTTACGGTGAAGGAAAACATCGTGAGGAAACGTGCATAGAAAACCTAGCAAAACACGCACTAGGCCACCGCGGTTGACTATGGCCTGATCCCCCTCGTACTGAGGGAGGCCCGTGCCCAGAAGTGAACGCTAAAAAGGGCTTTTGTTATATTGATTTATTTTTTGATGACTAATCTTATGCCATATCACGTGATAAAACTTACAGAAAATAAATAACACAAAAACTGACAACATACAAAATGAACGACATGATTAGTCGCTTGGATGGATATCAACTCGCCGAACATGACCGATCACAGCGCGAAAACTCCCGAATGCAGTTTCGGTTTCGGTCGCAGTTTCGGCAGGTTTGCCACCGAAACCGAAACTAAACCGAAACCCCGTTTTTTGCCGAAACTCGACCGAAACCGAAACCGAAACCGAATGTTCGGTCGGACACTACTTTATTTATTAGATCAGCAAATTTAGCTTCAAGAACGCTATGAACAGCGTGAATAGCCTCGGTAACAGATTTATTTATTTCACTTTTGATCGATGCTAAAGTTGTTTCATCCAATTTTGTTGTATTTAGACACTTTGTACAGGTAGCTTGCGGACTTACATTTATTGTATTTGTTTCCGTACAACTGTTTGGTGAAGTATGTTTTGGGCCTAGAACAAGCGTACTCGTACTGTCGCCACTTTTTTTACGTTGGTTGACACAAATATTACATTTCCAAGTAGATTTGAATTGTACTGTCAGGGAAGATAGTTGACTTTCGTTATAACCAACACATTGAAGGTGGAAGTAACTCTTGCACTCGACGCATGCAAGGGACGATTTTTTCAATACTTTATTTGCACAAGTAGGACACTTAATAATGTTTGAAGACATGTTTTAAATATTTGTTCATATATTCTTAAAAACGAGAAAATGAAAATTTTTTTAATCGTAAGTCGGGATCGAACTCGGGTTAGTCGCGCTCGTAATCTTACGCCATCAACACAAGACCAAACTGTTCATTACGTGGCAGTAGAAAATTGTAGCTTGCTTTCTAAGTCGTTACAGAGTAATTCTCAACCAGTATTGTTGAATGAATCAGTGAAGTAAACAAACGGCTACCCGCTTTATTTTTTTTTTAACAAAATCCTGATCACTTTTATATAAACAGTTTATTCACATCACATTCCTTTATTTAAGTCATAAAACACATTGGACACTACTTAAAACGCATTTATATTATTTTTTCGACCACCATTTAAAAGTTTGTGTGTACGACAGTCAGGTATCTCACTTCTTCACGCTCTGTACGATTTCCTCTAGCCTCTGATTGACGACTGTATATGGATAAGTAAATTGTGTATACATATTATAATTAATACAACCTGATTTAATGTAAATAATATGACATTTGATCAGGTGGTACCAGCGAAAGCAAAGATAACCGACATGGTGGCGGTGCGCCACTGGTGCGGCGGCGGCGGCGAGCAGAAGAGCACGCTGATCCTGCTGTGCGAGGACGGCAGCCTGCGCATGTACGCCGCCAGCCACGACCACACCGGCTACTGGCTGTCGCCCGCCATACAGCCCGTGCACGCGCCGCGCCGCCGCCCGCGCCTGCTCACGCACCACGCCAAGGGGAAAGCCCAACAGGTTACTTTTTTCTACATAATTACAAAAATAATTAATTTAATTGCATACTAGGATTGCTCGCATGTTGTTAAATGTATTTATGTTGAAGATTTTAATTATAAGTAATGTGATTTATAAAAATTTCGCGGAAGTACTTATAATATTCAAATAAATAAGTCTTTCAATTCATATAAGCCTAAACTCAATAGACTAAAAGCCATGGAGGTTTAAGCGCTTCCTGGCTCCACTTTACTACTATATTAATATATTTTTAACTATTGTCATTGTGTTTCACTTTCAGGATTTAATAAAATACTTAGTTTTCATAAATAAAAACATTCAAAATTTTTGTTTAAATAGTAAGAATTGTAAATAAATAGAAGAATATAATTTTATATCATACAATTCTTTTCAGACCGTGACAAAATCTAACTCAAATGGAACACCACAGTTCCCTATCGACTTCTTTGAACATTGCGTAGCTATGAACGATATTGAGTTTGGTGGGAATGATCTTCTTCAAGTGTACAACACTGCACAGATAAAACACAGACTCAATACTACTGGTAAGTAATATTTTAGAATATTATAGTAGCAATACCCGCAGCTTCGCTCGTGTTCTAAAGACCGGAAATCAAAATCTTAGATTTTACATGTTATTATATCATGTAATGCCTATATAACCTTACAATAAATGGGCTATTCAACACAAAAAGTATTTTTTCAATTCGAACTAGCATTACCTGATTACTGAGATTAGTCTGTTCAATCAAACAAATTGTAGCTTTATAATATAAGTATAGAGATTGATTTGTATAGCATATACACTTACATTTAATATTACCATGTTAACCATCATATTATACTAATTCTAATCTCAAGAGTACTGATTGATATCTATCTTGACATTATTTGTAGGTTTGTATGTGGTGTCAACAAAAATGAGTGGCTTCTATATGGAAGTGGTTAACTCTGATCCCAACATGGTTATTTGCGGAATACGAGTCTTATTGGGTAGCCAGGATGTTGCTAGATCACCAACGTATGTGGAGGTATGATATTCATTTCAATATATAGTCTTAATATATATATTTCTTGTGTGCGTGTGTATGTGACTGAACTCCTCCTAAACGGTTGGACCGATTTTGATGAAATGTTTTGTGCGTGTTCGAGTGCATTCGAGAATGGTTTAGATTCACAATTCGGTCCACTACAACATGTATTTTTTGAATTAATTAGCTATAAATGAAATATCCAATTATAAACAAGTCGTTGCTAGGCAACGTTGTTTTGCGCATGCGGACAGGACAACGTCTGTCGGGTCCGCTAGTATGTTATATATTTTTGGATAAATATAATAGGTTGTTTGATTTCTAAAAATTGCGCGTTATTGTGATATTGACTTTACATTTTAGGTGTATGGGAGATCTATTCAGACTGTAGTAGTTAGAAACCGTTGGTTCGACATTCCTTTGACGCGCGAAGAATCGTTGCAGTCTGATAAAAAGTTGATCATCACTTTTGGCCCATCTCAAGATCCAGATGGTATCACTATGGTTGAATCTGTTAAGGTACAAAGTACTATATAATTGTGTTTTTAATATTGTATGTATTAATCATGTCAATAGTAATGCTTATGGCGTTTTGTCTTTTAGATTTATGGCAAAAATAAGGAACAATTTGGATGGCCAGAAGAAAATGAAGATCCATCTGCTTGTCCTTCATCCAGTAAAGTGGTACAGGTAAAATTTGTTTCTGTGTATTATAAAAGTAACTAAAAAATTTTCAACATTGTTTATCTGTTTTTTTGTTCCGTCTTATCTCCGAGATGTCTATTATAAGGAGTAACTTGGACTACTTTCATATTATGTTACTTCCATTTCATATATAACATTACTACAACTACTACTATACTGTCACTATTATCATCCAAATAATATTTTTGTACATAGGAATCAGAAAATAACAATGGTGCGTGGAAGCCCAGTTCGCTGGAGCGCCTAGCGTGCGCCGCGCTGGAGGCGCTGGAGCTGGGCGCGGGCGCGCCGGCAAGCACGGGCGCGGCGGCGGGCGCGGAGGCGGGCGCGGACGCGGCGCGCCGCCTGCTGTGCGCGCCCGCCTCCGCGCCGCTGCACGCGCGCGCGCAGTGCCTGCTGCGCGCCGTCTACCACGCGCAGTACCATCAGTTCAAGGTTAGTGCAGTCAGTGCTTGCTTATGTGTGGTAGATATTATATTTCGAGATACTCTGGGAGTCTGGAGTACTATATCTTTTTGAAAAAGAGTTATTTTCTGTATTTTCTAGTAGCATATATCAAAAACCTGCGGATGATAAATTGATAGAAATCGTGTTAATATATGCCAAAAAATTAGTAGAGAAATCAACTAAGAAAATCACTATTATATAAAAAAAAATTAAACATCAAGCACAAGCCATTAAACAACATAAATATGTCTAATATTGTGTAAATACCTTCCCCGCCCAAAACAGGACCAAGCTATACTAAAATACGTGTCGATATCACTGTGCGAGCTGCGCGACACCACGGACGCGCGCAACATCGACCCCGAGGCGTACTTCCGGCTGGTGCTGCTGGCGCGCGGCGTGGCGGTGGCGCGCCCGCACAACCTGCTCAAGTTCACCGCGCCCGTCCCGCCCAAACCGGACGATGGTTAGTTGTGCTTTTGATATGTTTTAGTTTACTACTGTGAACTTTCAACATATTATATTCAATACTAAAACAAGAAAACAAGATTTTTTCCGATTTAAATTACAACTATAATTACATATACTGACTATCATTTTCGCAAAAAGACAGCCTAGCACTTAGCCGTTCCTAAGCTGTTCTTCATTTTATTGGTGAATCATAAAAAAATCGTATAGTGTTTCTGACACTTACTCCAACAAACACGTACCAAGCACAGCGTCAAAATTAATTTAAAATAAAATCTCATATTTTACTGAAAAATTAAGCAATAAAATATATTTTTAACTAACTAACTTTACACTGTATTAGGCGATTGGTCAAGCTTATGGCAACCCGGCTACATAGACGAAGAGGACCGGGAGCCGCACCTGTGCACGCTGCTGATGACCGTGCTGTGCAAGCTGGCGGCGTGCCGCGGCCGCGCGGCGGGCCCGCCCGGCATCCTCTCCTACGGCCTGCGCCACGTCGAGCACACGCTGCACGCGCTCGCGGACACCGTACACGCCTTCCAGATGTATGGCGACTCGGACTGTGTAAGTCATATCGTCAATTAACCGATATTTCTATAGTATATTTTAAAGCAGTGTAAGAGAAAAATCGGAATTGATTAAGATGAAATTTGGGATGAAGAAAGTGGTGAGTACAAGTATACAATAAGTTTTTAAGTAATACATGAATGGTCTTTTAAATCTATCGTCATATACATGTATGAACGGTTGGTTGGTGAGTGAAATGCTTGAGAAGTATTTAATATTTTTTGTAATCAAATAAGTAAAATTGGAGAAGAAGTAATTGTATTATTGTAATTTTTATGAACTCGAAGACCATTAGAAAATTAACTGAAATTCTGTCGGATCGTGTTAATAATTTATGATACGTGTTACAGTACGATATAAAATGTAAAACATTTTTAGGTGAAACAATACTAATGTTCTTAATTTTATTGTGATACAGGTCGATATTGGAAATCAAATTTATTTATCTCTTCTACTGGCTGAAGATCAAACCATAAGTTTTGGTACAAAAGCAGCACTGATGCGGGTGTTGCGACCCCGAGTCAAGAGGCGTCGAGTTTATATACCATCTCCTCCAAATACTCCTGGTAAGTTTTGTCTTATGTGAAAAAAATGATACATAGCTTGGAAACTAAATGACTGCCAGTTGTCAATACTCTATCGTATATTGACAACTGGTGAGTAAACTCATTGGGAGCAGAAAATCTAAGATTAACTTAATTAATGATAATGTTTATTTTAAAGGTGCTGTTTCATCAGCAACAACAGCTCAACCAACAAGTTCTATAACAGAGGCAGCAGGTTCTGAGACAGAAATAAACGCAAATCGCGACGAACAACAAGAAACTCAATACATGGATGTGGATGATTCACTCGAGCCCATGGTTCTGCTCGCGCCCGACGGTGGTAATTATTTGTGTTATTTTTATTATTTTAAATTATATAGCACCATTATTTTCATTAACCATTGTAGAAATGTGATATTCCATTGGGCCTTTAAATTGAATTACCGTATTTATCGATTTAGAGCAGTGAACATTTATTACACATGCAACTAATACTAATTTACTTTTAACATTAAGATTTATTAGTTACTTATTGGCTGGCTTACTGTATTCGTATCCTGTACAGTTTTATGTAACAAATCTACAACTTAGGCCACAAGCACTGAATGTGCTAAGTTACTGTATATTATATATTTTGTAATATTTATAGTACATTATTTTTTTCTGTTTTAAAATTATAACATGTACGCATAGGTCTCGAAGCCCTACTCGACATACCGGCAGACGCGGACGACGAGACGATGGTGGAGCTGGCCATAGCGCTGTCTCTGCAGGAGCAGGGCCGGCGCGCGCCGCCGCCCGCGCCCGCGCCCGCGCCGCCCGCGCAGCCCGCGCCGCACGCGCACGCGCCCGCGTACAGCGATGCCACCGCCTCGCCTACTGGGTTAGCATTGCTTTATAAATTATACTAGTTAATTCATTGGTTTAAACTGAAATAGTTGCAAATACAAGGATTCCCAATATATTCCATTTTTCGTGGCGAATTCTTTACAATATTAATAAGTACTGTAGTGCCATCTATAATAATACTAATAATAAAGTAATAAGTACCGTTGCAAACTACAGTTTTACCTATGGGTTATAAAGCCCTCGGTTGTGACTTCTTCCGCCTTGCCTCGATTGTTCTGTTTAGACTGTGGTACAACTTTGCAACGATCCATTTAATGTTTAAACTATTTGAATTGAAAGTGATATTTTGTAATTTTCTGATTATTGATTTGTATTTAGTGTGAAACGGACTTAGTTTAATCTGTCTTAAATACATTATGGCAATATGTTATAAAAATACACATGTTTCACCAAATAGATCCGATGATGAAGGCAGCACGGCGGCTACGGACGGCAGCACATTGCGCACGTCCCCCGCGGAAGCGGGAGGCTCTGCGGCGTCGGACAGCGGCGGCTCCGCGGCCGACAGTATCGGCGGTGTTTCTGGACGGAGCAGTGCTTATGGTAATGTATTTAAGCCTCAGTCTAAGGTGTTAACTGTTAAGTCATACACTGCTTATTGTAGGTATAAAAATTCGTATTTTAATATGTACAATATTTTAGGTGAGATGTCGGCGCCGGTGCAGCCGTCTACAGCCGTCGAAGTACCAGCAGCTGTCGCAGGTATTTAATTAATATTATTAATAGACTGTTTAGATATTTATAAGTCAATAGAGTTTAAAACAAATATATTTCAGAATTATTTCTCCCAAAAAGTATGAAAAGCGAGTAAAGTGAAGTAAACTAGTGATAGTTCACATAACAAACAAGTGTACGTCCCCAGGTCCGTCGAGCTCGAGCCAGCCGCCGCCGGCGTCGTCCCGCGCGCTGGAGGCGGAGACGGAGGCGCACAAGCTGCACGCGCTGCGCCTGTCCCTGCTGTCCGCCGCCCTCACCGCGCTGCCCACGCTCAGGACGCTGCCCGGCGTCAGGGCTATACCGTTTGTGCAGGTTGGTTTTTGGTTACAACGAATACTAATATTATAATAATAGTAGCAATTACCGCGGCTTCGTCCGTGCCCGAAGGATGAAAGTTTTGGATTATAAATATTTTTTGATGCCAAATCATAAAAAGTAAAAATGAAAATTTGGTCTAAAAATAAAAAATAAAATATCTGGGGCGGGCCACCCTTATCACCTAGGTCCTAGATAAAAATTAGCCCACGACCTTTTCTCAGACCTATCAAATATACACAAAAATCATAAACATTGATCAAGCCATTTCGGAGGAGTTCGATAACAAACGCTGTGACACGAGATTTTTATACATTAGATTAATATTTGGTTCGTTTGCAAAGTGCTATCCTTTAGGTATCAGATTGGTTCCCTCATAAAGATTTGCTTCAGATTTCTTAAGGATTTTATTCACTGTAGGCATTTTATTAAGTAAATGGAAATTTTAGACGTACGAGATCTATTTTAGTCTATTTTTAAAGTGAGTGTACTCAAGTAATATGTAATCTTTAGAGAGTGTTTAAATAAAAACGTCGACTTGGAAGTGTCTACTTTAATATATATTATATAATTTATTCGTTGAGAATATAGAAGTATAATTTCTCGAAATCTTGTTTTACTCAAGTATTACATTTGATCTTCATCAGGTTATCTTAATGCTAGCGGGAGACTTAGATTCAAGCGTAGAAGGCGATCGCGTAGTGCTCGAGCGATTGCTTGAAGTGCTAGTATACGAACTGGACATACAGCCAGAGGAGCCTGCGAGTGGAGAGGATCGCAATGAGAAACGCGAGCTACAGCTGGCCATATTGAGGCTGGAGTTGCTCGTGTCTGAGTTAGATACGCAAGCCGAGCAACAGGAGCCGCCGGTGCATGTGCGAACCAATAGGAGGGAATTGCAGCTTGTTATCATGAGACTGCTAAGTAAGTTATACTACGTAATATATCTGTATTTTTCTACTTTTCTGTTTTGATCAGTTTAATATTCATAGCTGGGCACGGGCCTCCTTACTACGCGAGGGGTCAGGCTATAGCTAAATAAAAAAAACATCTTTTTAACTAGGTTCAATTACTACGAAAGCTCACTAGGTTTTCCAAAGCTTAAGGTAATAATGTTGAAAAAGCTTCACATTTAAAATAACAGAGGTGCAAAACAGTTGTATCCATTTACTTGCGAGAGCGTTGCCTCTATTTGTTGTTATCACGATTCTTATAGTATAACGGTATCTTTATAAGTTCACAAACTCTTGCACAGGTGTGCTAATGGCTCGCTGGAAGACGTGCGGCGCGGGCGGGCCCGGCGGCGCGGTGTCGCGCGGCGAGGTGACGGGCGCGGCGTGCGCGGCGCACGTGTCGCGGCTGGCGGCGGCCGCGCTCGTGCGCGCCGGCGCGCCCAAGCACTGCTACAACGTGCTCGCCTCGCTGCTGCCCTACTGGCGGGAGAAGACTGCCAGTGAGTCTATATTGATTGTGATATGGACAATGATATCATTTTTATAATTAATATAATATTTTCTTTGCTTATTTATAAATTAAATAATAGCAAAACTAAATAGGATTACTAGTTAATTAAGTTTAAAAAAAGTTGTAATAATTAAAATAATGGCAGGTAAAATAAATTATATTTTTATATACAATTATAAAAATTGTAAAAATTTATATTAAAAAATATTGTTCCAAATACTATATAGGTTGAGGTCATTTTTTGTATTTTTGGATTCATTTTGTATGTATCATTAACAAATCTAAAATATACGTTAGATTTTTTTCCTTTATTATAAATTATAATATTATATTTTGTTATAGACTCTGGTTCTACGACAACAGGACAACAGCTTCTAAAGCCGCAACCACCACAGCCTTTACCTGATATGCAACCTTTCTTTGTCAAAGAATATGTTAAGAGTAAGTATGACATTATAACACATTGGAATACTGTTTTGGCTTCCTTAAAGAAAACAGTATAAAGTATAATATAATCGTTTTTAACACAGGCCACGCTCTGGATGTGTTCGACAATTACCCACAGTTAGTAATGGAGATGGCACTCCGGCTGCCATGTCAAATACACAAGCACTGTGATACTAAACACTTCGACGCGCGCTGGCGCACTCTGCTCTGCGAGTACATGATGAACCAGCAAACCCCGCTAAGGTAAGTGAAACTAGATTTTGATTAATCCTTTTTTTTCAAGTTTGGAAGTGTATTTAAAAATGCCACCTATGTATATACATGATTATGTGAGATTAGTTGTCTAGAGAAGCCAATTCTATCTAATAGAACTATCCTTCTCTTAATCCCTATTAAATGAACATCACTCTACGAAACATGTGTTCTAAATAAGTTTTAATAAGGGACTCTAATTTTTTATATCACTTTTTAATCAGGTTAATAATTTTAGCCAGGCTAGCTAATAAACTGTAAAGGAAAAATACGTGATACTTCTCCATAATATGTACTCGTATATGAGTAAAGACTATAAACTATTAATGAGTACATAAATTATTTTTCATATGAACAGGAAACAAGTACGTAAGCTGCTGCTGCTGCTGTGCGGCACGCGCGAGCGCTACCGCCAGCTGCGCGACGTGCACGCGCTCGACACGCACCTCACCGCCGCGCGCGCGCTGCTCGCCACTGACCCCGCGTACGACAAGCTCGTACGCCTCATGGAGCATTTGAAGGTATAATGTTGTTTTTATTATTTCTTTTTATTTTATTTAACGTTTTGAAAAAAAAATCGAAAGAATTATACCATGATTATTGTTTTATAAAAATCATTTGAGATAACAGATAAATAGCAATGAATTAAATTAAAAAAAACGAAACATCTAAGGCTTTAGCTCCTCAAAATGCAGTTTGTTCTCGCGAGGTGTACTGTTCGTAGAACTACTATTATATGAATAAATTCCCAAACAGGCGTGCGCGGAGATAGTAACGGCGCGCACGGGCAACTGGCAGCACACGTGCACGACGGAGCGGCGCGAGACGCTGGGCTGGCTGGTGCGCAGCGCGCGCCACCTGCACCCGCACGTGGCGCCCACCGTGCTGCAGCTGCTGCAGGCGGCGCTGTGCGCGCCCGCCGCGCCCGCACCCCCCGCGACCGCGCCCGCCCCCGCGCCCGCCGCCTCCACCACGCCCGCCGGCACGCCGCCCGCCTCCGCGCAGCGCGCTCCGCCGGAGAAAGTGACACAAGTATATGCATATTATTTTCTGCCTCTTGTAATAAATCTCTGATTGACCGATATTTTAATTACGCTTTGTATGAGTTCGGCTAAAACATTTTTCAAAAAATTGCATTTTTGTGTGAATTATTAAAATTGTGTAATTAAAATATTACGGCTGCATAATATGCTAAGATATAACCCACAAAACTATAACCATATAATTACCTTTGCAGCCATGTCATTTTTTTATGTGCCTTTTTTTTGAACATGTTTATATGAGGGTTTAGGTGTTGATGTAAAGAAGACTGTGATGCATTTAATATAATGTTAACGATCCATTCCATATTGAAATCTTAACCATATTTTTTATGTCGCAGAACGCCGCCGAGTGGTCTGAGCGCGAACGCAGTGCCGAAAGTGACGCTTTTGTGTCTGATGGCTCTAAATTCCAAGAACAGAAAGTCCCACAGCTTGTGCAGCAAATTATGAAACAGGTACTATAATTTTTTATCATACATACTACTACAATTTAATGTTTCATTTTATATATGTATGCTAATATTATTTTTTAAATTAAATCGTTTTATCAGGTTCCACAAGATGAACTTAAACTGTTCGTGAAGGCGTTCCTATTGGAAACTAATTCAACAGCAGTGCGTTGGCAAGCACATGCGTTACTACTAGCCATTTACAAGTAAGTAAATGTGTTTATGATGAAAATTTTATTTTACTTTTTATAACATTACCTTTATTATAATGTTTTAAAACTTTTCAGCAACTGCTCCCAAGCAGAGCAAGCGTCTTTAGTTTCATTATTATGGGGATTGTGGCCTACATTGCCGCAATATGGACGTAAAGCGGCACAATTTGTTGATCTCCTTGGTTACTTCACGCTCAAGACGCCTAATATCGAAACTGAGGTAATTTTAATCGTAATAAATATCATGTTAAAAAATACTAATATCATGTTATTGAATAAATTTCTCTGTTTATATTCGATAATATCACTCAAATCGATTTTATAGAAGTACATAGAAGGCGCAGTAGAATTGCTCCGCAATCAGAACCAGCTGCTGTCATCGCACGGCAACTCGGCTCTCTACGCGGCTCTAGGCGCCTACGTGGAGTTGGACGGCTACTACCTCGAGTCCGAGCCCTGCCTCGTCTGCAACAACCCGGAGGTGCCCATGGCCACCATCAAGCTGCCAACTATCAAGGTTTGCAAATGGATATGATAATCGATTACTGGTTAGGCTCGGTCAGGGTATGGTCTGGGGGGTGTAAGACCATTTCTAACGGCGACAACGACGTTGAAAGTTATTATACGTATTTTATCAGGAAGATGAAAATATATCTCAAAAAATGATTAAACCAAAGTGTGAGTCAACAAAATCAGGTATATATTATGCATAGCAAAGCTTGCGATAGCATGCTGTGGTATTTTACTGGTGCATATTCAAAATTTTCTAAACAGTTACACATTTTATATTATATGGAATATATTCAAGCACAATATGCAATTATTTGATGTCGTAAATACGTCGTAGTTAGATGCCGTGTGTAGATAGACACTGCATGTAGATGTGTAGAAGTTGTCTGCATCACTAACGCTGCATATACCACCTTGCACCGACCATATAAGAGCTAATCGCGTATAACGATTGCAGATCGACTCGAAGTTCACGACAACGACGCAGATAGTGAAGCTGGTGAACAGCCACATGATCAGCCGCATCAGCCTGCGCATCGGCGACATCAAGCGCAGCAAGATGGTGCGCACCATCAACTTCTACTACAACAACCGCACCGTCCAGGCCGTGCAGGAGCTCAAGAATAAACCCAGTAAGTGTATCTTTGCTTTAATACTTCAATTTATGTTTTAATTTTTAATTGTCTTACTTATTTTTATAATGGCAACATTAAATAATATTATTCAATAGCAAAAATTAAAAAAAATGTAGTAATTATTACAATACTAGCTAAAATGAAGTTAATAATACTGCCGTATTCATTTATAATACTTTTTAAATTAAAATTAAAATGGTTAGAATTAAATAAAATATAGGTAAAGGTATTTTGGCGCCATTTACAAAATTTTTTTTGGAAAGTGGGAATGCACTATCAGTGACGAGTATATAAACCTCTGCGACGTCAAAAATCTTAGTCTCCCGTGACTATGATTGCTGTAAAGCATTCGGGGAACGTCGGGAATCAAAACTCAAAATAAATCCGCATCAAAATTCGAAAAGATTTATAATGTCAAAACATTCGCGTAAACCTAAGTATTATTGGTTTATAAAATTCATAAGCTTAAAAATGAAATAAAATTAGAAATTTATGTCAATTTATTGCAATATTAAGGATTTATATAATTAATTCGTTTAAACATGACAACAAAAAAAGCACTTGTTGAAGTTACAATATGTCATTTCTATTCTTAGGCATGTGGCATAAAGCAAAACGAGTACAGCTGCAATCGGGACAGTCGGAAGTGCGTGTTGACTTCCCGCTTCCGATTGTTGCCTGTAACCTTATGATGGAATATGCTGATTTCTATGAGAACCAACAAGCTACAGGTAAGATTTACTGTTAAACCTCATCATTTACCATTCCATTTTTGATATTAAACTACTTTACCCGTTTATAATATAAATTGTTATAATAGGAGAGTCCCTGCAATGCCCACGTTGCTCTCAGTCCGTACCAGCAAACCCAGGAGTATGTGCAAATTGTGGTGAAAACGTATTCCAATGCCACAAATGCCGGTTAGTACAAAATTATTTTAATCAATAAATATTATTAATAATACTAAAAAAATTATATCTATTACACATATTATTCCTTTCTACAGTGCTATAAACTATGACGAGAAAGATCCCTTCCTTTGTCACGCATGTGGCTTCTGCAAGTACGCGAAGTTTGATTACACTCTCACTGCGCGGCCTTGCTGCGCCGTCGACACCATAGAGAACGATGAAGAGCGCAAGAAGATGGTGCAGACGATTGGGGCTTTGCTAGACAAGGCCGATCGTGTGTATCGCCAGCTTATTGCCAATAAACCCATTTTAGAGGTACGTGTGTATAGGAAATAAATAATAAATGGAACTTTTTCGTAGCAGCTATTGTTCATCCCTACTGATTCAAACCAAAGTATTTTAATTACACATCTAAGAGAGAGAAGAGAGAAAAACATTTATATTGGCATTTTCAAATTAGACCCTTTTTACTAGTTGGGGTCTTTCGTCAAAAGGCCTGCCGAGGCCAGGTTGACTGAAAGATGTATATTATTAAATCATTTAACTTTTCTTTATTTGACATCTATATACAAAAGCAAACGTCTTAGAGTTTCTAAGGAAATCCTTATTAAAAAATCTTATTTCTTTGCTTAGTCGTTAGTTCACAAGATAAGTGAGCACCGCGTGGAGGGTCGCGTGGACGAGAACAGCAACGGCGGGGGCGGCGCCTTCGGCGGCGCGCAGATCAACCGCGTCATACAGACGCTCGCGCACAAGTACTGCGTCGAGAGCAAGGGACACTTTGAGGATCTCTCCAAGATAATACAGAAGGTGCTTGCTTGTAGGTGCGTATCGAAAATAAATTCATATTTCTCACATATAAAGTTTTGTCGTTATACTTCATATTATGCACGTTTTATATTTATTCACAGGAAAGAATTAGTGGCATACGACAGGTTACAAAGTGAACAACAAGATGGAGATACGCTGCCAGTGTATGCTGGCTTACTACAAAATTACGATGGCGACGTCACTAAAGGTGCTTAAATTTAAATTTGTCTATTTCTAAGTACTTTACTTATAAGTACAATGAAATAATATATTATTTGTATTATCGATATAGAATCCGGAGGCGCATGTTACGGGTGTTCGCTGGCGTGCGCGGAGCAGTGCCTGACGCTGCTGCGCGCGCTGGCGTCGCAGCGCGAGCACCGCGCGCGCCTCTGCCGCTTCGGCCTCGTGCACGAGCTCGTGCACCACAGCCTGCACCGCGGCACTCCACAGGTCATTGTCACATTGTATTGTCATAACTCATATGTACTAGCGACTTGCTATTTTATTTAGTGTAAATGTCTATCTGTATTGTTTATTCTATTTGTGTAAATTTCATATAAATCCGTCCGCTCGTTTTGGAGTAGTGTTATGTACAATATGGAGTAATAAAATGGAGTTACACAGATATTAGCTTTAATAATATTAGTGGTGCGATTATTATTTATCGGCCACTTTATTATTGAATAGCAGATACTAAAAATAGGTAGAAAACAAGTAAACAATAACATGCCTAAAAATGTTACTTGTTACTATGTAGCTTATCGACCGTTTGGAATAAAAGGGTTCCATCCAACATTTTTCTATATTTTGATTTTTTAACTTAGAAATGTTTCATGTGACCATAACTTTGTTCTCTAAACCTTTGAACGTCATCTATTGACCCTTAATGAATTAGCTGCATAAAAAAGTTCTATTTGTGAAATTAATGATTCAAAAAGTTCCATCTGCCTCATGAATGTTAAAATACAGATGGAACCATCTTATTCCAAACGGTCGTTATATTAACAATTTTTCTTTAAAGTACTATAAGTGAAGGACATGTAATATAATATTTTTTTACATTAGTGTCAAGAAGAAGTGCGAGCTCTCATCTGCCTGGTGACCCGCGATAATTTGCCTGCAACTGAGCATCTATGCAATTTACTTTCACAAAGAATAACGTTATCTTTAATGGGTCACGCTGCTTCTCAAGATCACAATAATTCTGTAAGTTATTTACTTTGTAGATATATTACATGATTTCATAAACTATTCTTCACTGTTGACCATCAATATTAAGACATATTCGTTTTTGTAGGTAAGACCTTTGGTACTGTTGCTGGGCTCTTTGGTGAAAGTACAAGATTCTGTTGAATGTTGGGAAGTTAGGCTTCGCTGTATAGTAAAGTTATGGGTTTGGTAAGTACATTTTGTATGTAAAGACAATACAAATACCTATTTAACTAAAAAAAAGTGTACTAAATATTACTACATTTTACTTTTAATACAGGTGCTGCCCACAACTCACTGAAGTAGTTGGTATACCTCCAGCTGCTAATGCTATTCTGAAACCTGAAGCACTAGCAGGAATACCTGGTATAAACACATCGTCTCCCAACTGTAAGTATAATAAATTTACTATATTTGCTAAAGAAAACTATATAAATACTATTATTTATTTCGTGTTGATTTAACTAAATTAGTTTTTAACTTTTTTGTTCATTATCTTAAAAACATTCAATCGAATAGAGAACCGCCTGCTTTTTTGAAGTCGGTTAAAAATAAATTCTCATGATAATACTATATTTAGCGCACCAGTTCGCCCTACAACAAGTAGCTCTCCCATGTCTACGCTACATGCAAGAGCTGATGGCGCCGGTCGTCCCCGCTGCGGCGCCCGCGCCTCAGCCGGCTGAAGAGCAGGGGAAAGAAAATAAGGTAAATGTTTGTTTATACTTAAGATAAATCTGTTTTGTTTTTATTAAAAAAATAAAACAAAAATAATAATTTCAGTTAATTTAATAAAATAAAATTACTATTATTGAACATTCGAATTACAAAATTACCTTATAAATTATAATGTATACTTAAAAATTACAATAAAAGCATTGGCTAAGAATGATAGTTCCAAAAGCAATAATAAACAATAATAATATAAATTATATTCAAGTTAACTTAATATAGAAGTATATAATTATAATATGAATATTTGAAATTAAATACAATCTATCAGGACTCAAATCAATCGCCGGCACCGACCGTGCTGCCGAAGACGACGGGCAACATGGTGGTGGACCTGTCGGCGTGGCTGGCGGGCCGCGTGCCGCACGAGCAGTGGCGCAAGCTGGCGGGCGCCGGCGACGTGCCGCCCGCCGACTCCGCGCTGCCGCCGCGCGACCTGCACCTCGCGCACAAGTACGTCGGCAAGTGGAAGGAGAAGGTACTTGTTTTGTTGTTTGCTTATTATTTCTGATATAAGTGTGTCGTACACTATGTAGTTATAACTTATAGGTGGAGAAAAAAATCTTTTATGGCTTCAAATCGTCCAAGTTAAATAAAATGTTTTAATGTCAGGTAAAAACAGGGATTAAAAAGTATGATATCTGCAGTGTTGTAACTGGGAACACAAAGACTCCATCGTCAAGTCTAATTTAAGTGACGATTTTAAACGGCATTTCATAATTTTGTGCGTAAGAAAAATGTTTTACTATAATGAACTATTTCTAGATGCTCCTCTCCAACGGCATGCGTCAGTTGGCGCTGGACGAGGGCGGTTGGCTGCGACCCGTCATGTTCGACCCCAGCTCGCGCATCGCCCGCGACACCGCGTGCCAGATGGTCAAGTCCTTGTGCGACTCGTATGAAAGAACTAAGGCGGTAGGTTTACATTTAATTCGATTTTTAATATAAAATTTTAGAAGAATTACTACTACAGATAATAAATTTCACTTGCAGGTCCTAATTTTATTGACAAGCTTCTTACCCGAAGTTGGCAAGGCAGGAGAGGCGAGTGAGCAATTCCTGCAATTATATCAAAGTATGTTCGATTATATTTTTACCTTTAAAACTTATTATATATAACATTTGACACACATTTGAACAATGAACTAAAATTTATATTTTCTTGCAGGTCTGGCGTCCGAAGCGCCTTGGAAACAATTCCTAGCGCTACGTGGAGTGCTGCAACAAATTGCCGACTTGATGACTAAAGAGATTGACCAACTGCATCGTCTTGAAGAAACTACATTAACTTCAGACCTCGCCCAAGGTATCTCGCCTCGCACAATATTTGATTTTAATACATAAGATACATACATAGATTTATTATATTAACACAGACAAAGTTTAGTTAATTTCTTGGTTGAATTAAATCGAGTTTTTTTTTCTTTTATTATTGGTAATATAAAAATATATTAAATTTCCAGGTTATGCTCTAAAACGTCTGACGGAACTGTTAGCAATGTTCCTAGAAGAGCCCGGCGCCCGTCGCACGTACAAAGGTCGCCTAGTGGGCGCGGTGCTCGGTGGATATTTGTCGTTGCGCCGTCTCGTCGTACAACGCACACGACTTACTGATGACACTCAAGAAAAATTGTTGGAACTGCTAGAGGAGATGACTACGGGTATGTCTATTGAAACAATGTATGATTTATTTTTTGTAACTTCAGAATCAAATCTAGGACCTTAAATTATATTGAATCAATTTTTCAACAAATTTAATTCATTTTGACAAAATTCAATGCATTTTGTTGTTGAATAAATGTTTAGTTTTTTTTGCACCTAATTTGTACACATTATAATATTTATTAAGAGTCAATGATTTAAATACAGGTACTGAAGCCGAAACAGCAGAGTTCATGGCGGTATGCATTGAAACAGTACAAAAGTACCCACTGCAAGATTACCGCACACCAGTATTCATTTTCGAGCGCCTTTGCTCTATCATCTATCCAGAAGAGAACGACGTGGGCGAGTTCTTCCTAACTCTTGAAAAGGATCCACAGCAGGAGGACTTCTTACAGGTATACTGTTAAAATGAATAAGTTAGTCTTCCGCTTAACTTCATAATAGAAATAATGTAACAAAAACAAATTTTAGTTCTAATACATATTATTTAGCAACATTGTAGTTTTAATATAATATTTTTGATGATTATTTATATAAATTAAGACATTGTCATCTACTTACTACAGGGTCGTATGTTGGGCAACCCATACTCATCTCTAGAACCCGGCATGGGTCCGCTCATGCGAGACGTGAAAAACAAGATCTGTACTGACTGCGAACTAGTGGCCCTGCTGGAAGACGACAATGGAATGGAGTTGCTTGTGTGCAACAAAATAATGTCACTTGACTTACCTGTGAAGGAAGTGTACAAAAAGGTATGTATCTTCTTTCTATTAAATAACTTTCAGAAAATAAAAAGTTTTGAATACTATTTTTTCTTTTATTTTATAATTTTAGGTTTGGTGTACGTCTGGCGAAGGTGTAGATGCGATGCGAGTAGTATACCGTATGCGAGGCTTACTCGGTGACGCCACAGAAGAATTTGTGGAGACGTTGAGTCAAACCAATGCCGAGACTGTGGACGATGAGCAAGTCTATCGCATGGCTAATGTGCTGGCTGACTGCGGTAAATAACATAATCGACAACAGTAAACTAGTATATACAATTAATAATTAGATTTGTCTTATATTTCTAATTGCGTTGTTAATGGTGTAAATTATATTGTTAAATTAATATTTTTTGTATTTAGGTTGATTATGCCTTATCGATCTTTATCTTCAGTAATTTTTACAAGAAATAGAAAATAATAATATTAATAATACAATATAATAGATTTGAAAACAATAATTGAATTTTTACACATTGAATTGTCCACAGGTGGTCTGGAGGTGATGCTGCAGCGGCTGGCGGCGATAGGTCGCGTGGGCGGCGCGCGCGCGCTGGCGGGCACGCTGCTGCGGCTGCTGGCGCTGTGCGCGCGCGTGCGGCGCTGCGTGCGCGTGCTCACGCGGCCCGAGGCGCGCGCGCTGCCCGTGCTGCTGCACGCGCTCAGCCTCGCCGCCGCCGACGAGCGCGACATGCCGCGCTCGCCCCTCGTCTACCAGCTGCTTGAGGTACATATATCACTATGTGGGAAGTTCCGAATTACATTTTTGTACACATTTTTTAACCTTTACATAACTTTGTGTGAGAAGGCTTTGTTGCGTGAAACTTTTTGAGACCAGAGGACAGACTAAAGGGTAATTTTTGTCAGTTTTACAAACAAAACCAAATAAATTAATAAACCATTAAACTTAATATCAAAAAATATATCATTATTATTTTTGGTTTCATACAGTATATAATTAATTATTATTATTTCTATTATAGATTATGGAACGTATACTATCCGTCGCTGCAAGTGACAGTCTCGAGTCCTTCCTCCAATTCTCCTTAACATTTGGTGGACCAGAACATGTACAAGCTCTTCTCAACTGTACTGAATGCCCAGGTACTATACTTATTGTCAATTTAAACAAAAATTAATATATATTTTTGAAATTATTCGCATTATAATAAAATACCTATGTAACTTTAAATAGGTATCCGCAACAACTCTGTCGCTCTGGGGCACCTAACACGCGTACTCGCCGCACTCGTGTACGGCAACGATCTCAAGATGGCGATGTTAGTGGACCACTTCAAGCCGGTACTAGACTTCGTTCTACTCGACTCGGAGCAATTCGGCGAAGAGGAGTTCTGCATGGAGCTGTTCTGCGTTCTTTGCGCCAATATAGAGAGGAACTCTATCGGAGGCACGCTCAAAGACTATCTGATATCTTTGGGTGTGGTTCGTGACGCTCTGGATTATATTGTGGTGAGTGAAGAATATTATATTGCTCAGTGGTCGATATTCTACTCTTCATTGATAATAATTCCTTTTAGCTAGTAAACCAAAAAAAAAATCACTTGACAAACACAAGAGAAAAAGTAAAGTGTTTTATCTTGGTTTATTTATATGCATACAGGTTTTAAAAGTAGGGATGTTACGGAGCTTCGACTCCGGTTCCGTTAAGTCGGAACTTCCGATTATTATTACACCTTCGGTTCCGACTTCGGCTCCGACACTTTTAAATCGAAGGTTTTAATCGGAGGTCGAAGCATGACATAGCGGCGGCGGCGGCCTGTGTCGACTGTTATGAACAGGTTTTATAATTGAAAATTGAAATCAAAAAAATTTGACTAAATAATGTTTTATTTGTCCTTAAATAAAAATTCTCTTTCATGCCACCACTTCTGAATTCTGATCCTGCCTCTGACTCCGATTCCGACTCCGATAAAGCAAATTTAAAAACTCCGACTCCGCCTTCGGTTCCGATAAAACTACCTTCGTTACATCCCTATTTAAAAGTTAACAAAGAGCAAAGTAGTTCTTACTTATCTTTAAAAATAAATATTAGTTAAAAATAAATTTAATCTACTATTCAAATTTATAGTTTGTACAGCTAAAGATAATGCAATTGCAATATCGTATTCATTATTAAATTCACAGAAAAACGCCCCTTGCGTAAAGCCGACGCTTGTGTGCACGGACTCGGACGAACTGAAAGAGTTTATCAGCCGCCCCGCGCTCAAGTACATTCTGCGCTTCCTCACTGGACTGGCTGCTGATCATGAGCCTACGCAGGTGAGCAATCATTATAATAATACAATTTGATGAAAATAGCTCATTTTATTCACTACGAGTGACGCCTTCTCTCCTTCTTCTTGATCTAGATACGTTATAACAGTTAGTATAGATTTCTAGAAATAAGATATTTTCTTCTTCTTCTATTTTCTTGACCCAGATAACCAGCTATCATCATACCATATTACATCAAAATCTGTCCAGTACTTTTTGTGATGCGTTCACATTCACACAGATGATAGACAGACGAAAATTCTAAAAACTATAGATTCTGCTTTTACACCTTTAATAATGACTATTTCAATTAGATTTTTCAAAAAATATTCAACACACAGATTCGTGTAAATTAGAATTTTACTATATTACGTGTAGATATTCTTCTATGATGATAAGATTAGTACATTTGCATGAATTTAAAACTATTAATATGTTTCAGTGATAAAATTAAAAATTGTATTTAAACATTAAAAAACAAATCTTTTGATAGATGTTGGTATGCGAAAAAGTTATACCAATCGTACATCGTCTGGAACAAGTATCGTCCGGTGAACACGTGGGCTCCCTCGCGGAGAACTTGCTGGAGGCGCTGCGCTCTCAACCGCAATGCGCCGCTAAAGTCCAACAAGTTCGAGATTTTACGAGACAAGTAAGTTGTATTTTCATAGATACTAATTAAATTGTTACATTCTCTCTTTAAATCATCATTGATTTAAAAAAAACCATTGTGACTGATAATTATATTTTAAAATTTAAATAGATATTAATTATTGTATTGCAATATTGTAATCAAGTATTATTTTAACAGGGCAACTGTTGAGTTTCTCACTGGCTCTTCTTCCTTACAGATTTACATACTTTTTAATTGTCCATTCATTTTTTTACGTAACATTATCACTACTGTTATTCTTAAAAAATAATGTATTTGTAATAAAATATTGAATCATGTAGGAAAAGAAGCGGCTAGCGATGGCGGTGCGCGAGCGGCAGCTGGGCGCGCTGGGCATGCGCAGCAACGAGCGCGGGCAGGTGACGGCGCAGTGCAGCCTCACGCAGCAGGTGGCCGACCTGGCCGAGGAGGCGGGCGCCGTCTGCTGCATCTGCCGCGAGGGGTACAAGTACCAGCCCACTAAGGTGCGGGTTGAAAATAAATCATAATTTTAATACTCTTTTCGTACACGTTATAACCAATTTCAACTTCAATTCCAATTCTAGTATTTCAACGTAATGAAATTAAATTCTATCTAATATTAGACTTGCAAAAGCATTTTTGTGTATGGTACGTCTCAATCGCAACTGTTCAGAAATTATTCTAAATTCATCAACAGTCAGCGGATAAAAATATTTTAATATATTCTAGAACGATTTTGGGAATAATTATAAAAAATTTGCACAAATAATTAACTGAATAATATTTTTGGTCATTTATTGTCAAGTTTAATAACTAACCTAACCTAACCCTACTATTGATATCGTCTCGGATTTGTGTGACGTAAGCTGCATACTGGGATTTGAATGCCAACTTAATTAATGAACCTATGGAATCTGTTCAGGTGCTCGGCATTTACACGTTTACGAAGCGCTGTCCGGTGGAGGAGTTCGAGGTGCGCGCGCGCAAGACGCTGGGCTACACCACGGTGTCGCACTACAACATTGTGCACGTGGAGTGCCACATGGCTGCGGTCCGGCTCGCGCGTGCCAGGTTATTTATAGTTTCTGAAATATTTTTGATATCAATGTAATAAATAAAGCAAAATATAAATGTTTTATAACTACATAAAAAAAACAAATACATAGTTGTCTTTCTAAAAAAATACTATTCACAGGGATGAGTGGGAAAGTGCTGCACTGCAAAATGCATCAACACGATGCAACGGACTTCTGCCTCTGTGGGGACCACACGTACCAGAATCGGCATTTGCGTCTTGCCTTGCGAGACACACTACCTATCTACAGGTAATAAATGAAAATAATCACATTCGAAATATTGGTTTATTAAATAATATTGCAATCGATTATTGAATGCTTGGCAGATAATTTTAGAATGGTTTATTGTTAATACAGTCTAAATTATGTAGAATATCACAAGTGATTATTTCTATTGCTTTAAGGCGCTAAAAATGATAATAATCAAAATAGCGTGCTTCATAATTGCCACCATGCGAATGAAAAATTTATTCATGCATAGTGTCATAACTAATAAGATGGCATAGAACCCTTCGTGTGCAAGTCCGATAAGAATTAAAACCATCTTTAAATGTCTCCCAGGAGTGCACGGGCCACCGCGACATCGGGCACGGCTGCACGGTGCACGACCTGAAGCTGCTGCTGGTGCGGTTCGCGCGCGGCCGCACCTTCCACGACGACACCGGCGGCGGCGGCCCGCTCTCCAACATGCAGCTCGTGCCCGCGCTCGTGCACATGGCGCTATATGTTATCAATACGTATGTATACATTTAAATATATTTTTTATTTTATTTTTTTAAATTTTTTTGCAGGTTAAGATTTAGGGTAAAGTGGTTTTGGTTTTTTTTTGTATGGATGTTGAGTGAACTGCGAGTTGCTTTGTTAACTTGTAGCTTTTTCAATAATTATACTTTCTGAGATTTAAATCAAGTGACCTTGATTGGTCTTTATGTTATCACTACTAATATATTTGTATTGGCTCTCAGGACCCGTGTAGCTGGGCGCGAGGTGTCGGGGCTGGAGACGAGCCTGGCGTGGGCGCCGGCGCGCGTGCTGGAGTCCGCGCACGACGCAGAGGGCCCGCTCTACTACCTCACGCTCATGCTTCTACTCTATCCGCATGCAAAGTAAGTTACTCATTTTTTACTCAAAATCTCAGACTATTCATAAGGAAGACACCAAACAGTTTTATCAGAAAAATGAGATCATTATTTAAGATCTCAAATTATGTGGATTTTGACTGTGCTGGTTTTATTTCTATAATCCCTATCACTTTTGCAATCCTAATAAAAATAGAATAAACTTTTTTGAAAAATTACATTCTCAATTTTATCCTGCCTGTACAAACCAACAGATGGCGCTCCCTCCGCGTGGAGATGCTGAAGCGTGTGCTGGTGATAGCGCACGTGCGCGCCCTGGCGCCCGGCGGGCCCGCGGTGCGCGCGCTGGCGGCGGGGCAGCGCGCGCCGCGCCCGTGGCCCGACTACAAGCCCTACGCCATGTTTGTGGCGCTGCTGCACCAGCTGTACACTGTCATGTTTAAGGTACGAGAACTGCTGTTTGTTACTTACTGTGTTGTATGTTATGTAGGGTTCCGTACATCAAAGGAAAAAGGGAAATCTTCATAAGTCCTGTTCGTTGCCATCTATCTGAAATCTGTCCGATTCTTTTTGTCAGGAGCGCGTGGGCGTAACAATG
This sequence comes from Boloria euphrosyne, assembly GCA_951802675.2. NCBI lineage: Eukaryota > Metazoa > Arthropoda > Insecta > Lepidoptera > Nymphalidae > Boloria > Boloria euphrosyne. The sequence goes on from OX637871.1 coordinate 12,542,920, forward strand.
TAGCAATCCCTTGGAAATCAGACTGAATCTATTGGTAAGACTGTATATTTTGAAAAGGGATTCAAAAGTATAGGATTATATCGCGTGTACAAATATAGGAAAGATCCATAAATTTGCGCATTTTTTACATATTTTTTTTGTAGTATTATTTTAATGTTGCTACGAAATTATTGATGTTCGAAGGGAACTCGGGGTTGGGTTTAGAATCGTTTGGCAGGAGTTGGTGGTTGAAATTTATATATTTGATAGAGGTATATTCACTGATCACAATAATAATAATCACAACAGAAGGTAATTCATATTTTTAGAGAAAATTAAATAAAAAATTAACGGCCATTTTAACCTCTTAAACGTAATATTATCACTGTTAGAGTAGGATAACAAATGTGATTTCGTATATGTTAGACAAGGTCGTACGATTATTATGTCAAAAAAAATGTTTTATCTATGTTAAATGGCGTAAAATTTAGTTCCGCTTTTCTTTCGATTTGTGTGAATGTGTTTTTATTGTAAAATATTAATAGTGTTGTATGGTGATTTTTTTCTTTCAATCTGGATAACATAGGTTCAGTAGGTTAATCCTTAGAATTTTTAGTTCTTTCTAGGTGGGTTAGGTTAGGTTAGATATATGACCACAACGCACGAGCCGAGCGAAGCGTGCCGCGGCAGCGGCCGGCGAGTGCTATTTTCAAAATCTATTTACTCAGGAAAAATGAATTACCTTGTAATGGGAGTTATATAGGGATAATAGGGAGCATCCCCTCTTTACCTCCCTCACCTACCACCACCATCGTCCTGCCAAACGATTCTAAACCGCAACCGGAACTCGCACTTTTCTAAATTTTTGTACAGTATGAATTGATAATGTTTTGACTTCTTTTTTTTTTCAATAATTTTGTGTGAAATTAAGATTTTTATCTCACAAATTCTAAAAAAATCGTTATGTGACTATTTAAATATTAACTTACTTGGATAATTCCTTTGAATGCTTAAGAACAGATAATATTCTCATGTTATCCATTTCTGAAGTACATCGCTATAAGATTTATTCAGATTGTGCGCAGAATGTCGTAACTAGACATTACTATTTCTAAAATACTGTACCAAAATTTTAAATACCACAACAAGAACTAACTTACTTTATATCTACAGAACGTGAACGCAACAACAGTGGAGCAATGGCCGGTGAAGCTGGCGGAGTACATCCGCCACAACGACGAAGCCAACGCCAAAGCAGCGGAGCGCATCGTTACCTCCCTCACCGACGAGCTGCTGCCGTGCGCCTCCTTCGCGGAGTTCTGCGACGCGGCCGGCCTCCTCGAAGACATACCAGACCCTGACGCCTTCCTCCAAGCACTGTTAGATGAGCAACCTTGAGATAGGCCTTTCGCGCCCTATTGCCTCAGCTACAACGGGTGCATGACCTGTTGATACGGCGCTAGTGTGTGAACTCCAAATCCAGTGACCTTTAAAATATTCGCGTTTCCCTATTTATTCTATATTCCTGTATCACTAGCACTTTCATGTATCCTGTTTGGCTTCAATAAAATTTTCGCTTCAATTGGTGTTTTATTATAATTTACATTTTATGGTTAAGATATAGCTGCATAATTTTCTACTTGAATGCTCACTAGGTATTTTGCTCCTATAAGGCATAGGCAAGGCTTACGTTAGAAGTTTAAATTACGATGTTTTTAAATTGCATGAGGGATTGGTCAAATCTATAAATATCCATAATATATTTTCCCGTGGCTCTATTCCATCAGTAATTTGTTAACAAAAAATCGTATTTAGTATTTCCTAAAAAATTGTGTCGATTTTGAATTTCACTCGCAATCAGATCTGTTAGGTAGGCGTAGATAAATAAATAAAACTATAAATTATAAGACAATCAAACTGTACGTAGTTCAAGATGAATCAAATATTTGCATTTAAAATACGAGCTAAATCGACAGCTTTGAAAGGGCAAATAGAGCAAATCTTATACGCGTTTTTCGGTTGCTGCTATAAAATTTAAAATGGATGTGTGAACGAACAAAATTACTAAACAATGTAAATAAATATTTTTTTTCTCCATAAATAAAGTAATATAATAATAGCCTATGTAGGTATATAGTACCATAGGTATATAGTACCCAAACTTAAAGCGAAAACAAAATAGTAGAAGTTTATTTGGGTATGCCATGTGCGTAGATGTAACTGCACTCTCCATTATTTATCGCCAATATAATCGTGACATTTTTAAATTGAAAATTCATTTGTACACTTTTTTTTATCATTTACATAGATATAACACGTTTTTACTAAATCAATTATGTAGTTATATACTGTACTTTTAGTTATATACTGTACATTTTTGTCTCTCTATTCCGGCTCTCCTATCTCTGAATTTGGCGGGAGTTTTACTCAGTGATAGCTGATGTCATAAGGTAAAAAAAGCCTTTCATTTTGTAAAAGAAAAAACCGTACTCAACGTAACCGGACAGAAAAGAGTCGCTGATATATCAAATCTTTCAAATATTTAGAGCATTATTTTTTTCCAGCCCACGACAGTCGTAGGCAACAATGCTGAATGACCTTTACATAAGCAATACATTTTTCATTTGTGCAAACAGAGTTAATATACCGGTAAACACAAAACTACCTGTTTGTAAAAATATTAAAGTATATCACATTGAGTTATTATTACTACGTATAGAGTGGGCGCCTCAACTAGATTTATTCAAACACCTGTATAGGCCGATCGGCATATACGCGTTTAGTCTGTGCCGAGCGGCTGCGGTAGCTTGACGCATTGGAGTAAAAATTATTACGTCTAAATATGCCGTCACGTGTAGTGAGGTACTGTACAAACCGTTCAGGAAAATCAAATAAAAGTCAAGGAGTGACTTTTCACGCGTAAGCTTACTGCATTTTCGTTTAATCACGCTTAGATTAATAATTTTGTATAATTTTAAAGTCATGCCGACGCGCCATGCGGCGGCGGCCATGATTGTTGAAATCAAAGAGTAAAAAAAAGGTCTACGCAGAAGTGGCAATATCGAGTTGCTATGTTAATTAATACAGATAATGAAATTATTTTGTAGTTCCCTATCAGATAAAACATTTTATATTATTATATATATACTTTTTTATTAAGCTATTGCATAGCTTCTATCGCGGGCTTTGAGCGCGGCGACCGAATCAAGAAATTCCGTAACGAAAAAACCTATTACCTAACACCAATAAGGTTTAAATAATGAGGTCCATTTTCAAATCCAAGATGGCAGACATCCGGTTTTTTTTATATAATGACATTGGTATCATTTTCGAGGTTTCTCGGGGTGCTGATTGCGAAAATGAGGTCCATTTTCAAATCCAAGATGGCGGACATCCGGTTTTTTTTCATACTGCATAAATAAAATAAATAATTATAATTGCATAAGTTGATAAAAACAGCTATGCAATAGCTTTACCGCGGCAGTCTCCGAGTGCCACACGGTTTTTCCGCACCCCGCACCCCGTGAAACCTCGAAAATGACACCCATGTCATTATTGAAAAAAAATCCGGATGTCCGCCATCTTGGATTTGAAAATGGACCTCATTTTCGCAATCAGCACCCCGAGAAACCTCGAAAATGACACCCATGTCATTATTGAAAAAAATCCGGATGTCCGCCATCTTGGATTTGAAAATGGACCTCATTTTCGCAATCAGCACCCCGAGAAACCTCGAAAATGACACCCATGTCATTATTGAAAAAAATCCGGATGTCCGCCATCTTGGATTTGAAAATGGACCTAATTTTCGCAATCAGCGCCCCTTGAAACCTCGAAAATGACACCCATGTCATTATTGAAAAAAAACCGGATGTCCGCCATCTTGGATTTGAAAATGGTCCTCATTTTCGCAATCAGCACCCCGAGAAACCTTGAAAATGACACCCATGTCATTATTGAAAAAAAACCGGATGTCCGCCATCTTGGATTTGAAAATGGTCCTCATTTTCGCAATCAGCACCCCGAGAAACCTCGAAAATGACACCCATGTCATTATTTAAAAAAACCGAATGTCGGCCATCTTGGATTTGAAAATGGACCTCATTTTCGCAATTAGCACCCCGAGAAACCTCGAAAATGACACCCATGTCTTTATTTAAAAAAAAACCGGATGTCCGCCATCTTGGATTAGAAAATTGTCCTCATTTTCGCAACCAGCAACCCCGAGAAACCTCGAAAATGAGACCCATGTCATTATTAAAAAAAAAAAATTTAGGATCTTGTGGCTCAGTGGATGTAAAGTGGGTTATAGGTTCGATACAATTACAGAATATAAAACCTTATTGGTGTTAGGTTTTTTCGTTACGGAATTTCTCGATTCGGTCGCCGCGCTCAAAGCCCGCGATAGAATCTATGCAATAGCTTAAAAAGTAATTGTAATTAAAATAATTAGTTGTATGCTCATTAGGCAGAATATAAACAAAGTGTCCGTGTCCCTTCTGCATAGTAATCTATGATGCGGTCGCCTCCTCCCCCGCGCCCCGGGCGGCCGCTAGTGGCGAACAGATTTTGTTCGCGGCGTCTACTCTAGTAATAATAACTCAATGGTATATCATGATAGTACACCCAAAAATTTTCAAAATGCAAAAACAAAATGGCATAAGCAATAACCCTTATGCTATTGCCAATTATTTACATGACCTTTTTATACTGAAATAACATATTATATCACATGTAGAGCAATATTTTTTACCAGTCTACGGCTACAAACAATGCTGAACCTGACCTTGACTCGTGCGACACATTTTTAATAAGACCAGAGTTGCGCAGCGCAAGTGATATGTCACGGATGATTAGAGCGCGGCAGTCACGACTCTTGCACAAGCATCTGTGAAGATTGTGAGACGTCGTGATGAGAGATAATGTTTCGATAACTATTCTTATATTAAATAATGAATTGGGTCTAGGTGAATCTGACTTTTCTATGTTTTGTTTGGTAGAGCTTTGTAACCGACTATGGGCTTTTATTGTTTGTTAAACTTGTCTTCAAAAGGACCTGCAAATATGCATTCCCTGTATTGACTATTACTAATTACTTTTTCCATATATTGACAGAAGACAGCTTAGAATAAGAGTTTCTGGGTCAGGCCAAGCTTTTTTGATATTCTTAGTAAGTACCTCGAAATTGGTAAGTTGACTGTTTTATTCCAGTGCCTTGAAGAACACGTAAAGCCATGGGTCCTGCGCCTTAATTCTCATCATTGTGGCGAAGTGTATTAAATGGAGAGTGTAGCTACTCGTGTCTGCGTGTAGGTACACTTGTTCACTATAATACGTTCTGCGCATTTGGCTACACTCGGTGAAATTGGTCGCAGTGACCGAAATAGGTCAGGAGGGCATTAAATTGATTTTTTCCGACTAGCGTCAATCATTCTATTTGTAAAATATTTTTTTAAATGGTTAAATTTCTATAGTACGTAATATTTCAGTTTCTTTATAAATTGGGCACATACAGCAATTTTTAAATAATCTATTAAATGTACCTATGTAATGTCTTGAAACATACTTTTAAATTGCATAAAAATGACGTCCGAAAAATATACCAAAGAAAAGTCGATAGATGAGACAGTGGACTTTATTTTTATAATTGAATGATCTGATTGCTAAATAATAGTTAAGAAATTAACAGTTACTTTTGAGTACCTACAGTACCTATATATATCTTCTTGTATAACTAATAATAGAAACAGCACCTTAAACAACTATTATTATGCGTGTATGGATTGCCTCAATCGCGATTACACTTGTAAATGAGACATTCTCATTAATTACATACTAGTCATCTAGGTTAGGACTATGTGGGTAGATTATGACAGCTGGCACTGCATAATGCATGTCTTCATAGGATTTTAATAACATTAGCAGATATATTATCAGTAGTAGAGTAGTGTTGTGGTAGTGTGTAGGTACTTTATGGAAAATAAATAAAATATGTTGGGACGTTATTACAACAGCGCCATCTAGTTCCGTGGTAAGCTGCGAGGCTTGTACCAGATAGTTGATAGACTACACATATAAGTTTTAAATACATACATATTATAAATATAAACACCCATAACTGGTGTACAAACATTGTTCCTCAACAAATGAATACCCTCAGCGGGACTCGAACCCGTGACCGCTGGCGCTGAAAGTAGGGTAGGTAGTAGTATGGTAGTGACCATTGCGCCAAACGTGTGGTCTTGGTTGAAAATGTATAAAATTTGCAAAATTCGGAGAAGGACATTCTTATATTTGTACTTATAAGGGTTTCTTTTTGATTTCAAAATTTAATATCAAGCAAAAAGCTAAGAACTTAATATTTTATAAGACAGACACGTCTACACGTCTTTTATTGTGTGACGTCACAGTCAAAGACACACTTGGTCCTAATTAGAGATAGATTATAAATTAAGTATTTTGCTTTGCTTGAGCTTTAGGATGTGTTTGTGTGTGTATAAAATATAACATCTAACTCTTTTTTACTTTACAATTTACTGTACTACTACTGTTGAGCTCAAGATCTGACTCTCAAACCCAAGTTCAATGTATGCTTTGTGCACAGATTCATAAAAAATACGTTTCGAACGTACCTTTTTCATCCTTTTGATGTCGGTTAAAAAAAACTACTCGTATATTTAGCAATAGTGTATATTTCGTATTTAATATGTAGTGAGTTATGTCCACGTGCTTATACTTTATACCTACCAAATGTAGACATTTACAGTAGACAGTAGGCACACGGGAAATATTCCATTATACTTAACTTACATTTTATTCACATAAATAGGCTTAATACTCTTGTAATTTCTATATTACATTATTCTAGACATAATTTATCTTATTCGTGGTATTTCGTCATAAAAGCCAATATGGCGTAGATAGGTAGGTATATCATGCATATAAAAAGTAATAATTTCATTGTATACACACATATACTCGTATTCAATAAAAGAAAGTTGAAATACGAATCTCAAATTTCAATCGTAGCAAATATTCGACTTTGGATATAATAATAAGTTTATATAATTAAACAAATGTATAAGCCCATCAATAAATCTTATAATTAATTCTAGGATTATATATAACAAAGTTTTAATAAGTTTCTATCAATGAGCTTATAGAGCAGTCTCTAGTGTAAGGGTACCAACTGTATAATAAAATATAATAATATTTCTTGTAATATGTACCATATTGTAAAAACCAAATTAGTGCTTATTATACTTAGATCTTTCTGGTTTTTATTACACAAGAGACAATTAAGGCACATTTTGAACATGCGAGTAACTTATAAATCGTATGAACCGCTGTCTCCGGTCTTGCCGATGCGGAGCACGAACCTGTAGACGAGGCCGGCGGCCACACCGCCGACGATCGGGCCAACCCAATATACCTGAAAATAATTATTGTATTATAATGTGTTGGTTATATAATTAATATTATTGTATTAATAAAGTCTTCTAGTCTTCTGTTAATAATAGGCCAGAACAGCGGCAAAACACTTGTTGGATGACACAGGAAATTCCTATTTGTAATATAAGGTAATAAGCAATAACTATTATAAAAATTTGCTGCAAATAATAAGGAAAAAGAGGTAGATAAGGTCTGATTGAAAAGTTTTTAAAACTATGAAATTGATTGAAAAAAGGCGTAATCACTGATCTCTGCATATAAAATGCTTTGTCCTGAACGACGCACTGCCTAAGCGGCTGCTCTTAGAGCCGTGAAACTTGGAGGATGTATTCTTTGGCATCTGATAAAAAAGGATTTATCCGAAATTCTACCCCTAAGAGGTGTACAGAATTGATGGAAGACGTGTTTTGTATTTTATTGAAGCTCATCGTCTAACGTGGTTAAAAAGGATTAGGTAGTTATTTTGGGGGTGATTTACATCGAAGTTGACGTCAATACTCCTTAGTGCTTTTGATTTAAATTACATTTTATCTTGCTACATGTTTGAAACCTCAATACATTTAAAACAACATCTTAGCTAATCGATGTGCGCGTTCATACGAAAAGTACTGAACGGATTTAAACTAACCTTTAAGTGTTGTGCTAGATTTAGACTGCCTAAAAGATATACAATTAGGAACTACAGTAAAATATTTTATTCTCACAGGCAAACACAATTACTGGCTCTACAGAGTAGTCCTCATAAAAGAGGGGTGGATCTTTTAAATGGGGAATCAATCTTTGGCATAAAGTCAAAGATATTTTTCGTTCGTTAAGAGCGTGCGAAGCTGCGGGTTCCGCTTGTCTTAAATATAACACATTACATTTCTTTAACCATTTCTAAGAGAGTGGTTTTAAAGAGCAATATTAAATATTTAGTTTGCGTGGAAAAATAATTCGTAACACTTAAGGTCGCTAACAATTACGACCTTCCAAATTATTTGCTGACAAACTAAACGTAATGGTATAAACTAACACGTATCTATTGATATGTTTATTGATATATTTTAATATATTATTTCATATCGATTTAGAGGATTTTTTTTGCTCTAGCACTAATTAACACGACATGTTTTATAAAAATTGAATAATTTAGAATGTTGAATTACAATTTACACAAAAGCTAAAAAGCTAAAAGCCACTATTTTTCAAAAATATCAAAAACTATTACACAAATTAGAAGGCGTAACTTTAACTCTCAAGGCGTCAACTTTACTTATTTTGCTATTACTAAAATACTTAATGTGAATAGAAACTATAGAAAAGTTACATTATTACTATGCACCTTCTTTTAAACTAATTTACCAAACGATACCGTTTCAAAATCAAGTTTTGAAAAGGTCACAAGTGTTTTTAATATCATTCTAGAGAAGTTGTGAAGTGAATTGTAAAATATATACCTTGTTTGACTATTTCCGGGGTCTTTTATACATTCTAAATATTTTTTGTTACTTTATGTAGAATTATCAGGGAAAGGTAAGGTAAGGATTTACGAGTAGGTATGTTACAAAAAACTACAATCGTTAACACCGGATAGACATTGTAGAGCTGACGTTCACATAATTACGTACGTATAGCTCTACACTCGGGTCATTTTATCATGTGATGCGGTGAAAGTCTCATCAGTAATGGGTTTTATATTAGATATGCTGGATACGTTGACTTTATAAGCTGCATTTATAATCTTGAAGCACAAGCTCACGTAACTACGATAATTTACTGGTTTCTATATTGCTCAAGTAAAATTTTAATAATTTGATTATTGAATTATTCAATTAATTATAAAGTTATTGAAAATTCGAGTTCCTTTAATAGTTTCAATTTAGTTTTTATATATAGGTATGTAAATTTACATTTACTGACTTTTGTTACAAAAAAGTATAAAATTTTATGCCCTGAAGTGTTCTTGCTGCTTACTGAATCATATGTAATCGTGTAATCATATTTATTCTATTTACTTTTAATATTATCGTCCTTTACCGATCTAGGGTAGGCAACTTTAATTGGCGTAGAGCCAGCTGCAACGACGCTTTCTACATTGATATATGCCTAGAAACGGAAACGAGAGAAAGGCGTAAGGAAGTGCAGTTGCACTTACAATTTTAACAGGTCATTGATTTATTTAATAACCGGCTTAAATTGTTTTTGACGATCTTATTCATACATTTAATATCTTAGTAAAAACTTTTACGTTCAAGCAAACTAATTCGCAGGATATTTGTGTCATCTATTACTGAAAGTTAGCATACCACTGTAATAATGTTAAAAATGGTGATTCGTTAAAATCAAAATTTACTCTAAAATGACACTTTTTACTTCTTTCGGATAGACATTTTACTTTACAAAGTTCCGAAACAAGTAAAATGTCAAATACACAAACAAATAATGTATGTATGTACGGTCTTGCAGGGTAAACTGCATGTAAATCCACAAATTTTTAACATTGTTTAATAATATATTAATCACACGTGTATATTACCCAGTGAGCAGTCCAGATGCCCATGACGAGGGCGGGGCCGAAGGAACGAGCCGGGTTCATGCTTGAACCGGAGAATGGTACCTGTGGAAAAAAATCATCAATTTTTATACAATCGAGTTTTGCGTGGCGTTTTTAAATATTTCTATATTAATATGCGTATTTATTATAATTACAGTCATAATCATCTCATAATATATTTTTGATATACATAGTTAAGTAGCCAAAGGTTGTTTGATTTTCAATTAAGATTTGAGATATACATTTAAAACTATTCTGTAGTAATATTGAAGTTTCAAATAAAATAAGTTTCATGACAGGACTTATTGTAATATGTATGTATTTTTTTATTAAATTTATTTATTCAAAGACAAAAATATCGAAACTAATGAGATTTTCACAACTTGACTTGAGGTTGACTTAGATCTTGGCATTATAGTATCGTAAAGATTGTTATATGATAATTGACAAGTGGAATATAAGTATTATTTTATTGATTGTATGTAAAAACCCTAATTCCATAAAAAAACTTAACTATTGATAAAATAAAACCTAAGCTTACCTACCCAATATAGCTATAGTGTCTCATAATAATGTTGTCGTAATAATATTGTCATGACATAAACGTACAGTGCGTGACTGCAGAAACACAGTTGTATTTTCTATTCTTTTAACTCTCACAATTTGATGGAACGGTAATTTGGCTCTACCGATTACAAATAGCATGTGGGACTAACGCAGGAATTAACACATTGCAAACCTACAAATTACGCACAGCTACTAGTTATTTCGTGACAAAAAACACAGTAATCATTTTGGAGCCATCTGAAACTAGACTAATGCAGCAGTGCTTTAGATAATGTTAGCGGGGATGATATATAGGAGATAATCACTGAATATACATCTTACATATTTGCACATGTTCACAATATAATAATGATACTTACACAGGCAGCGTGGCAAGCAGTGATGCTCAGGCCGATAGCGAGGGGCGCGGATCCCTTGAGGTCGTTGCGGCGCGCGTCGCACACGCCCTGCACCACTAGCACTAGCACGAACGTAATCAGAGCCTCCACTAATAGCGCCTAATTATTATAGAAAAAAATATATTTATTAGCTGAATTTGATTTGTCTATATGAACTACCCAAAAAGCCTTTATTTATTTTGAAGATTGTCTAAATATAAATCAGAAAAGATAAACCATCACGAAATATCGAATAATTCGTAGTAAGCAGACGTCCACTATCTACAAATTTTGTGACAGGGCCGGATTAAGGAAGTCTAAGGGCTCTCGCAAGATTGTATGAAAGTCCTTCATTTTTTGTGCTACAGACTTATATTTGGCGGGGTTACCAAATTTATAAATTCCAAAATGACAGTGAGTGTAAGATTCTACTTCTTTACAATGAACATATCAACGGATTTGATTGAAATTCAGAATGGAGAAAACTTGTTACCCGAACGCAGTCGCGGGTTAAACTAGTAATTACATAAAATTAGCTGGTGCTTGGTGAATAACTTGGTATATCATTCAGTATTCAAATTATATACCTGAGGCTCGGTCACGTTAGTTCCAGGTAGAGTCATTCCGAAAGATTGCACTCTATCTTCAGGAACAGCCAACTGCGAAACAACCACACCATTAATATTGTAATGTACTTACCAATTATGTCATAATATATTATTATATTTTAATGCTATTAAATATACGGAAAATGATAGATTTATGTACAAAATTCGTTAAAATTTGTTCGTTGAAGACTCGCGCATCTGGAATTCATTCCACCACAAAAATACTACTAATTTTATTTTTGCTATTCAATTTTGCTATTCGATTAATAAATCAAAATTCTATATTACGTTATGATCGAAACCGTTGATAAACTTTATATACACTTCGGTTTTCTAAATCTTATTAAGACTATTTTATGAATAGAAAAGATTATGTGAATTGTATAATATAGATCCTGCAATTTAAATCACATCATAAACAGTAAGAAGTACTTACTGTTTATAGTATTAATATAAATAATATGAAAGTAATAAGATTAAGAAGTACTAAAAGTATAAAAAAGTATTATATTTAAAATTAGATAATAATATTAAATATATAATAATAATTTTAAACAAGGACTTTGTTCTAAATAAAATAAGTTTTATTGATAAAATAATTAAACGTGAACATCGCAATAATGTAGTTTGATCAAATAATAAGCAAATCGTGATCTATTAAGTGGATGGTCTTTGCTTGCTCTTTGCAAGTAAAATGTCGCATCTGCTGCATCTCGACGCGAGGTCGCGCCGCGTAAATATTATTAATTGCGTCTTTATAATTAAGCGTACGCGCAACATTGAAGCATCAAAATTAAATACATAGTCGACTTTTAAACACGTCATTTTATTTTAACATTTAATTGACAGCCAATAATAATTTTTAATACTCAGTGTTAACCATTCATTTTCTCAAGAGTTTAATGAATGTAAGTTGTGAAATGTCAATATGAAATTATTCATCAAAACGTGCTATCGATCATAATGCTTAAATAACATCTTATTACAAATATTAAAATATTTTCAATCTATCAATGTTTACTTTGAATGTCCCTTACTAGTTTTTTCCAATGTTAAAATTTTAATATATTCAAAGCACTCGATGCAAAGGTATGAGTGACATAGGTTATATTGCTTGATAATGTGTCATATTATTTATTTATTTTTATAACGCAACATTTATGTAACAACTTAGACGTGATTAAGCACAATAATATTACAAGCTCGCACGCATTCAATGGGTTTATTGTATCCACAAACATCGATGTAGTTGCTGATTGCACATGTCATAGAGCATCGGCTTTAGCACGATTCATAAGCTGGTTCCCGAAGGTTGCTCTACTTGTCTCGTTATTCTTTATTCTTAGAGTCGTAGAGCATCAGTGTCAAGGCTAACAACACCTTTTCACACAACGACTAAAGTATTAACACATTTGATTCGAGCTTCATAAGGACATATAATGTTGTACTATTATCCTTATTAGGAAAGCACTCATTAATAATTGTGATTAATTATATGTAATTATAAAATGTATTTCTTTTTCAATGAAATATATAGAAAGTTAAGCTATAAATATATATAAACTTATCATGCTATCATCATCGTAACTCAGATTCAAACAAAGCCTATATACTTTTATGTAGAGCATTGTATATTATGTATTATAACTTAGATCTTTCGAGAAAAGTATATTGTTTTGTTTGCTAATAATAAAAGATGTATTAGTAAAATACTCACCCTAATGAAAGCCGCTCCAGCTGTGGCTCCTATGCATTGTACTACAATATAGAAGATCGCCTTCAACAGCTTAACATCGCCCGCCGCGAACAGCCCGCACGTAACCGCCGGGTTTATATGTCCGCCGGATACGTGTCCTATGCCCTAAAAAAACAAATAAAGTAACGTAATATATAACTAAACTATTAGTACAAATAAACAGCTAATAAATTAATCGAGTTCTACTGAAAAGTACATGCGAAATCTATTTACGTATCTACAATATACCTAATTGTTATAAATCACTCGATCGACATTTAACAAGCCTTCAGTATCGATAAAATAAGCCGTCAATAAATAACGAGTAAACTTTACTTTTAAGTTTATCGATTTAGTATGTTAAAAGTTCCATTAACTTAATAACTTTATTTACATATTGTAGCAGGGGAATCTTATAAAATGTAAATCTACAAATGTACTCGTATGATTCATATTATTTTGCGAAAACCATATATTCAAAGTTAGTTTAGACAAATAAATTAATTAGCTATAGGTATTATAAATCGATTTTAAATAGTAAAATATATTCATATTTCATATTTTACGAATGCTGAGTCTTCTACAAATAGGTATATAGAAATTAATTAATCTGTCAGTGTAAGTTACACGTGATTGAGCGATCATATATAGAGGTGCAGCCTGTGACCCATTATTGTAAATCGTGTCATAACTCATAGGTCAGGGCACAATAGATTGCTAACAAGACGTATCAAATGAAGCTGTATGTGAATACTTCTAATTCAATCGTAGGTAAAATCGCTTTTACTGTTGGTTCGATACGTATACAAATGTGTTTTGTGAAAATTATTAAATTGAAAACTGATTTAATTAATTATATTTTTAGTGTGTTTCTTTCAAAGTCATGATAATTGACACTTAATTACCGTATTTGGCATTAAGTGATCGTTATATTAAATATTACGAGGATCGGAAATCATAAAAGATTATTCACAATATTGTACCAGCATTGACCTTATCCAGCAATGCTATAACATTTATATAAATCATCCTCAATATGTCAATACTAAGAAATGCCAGAGAATTTTTGTAAAATCTTAATTAATAATGTTACAAATTATTGTATCGATTTGAAGTCTCGGCAATATAAATTTAAAACTAAAACTTTACACAGTACACTCGTTTCGCCTAACTGTTCACAATTTACATCGAGAGCATAATGTAATGTAATTTGCTTTAAGTGAATATATTAAAGATCAATGACACCGTGGAGGTGAGCGTTAGAGTAGCCGTGACACTGGAATACTGATTATATAATTTTTTTTTATAAATTAACTATTAAATTAATTTAGGTGGCAATTGAATAAGCGGAGTGAACCTTCATTTAATTATATTTTTATTTTTTACTTAACATGTACAACTAAGTTATATTAGAGCATCATAATAATTTGCTTAAGGTTGACCAGTGGCTCTCCTCGACTTTACTTTAGATTAAATCAATTAAAATGTTCCGTGAACGATTAAAAACGTTAATTGGCAATTACATTTACTAAGGGTCACTGCAAGGCTTATGAATCTTCAATAGTTCCGAGTTTTCATACTTCAAAGTTAAAGTCCATTAGAACTCAGTATGTAAATAAAACCAGAAAATGTATACAAATACAGATACAGTAACAAAAGTGAACTCTGTACTTTAAATATTTTTGTAAAACAACAAGTTTTACGTTTTGTGACAGAATAGACACTCTTGAAAATTCGTTGTCTTTCTGTATACCTGTATGCGTTTTACGCAAAAAGTGCAAAATCGCCTTGATAAGTTATTACTCAAGTTAACATTTAGAATACCTTATATTTCGGGAAAGGCTTTCGTTCCTCTATCGACTTTCCTTAGAAATGTATATGGATAACACTGATTAGCTAAACCTTATGATAAAGATATATATCAGAACCATGTATCTACTAGAAAGTTGCTATTCTAAAATGCAAGCGTAAAGAAGTAAGCGATAGGTAATTAAAACGTACGTAGACATACACCCGAGCGAAGCGAAGTAAAATCGCTAGTATCCTATAAATGAAAATGTCAATACATATTTTATTTTCAAATGATTGCGACAGATGTGAAAATTTATATCATCGTGTAAGACTTAAATCATAATCGAATGTAATAGGTTGCGTGTACCAAATATCGTAACGGTGCTCCCATGTGGTGCCATGCGTGCTAGTACCACCTAGTATGCCCCGCCTGCGGTCACCGTACGATCAAGGGCGCCTACAATCCCTAAGGTGACTATGGTGCAAGAGTTAAGGTAAAAATAAATTAAATAAATAATATATATATAGAATTATTTATGACACCGACGTTTTTAAATCTCTATATTTATTATGTCTTACATTTCCTCATTGCCCTCTTAACCGCAGTTACCAAATCCGCTTAATATATTCGTATCTATCGAACTTATATTCGTGAATAAGACTTCTGAAAGTAGTTAAGTTGATGAAAAATGCTCATTAACATGTAATGCTACAATAATAACGGAAATGGTTTCGAAATTGTAAGAAAAGTGTCGAATCTCTTTATAATTTCACAATTGATATATAAAAAGATATTATAATTATTATTTGAAAATATTAAAAACGCTGAAAGCGAACAACTTAACTTGAGTACCTACACCGGTAAGACACATTACACACGATTTAGCGCAGTGTCGGACTTCGCTCGCGCCGGATATATTAATCAGATTCTAGTAAACTAACAACTATTTTATTTATAATGTTTAAGTGTTAATCTAAGTTGACAATTAAATAGACAGAGTATTTGAAGTACTTGTAAAATTATTGAAGTCATTATTTTGTTACTGACTTTTCCAAAAAAAAAAACATAACACTGTATGTAACCATAACATTACTATTATTAAGCTTTTAAGCTCCACTTTAAACGTAAAAAAAAACGAATTGAAAACGTGAACGTATATTGAGGTGAACTGAACAAAAACAAAATTAAATTATTGCAATTGCATAAGCCTTTGGCTAACACTGATTAGTTTAAAAACCATATAAGGGAAACCATAGGTACAACAAATGCAAATTATGTTGTCATTGCACATGTGAGTTCGGGTCGTAAACCTACGTATTGCACAACGCAATTATTAGGCAGCCTGACCTAGGCCCTAGGCGCTGTAGAGGCAATATAACGGTCATATCTCTCTAGCTAGGCAATTTCGTTTAGCAGTAGTTAGTGTAGAGACTGCTTTTACAGTAGAGATTTAAAATTAACAAACGGTTCTATACTTATCTACTAGGTAATTTGTAAATAAGTAATAGTATTACAAAGTAAAAAGGGATATTTATTTACTATAAGCTCTAACTCCCTCTTACTTTAGTAATAGAAGTATCTAATATATGAATATCATTTAATCAGATATTAAAATAATATTATATACTCAATGAACATAAAATATATCTAGACGTTTTTATTTCAATGTGATATCTAATGTTTCTAATCCTATCTTTAGAACGTTTATAATATTACTAGCGACTCACCCACGCTTCGCTCGGGCTCGTCCCTAGGTTTAGCACGTCCGAACTTAACAAATTATATACTAAATCCCTCCTCGAAAACCGCTCTACCCATTGGTGAAAATAGTATGAAAATCGATGTAGTCGTTTTTGAGTTTATCGCGAACATACAGACAGACAGACAGACTCCGCGGAGGACTTTGTTTTATAAAATCTCCTGTCAATGAACTACATATTTGTTATCTTTTAGTTACTATCTAATATATACTTTATCACTATTTTATTATATATAATGCGCATAATAAATTTTAATGCTAATTTTTGCTCGCGGCTTTGCTCGCATAGTCGGTACGAGTCTTGTGAGTTCCTTTAAATTGTTGATTGTTTTCAGCGTGAACAAATCCTGCAGCTATGTAGCGCATAAACTACTACTATACTACTAAGTACTATACTACTAACTATGTATAATAATAACAACTTAATAATGTAATTTTAGAATGCCTTTTTTATCTTAAACACACACACACACACACACACACATGTGTACAAAGTAAACGATAAGAAAATGCAATAATCTTTCAACGATTTAATTGATTGCTAAATCAGATTCGAAGTAACATTCATATTTTATGTAATTCAATTATTTTCGATTCGATTATTATCGTTGAGTTAGTTTTACAATTAATCGTAATCACCACAATCCTGAATAAGAAATCTCGTTTTTCTCAACATTATAAATAAATTTATCCAAGTGCTCTGTTTAGAACGTAATGCTACATGTTTCGGATTGGCTTCTATAATAAATATAGCAATTAAAAATGAAACTACGCTTTCGGATTTTGTCGCGGATTTATTTTGATTATTAGTAACCGACGTTTTGAATGCTTTACAGTGTACAGCAATCATGGTAACATGGTTTTGTTTATGTAATAAACGAATATAAAAAGCAAAAAGTTAGATTATTTTTATGTCATTTACTTGATACACAAGATTAGCTGTAAATAATTATATCATAAAATTTATTAAACAAAACAATACTTTCGCTTCCCCACCGACGACAACTTTTTGCAGATAGAGTACAGTTATATGTGTTCTAGATATCTTGACCGGTCACAAAATTCTTGCATGTCCTTTTCCTGTCTTATTCCTTATTTCACTTATGAAATTATAATTATACAATGAAAATAACCTCGGTTTAACCTCTTGTGTATTTTTTTATTCATGAGAGACATCCCACACTGGCTCTCTATTTATTTAATTTTATTTATTTTTTATTTAATTACCTATTTTAATCTTAAATATGTACACGCTTACTATAAAAATAGAAACATTGCTGTCAAAAGGGAAAGTTCCCAAGAAGCTGGCCGCGTTCCATCTCAGATAGCTACGCTTTTTGTTTAAATGATTATCGGTCAGCTCTATTACACACATGTGCAACTCCATGTGTTTTGTAGTTTTAAATATTTAAATATTTTGCGACAATAGCACAAACTCGATGCCTGTGTTATGGATACCAGATAGTTGAAACACTACACAATAAACATATATGTAAATATAAACACCCATAACTGGAGTACAAACATTCGTGCTCAGCGGGATTCAAACCTGCGATCGCTGTCGTATCGTCAAAAGGTCTCTTATACTATCCTAAATATTAATTATACATATTATATTCTTTAAAGAGACTATATTTCTTACTTATAAAACAGTCAGTGGTAATCTATATCATAAATTAAATGCAATTATGGGTTATAAAGTTTGTGCCCTTTGACATAAGCTCTTAGCTGTCACCACGGAATCTTTAATATATCGATCGTAACTAATAGCTTCAATTAATCGATGTTTGCTTATCGTAAATTCATTTTGAATTGGTATTTAACAGCTCCAGATGTTCAAATATCCAAGATCTTAAGGATGTAAAGTTCTTAGATGAAATATAAAATAAGTATATAGAAGACTTTTAACTACGCATTCAGCGATATTTATATTAAATACATATTAATTAAGTACCTCTAATAGGTATATTATTCAATATGAGTAACTAAACAATGGAATTATGACACAGAGATTTTTTTATGTTTTTAATGTTCAAATTATTGTAATCATTAAAAATTAAATAAGTTACTCATAATCAATGATATTTTAACTACAGATATGTTATACGCTCACTAAACAACCGAAAAAAGTGTTCCGCGCTGCACACATACACACTTTTCATTAAAGGTACATGTCAAAATGATAGAAAGGGGATAGTCGATAAAATCAATAAGAAAAAAAGAGACAGCTAATGTTGTCAATTGCGCGTCAATGTAAACAAACATTAGTCTAGCGACCGATGACATATCAGAATATTAGGCAAATAATTGAAATATATTAATAAATCGAAGTATTCTGCGTTCTTACATGTGGTATGAGATCCCTTGTGTTTTATTAACTTTGGTATCATAATTGGTGCATTTCCTAAATACACAGGATGGCATTTTTTTAATTTTGTAGCAGCGTACCACTCGGCGCCATGCGGTGACACAGACTAAAGGCAATACGTCCTAATTAGGACGTTTTTGAGTTTTCACGATTGCGCGCTCATAACATATCTATAGTTAAAATATCATTGCTCATAATAGTTTATTATTTTTTTCACAGTCATCCTTATATTAAACTAAGTATAAGGAAATGATACAGATCTATACACCGTGGAGTAGATTCGCTGTTCTCATTGTATTCCTATATAAATCTTAAAGTAGGTATGTACCGTGTACGTGATGTATTGTGACTTGTGAGTCTAAAATTATTTGTAATTTGTAAGCATACCTCGACGTTTGTGATATTCAGCTGCTACGATTATTTTGTTCTTACGATCCTCATATATTATTTTATTCATTGTTTTTCTTATAAAACTTATTACCAAAAGAATTGAATTGTAAAAGTTACTATTCACTAGCAGTACCCGCGGCTCCGCCCGCGTTCTAAAGACGTAAATGCAAGCGTGGTTTTATTTCTAACCTTTTTTGTATTTTTTCAGAGATGAGTTATTTTCCCGCAGTAAAAAGTATCCTATATATTGACCCAGGTAACCAGCTAACATCATACCGAATTTCATCCAAATCCGTCCAGTGGTTTTCTCGTGACGCGGTCACAGAGAGAAAGACAATAATTCTAAAAATAATAGTTTTTGCCTCTACATCGATAATAATGTATATTTCAATTAGATTTTCTAAAAAATATTCAATGTACAGATCGATTCAGTTAGAATTTTATTATATATTACGTATAGATTGTGTGACTTGTGTGACTCGTGACCCACTAGCGTCGGAGACACTACTGTAAACGCTCAATTATTGTTACAATAACATAAAAATAAGAAATTATCCAATAAATACAAAATTTTATAAATTACATATGTGTACATTTGAGATGTAAATAGGGTTACCGAACTCATGATCTCATTAGGCTTTGTAATAAAGCTTAATAATTTACTAAGTATAATGAGTATTTAAATGCCATATTGCATAATGCATTTTTGGTATCGTAACATGACAATTCAAAATATAAAATGTTTACCTATAGCATACGTATTTATAGATACGAATGAATATTGTTGTCTATATGAAATGCAATATTTATATAATACTAGCGACTCACCCTCGCTTCGCTCAGGTTCTTCCCTAAGTACCACCTTTAGTTTAAACTAGCAGTACCCGCGGCTTCGCCCGCGTTAATTTTTTAAATATTAGGAGTCAATCCCGCGGGAACTCCGGGATAAAAAGTATGTTATTCTGGGTCTTCAGCTACCTACATACCAAATTTCATCGTAATCGGTTCAGTAGTATTTGCGTGAAAGAGTAACAAACATCCATACTCACAAACTTTCGCATTTATAATATTAGTAGGATTTTTATAAACTTCGAATGTCTTACTTATTTATATCTAATCAAAAGCCTAAAAACTAAGTTTCAAGCTTTTATAGCTTTAAAAATAACGTAATTTTCATACAAGCAATCATCCCCTATTTTAAACCCTTACAGCGATTTTTTGGCGTGAAAACGCGACTGACAGACAGTTACTTTCGCATTTATAATATAGGGGGTACAATGGAACGACCATTTATACATTATATATACTTAGTAATTAAAATAAGTGGACATAAAGTATGTAATTCGTTGAGATTTAAAGATTATTATAACTTAAGATGATCGTTAATGTCAATAGCGTATTAAACTTAGCATTGCGTTAAAAGTTTATTAAGGAAGTTAATGTTAAAAAAAATAATTTACGAGATACATAAAAGATACAGAAAAGTGTTACCTAAAAGTGCTTTTTATCAACATAAGCCATCCCATTAACTTTCCCTTGATTATGGAGGATGGTAGAATGGATCATTGGGATATAGTTATTGCTTAATAACTAAACCCCAATGCTTTTTAATATCTTTAATTGCTTCTTAATTACTTTAATTACAAATACCAGAAATCCTTTTAGGTAGAGAAAAACTTAATGATGTCATTCACTTCCACCTGTCGCTAAACTGCAGTTACCGGCGCTATAAATGACTTTACTTTCTTTAGTAATTTATATGTAATGAAAGCTTTACTTTCTTAAGTAAATTATATATAAATTACCCATCTCTTACGTAGGTACCTGCGTCCTAGTAAAATTTTCTTTTTTTCTAATAGGATACGTCTCGAAAATTGTTCTATTTAACCATACCATTTACTTATAAATAATTTACAATATAATGGAGTGAAGTAATTGATTATATTATTATTAATCTGTTAAATCTTAAAAGGTAAATATTTTTTTCGAAAGTGTAAAGTTGTAAAGTGAGAAAAATTATCGGTTTTCAATTTATTTCTTTATTTAATAAAAATGACAAAAGTCCAAAACCAAAGATCAGAATTGCCTATTTTGTATAGGAGTAAAAACGTACCTAGAAAGGACGCAAAAGATAAAGGCAAAGAAAGGGTAAATCACCCGTATATAATAAATGGAATATGTCGGCGATTGTAATAATCGAATCCGATCACCCTCAGCCAGCTTGACGCCTTGGAAGCTTAACATTATGCAATGTGCGTCTAAACTATAAGAGTACTTAAATACCTTATTCTATTTATTAATAACATTCAGTTGAAAATTGTCTCATCAGTGTGTATTATTATTATTATATATTTTTCATTCACAAGCACATTAAAAATTAAATTGCTTTTCTAATATATTTTGATCCTCACATTATAAACATATTAGAGTAACCAAATTTTAAAATTAAAATGTCTCCAAATTCGGCTATCTTCCATTTCAGAGGTTTTTGTATCAGTGTTGAGAGGCACTCTAACGGTACAGGCGGCGCAGGTTGCGTATCAATGCTTTTATACTTAAAATTTAAACCGGTATAAGTGAAGTATCACACTGACATACAAAATTACTCGATCAGAGTACACAAAGTGTAGTGTGTACATGTTAACCATCGAATAAAGATATAAATAATATTTTCTTTAGGACTAGTATTACTTGTAGATTTAAAGGTTACTTATATTTAATTCATATGTTTATTTTGAATTTTAGAAATAAGTATCTCAATTTAAAATTATTGAAAATTTTAAAGTTAATATTTACCTTTCAATATACTCGTAAGATAACTTGAGTGACCTAAGAAGTTTATGAAATAGATTTCGTATTGATTAATATTTTAGTGATCCATCTTCGTACGTCAGGCGAGTGTGTACTGTCTATGGCTAAGGCACTTAGGCCACACAGTAGATGCGCAACTACGAGTTTGTAATATAATATGTTACATGCATGTACAATGTACATATACGTAATATACTTACTAGCAATTCTTCGCCCGCGTTGTTATCACTATTAAGAAGTAGAGATTGGTGGTAGAAGGATGAAAATTAAGGGTTATATGTATTTTTGATCCCAAATCATAGCAAAATAAAAATGAAAATTTGGTCTAAAATAAAAAATAGAAAATCTGATGAGGGTCACCTAGGAGAATAAAAAATAGCCTACGACCTCACACCTACTAAATACATAAAAAAAAATCATAGAAATCCGTCAAGCAGTTTTGGAGGCGTTCTATAACAAACACGAGATTTTATATATTAGATTTGTTCTCGTAGAGTAGGTATAAGTAATATCAACTATTATTTGTCACAAATTAAATCATACCGATCGACCTTAAAATTCCGAGCCAAATATTTATTATAACAGGCGCCCCTATGAAATAGGTACGAGACATAAAAAATCTACGCATTTTGTTTCGATAACAGAACAATAGCTGGCGCGACGCTATTAGCAATAAATAATATTTACATATCATTAATTGCATAGACTGCTCACTATATTGTTTATGTAATTTATATTTTAATTTTGTAAATAGAATTGTTGTTCCTTTTTAGAGCCCGATGGAAAGTAACTGAGAATTAAAAAAAAGGTAGGTACATTGAATAATCATTTATGATTATATTAATATACAAATAATAAAAAAAAGTACCTATCTGTATGTAATGTAAAAAACATCAATTTTTGTACTCAATGCACATGAAAGTATATTATGTAGTAGTAGGTACCTACCTAGTACCTACATATTATAAGAAAAACGCAATTGATAAAATTTTTGTGTCCGTCTATTTGTTACCACTAATCCCCGAAACGGTTTGCCCGATTTTGTCGGGACTTTTACTGGCTGATAGCTGATGTTATAAGGACTTACTTGGATTGATTTTATTTTAGAAAAAAAATCGAGTAACGAACCCGAGCGAAGCATCAGTGAGTCACTAGATAATTGTTAATAGTAATTCAGCGAATCAGTAAATAATACTGATTGACTTTACTAAAAGTTAATTTTCCACATTTGTGGGGATTATTTTCATATGACTTTTTTAGATTACAGTCCGCAAGAACAACAATATACCATAATATACCATCGTTTCACAGTAAATTAAAGAAAGCGATTAAGATTCACTTTCAAATCCACAACATATCAAAACAAAACAAAATTCACGGACTTGCTTGGCAGTTTAGACAGAGAAAGCACATCAGATGCTACAATATTACTTTCACTATAATAAAAAATATTAAATATTACGAGCTTTTTCTACAGATTAAATAAAAAGTATTATCATTTGAAGTTTTAATTTTAATAGGAAGAGAAGAGTTCCGTTCAGATGCGAATGAACCGGTCGCATGTGGGTCAAGTGTAGTCGGTAGAAGTTACGTCATTGCATTCAGCTTAAAATCAATATACTTTTTAAATAGAATAATAATTAATGTAACAAAAAGCCTGGGGGTAACATATTTAAATATCAATAGTAATTGATAAGTTATACAAAGCCCAAAAAGTTTTGTATATGCTTTATTTTTTATATACTGAATTGCAATATGAGTATTGTTACAAAGTTATAGAGAAGTGTTTGGTAGGTACCTATATAATTTTTCAAATAATAATATTAATTAGTGTAAGAAAATCATGTTTCTTAAAGCGAGTTCGTCGAGAGCGAAAACACCTAAGAATTTAAAATGGCTAATATAAACAATCATCAATTGGGCCCTGAGGCCGAATGATGTATATTTTAACAAGTATTTTTTATTAAACAAACATTCATAATAAGGTCACAACTAGATTATTGTGTTTTACTCATTATAAGTTACTCTGATCGTCTACGACTCTACGAAGGAAATCCTAAATACAGCTGAATTGAAGCTTTACAACGTAATTTTTTCAGCGAAAAAGAATTATGTTTTTAAATTATGCCAAAACGATAAATCATAAATATTTAAAAAGCTTGTTTATAGATAGCAAAAACATGTTCAATGATTTCCGAAATTATTATAACACGTAAATGTTATAAGCTAATATCTGATAAATATTTAAGCAACATCCAGTTCAGCCAATTACTAAATCCACCTAAATAAACGTTCATTTAGACCTTACCAAAAATGGCAATGTCCACTAATCCTTCTAGTTAATAGAGGCGAATTGAAAGTCAGGGCTGTGAAGTCAAAACGGACCGAGACGTATATAAAAGATGTCAGTAATTAGCTGTTGAGAGCCAACGAAGCGTGTAACGTTGATTGATAGCATTTTTCAACATAAACATCTTTCTGTTATATAAATGTTATGTGTTATAGCAATTTTGCTGCAGGGTATGATTTTCAAGGATTGCTTCTGTTTTAGAGTAAGGCCATATATGTTTAAATACATTAAGTAAATAATTTATATGTATATAACAGCAACTCTAGATGTGACGGGTAGTTGATACAATCTACACGTGCTCGGTAGCTTATAATATGTGATTATTATCGCGTAGGCAATGTGATAATGCCTAATTTTCACAAAAGATAAATAAAATATCTTTATGAACAACTCATCAATCAATTTCTGTTTTAGTCGAATTATTGTGCTGTAAGTAGCATATATAGGTTATATATAAAATAAGATAATCCATACATATAATAAAATTGTAACAGTCGTATCTGTACATTAAATATTCGAAAATTGAAATAGTCCTATTGAAATAGTCATTATTATAGATACAGAAGCCGAATATATAAACCAATGGGCAGATATTGATGAAATTTGTTAAAATGATATCTAGGTATCCGCGTCGACATCCTACAATACTTTTTACTGCGGGAAAATTTCCCTTTAAAATGTACTTAAGCACAAGCCCGAGCGGAACGAGGGTGAGTAGCTAGTATATAAATAAATATACCTATAAGGTATACGGCAGGCTCTCCCGCGACCATGATTGCTTTTGAAACGTCGGGAACCAAAAACCGGATAAAAAATCATAATAGAGCCGCGACAAAATCCGAAAAGATAGTTGCATTTATAATGTCGAATATTCGCGTAAACCTAAGAAAGTATTAATACCTATAAGGTTTCAGCGCTCTTATGTACTTAGTACAAGAAATGGACCCAAGGAAAAAGGTTCGAGATCTCGTTATTAAATGTCAATGTACAAACAATTTAATGAGAATATTAATACACGGTTCAATTTTAAGGACATAAAATAATTAAGATTAATATAAATTATAAGTTTAAAAATAAAAGTTTATTAACGTAAATCTAACTGGCACATTCTTATGCCTTTCACTTAAAAATTAAAAAAAATATTAGATATTAAAAACTGCTAATATCAGAAATATTATTTATTATGTTACGAAGTATAATATATTGAGAGCAATAGTAGGTAAAATTGAGTGATAACGACAAGATAAACTAATTTAATTAGATGTAGTTTGAATAAAACAATATTTTTATATAACTATTTACAGAATCCATCCTACTCATACATAGACATAGTCCATAGTCAAGTAACATTTTACTTATTAGAATATTAATATTTTCTATTTCTTATTCTACAACACCTTAACAATTTTTCATTTTTATACTTTATAATCTCCGACAAGCACTATAGAAGTCAGTCAAACGGAAAATATTTAAAGCGCGTGCGCATATTTTATTACCCTTGGAATGACAAATTAAGACATTAACCACAGCAATGTAAAATCTACTTATATTTATGATCCGCTATGGAAGTTATTTATAGTGAAATTCAATTTTAGCTGCCTACAATGGGAACTATTCTATATTTGTTCATAGAAAACCTTCCAAATAATAAAATTCTAATTTAGTCGAATAAACTTATACATTAAATATTTATTGGAAAATATTACTGAAATAATCTAGTAGTTTTTGGAATATATTATTATCGATATGTACAGAAGCCGAATCTATAGGTTTTAGAATTTTTGTCTGTGACCGCATTATGAAAAAAACCGTTGGACAGATTTTGGTATAGAGATAGTACGTGTAAATAGCTATATTAGTTATCGTCAATCATAGGGCTATCTGAGTCATCAATCAACATAATATAGGATACTTTTTAATGCGAGAAAATTATATCATATATGACATTTCTATCATTAAAACGTACCTTGCGAACGATTCCGAGCGAAACTTTTTGTGAACTATAAATTTTAGTTAAAAAAACAAGAGCCTGCTTTAAAACTTTTTAAACTATTTTAAAGTTTATAGAACGTGTTTTATTTTTCTTTTTCACACAAAAGCGTTCTTCGCCATTAGTCGTCTATTTTTTAATAAAATTATAAATTGTATTTTAACTAATCCAAAATAATTTTATCATATTTTGTATTGAATAAAGAAGATATAAAATAAATATAATATATGCGATAATTTTTCATACACTGTGATATACATAGATAGATGTACATATATCAGAGTGAGTACAACCGACAACGGTGTCGCAAACACTCGATTATTTATGTGACGACGTCAAAAACATTAATTTTAAGAATAAAGAGATACGTCGGTGAAAAACACAGGCCCTGATTTGCAAGTGAGCAATCATTAAGAGTGAAGAAATCGGAGCGTTATAGGGTTTGTAATACACTTGATTTTATAAGCTTTACAAGTTTTCGAAGGAATGTTGCGAAATGTAGAAAAATGTCACGGCCGGGTATCAAAATTATTTTGTACAAAAAGGGCATTTCAGTATGTATCAAGTTAATATAATGTAAAATATTTTTATCTGGCATGGTACGCGTACATGACAGATTTATGATGAAAATTCGTTTTTAAGCAAAGTAAATGAGATATGCGATGGGAATGACTCAAACTGAGTGAATTATTGAAAATTGTATTATTATTCTCACACCGAAAAGGTTCCATAGAAGATGTCAATTAAAGGGTACAGGGGCAAAACGAGGAATGTCACAAAATTATTTTTTTGTAATTATCATTGCAATCCATCTATATTCGTAGCAAAATCTTAATGTCCCCATACTTTTCAACTTTTGAATATTTTGTGACATTCCTTGTTTTACCCCTTTACCCTTCAATTATTGTAGACATTTTATATTATACTTTTTTGAACCTTGAAGCATATGAAGTAATATATTTTGTTACAATAATGTACTTATACATTTTTATTGTACACAGAAAACATCAATAACTTCTAATATACTCGATTTTTGTATTATTTCCCAATATCTCAATCTATTCGCACAATGCGAATAACGAACAAAACATTATAAATCTTCCTGGATAAAAATCAATGCGGCATTAATGATTACAGCTTTTTGATTTTTTGTCCAGTTCGGGTACATGACCTCTGCTTTTTTCACATATATATTTGTTTGAGATACAGTTACGAGGCAACTTCTTGTCACGACGTAGGCGCGGAACAATCCTAAGCACTCAATGAACGCTGTAACAACACATTAATTGAACCTATTATATTTTTTTGGCTGTAAGATCAAAAGATGTAATATAATACTGTTCTAATTCTAGTTCAACTTTGGAGCGACGCAAAACAATCTAAGATTATATACATATTAGTGCGGCAGATTTAGAGTATATAATACTATGTGACGAATTTCTATTTCTAAATTTGCGCCTCGCTATAATTGATTGTGATAGGTCATAGGACCATGAAATGTTATTTACATTTTATAATCGCTAGTAAAATTTAGCTATTCTATGTTGCAAATACGTTAAGCAGACGTAAGAACGAATGTAATTACACATTACAACTAGGCAGAGGCGTATTTACAAATTTGGCGCCCTGGGCCAATTAGCTCTGCCGCCCCATGAAGTGACGATAAAGTACTTATTTAAAAAAAAAATATGGCTTGAACGCAAATGTTATTTAGGTACTTGTTAGTATGGATGTTATGTTATGTTAGTAAACTTCCTCGAGACATCTGGAAAAAGCTCCTGGTTTTTACGATGAAGTAATTTTTCCAGAAAAAGCCTCATATGAATTGGACCTGGCTTTTTACGAAGAACTAATTTTTCAGAAAAGGCTTTATATGAATTGGACCTAATAAACGCCCAGATAATACTACAAACAACGAAATCAACATCATTATATCGAATAATCGCCACATATTCAGGGATGTCTCAGTGATTAACAGGGTCAAAATTGGCGGTGATCACCGACTTGTAAGGGGAGCTCTGAATATGAACATCAAACTACTACTCTACTCTACTCTTAGACTAACATAGTGATGTAGAAGCTAGCTGGCTGCGAAAGCTTTCAGTTAGAGCTACAGAACACGAATCAAAAACACGATCGAGAGATGGACAAAAGTTGAAGCTCTCAAGTAAGACTCTGAACGAAAATAGCGAAGGGACGCTCGATTGTAAATACCACACAGTCTAAGCGTCAGGTACTTGACAGGGATGTGAGAAACCTAATAAGGTAATATAAGACAAGCGAATACCCAAATTATTGAGGAAATAATGGAGATCTTTACTCCTTACATATATTTTCACCTGAGTCCACGTAGAGGATCCAGACTGAACTAGTTGAGCTTCCCGACATCGACGTAAGCGAGATTAGGATAGCTCTTGGACACCAACAACAAGGAAACAACAAAGCTCCGGGTAAGGACGGAATTACTGCAGAGTTCCTCAGAACGGCAGGAACAAAGATTCTATCAGAGCTCTCAAAGTTCTTTAATTATGTTCTTTACAATGACACTACACCGGAGGCATGGAGCAGAGGCAGAGTAGTATTGTTCTTAAAGAAGGAGGATAAAACCCTATTAAAGAACTACTGACCTGTGACTCTTCTGAACCTTGTTTATAAGTTGATTTCAAGAGCTATGACGAATCGTCTCGCCCAAAAATTCGATGAGTTTCATAATCAGCATCTATGCCTAGCGTTTATGGACTGCGAGAAATATTTTTTTTATTTATTAAATAATGCTTACTAACTAGAATAAATAAACACAAAAATAGCAACTAAAATTTAAAAAAATATATTATTTTAAGTTACGTACATACTATACAAAGTTAGTTACATACATCCGTCCCACTTAAATGATAACAAATGTAAAAAACAAAAAAAGAAATATTGTAAAACTAAATGCTTTCCTTAAGATTCTACAATCCATGCAGATATATGATATCCAAGTACTACAGTGCTTATACCAGTCTGCAACTATGACCATCCAAATACAGAGTCAAAGAGCACAAGGCCAATTCGATTACACCGCGGGGTAGTAAGGGGATGTATCTACCCGAAACTGTTTACCTGTGCATTGGAGGAAGCCTTTAAAACTCATGATTGGAACGGACGCGGTATCAACATTAATGGAGAGTATAACATACCTGGGATTTGCCAATTTCATAGTCATCATGGCAGATACTCTGCTGAATTTGGAAAAAATGCTAAACAGCTTAAGTGATTCTTTAAGACGAGTGGATATGGAGGACCAAAATCATGTTGAATTGTCGTGTATCTCCGAAACCAGTGATCGTGAATGGCGCTTTTCTTGAAGTTGTGCAGGAATAAATATACTTGGCCAAACTATACAACTCGGCCGGTACAACTTTGAGCTTGGGTTGGGCAGCTTTTGGGAAGCTACATCATTTTCTAGAGTCATCGATCCCACAATCCCATAAGACCAGGGTATTTAACCAGTGCATGCTACCAGTAATGACATAGGGCTGGTCCACAAATTGAAGGTTCAGCGAGCATAGAACGCGCAATGCTTGGTATTTCTCTGGCAGAGGTAATTCGAAATGAAGTTATTCGCCATAGAACTAAAGCGATATCGCATGCAAAATTAGCTCTCTGTAGTGGAAGTGTTCTGGTCATGTTTGCGCACTGATGATCAATGGAGCCGAAACATGTTAGAGTGTTGGCAAGCGTAGTGTAGGACGCCCTGTAGCACGATGGACCGATGACTTAAGAATGGTGGCGGGCACGGGGCAGTGGATGGATGCGGACTGCAAAGACTGGTTGGCGCTCATTGGGGTCGGAGCCCTTTGTTCAGTAGTCCTCTGGTACTTCTCTGAGAGCTGGCTGTGGATCACCTTTGGCTGGGTGGTCTGCTTCGGCAGAACTGCTGGGCCGTCGGCGCGTCGTGGTTAAATGCGTAAGCAATCCTGCGCCACCCCATTATGACGGTTGAGGTCTGTTGGGCTTTAATGGGTACTACTGCATTTTCTGGTTAATGAGTCTCACATAACCACTTGTGTATACGTTAATGCTAAAATCTCAAAAATGAATAAAAAAGGACTTTGTTCAGCAGTGGACGGCGATAGGCTGATTCATGATTGATAGTATGGATGGTAGTGGACCTATTGTAAACAATATGTTGGCTTTGAAGCTTTCGTTTTTTTTTACTTAAATGTTTCAATGCCATTAAAAAAACAGTGTTGGCATTTTTTTTTATTACAGATGGGCTTACTCTTGACCTTTCACTTAGCTTGAAGGCATAGATAAGGTCTACGATGTAGCGAGTTTGCCCAGGAGAAGCCTGTTAACACGCACCTTAAAGAGTTTCAGGTCATACGCATTCGGAAAAACAGACGCAGGCAGGGCATTCCACTTCTTGGCTGTGCGCATTATAAAAGATGATGAATAGCGCTTAGTGCGAATGGTCGGAATGTGAACCAAGAAGGGATGATATCCTGCAGTACGTCTGGTATTCCGATGGAAGAATGGCGATGGCGGTATGAGACCATGGAGCTCGTGGGCACACTCCCCGAAGTACAGTCTATAGAAAACCGACAGACAAGCAACTTGGCGACGGTGTGCTAAGCTGTGAAGCTTAGTTTTCACCAGCTTTTCGTCGCCGATTAACTTCTTGGCTCTGCGTTCCACCGAGTCAAGTGCGGCAAGTTGGTATTTTGCTGAGCCATCCCAAAGGTGGCTGCAATACTCCATGCATGATCGGACTTGAGCTTTGTATAAATTGAGAAGCTGTCCAGGCGTGAAGTATCGCTTAACCTTGTTAAGGATGCCCAGTTTTTTGGCCGCAGACTGTGCCTTAGACTCGATGTTATCGCCAAAGTTAAGATTTGCACTCAACTTTATGCCGAGAAGCTCCAGACTGTCGGAAACCTCTACAGGTGTACCACGAAAAGTAGGAGTCAGGCTGAATGGACTCCTTTTTGCGGATCGATGCGGGCGGCATTGCCGCCCTTTGGAGCCTGCCACCCCGGGCCATGGCCCCCTTGGCCCTAGGGTAAATACGCCCCTGCAACTAGGTACGATAAAAATGTACTTCCGTTTGAAATATTGAGATAAGAGAAATAAATTAGAAAGTAGAATATATGAGTGTGAATTATGAAACCTCAATATGCTATTACAGTTATCATAAACGAATTAATTGGTCTAAACAACTTATACAACACTGATACTTAAGGTCACACACGTGTAGATAAATATAAATAAGCATCCGATTGCAAAATTAAGTTTATTAATTGACTTTTAATTTTGCACATTTTGCGAAACACATTAGGACCAAATATTTTATTATAAATCATTATATGTATGTCTTTAAGACAAACTTACAATCTAAAGAATTATCCAGGTCAATATTTCAAATGAACAATTTGACATTCGACGCTTAAGTCTACCAGATTTAAAAGTAAATATTAAATGAGACACACTATTCAAAATAAACATTGAAATCGAAGAATTATAAAAAGAATTAAAAGTTATTATTTCGAATTAATGATAAAATTTTAAAAAGAAATTTTTAGCGTCGAGTCGTACGAAAATGTATGCTAATTAAAAATTTGTATGCGTGACTCATTTCCACCTATGTATATATACTTAACATAACATAAGAACGAAATACCTGATCTCATAAATTGTATAAATAAAAGTTGTAGCGAGCTGTATGGCATATCAGCATATGGCACGCCGCACAATACCGTATGTGACATTGGCTGCGCGGGCGACAACATGCGTTTGAATCATTGTAATGTTAATGTCTGATTGACAGATTGTGTAACACTATTGACGCAACTTGATTTGTCTCGGAAGCTGAAGCAAATTGAAAATTACTCGAAGGTTTCATGACGACAAGTGTGTTCCCTAACCTCTTTCTCTATTTATTTGTAATTATAGAATTATCAGTTAATTCGTCTGATATATTGTGATGACATCCCTAACGGTCTTTTACTTGCGTCACATTTTCGTCAACATTCATTTATGTATGTATGTATTTAACCCTTTTCAACATCCCACTGCTGGGCACGGGCATACGAGGGGAATCAGGCAATAGTTCACCACGCTAACCGGTTCACATGCTGGCGGACTTCACATATCTGTCAATAACTTGCTAAGTTCTCTCAGATATGCAGGTATCCTCAAGATGTTTTCCTTCACCGTTAATGATAATCATATTAGAAATGATTCGCGCATGTAATGCAAATATCAGAGGTCCGAATCCTACATCCATACCCATATTATTTCTTAGGGCGGCGTCGTATAATTAGCGAATCAGAGATAATACGCCTATCCGATCCTGTTAAATAATACTTCACGGTATTCGAGGTCCGTCAATCACGGTCCAAAATCGCTGTAATGTAGCAATAGTGTTATTAATGATCAAACAAATACAACGTGACAATCAATATCTCACTATTATCGGCATCGCCCGCTTTACGCTGCACCGTAGTAATTAATCTTTTAGATCTTATTCGTATCTATTATTAGTTATCACTTGCATAGCTTATTCGATAAAACAGCCATGTCATTATTTTAAATAATAATTTTTAAGTATAAATTGTAGGCCAACCAATATCCACAATGAAACTATGCAGGGTAAAAACATGCTTGTATCAAAGTTTTAAATATTTTAATTTCTACACATCTCTGTGAATACCAGATGTTGATTTTTTAATACGTTGAATTAATTGATGAAGAAATATTACAGTTTAAGCAAAAGCAAAATATACCTGCAATTCTGATAGACCTAATAAAACGTACGTAAATAGCTTTCACTTTAGTAAGAAAGTCGATTAGAGGACAGCATGCGATAGCACCTGCGTGCGAGTAGTCAAATCATTGGTTAATCATCAACCAGTGGATCTGTGATCTGTGATCTGTGTGCCAGTGAGGACCATCGAATCTTCAAAATTATTATTTAATCCATATTCTTTTTCCTCTAACAGTTTTGAACAGTCATACATTTGCAATCATTATTATTAAATGCTTTCCTGCATGGAAATTCCCAAATAAATTGCGTGCGCTAATTAAAGTAAAAAAAGTCTATTTCAATTTACTTATTATTATTTATCTAACATTTGAGTGACTATTAATTCTTAAAAGTAATTAAAAATAAAAATTAGTATAATTTAATAAAACTGACGCTAGAATGAAACTTTTATCAAAGTATAAAATGTTAAACTATGTTATTTTATATTGTTGTACTATTATTAAAACTTTGTTTTTTATCAATTGTACTTTTGCTCCTTTTATTATTAGGGCGAGCGAAGCGAGACCTACGAGTATCACTATTCCACAACCTGAGCATTTTCTGGTACACCTTGCTGAAAAACTATCACGCTTATAGGTTTGTGCTTTAATATAGTAATTTAACTTCATATGTAGATTTGTTATCTATCAAAAGAAAT
The DNA here is from genome assembly GCA_951802675.2 of Boloria euphrosyne. Lineage (NCBI taxonomy): Eukaryota > Metazoa > Arthropoda > Insecta > Lepidoptera > Nymphalidae > Boloria > Boloria euphrosyne. Next base: position 12,577,079 of record OX637871.1, read on the forward strand.
ATAATTTTATAAGAATAAAAAAAAGAAACATTATTAATTTTGTGTTCATTGGATATAATGTTGTTGTACCACTAACGCCATCCGTTATAAAGTCAAAGAGTTAACATCGCTGTAACATTATTACCCGGTAGAAAAAGTACGCGAGTACTTACAAAGCTCAGCTGTATGCTAGTATACGTGTAATGTAATTTGTTGATCACTGTTTTGGACACTTGTGACTAATAAATAAAGAAGTTCCAAATTTTTGTTCCAAATGTATGTTGTTTTCCTAGTAAAAAATGGACTATGTTACTTCTAAATATTATGGGCTATGTCACTGACTCACGACGGCTCTTAATTTGTGAAATTAATTGTTGTTTTATTTTCGCTTAATAGCTTTAAATACTGACTTTTGATTGATGTCAGTTTAGTTTAACAATTGAAAATAATTGTCTATAAAAATAAATATTGTAAAACAAAACTTGTTTCTTTTTTTGTAATTCGGAACGCGAACATCACTGGGACTATCAGACAGTTTTGGTATTTATTTTTTGTAATTGAGTTTTGTATTTTTTTTAGTTTTGTATACTTTTTATTGTTTTGAAATCCATTGACGCATACCACAAGTGGATGTGGGTCTCATTGACTAGAACGGCCACTAAAACCCAACATGGAGCGTCGCAGGCCCGCTTGCTAGTTCAACTACGACCCGGCAGGTCTGCCGAAGCAGACCACACGGTCAAGGGTTTGCTCCAAAAGCCACTCTGCTATCAGAGTAGTACCAGGAGCAACCCTGTCATACGGGTTCTTGACTTCACGCTCGGCCGGTTTGCCGGACGCACTTTGGGAGGAGTCTTATACACTGTTCATTAAAAAAGGCTATAAGATGTCTAACATTACGAATCTTTGGAATCGAGCAATTATACAGAAATAAGCTAGCGGAGTAGCCGAGGTCGATAGTCTTATATTACTTAGTCATTATATTCAGTGCCCAATACTAATTCTTAAAAGTACACATCGATGCAAGATATCTTTATCAATTGTGTAAGCTTACTTTACAATATGTAATATGCGTTGCAATAATTACTTATTGAATATGGAAATTAATATCAATATATTACAAAATAATCTAAATTTATCTAAAGTTTATAAATCGTCACCAAACCCTTCATTATAAAAGCTCTTGGCCCAATTAAGTACTCACGTTAGGAAAGTAATGGCGACGAGGTCAGTCAGTATGAGTGGTGTTCAGTACAGGTCACGAAAATAGCCAAAAATATGATTAATGATTTTAATATTGCTTTTAATCGTTGCCATTATGCAATAATTAATAAGAATCATCTAATAAACTTGAGGCAGTGGTAGCCCAGCGGTAACGCGCTCGCTTGTATAACCGAGTGATGCGGGTTCAAATCCGAGTCTCGCACCTCCGATATTTTCATGTGCGAATCATTTCTACCATGATTACCACTTGCCTTACGGTGAAGGAAACCTGCATGTCTGAGAAAACCTAGCAAGTTTTTGAAAGACAAGTGAAGTCCGCCAACACGCACTAGGCCAGCGCGGTGGATTATGGCCTGATCCCCGTACTGATTGAGGGAGGCCCGTGCCCAGCAGTGGGACGTTAAAAAGGGCTGAAGACGACTTAACTTACATAAGACCTTTAACTAAACCATTATATAGGTACCTACCTATTTATTTCATGTTTTCACGCTATACAACCTTATATACTGTACGTTAATCTATCAGTGATGCTATATACGATTACATAATTATCAACTTTCTGCAAGATAAATAAAAATAATTTAACAAAAATTAATCTTATAGTTTTAACTTAACAGGAAAACGCAAATATTTGAAACTAATTTATTAAGTGCATTTCGTAGAACGAAATCATTAGTTAAAATTACAGTTTACAAGATGACGATCAGTGAACATTGAATATGATTAATGTCGGTCGTGTATGCTCTAATCAAGTGACGAGTGCGGTATAATTTTCACAGGCAAGAATTATGTTTATTGGAGACTATGCTATAGTATTTATTACTATGTCCTTGATTAATATAATAAATAATTATACTCGGAGACTAATGACTATAATGTGGCTTTACATTTTGTTATCTATATTTAATTTAAACTCTTTCTTTAACGACCTAATTACGTACTAAAAAAATAATATACATTACTTTCATACAAAAAATATATTAGATGTCGAACAGTTCCAAAACTTATTAATAACTGCCGTTTCCCGCCGCTCCGACCGCGTTCTAAAGACCGGAAACTGTTACTAGATTTCTCAGAAATTAGTTATTTTCCTGCAGTAAGAACTATCCTAAATATTGACCCGGATAATCAGGCCATCATACCCATCACAATCTGACTGGTAGTATTTTTGTGATGCGGTTACAGAGAGACAGAGAGACAGAGAGACAAACAAACAGAAGTTCTAAAAACTATAGGTTCGGACTCAGTATCGTTAATAATGACTATTTCAATAAGACTCCAAAAAAGATTCAATGTATAGATGCAGAATAAGTTAGAATTTTATCATAATATGTACCTATATAGAAATCAATACATATTTTTATTACCTATTACCTATATAGAAATCAATACATAAAAGGTGCTAAAACCTTGGATAAATTCAAAAGCTTATTAAAAGATTACTATCTATCTCTTTAAGTCTTGTTTTCCTTAGCCCTTTACCTACTTTGCCTTCTTTTATGTACTGTTTCTCAATATAATAATTTCATTTTTATTATTTCCTCTATTATGTTCTATTATATGTATAGTGTATATTATGTATAAATAATATATTGATCGGTTGATATTAATTCTTTTGTATTTATGTTGCCTTTGTGATTCTATGTATTTATGTATCTATGTATGTATGTATGTATGTATGTATTTATTTATGTATGTACTTATGTATTTATATATCTATCTAAGTATAAATGTAACGTGTCTAAGCATGTACACCGCCTACCTTTTCTTGTAAACTTACTCCTCCACCTCAAGGTTGCCTGGAAGAGATCGCTTCCAGCGATAAGGCCGCCTGATGTGCATCTTTTCTCTGTATCTTTTGATGTATTTCTGTTTCTTTTTGTGGTGTACAATAAAGTATATTATTATTATTATTATTATTATTTATTGAAGCTTTAATCTAAAGTTTCGTAATGCAACTTGTCAATCGAAGTGTATGCGCTTGTTGCTCGATGATATTTATTTCCCTTGACTTTTAAAGCAGAAAACACTAACAACAAGACATTAAAGTGGAACATGGTGACGCCTTTTATTGCCAAATCAAAGAACAAACAAACATATTAACAATTTGCCTATGCTTATATTATGTTATTGTTCATCCGTGGTATACCTTCTATCACTTATGTACTTGAGTATTCAGGGTCAATGCCATATTATAAAATCATTTTTTATTTTGTATCTTAATACTTATGTAATAAATGTAGTATGTAATAATTGTAGAACATATTCGTATACATTAATGAATTATCTATATTTATAAAGTCAAGACAGTGCTTTTTTAACTTATTCGCTTTACGTTTTCAACGGACATCTAAAAATAAGAACATGTAATAGAAATCTTCCAAACATTTATTTTCTTGGCACGGGTAATAATATTTTAAATATATGAATGCCAGTACGTTATTCTTACATATATAATTACAATATCAATAAACTGTACCGTTGTTGCTTATCGATAATATATACTTCCATTAGTGAAAAGTGGTAGAGTACTGTGATCGTATGTCAAGGCTTACTAATTCATCTATTTTGCATATTGGCCTTTTAATGATATTGAACGGAACATGTGTAACACATTTAACACATGAGCGAGTGCAGGTCCGCGACCGCGTGGGAAAGGCCGGACGTTGAATAAATTGTCTTATTTTTTGATATTGATAAATGAATTTTAGTTGTGGATTTGTTTATATGTAGGTCGCGAAATAACTAAGTATAAAAATTATTTTCTTTCTAATATCTATCGATAAAGTAGTAAAATTACAATTAAATTTAGGTGTTTTAGAAATTACTTATTTAAACTTATTTAGATTAATTATAGTTTAAATCTCTTAACTTTCAAAATAAGAAAAAATAATACAAAAATAGGAGTTGTATAATAAATGTGATGTAAAATGTTATTTCAATGGTTTACTTAAAGTTTATATAAATGCTTATGTTAACTGAAAATAAAAGATGATTAGTAAATAAATACATATAAAAACAATAGATTAAAAATATATCGGAAAAACAATACGATCGTGATCGCGTCAGTTAGAAAGGCCCTTCACGCTGTATCGCACAAGAAAGGCACAATAGCGATGTCGATTCCTTTGTAGCGCTCTACGTTACATCTCAAATGTACGTGTAGGTAAGTATTAATGTAATTCAAAGTATTACTGATTAAAGTTAACTTAAAATTCCCTCTCAGGAAGAATTTTATACTCAGACTACTATACTACTACAAAAAATTGTGTTTGTTTGTTCGTAAGCCAAGTGGTTATCATGTTGGAAATTATTCGCAAGTAAAAATATATAATATTATATTTTTTCTTCATTCACGGTTTATTGTTCACTATATTGTCTGCACAATCATTCACAATGTAACATACATAGCGGCATTATTATAATACAAGAAGTTTTCATAATACTCATAAAACTTAATGCAAATGTTACATATAAAAAGTACGCGTAACAATCAATTGTCTACAAATCCGCCTAACCATTTTAGCGATGAGGTACGATATATACATGCATATATGTACATTGTACATACATAGGGATACTAACTTTCGCATTGATATTAGTGGTCCAATGTCGATCAGCGCCATTATAATACAAGTAAGTACTTTGCATAATACATAATTTATATTGACATGTCACATACCTGCACAATAGAGCCAACAAGTAGACCGAAGCACAGCGCAATACTGGTGACTTGAGGCACTTTGGCTTCAGTGATGGCGATGCAGGACGCGACACCGATGGAAGTGAGGAGGAAGGTGCCCACCAGCTCCGCGACCAACTGGCGCCAGAACAACTTGTTGTCTGTCACATCCGACAAGCCGAGGATCGTATTTGTTCCTATTACCAAAATATAACCATTATTATTTATTTTATTTCATTATCTATATTTTACGAACTTTATTCTAAGATTGTCTCAATGTTTTGCTAACAAACGTCCTTGCCATGCACCGGTTAAGAAAAGTGACGTGGAGTTTTTATCTAATCCTGATCAGTAAAATGAAGAAATATTTATAAAATACTTATTTACTAGGAAAAACAGTATTATCACATTATAACTGGTGTATCATAATAAGCAATGAGTTTATTCGCCCTAAACAGCGGATCAGGTTTGTATTCACCCGTCGAAACGATTACAAGTTACATTAAAAATGTAGGTGCTCGTCTCGTCTTTTTTAAGACAGGTATCCTTTTAAGTCATATTTATTTGGTCATAATCAAGATGGATTATTTGACCTTTTTTGATTTGTAGCGTTTATAATTATGTTTACGGCAATACAAGTCATAAACACCTATATCATAAATGAATGAAGCTGTGAGCTAAAACGGACAATAAATGACGTAGGTATGCCAATTAAGCATGCAATACACGATATAATTACCATAACTTATGTTATTCTCATATTATTTTTAAATCATAAAATACCTTAAACAATAACTCTCACAACAGAGATTTTATTCAAATCGTTAAGTATTAGGTTAACTGTACAAATACGACAAGAGCTTGTCAACAATGTCAAGAATTCTGTTTAAATAATAAGAAATGTGGTCGATTCTTGCATCATAACAAGTTGATAACATGCAAATATTGGAAAGCCTTTTTTATGTATATTATATGTAGTTATCGAAAAATTATACTATTTGATATCAAAAAAAGAATATTTTTTTAAAACAACGTATATCATGCTCAATTTGCATAACAAATATGGATCTATTTGAAAACAATAGATCATAAAAGCTAATAAAGATCATCAGCAAATACTAAAAAAGATGTTTCTAGAAAAATAGGTTGGCAGGTCTTTGTGGAAAAAAACTGTGCTTAAATACAATTATATAGCTATTGGAAATATCTAAAGTTTTATTTTGTTTATAAACAATTGATAAACCGAATCAACATAAATCGTATTATACAAAATTCGTTCCATGTACTTGATATTCGAGTTGTAACATTAGCATAGAGCACCATCTAGTTCCATGGTAGGCTACGAGACTTGTGTTATGGATATTAGATAAATTATATATACTGCCCATACAAACAACTCCAAGTATAAATACATACATAATATTACAAATATAAACACCCATGACTAGAGTTCAAACATTTGTGCTCATCACACAAATGAATGCCCCCAGAAGTAATCAAACTCGCGACTTCTAGTAGAGCAAGTAGAGTCTCTACAAACGACACGTTTGGCTCAGTTTTGTACACTTATCGAAAAAAACTTCCTTCGGAAGCTGACTTTTCTTTTAATTTCGATGAATGTATTAGATACAGATAGGAAAGAAAGCGTTTGATTGAAATATAAAGTCAAAACTGTACTTAATATTGAAATGTTATTTATTTAATTTTAATTTTTGTTTACTGTAAAAGTATGTCATCAATATTGCAGATATTGTGTTTTTTACAACTTCAAATTATTCTATTTAATTTGATCTTCGGAGTATATTATACATAGTAGAGTATCATTGCAATATTCAAATAATTACGTTTTCATAGAGCTCGTAATATCACACACAAACCGTTGCGATAAGATTTATAACTTCATCTGTTCTAAGATTTATAATGTCAGGTGCATGTGCGCTAGTATAAAAATATTTATTTAGTAAAGTACACCGTACATTTAAAGGTGGATGCATATTTACTCGTATCTATCTATTAAAGAAAAAAAAACATAACCGGGCCTAATATTTTATTAAATGTTCATTTTAATAAAGGCAGTGCCGGCATTTATAAACAGAAAACTTACTCTTGTGCATTTCATCCAATGGATAATCCGACTTCATTTTATACACTTTTCGTTCGAATATCACCTAACAACACCGCACCGTTGCGACAGATATAGAAATACCAGGATTACCACAAGTTATTTAATTTATAATTGAAAATTCCTTCTAAATTGTTTGGAGAGTTTGCCCGAAGATTGTAAGCGTGCCGCACTACCTTTCTGTAAGGCTACATACACCTGAATGTGCGAAGTGCGGATGACAGCGGACCAGCCAAATGCAGTCGACTTTTTATTCCGACTCCGTCTTGTGGTGTTTATAAATTAATCGTTTATTTGATATTCATCCTACGCTGTTTCACGTTTACACGATGTACGCAAACGATACCGCTGTTTGCCATTTTAGACAATAACCTCCTTAAAAGTAAATATAGTAATTTACGTAAGCAGTACGGAAACAGTGTTCTAAAAAACCACCTGTAGTAGATACTTAAATTTCTACTCTATTTTTTATACAACCTTTATATATTTATTCTGTAGTCCTACATTCTTATCACATTTTCTAATTCAAGAACTGTATTAAGATGCCTTATGTCTTACAAATAATTAAAATATGTATACAATGTCCAGTCCTATTTAAGTTCTAGGAATATTATCCACACTATAAATAAAATTCCTCACAAGCAGTAAGCCTGTAGGATCTAAAAATAAAATATCCTAACACTGAGAAGTTAATGTTATGAGAAGGTCTTTGATTATTTTTATTTCCATACTGGTTTTTGAACTAACCTGGAGATCAGATGTCTCTAAGTCAAGTTTTTCTTCCTTTAATTCTAACATAGATAAATGATGTACGAGTTTTATAATGAGTTGACAACATAATAGTTTCAATCTAGTAATTTATTTTAAATTATTAAAATTTTTATTTATGCACAAATTTACTTTATGGAAAATACCACGGAACTTGATTATAGAGTCATAATAAAATGCTATAGAGCGATCTAGTGATTTATGTAGTTATTTAAATAATTCTTTGAACTTTGTTTATTCATAAGACATTCGGTGAAAGAGATTGTTTTTCCACTTTTGCAACTTTCCATAAAAATTTTTTGCATTTAAGTTATGAATTCAAAAATAATAGGTTTCTTAGCAAAAGCTCAAATTTTCATAGAAATACGCTATCAAAAAAGATAACATTATGGTTTGGCCTGTGTGATACTAAGTAAACTACTATGTTTAACTGCCTCGGTGGTGTAGTGGCTAGGATGGATCGCACACCGGGTTCCAGTCCCCAAGTGCACTATAACATCTCCCGCGCAGATGGCTACTTTCAACGAGATTGGCCGCCGTGGCCGGAATCGGCCGGTAGGACATTATTATTATTATTATACTAATATGTTTATTATTATAGTTATTTATTTTTCACAAATCCAAAATAATTAGTATCTATATTATATAACTAGTGGCTCATCCTTGCTCGGGTTCGATCCCTAGGTATTATATACGATTAAATTTATCTCAGAGTTTCTTTAAGATGTATGTTGACCCGAATTACCAGCTAAAATCATACTAAATTTCATCGAAATCTGTCTAGTAATTTTCTCGTGATCGTTAGAGATAAAAATCCTAAAAATTTATAAATTCCGCCTCTATATCGGTAATGAGGAGATGGAGGGAGATTTTTCGAAATATATTTAATGTACAAATTAAGTAAATTAGATTTTCATTATATGTACATAGATAGTGAAGAGTAAAAATAAGGTCGAGAAAGAGTAACATTATTAATGCAAATCTTTGAGTAAAGATATATGAAGTACTTATACAAAGGTAAAAAGATTAACCCCATTGGCATAGAGTCAAACTTTTCTTAGCCAAATGGTTTTCCGGGTTTTAAACCTCAATAACACAAACAAGCTCTTTGTGTGGAGAATGTTAATTGTAAGCAAATATTATCTTGAGTAATAGTTTTTTTTTTAAATATAACTAATAAATAAAAATCTCGAGTCACAGTGTTTGTTATCGAACTCCTCCGAAATGGCTTGACTGATATTTTAATTTTTTTTGTGCCTACTTGGTAGGTCTGAGAATAGGTCGTAGGCTATTTTTTATTCGTCTAGGTGATAAGGGTGGCCCTCTCCAGATTTGTATATTTTTAATTTAGACCAAATTTTATTTTTTATAATTTAGCATCAAATTATAACTATAACCTTAAATTTTCATCTTTCTAGCAACGCAGGCGGAGTCGCGGTAATTGCCAGTGTTTATATAAGTAGCGAATGAACTATTTACCTGAAATAGTCATATAATAACATCTCTTGGTGTAGTAGGATTGACCTCTGCAGTCTTCAGCCACAATCAACGCATAGAAGTAATTTTCTTCCTTAGAAATAAGTAATGGACCAGAATGGCAAGCTAGTTCATATCACTATACAAAAAGATTGAACATACTCGTGCCTGTCGCAAAAAGTGACGGACGTAGACACTTAATTTTAGCTGAGACTAGTTAATTTTAGCTGAGAAGTTTTAAAAATATAGTCAAAACTGAAACAGGTAATTATTATATTTTTTTTAATTTGTAAGAACTTATTTTTAACACTAAATATACTGTGTGTTTTCTAATCAATAAGGCTATTTCGTTTACTAACAAAGTAAATATACTATAAATATTAAGGCATGAAGGTTTCAGGCATAAATTACGAGAGCTGTAAAGCAGTAAGCATTTATTCTCTTATCGGTTGTAAAAATTCAGTAGTATGGTCATAAGATAAGCCCCCGGGTATTGTTTCAACCTCGATTAATGTTTGTTCGCCACACTTACACGGTGTTTGGCTTAGATTAGTTAAATAGATAATATTGAAGTTTTATATTCAATTAGAGATCAGTAGCATTTTCATTGTATATAAAAAGAAAGTATAATAAGTTTAAATTATAAAGTATATGTATGCTTAATACTTATACGCATGTTAGAAGTTATACTACCTAGTACCTACATTGTTTTTAGTGAATTTAATTAAAAAGAATTTTTTTTTAATATTCGGGTTTTTTGGTTTTTTTATTCTTCACAAAAAATCTTTTCATTCAATATCCATATCATTGCTATAATACCGAACAATCATCTTTAGGAGTCCGCCATATTACATCCGAAACATTATGCGATTTGATTATTTAGACAATATGTCGACATTGGTAAATGAAACAGTTGATCAAACATGCGAAAAAGTTAGTTATTTTTTTTATCTTTAATCGGATAGCTTAAAAAAGAAAATAGATTTAATGAAAAATCAGCGCAAAATCAAATCTAATAAAATATCTATTTTAAAAAATTTCGTTGGACAGAAAAACTCCTAATAAAGTGAACTATATTTTAAAAACAAATTAAGCAATTAAAACTTTAACAAAATAAAATGAATTGCAATACCGTATACCGTTGATGTAGAGCGAAAAGGAAGCAACTGGTATAACATGAAACTAATAACGATAACAAAAGTAATTTTGATACGCGGCAAGTTACAAGAACAGGTTATTGAGCAGTCGCAGACGTTGATCGCAGGTATTCATCCATAATTACTTTCTTGTTACAAAATTATTGTTGTATCATGCCTTGCATTATAAAAAAATATTTGCTATCTAGAACTTCATGTGTTTGGAAATATTATATCATAACTAGCAATACCCGCGGCTCCGCCCGCAATCTAATTACTATTAAAAATTTAGGGTCATTTTATTTTGCCAAACCATAAAACAATAAATAATGAAAATTTGGTAAAAATATAATAATAATAAGGCCCTTATCACCTAGGCCCAATGACCTATACTCAGAACTACCAAATTTACATAAAAAATTTCATAACAATCGGTCAAGCTGTTTCGGAGAAGTTCGGTAACAAACACTGTGACAGGAGATTTTTATATATTAGATGATTGTTTAAAAAAATATATATTTAACTAGTGACTTGCCCTCGCTCTGCTCGGGCTTGTCCCTACGTTTAAGCAGTTATCTAGATATCTCAATGATGATTTATTTTCTCTCAGTAAAAAGTATCCTATATACCCGGACAGCTATCATCATACAAAAATCATCAAAATTTGCCCTATGGTTTTCTCGTAATGAGGTTAGGTCAGGTGCGGACAGACAGACAGATAAAAATTCTAATAACTTTATAATAATATTAACTATTTGAATAAGATTTTCCAAGAGATATTTTATGTTACATAATGAATGTTAGAATAATTTATTACCTATATGTATAATGTATTAAAACCTATATATACCACTATATACTACGTGATTTGCTTACAAAGTTACAGTGACTTTTTTGGAAGTTAAAAAAAAATTAAACGGTACTGAAAAACGTAGCTATTGTTTTTTTTCTCACGGTACTTAGTTATTGGTAATTTAAATTGTAAAATTCAATTAAAATGCTTTATCTCAAACTTCCTTGCAACGGTTCCATGAATTTTATTTACTTCCTTATCAAACCGTAGTAAATAATAATACAAAATTAATTATAATAGCATGTACAATAAAAAATTACAATGGATTTGTAAATAATGGAATGGAATCTTATCAACTAAAAAGCAGTCTATATCAAGAACAAAAAAAACTACCAAAAACCAGTATCTGTTATCAAACCTAAAAGGTTGATAGTGATATCGTGCCCATTTTGCTACCATTCTCATTAACACAGTTGTATGTAGAGCGTGCGTAAAAGAATATTAAAACTTAACTTATAGTCGCAACTATAACTCTTTTTGATTTTCTTTAAATATTATTTATTAAAATTGAAATAGAAAATATATAATTTGCACCTAATTCCTAAAATAATACTTAATAACATTCAATTAGATAGTAATTTCAAAATATCTTTCCAATTACGATTTTATTTGCACGCTGCCAATTACCAAAAACCAGTCTGTTAGTATTTGTTTAATCTTCACGATGATTGAACCTGTTTACTAGTACCTACCTAAATGATAAAAAAAGTGGTCAATTCCTATGTATTTTTTTATTTATTTCTGATGTAAATAAATAGCATACCTCAAAATTGGCCCCATATGTAAATTTAAAAAAACATAAAAAAGAACAATTTACTTTAAAAAATAATGATAGTTTTAAGATAAGATTTAGTTCGTTTAGGATTTAGATGCAGTAAAATTTACGTCACGTTAAGTTAAAATTATTACATTACATTTAAATTATTACTTATTACATTACATAGGGGCTAACGGCTTTTCATATTTATTTCAATCTGACTAAACCTGTTGTTGTAGTGCTGATGAAACTACTAGAGCAGTCAGAGTTTTCTTTATTAAATAATTATAATTTCAATTCTAATTTCTTCTAAATAAGCTAACTAGCAAAAAAGTTTTAAAACTATTTGTAAACAAAGCAAAAACAAAATTTTATACCTATGTTTATACATATCGTATTGCATTCATTTGGTTGAAACCTTAATCCTGACATTGCATACACCTTAGCCGTGACTGGTACAGTGGTAATAGAACAAATTGCTACCTTATAGGTCTGCGTCATTCGATTGTTTACATGAGAAAATTAAGTGGTACTCTACCATGATTTTGTCTTCAACGAGTTATTTAAATTATTAGCCTCCGTGTTCTACCATTGTTATTTGGGTTTCTCGGATGATCATAATTCAAGCTCATTGAATAATGTAAGATGTAAGATATATAAGTATAGCTTAAAGCTTAAAAAATATTACACGCCAATAATTATTATAAGCTTAAAAATACTTTTACTGTTCGAAAAAAAGATAAAATTGTTCTAAATATCTGGTTAAAATGTTGTAAGTGCAAAAAGTTTCAACAAACGAATACGTAGAAAATTATCATGGACCGTGACAATGGCGTCGCAGGTGATCGCTAAACTATTAAAGTCAACTCGCAAATTGTTACTTATGTAGTGGTCATCATTACTAAGGTAATAATATATGATCTCAAATAATTATATAACATTTAATTCTGTTCTACGAATTACTTTGTATTTATGTATTTAATAATTATTATAGTAATTTGCCGTAAGATGCGAGTTTGAATCCCACAAGAAAATAATACTAGAGAGCACTATTGGTTTCATCAATTAACCTGTCTGATTCTGTTCCGTTATAATTTGTTAATGGATTTTAGTCGTCTGGGCAGAAAGACCCGAAATAAGAATGCCGTGATAAGCCAGCGTGATATGGCGACGAAATTTTTACTATCTATTTCAAAAGAGAAGTAGTTCTATATAATTATTTTGTAAGTTTGCTCTTTGTTTATGTTTATTTTACCCTTCCGTGGCCCGAAAAGTGAACAACTAAGATTTGGTTGAAAATTTCATAACCTGTGACGACACGTAAAATCGTATGCGCTGCAAGTTCACGGTAAGCTAGAGAATTACTTTTCTTATAAGTTCTGAGACCTGTATATAATTCATACAACGGTCAAAACTTCTTCTTTCTTTAAATAATATTTAATGTAACAATCAATAATTGACGAAGAAATTGCAATCATCGTTAAAAAGCAAACATTAATTTATTTGCTGGATCAAAAATAAACAGAAATAATTCACATATTATTCGTATAGGTATAAGGTATGCATCTCTAATTCCTCAGCTTCGTCACAATACGGCCTTAAATTAAGTCCCATTTTTTACCGGGTTGCGGCGAAGCCCAAAGCAAGGTTATGGGCTTGACCTCTATCTACCTATGCATATATGTATATCAATACGTCCAATTCATTGGCCGAACATCGATAACGGGAGTGCTATACCAGAATAAACAGGCACGCACACATATATATTGTCTAAGAATGCGTTTAGATATTATTTTTTAAATCAGTGCACAAAAATCAAATTGAATTGTCTGTTTTTAATTTCAAATTAACAGCTTTTCACTACATCGATTTAATAAATTTTTGTCAGTCTGTTGGCCTGTTTGTTCCGACTAGTCTCTGAAACGGCTGGGCCGATTTTGACGGGACCTTTACTCACAGATAGCTAATGTTATAAGGCGTAGCTAAGGCTACCTACTTTTATTTTATTAGAAAAGTACAAACACCATTTAATTTATTATAACTTGCGCCCAGCGAAGCTGGCTGACTTTGCTAGTGACTAATAAAATAGGTAGGTACAATAAATATTACTTATGCCTATGTTATATTTTTAAAATGACTGACATAACCATGGAGGTTAGATACAGGAGAACCAAGGCCCTAGAATGTAGTGTCTCAGAAATATTGTCAAACCAAGGAGGCGCTGCGATCGCTATGTTGTCTCAATGCCTAACTTCACGTTGTCACAATAGTGACAGTACTCATAAATAGCTAACTTCACAGATACTACTTATTGACGGCAGCGCGTTGTAAATTCTACACATTTTCAGAGACAGGCGGGTAATGCTTTAGTATGAAGCGACGGTTCTCCTGTATCTAACCTCCATGGACATAACAATAAACCATAAAAAATGACGTCATTGTAATTCAAACCTAGTAATTTTGCACATGACAAAGCAACTAACACACATATGCGAATTAAATCATTCTTTATAAGTGTAATAACTTATTTTAAATATTATTATTATCTCTTTAAGTAATCTTTCAGAGAAACATTTGTTTGAAAAAGTATTTAGTTATGTTCCTCATGATAATAATTTTGATATTATGAATCTATTTTTTACTAATGGTCTTTGACAATAATTACTTCAATATGCGTGTAAGTACATAATAAATATGTACGTAATATTGAAACGGCTCGTTGGACTATTATGAAATTAACAGAAGTAGACCTAGTTATTATATTAGAATAAAAATATCAAAATATTCAATCATTAATTTCTGTAATGTGGTAATATTTTAGTTGCGAAGAATAATGTTTTACTTTTAGCTATTCTTTTAATCGTTAACGCTTATCGTACGCTATATTATTCGAGTTATTGTTAGCGACAAATACGGTACAATAAGCGTAGAGAATCGTACCAATGTCGTGGTATTCATTCCTCTATCTTTATTCTTAAAATGAACATGAACATGTACATGACTTTTAAATTTTATGCATAATTTACATTAAAGAATATGATATAAATACATCCAGAGTTAAATACAAAGGCTAAAGTAGAGCCTGGCTTAGATACATTTGTCGTATCTGATCGACATCTTATCCAAATATTAAATTAGATATTGTAAATTGTAATACTTATTTATTATTCAGTCACAGCTACAGGGCTCGTCTAGAAGTCTGCTTTTTTTTAAACTTTTTTTCGTATTAAAACTTAATAATAAAGATTATTCCAGCATTGCAATGTTATTTCACTAAAAGATTTTAGAATACTTTTAAGAATACGGTTCTTTACTTGTCCAATGTTTGTGGAAAATTTTGATTGATTGATTATTATCAGTCCACATACTCAATACGTCAGTCGACAAAAAGTGACCTATACGGTAAACCAGTATATAAGCCATCTTGCATTGCTAATGCCATTTAAATTATTTGAAAACTCGATGAGGCGTGTTTACGTATAAATATTGGATCACTCCTCTACCATCCTTAGTTAGTCTTTCTTTGAAATGCAATTTGAAGTTTGAAATGAAAAAGGACACCCCCAGGGATTAACGCGAATACGCCTCCCGATTCTGTGACACCCCATTAAAATGGGGAAGATTTTGTTGGGTTTAGTGGGTAGTACTGGCTTTTCTAGCCGGTGGGACTAGGGTTGCCACCTTTTTTTAGTTCGAATATAGGAGTATGTAGGATCCTTAATGAAAAATAAAGTAGATGAGTGAAAATCCAAAGAAATAATAGTAGTTTTCGTTACTCAAATATTTAGTTACATTTAAATGTATATTTTTTATTGTTTCGTAAAATGTAGTAGATTTGCCTACTTTATGTTTTTCCCAAAAATAAAGTATTTGGGATTCAACTATAGTAGACTACTCTAAAATATAGTAGGGGTGGCAACCCTAGGTGGGACCCACAAAGCACCTGTTACCTGCCTACAGGTGATATGCGTAAAAGTATTTCTTAACATTAAAAAGGGGTGTATGTGAGCGGAACGAGAGTGGGTCGCTAGTAATATAATGTACTCGTAAGTACGAGTAGTAAATCACTTTATATTATAAAACAATTTCCTCCACCATGTCTGTCAGTCTGTTCGTGATAAACTCAAAAACTACTGCACCGATTTTCATGCTATTTTCACCAATGGATAGAGTGGTTCTCGAGGAAGGTTTTAGTATATAACTAGCGGAACCCGCGGCTTCGTTCGTGCTAAAACAGATTCGAACCCGAGCGAAGCGAGTCGCTAGGAAACTATAAATTTAATGTATTTAAAAACTAAAAATAATAAAAAACATACTACTACTGGTTATTAAGATATGATGGCTATTTTAGATAAGTCGTACGAACAATGGAACATCTCGAAAGGGAAATAAAACAATGACGAGTTAAACCAGTTTGAATACATAATAATAATTTAGATGAATCGCGTTATAATAGTTTTCGAGAGAAGTTATTTTGTGACATTAGTGCGAATATCTATAGTAGATATATCAAGTTTTCATGGAATACCTAAAGGTGGTATATAATTTTAATTATATATTTTGTCTACATTTTTACTCATAACAATGCGAAAAATGTAAGCAATTATTATAAACTAGATATTTCCCACGGTTTCGCTCGCGTGCGTGCGTGCTTTATTCCATAACGCTTATTTTACTTTCAAAGTGAATGAGTGTGTATTTTCTTATTCATTAATACAGCTCTATATATTTGAGGGAAATTTAGAAAACATCGGAAATAGTATATGGTATGAATGAACACATAGGTTTGGTTTTATCGGCATAATTTATTACACCTAGAACGTCGTCTAAAAAGGTTCTTTAAAACAAGTACCTACCAATTCCTTAATTAATCGTAAATTGTCATATACACCTAATAGCAATTTCAATGCAAAAATTTCAAATAAAAAATAAATGCTCAAGCAAATTAAATTTTATTCGTAACATTTACTTTTCCTTTGTAACCTTGAATTCTGATTAGCTTTTTTAATCATTTTTCCTATATAAGTCACGTACTCGTATTCTACAAGGCGAATAATGTGACAGAAAACAACGCAACTTCTGTCAGATTCCGAGTACAGAAAGCAATTTGATATAGAGATTAATAAAAAACCGACAAACTACTATAGCACGTCAATAGACGGAGCTTCCAAGAAAGCGTCTGACGTTTATCAACATTCACATTTAAAAGATGAATTTAAAATTTAATATACAATACAAGTGTTCCTTATCTCATTTTAAATAAAGTTCAGATTACTGTCTACGTACATGTATATATTAGTAGCTTTTCTGTTTCTTATAAAATATGAACACTAAAGATAAAACTTGGCACGGATTATGTAGAGTCGTTTCGTTGAGTTGTGAATCATAGGAAATGCCCTACGGAGCAGAATTAAGCTCATATCAGGAAATCTATTATGTTCTATAGAACTTTTATTTAATAAGAACTACTAAAATTTATAGAATTCTCAAAGTCATGTTGCCTATTATTTATTTAAATTACCATCAAAAATTACCATCTGAATACGAATTCAATGTGTATTATCATAATAAAAATACACCGTATTTAAACTTAAAATTATTTAAAAAAATGAATTTTAAAACCTATTCACCATTAACAAAGACATTGTGTAATAACGAAAATATATCGAACTGAGTTGTCCTACCTCTTCTTGCTTTAAATTAGTCAGAAGTATAAATAATTCCTTTTACCTAACTTTTTCTACAAAGTGACCTTCACAAATTATATTAATGAAGTTACCATTAACTAGAACTTTCTATTAGAGTACTTTCACTGAAATAATATACATGAGAGCCTCGGCTTGCTCTATGATTATTTCACCACCTTGACGGACAATGGGCTATTATGATAAATTTTAAACATGATTATCCATCTATCAATATTACGTATCCGACACGTAATCGAACTCGGCTACCAATAACAATTGGTCATCAATCTTTATCGTACCTCTAATGTTTTTAATTATATTTACAACTTTGATTTCCGCAATTTCTATTCAAAAACGTCCGTTTGTTTTTAATAAACATAACATGTAATTCTATAAATATTATACATCATCGGACATTTAAATTTAAAAGTAAAATCTTGGTAACACGTTATGCGAATAGCTCGTGAGTACTTTTCTCAACGCTTTAATATAATCTGCCGTGGGCTGCAAGATCTCAATTGAAGATGAATTGCCAACAAGTATCTGCCTCACTTACAGATTTAACTAATATACCATTCTCAGAAGGTTCTCGACGGCATAAATAGAAATACATAAGGATTTCTCGAAAGACTTTTCAATAATTGAATCGTCCTACAAAAGGACATTGGCATTTTGGAGCGCGACTCGTGAATACTTTTAGAATTAACTCACCATTATATGAATGATCCAAATAAATTGATCTTTCAGGTCATTGACTTATAGTATTCTATTACGTAATGGTATTACAATATTATGTAAGCCATTGTGATTACTGCTAATACTTTTTTACGTGTTTCATCACAGAAAATATAGTTAATGTTATTAAACAAATGAATTGATATTTAAAGCAATAAACTACAGAAGAAATTAAAATTCATAAATCACTCACGACAATCAAAATTAGTAAAGTTTAATATTTTAAGTAGTGTGAAGAAACTTAATGTTTATCTAATATGATATAGGAATGTATCATTAATATATTTTTAAAACAATACTAGGAATTTGTACTACATTATTATATGTTTAGATAATTTATTATGAAGTTGAATGTTTAATTTACACTATTACGATCAAACAAAAGAGAGATCTCTCAGTTCTGTTTTACTCGTAATATCAATTAAACGCGAGTTATGTCGCCGATAGTAGCTTTAAATAAAATAATTCTAAAAAAGTGCTCGATGATGCCAACCTCACGTCATCTAGTAAATTTAATACACAAGTACTTACAATTGGTTAAAATTGTTTTCAACTTGCGTAGGTCAGCTGTCCAGTGCTTCCTCTATTTGGAGACATATGACCTATCAAGACAATTTGACTGATTGCTCTGGACCGATATAGGCCACTATTTTCGACATAACTAAGAGTAAACAGATTACCAATTCAGATAAGCGATACTTTAAAACCATTCAATGCATTGAAATAAACGTTTGCACTGATTCAATAATGTGTAGTTAGAACATGAGGAGGACATTGTTGTTGCTCTATAATATTTATATTTCTTCTAAAGTTATAATATAACTGTATTCACTTAATGCTTCCCATACTTCCCCGTTCACTTTAGTTTTTGGTACTTGGGTTTCCAATACAGACATCCGATAAAAAAAATTGAACCGTCTTAAATTAATTATACTTATTTACATAATATAAATGTAACGACTAACGAAACATTGTTTTATTCTTTTAGTAAATTAAATTTCAAACAAATTAACTTCAGTTCTAATGTAGGTACTTGAGATACATATTCAAACTTTAATGCTTGTGCTTGCTTGCTTGGCGCTTGCATAAATGCTTTGAAGTTAATATTCAAAAAACTTGACCGCGACAACGAAAATAAATACAAAAATATAAATACATAAAAAAAGTTATAATTAAAGTTAACAATCCGGGATTTCCCCTCTTTTGTATTTTAACCTAATCATCATACGTAATTATATCCTTAGATCACAAAAACAATGCTTTGACGTAAGAGGGTAATTTCCTTCAAATGTCTGGGTAGTTTCGACTTTTGATTGCGCGTTAATGATGTGCTTAATTCGCACCATGTTTTACCTCCTTTTCCACTCTTTATCTTCGGATAGCCAATGAATAAGAAAGCTTAGACAAAATGATATTCTACAATCGTTGAAAAATAGATATTTTACAAATTATGTATTATACTACATATTATATTGAAATTTGAAATGATAAATACCGTCATCTCGTAGAATCAAAGGTATCATTCCCATATACTTACGTATAATCAATGATATTATATACAAGATATGCCACAAACGCACGAAACGCGTGCCGTGGATTGGTTCCATTTGTAACCAGTAACCCCTGCTACACACGTTACGATATATCGTAGCGATAAAACTGCGCAAACTGGTTTGCGTCGATTTATCGATCGTGTGTATGGTAAATCGTTGCAGTTTATCGTTCATCGGTGGCAGTTGCAATTTCTATCCAATAAATCGTTGTCGATTGCGTTTGCACAGTTTTATCGTCACGTGTGGATGGAGATCGCTCAGTTCGCGCCAGTATTCAAGGTGCTCGCTTGTTGCTATATACTTTCCCGCCGCGTCAATTAAAAAGTTTATACTCCCGCTTTATATAAAAACTATCCTTTCCCGCGGCTTCGCTTGCTTTCTAAAGTCTGGAAATCAAATTCTTTCGCCCGTCCGCCCATATTCAACGCGATGATAATTATTTTGTTGCGGAGTTATTTTAAAACTATGATATCTCATATTCATTGAAATCAAATGATTCCAAGAGCAATTTTATTCAAAATTAAATACTTGTGATGAATATCTTATTTATTTGGATAAGGAATAATATCATGTTTATTAAACACCATCGCAAATAATGCATTATCTTAAAACAAATTTTATAAGAATAAAAAATGTTATAGCGAGTCAAGCTTAAAAGATAGACATATGCTATTCCGGACTTTTTTTTAGAACTTTTAAAGAGGAACAATTCCGTCATACATAATTTGTGCATAACTTTAACCGTTTACGCAGCGCACGCAACGGAAGCTCTCAAAAGGAAGGAATTTTTCTCCCGTTTTGGCAACATTTTTCATTGGTGCTCTGCTCCTATTGATCATAGCAGGATGTAATATAGCATATAGCCTTCCTCGATAAACGGACTATCCAACACAATAAGAATTTTTAATTCGGACCAGTAGTTCCTGAGATTAGCGCGTTCAACCAAACAAACAAACAAACTCTTCAGCTTTATAAATAGTGTATATGACTTGCTGTGCAGGAAAGGGTGTTACAACACGTCTCATAAAGAAAAATAAGAAAAAGAAAATCATATTTCACAAGTTATACTCATAATTTTAAGTAAAACTTTTAAACGAAGTAAAAAATTCGCCTATACAGAAAATTAATTTGTAATCAAATCAGACGCCATTACAATAAAAAAGTTTCCAGCTATAATAGTATTTTTTTAATCTCCGTTTAAAGAGCTTAGACGTTAAATATACGACTATGACGCTCTAAAAATATTATATTTTATTTTATTAAATTAATTATCATCTTCTTCGTCATCATCTTCTATCGTGGACGACATGTTTCTTGCGTGAGCTTCTACGGAGAACTGACGACCGACGTCGATATCGGAGGCGTGTGGAGACACTAATTATGGACGTTCGATTTATCTGCACAGTTTGAAATCGCTACGATATATCGTTACGTGTGTAGGGGGGGTAAGTCGAGCTGTCACCTGTCATTGCGAGCAGGCGTGTCGAATAGCTGTCTCTTTCACTCTTACGCTTTGCGTATTTTCTGTCGCACTTATAGCGTGTGTTTGGATGTACATTGTTATTAAAAGTGTATGTGTTTGTCGCGGAACAATTAAGTATACTATTTCATAATAATAATAATACTATTTCATACAAAGAATATTTTGCTGTGCCGTGTCGCGTCGCTGCAGTGCAGTGTAGTTACGCCTAGTGCGTGTGCACCTATACTATTTCATACAAAGAATATTTTGCAGTGCCGTGTCGCGTCGCTGCAGTGCCGTGTCGCGTCGCTGCAGTGCAGTGTAGTTACGCCTAGTGCGGTCTCACCTTTACGTTGTGCGTGCAGTATGAACGTAACGTATGTTGTATATAATATCACTATGTATAATATTATAATGCCCTGTGCCCACTATACATAATAAAAATATAGCTGATGTTTTTTCCTTTATCAATAATGTTATATAATAATATGATAACACAATACTTTAATTTTCTTTTTAATCACTTTTAAGCCTCATGATAACACTTTTAATAGACTCACTAAGAGTCTAGATTACCTACCTTAATCTATATATGTATCTTAAGTTTGTTATAAAAGCGATTAAGTTTTAACATAATTGTGATGTATAATAATAATATGAGCAATTATTTATAGTACCGCTTTGTTTTGCGATTGGTTTATTATGGTATTTATCCTTCTAGTATTATTATTTTTCATGTATAATTTTAAATATTTTATTCGGGGAAGAGATATCCTGTGAGGCCGTTGCTCTAACCTAATACATACATAATTCGTGACATATTATAATTCGATGTAAATCATTCTATTTGTAAAACGTACATAGACGTTCAATAATTAATCACGTGTCGGCAAAATGAGCAAGATTTATTGTGAAGCTTTTAGACTTAAAACGATGTGGATTTACTCATAGAATGAGATATCTATTACAGTGCAATGAAAAAATAGAGCGTATTTCTCTCATGAAAATGTCGATCAAGCAAAGATTTATTAATTAAATATCATACATACGTGCATTTGTGATACTGTAAGAGTGTAAATTAATTTTATTTCTTTAAAATACGGTGTTCAGTGCAAATTGCATACTTATATTTATTATTATTCTAAAGGCTACTGAAATATTGATACAAATTTGTTCTACATCATTCCATGTGTGTTGTAAACGTCACAATGAATCAGATACATGCATTGACCTTTAAATTCTCAATCATGTCAAATATAAATGAGTCTTGCATTCGTAAAATTTTGCAAGATATGATAAATGAAGTATGTATATACAGAACAGTACATTGTCCCAGAACATAAACGATATTTTAGTGAATATGCCATACAAGTGAATACAAAATGCAAATATATAAGTACATCACATTCCCGACATGCAGCCTTACCAAGAGGCAGGCGAGATGCCTTCGTAGCTTGCACCACTTGAGGTTCCGGGTTGGCATTGCCGCTCTCTACGATTACATCTGCAACCACATTCACAACTTGTCTTTTAATTTAATTATAATAAAAAAAATCTATCCCCATATTATACAAAATGCGTTATTTTATCTTGTACGAGTATATGTCTTGAAATCAGTTTTTTGAATAACATCTTAATTCTTCTGTGGACATATTTAGGTGCCTTTATTATTCTTATGGCTAAAATTACTTATATCCTATAAAATAGTAAAATTAAATTGTTTATTATATATTTTTCTATAAAAACCCATATAAAATGTTCCTAAATAACATTATTAACCGACTTCAAAAAAAGGAGGAGGTTATCAATTCGTCGGGGACTTTTTTTTTTTTTTTTTTTTTTTTTCTATGTATGTTCCCCGATTACTCGACGATGGCTGGACCGATTTGGAAAATTCTTTTTTTGTTCGAAAGGGTATAGTTTCTAGTTGGTCCCATAGTCACCAAGTCACGATCTGATGATGGGATCCCAGGGAAATCGAAGACAACTCTCAAATTTTATAGGCACTTATTACGTTTTTCATATATTTTCTAAAGCTGTTCAAGTATTTGCGTCTGATAATCATCATCTCCTGTGGTTGAGCTAATGATGGAAGGTACAACTCCTCAACGGTTAGGAGTTAAGAGAAAATTCTTTCAATATTATACGTAATTATAGACCGATAGTTAAATTCTTTCAGGCTCTTATTAACCGACTCTAAAAAAAGGAGGAGGTTCTCAATTCGTTGGGGACTTTTTTTTATGTATGTTCCCCATTACTCGAAGATGGCTGGACCGATTTGGAAAATTCTTTTTTGTACATAAACAAAATAAGTATCTACTTTCCGCTAAAAATTTGAAAATAAATTATTTTTAACAAAAAACAAAAACCGACTTCAAAACTAAACAAATCTAAACTAAAAAGTAGAAAATAATACTTTTAAGAACTTCGTTAATTTAGAAGTCGGTGCCAGCCAAAGCAAAATAACTTTAAATAGACACATAAGTATTCGATTAATCTATATCTATAATATTTGTAAACATAATCAAAATACCGTTCGAAAGTTCCTTGCAAAGGCAAGATAAGTCTATCCGTCCTGGCTGGCACCGACTTCTAAATTAACGAAGTTCTTAAAAGTATTATTTTCTACTTTTTAGTTTAGATTTGTTTATTATCAATTTCAATAACAATTCACGCTGCGTTTTCCTTACTTTACCAGTGGAGGATCATTTAAATAAAAAATCCATTTCTGCAATCGACTTCTCTCATTATTATAATAATAATACATAAATAAAATTTTTATTTAGTTTTGTTGCGGACATTGAAAATTAAAAACAATTATTACCAACAAGCTTTTATTAGTTTCACTTGTGACTACGACTACTAATTGAAATGAAATTGTAGAAGTTAATTTTAAATCGTTTCTGATTTGAATGTTTTAACTTATTGAACTTTCGATGACAATACAATATTTTTATATGGCGTGGTTAACTGTTGACTTCATCAACATCAGGAACAGTGCTAGTGGAATCATCTACTAAGTACCTATTATTTAAATCTTGAAAATTGAGCTCGTTAAATTTATTTTGACGAGCCACATGCATTACTGTGTATATGTACTTAACACACACAGACGAAAGGATGTATTTAACTTGTTTTTAAAACTAAATATAATTACCTACTACAAATAACAAAATAAAGTACTCCGCCGCGTCTGTCTGTCTGTTCGTCTGATAAACTTAAAAACTATTGCACCGATTTTCATGCTGTTTTCACCATTGAATAGAGTGGTTCTCGAGGAAAGTTTTAGTATATAATTTGTCAAGTTTTTGTATACATTTACTAGCAGAACCCGTGGCTTTCCTAGCGTTAAATAATAAAAGATCGCATAGAAATCAGATTTTTACTAAAACTATGTAAGACTAAGAAAGAAAATGACGTATTTTTGTAGTAATCGACGATTCGAATGAATCGATTTTTCTCTAAATAAACAAGAGACACAAGAAATCCGGAAAGATTTTATTTTTCTTATTTAATTTTTTTTTATTGAATCAATAACGTAGGACTCAAACATTATAATAAAATGCGAAAAAAACGTTTTATTACTTTGAACGCGTGGCATCCGGTAACACATGCGTAGTTTGGACAAATCACCCGGCTTTAATCTGAATACAGATGAGCATGCGTTATTCATATCATGTATTATTTACAATTACATTCAATACATTTACATTTTAATTATATATTTACGTATATTTAGCACGATCGTTGCGACGTTTCTAGAAAATACTATTGCAATAAAACAATCTATGTGTAATTTATTTTATTACCTTCATGAAATTCTTTTAATAATGATTACTGACCTGTTCCTCAAAAGCTATTTAATTTTTATCTACGTTGTAAATATAAGTTATGTTTTATTTTATTATAATAACAATCAAATTGCTTTCACTATCTAAACGATAAAGAATCAAAATTATATCAATGAATATCAATAGTGTTAATATACTCCTCGTATAACACGTTATCAAAACAAAACACATTTTAAATAGTGTATAATAAACAAAGAAATGTGCTTTCTCAAACAAATCTGCGTCTTCTTTATGACAATGACAATGAAGTGCTTTTTTCTATCCCGTGTATTATTTTTATGTGCCTCTTTGTTATTTTTTGAATATATCAGTATTACAAGTGAATAAAATTACGTCTAGTATGCAAAAAATCGCGTTGCGTGAAATTCCATCTACTGGCCTTTTCCATTGGGCACTTTGGGATTTCGCGTTCAACACAAGCCCCTGCTTGCTTATAGAAGTATTTTTACGCGGCTGTTAGATTCTATGACAATATTGATTTGTAGTTCGATTTACAACAAGTTTCTACTTCCAAGCTTCTAAAACACTAATACCTAGTACGTTACTTTTATTGTTTTACATAATTTAAGTAGATTTAATTAAACATTGAAAAAATTCAAATCATTCTTTATATGTGTATAATTAAAGTAAAAAAAAAATGTTTTGTTTTTCGAGACAAATTAATTTGATATTGACGATTTTGCCCACATTTTAGAATTTTGCTTATCTAGTCGTATCTATACAACCACAGCGCCCCACCCCCACACCCCTCTCCTGCGATCCTTATGTGCCCAGACTTTCAATAGGTTAATGACGGCCCTGATCATCTATATAAATCAGCATACCAATAAACAATCGCATTATGTTACATGAGATATGTAGAGATTAAAATAATTGATCCCTGAAAACAAGTCCATTATATTCAAGGTTGTTATTGAATAAAGAATTAGGATTACTAATGCCTGTAAGCCGATACTCGTATGAACTTTTATCGTTCCTATAAATACTACCTGGTATGATGTTTTGAGTTGTTGTTCGTTGGCTTAACGCTAGTTGTTGACTATAGATGATACTTTATAAAAAAATACATATTTCTCGGGTTTACGTATATAAATAGATTAACAAATTGTTATTCATATTTTATATAGACTTTTAATTGCCTTTAAGGAAAATAATGAACAAATACATTGTTAATTGCATAAATATATATTGGGGATATGTTAAATATAAAGTACCTAATTATTTTTTAAGTAATAATATAAAATGAGTGTTGTAGGATGACACATATAATCCAAATAGGACGTTAATTATACGCCGTTTTTGTATTTATATACTTGCTTATTTATTTCAGTGAGTAGATATATAATTAATTCATTTTTACATTGTGTGAATATTACATAATGAAATTTATGAGAGCAATGCACCTATTTGGCTTCACTTTAACATTCCACTGTTGTTGATGCGCGTAAATGTTTTTAAATAGGTAGGTACATGAAATATATTTTTATCATTGCTATTTGCTACAAATTTAAGAATCATTTAACTCGTAAAAGAAAAATCTAAAGTACAATCTAATTATCATATCGATAAACATTTATTACAATTTATAACTGTCAAATGTATACAGATTATCTTTATAATCGTTCAAAGAACACGATAGTAAGAGCAAAAATATATAATTATAGTGCTACATCATGTAGATACGTAATAACATGTGACATGTACGTAATACGTATACGCTCGGGGGTTTTGCAGCTAGCATGTACGGCTGCAGATTGCGAGGTCCTGGGCTCGAATCTCGGGTTGGGTTAGCTAACAACTCTCAAGACAAGCCCAGTACAGGTGTTACGTCCGGACGTCAAAAAACACGTCAGTCGTCAAGTCGGTGCACCTTACCGTCCCATCGGACTTTGAGTGTTGAGACTTGAGACTGAAAGGAATAGAGAGTGCGCTCGTATCTGCGCGTACACTTGTGCACTATAGTATCTCCCAGCGCGTCTGGTCGGTCTCATTGAGATTGGCCGCCGGGTCAGGAAAAGATTTTAACATTATATTTGTAATACTCCAAACAAATGGACGAGAAACAAACGAAATTTCAAAAATTTAATATCGGTAAACATACTGAATATACTAATTAAATTACGTAATTAGATGAAATTTATTTATTAAAAACTAGAGTTCAATTTAGTCACATCTCGCTAGACTATAATCTAAAGGCGCCGGTTCTATATACAGTTGTATACACTGTATTATAATAGAAAATCTTACGAAGAACATGAAGATACACAAAAACATAACAGTACAAAAGGATGCCTCTTTATTAAAATATATTTCATTAATACGTTTAAATGTAATAGCTAACATTTATCAGCGACGTCTATAATTTTAATACCGAATTCTTATGTATCTAATCTTAATCTTTCCCCATTTAAAGCCTCAGAATTATTTTGTAATGAGCATGACTCTCGAAACTATAAATTCTTCGGTGTTACGTTTATATTATGATAATACGTTGTTTGATCATAAAGTTTGAGTTAGATACCACCGCCTTTAAATATTGAATTTTTATGACGTTGTAACACATGTAATAATAATGGCATTTCAAAAATTTATATGCTTTTCTTATTATTTTATTTATCTACAATACCTATAAAAATATGGATAAATGTAATGTAGTTCAGTTCTACGGGTTTTTGGACTATGGCGAATTCCACACAACTATTCATTTGTCGGTCTGTTTGTACCTGTTAACTGACAGCTTTCAGTTTTAAACAGTTTACACCAATTTTTACGGGAATTTTACTGGCGTGTTTTTTGGATAGTCTATTTTTAATTCGGTAAGAAAGAGTTGACGCAAGACTAAAAATAAAAAAATATTTACGATATAGTGAAAAATATTCCGGAACGTAGTGGAGTGCAGTAAGGGTCAAAGAAAGGTGATGATATGACAATAATAAGGAATACATGTTTAAATTACGTCTGTCGTTAAATAATTAAACTACGTATTGTTATTTCATTTTGTAAAGCTTTTTTTTATCCTTAGAAAATGCATTAACGCCTACCACGTGTAGAAAACAGGTGGTTATGTGTGGCTCATCGGAAAGTCAGCACTACCCACCAAAACCCAAGCACCCATCTCCAGTCTTAATGGGGCATCGCTTGCACATTCAACCACGACGCCCCGACGCGACGGCCCGGCAGGTCTGCCGAAGCAGACCACACAGCCAAGGAGTTGCTCCACAGTTCACTCTAATATCAGAGAAATACCAGGAGCAACCCGCATGACACACCGCCCACCGAAGTGAACCCTCCCTACGCGTTTCATTACTTTTAAAATGGCTTATTGCGATTTGATAGATAATAATGTATACTATTTATTCTAAAGAGAACCTAACCGTTATTTTAAAAATATGAGGGTCCCATAGTCCATCACACTGGCAAACTTCCGTTTGGTGGACTTAACATTTCTTTAAAAAACTTCCTAGGTTCTCTCAGACGTGCAGGTTTTGTCACGATATTTTCCTTCATAGTAAGGCAAGTGGTTGTTATGGTACAAATGCAATAATTTCTAACACTTATAATCAGAATCACAAAATATCAGTTGCTATAGAGATTGCAAAGACTCGGTTGAATGATGCGAACCCGCATCACTCAACCGAATAATGCGGGTTCAAATCCTTTTATAAAATTGGGTAACCACCCAATCTACAAAAGGGCTCGGACGTAGGTACGAGTAGCTGCTGCTGTGTAAGTTAAGTTGATCAACTACGAGTAAGTTTTGAAAAAATCAGTACTATTAAGCAGATGATTTAGATAAAAGTAATGTTTTTATATTTCCCAAAATAATGCCCGAATATTTTTTTTCTTAAAGTATCAAAAAGAAGTACTGGAACAAAACTGTTAAGAAAATTTATATGTAATATAAATAACGAAAAGGATAATAATTAATAACTGACCTAATATTTAGCGATTAATATAATATCATAAAGTATTTTAATTTATATAAAATACCCAACCACCAACCTAAAAATATAATATTAGTAAAAGTAAATGTAGGAAAATAGGCAACCTTTAAAGATATACTTTTTGTGTGTATTTGTATTTTATTCAGGAGTCCTTTCTCTGTACACGCTATTTAAAGGGACATTTTTTTGAATTTTGAAAATTTGTTTATTTATCGCATGATTTGTTTGCATAATAATATCCCAATAAGCAACAGTAAATTGATACATGAACAATATAATGTTGTTGACATTTTTGAACCTAAGGTTGATCCGAGGACGATTTAGTATTATAGTTATTACACATAATATACTAACAACATATTTATTCCACTTAATCAATTTTTAATAAATG
Source organism: Boloria euphrosyne (assembly GCA_951802675.2). NCBI lineage: Eukaryota > Metazoa > Arthropoda > Insecta > Lepidoptera > Nymphalidae > Boloria > Boloria euphrosyne. The sequence continues at coordinate 12,606,699 of OX637871.1, forward strand.
TTGTTATTTTCCTTATTAATTATAATTATCGATACTTATTCCTGGCTATGTAATTAAGCATCACTTTATAATTGTGCACATGATTATTTTATAAAATTATTTACTATTTAGGTTATAAATGTAAATCATTTACACATTATTTATGCTTCTTTTAGGGAATCCAATTATAACAATGCTTAATAATATATAAGTAGAAAATAAAAAATAGAAACTTACTTGGGGTGTTCTTAGACATTTTTCAAAATGTTATTTAAATCGAACACAAAACAGACGCACTGCTCACGCGCACGCACCTCGTAGACGACCGCTACGTTATTGTGCTACGAAACTATTATTAGCTGATTATATAGTAATGGCCAATGACACCATTAATAATAGTCTTATTTTATTTTAACACGACCGGAGCGGGCAATGTTCAGACTGAGAATGACATCCCGCCCTGTTTCGCCAGGCTCGTGATAAAGTGGTAAATTGTAGAATAAATAATCATGAATGCTCCTCCTGCTTGTTCGATGAAATCATGTTAACACCCATTTTTATATACATATATGGCTCCATACATGTATGTAGACTTGCTAGAAAAAAAATACATTTCCCTCCATTTTTACCCAAATTATAATAATATATCGAACTCGTTATCATTTATATCAAAGGCAACAAGCACAATTTTGATAATATTCTATAAATATACATTTGCAAATTAGTTACTTTCTTTGTGGAAGGGCTTATCAGAAATAAAAATTCTTTATGTATTTTCTATCTAATTATGTTTGTTTGTTGATTATTTTTTTCGCAGTTGCTAACCCTAAAATATGTATCAACTTAACTGGGACCAATATGTGATCGAACATGCGACCGTATACGTAAGAGGCACAGATGAAATACATGCCACCCTGTTGGCTATACGTTTTTAATAATAAATTTAATTTTTAAAAACAATTATTCTATTTTATGTTCAAATATTAAAACCTTTTAGTAGAAATTGAAGACCTTAACATTTATCAAGTAGATATTGATAAAAATTTATTTAATGTCAATACAAAGACTGTATTTGAAAATTAAAACAAACTTTATTTTTTACTTTATTACTGCAAATTTTTTACTCAACACTATCGTCCGAGCAAGGTCATTTCGTACCTAAATAAAGGACGGAAGTTGTAATTATTAAATAACCGTATAAAAACTGTCAAACGAGCAAATTATTAACTATTTTGTGTTCTGTGCTGAGGTCGTAAATTGATAAGGAAATTTTTAATCATCCTGAAGAGATTTTTTTTTCACTTCATATATTTTTCACTATTCAATATTTTCCGGAAAATTGGTGGAAAATAGCTTAAGAATCATTTTTTTATTTGTAATCAATGAATGAAAGTAATTTAGTAAGGGCATTCACTGATCTTAGATAATGTTATCTACGCTTACAGACCATAGTGGTATAGCCCATTGTTCCTCTATCAAGAACTGATTACAATTCAAGAACTGTAAATCAACAAAGAAATTTTAATTGAATTCTAAATTCTCAGATATGTAAAATTAAATTATTTTTAATTGCTTGCCTTAAGAACGCCGATTTGTTTGTTTTAAAATTCTTTATCGTTTCACAATTTTAATACATGAAATATCAATTATCATGTGTACTTACTGTATTTTGTTTATATACTTTGCGACGGATTTATATATTTAAATTCCTGTTAAAGCACAAGAATACCAAGCACATCTTACAATAATAAGTAATCTTGAAAATAATTTAATGATATAGCCAAATGATTAAAAATATTGTATCGAAAACTTTGTGATAAAAATTGGTATTATAGTTATTTAACAGATACATAATATGTTATTAAATGTGATTATGTAAACACCACTTAAAATATTAAAGTGTATTCTAGAGAGTTCTACGAGTAAAAGGTTAATAGTGGCTTTATTATAAGGTATAGACGAGTAGATACTTACTTAATTTGTAACAATCTTGGTCACCTTATCATTTTTGTTTTGTTTGAACATTTAAGAAACCTGCATATGTTCAAGATAGATAGATAATAATCGTATATTAAATCCATTACAATCGTAAAAATAAAATAAAAGGTATTATTATTACAGTAAACTCCCATTTATCCTGTTCTGTTATCTAATGATATGATCAATCAATTTTTAAGTAATAATATCAATTTCCTATCAACATTCTTTGTTTTCTAAGATAATATTTGGATTGGTTTTGTTCTGATACGAAGCTCGTGATGTATTACTTCCTATAGGATCTAGATTTAACTGACTATGTAATATGTTGTGTATTTATCTGTGTAATTTTGTTGATAAGTGATAATGATTAAATATAATATTATGATGTGGTCATTGATATACTAGGAAAAAAGGTGTAGATAAGTCATACGCGCTCAAAAAGTGGCACACTAAAACTAGGCTATTGGCCTACCAACGCGTTGACGACGCACTGTCGAGAATTATATTTGTCTCTTTTTCACTGGCGATACTTGAATCATGCCATCCTATTTTGACGACTAATCGTAATGTAGTGTGTTATTGCAATATTTTTAGTTATTCTGTATTCATGTGTGCGTTAGTGTGCCGTTTTTGAAGATAGAATGTCGTTTAGGTAACGTATCTACACCTTTTTACTTATAATATCATTGGATGTGGTACAATATTAAACATACTTCGTCTTCTGTCCATGAGAAGAAGCGTAGATTATTCCAACATACTAAATCGTATACCGGGATAAACTAGCCCTGGGGTAATTTTAGACATAAACTTTGAAAAAAATGTCTATTCTTCTTTGTATTTCCTCGTATTTGCAAAAAATTGAATCGCGCCATTACTTCGACGTTGTGGACAAAAAGGGCAATCTTACTGTAGGATTTTCTTAGTATTATTAGTTATGATATTAAAATTCATTATTAATACTTAATTATTGTTGTATGTTTGTTTAACTTTGCTTAGCTGCGTCACGTAGCGGTGTCGGTTAAAATACAATTATTTAAGTTCCTTAAAAGCCAATTCCATTATAATGGAAAAATGTGGTCTTTAAACAAATTATTAACTAAAGTACAGTTGTAATAGTAGTAGTATATATTAATAGTATTATGAATTTATTATCTTTGCCAGACTGCCCAAGCCGTCTTCTAGAAATCAGAGAACCTATTCCCCTTTTGAAGTTGACCAAGTATAATTATTTAATTCAATTCAATTTGTTTGTTTAGTGGGTTTAGGAGTAGGTATCATGCTGGCACAATTTACTTTGCCAATGCGTAGAATGCAGAAGACATATAACGAGCATATTTAAAAAAAGCATCCGTTTCTTGAAAACACTCAGGGCCTTTTTTGTAATCAACCGACTTCCAAAAGGAGGAGGTTATCAATTCGTCTGTATTTTTTTTTTTTTTTATGTTTGTTAGCTCATAACTTTGAGCTGGGTGAACCGATTTTGATGATTCTTTTTTTATTTGAAAGGTAGTGCTTCCCATATGGTCCCATTTTAATATTTTCCAGTTCTGATAATGGCATCCATGAGAAAACCATAAAAGTCTTAAATTTGCATTAGGTATTTGCGCGACAAATGGACGAATAACTCAATATCACGCCAACCGATTTCGATGATTCTTTTTTTAATGGAAAGGGTATACTTCAAGGGTAGTTTGATGAGAGTTTGGTAAGGTTCTGATGATGGGATCCATGACAAAGTATCGGAACTCTTCAATTCTTAGGAGCAAATTAACGATGCTCGGCCGAATCTTTTATAGGCTATATGGATATATAAGTCACGTACCGTAACTGATGATGGAAGGTACAACTCCTCAACGGTTAGCAGTTTAAAGAAAATTCTTTCAATATAATACGCAATTATGGACCGATAGTTGTATACTTTCAGGCTATTAGGTTTACCTCATAATAGAAGGTAAATTTTTATAGTCATTAACACAATACGTATCTACTTTCCACTAAAAAATTAAAAATAAATTATTTTTAACAAAAAAACAAAAACCGACTTCCAAACTTAATAAATCTAAACTAAAAAGTAGAAAATAATACTTTTAAGGACTTTGTTAATTTTGAAGTCGGTGCCAGCCAAAGCAAAATAACCCTAAATAGATACATATCCGATTAATCTATCAATTTGTAAACATAATCAAAATACCTGGCTGGCACCGACTCCAAAATTAACAAAGTCCTTAAAAGTATTATTTTCTACTTTTTAGTTTAGATTTATTAAGTTTGGAAGTCGGTTTTTGTTTTTTTGTTAAAAATAATTTATTTCTTTGTAGATAAAGATTTTTTTCAGCGACGATGACAGCTTTATTTTCAGCGACGACAACTCTGGTTAAATACAGGATAATGATGAGTTCCAGTTATTTTTCTAAGTTAGTTTTTTATAAAAGTTAACAAATCTTGATCCGAAGTTGAGATTCCTTTAATGGCCAATCTGTATGATGAATGATTAATATTATATTGAAAATTAGTCTCGACTGACTGACGATGACTAAAATTTCTTACTTTTCAAAAAAAATGCTATCCTCTTACGTAAACCGTACAACTTATTCTTATTCTTCGAAAGTGTCACCTATGTACTTTAAACTTTTCACATACAAATATACTGTGCAATATACTTTATTTATAATTATATTGTTTACATTCCACTGGGTCAAGGCTTATAAAAGGGCAGAAAAAAATTAATTATTTTAGTTTAAAAATTTATAACTTGCGATTAAGAAATAACACAACATAATTGCAAGCATTTTTACGGTGAAACATTGATAAGACAAAATGATGTTGCAATTTCATTTTTTTTCTTATTATTTATAATTATTACACAATAGCAAAATATTTTAATCTCCACAGAAAAAAATACTATTTTTATTTATTATTATTATAGGGTATTTCACTTTTTATCAAAATTCAAATAATGGTAATAAAAATCTGTATACATTAATTGTGAATGTACAAATTAAATTTAATTTAGATTTCAAGGGTGCTTGCATCCGCATAATTAGAAACTTTACGCCTAAACTTTTAATAAAATTAAGATTGTTTTTTTTTGCTTGCGAAAGTTACTAGTTCAAAAGAAGATTATACGTTTGTATGTATTATAATAAAAGTTAAGATTAGATATATATAAAACACAAATCTAAAATTTGTTTTAATAATAGCCTAGAATCCCAAATTTAAAATGGCAACCTGGTCAAACCGTATTCTCCTATTTATAATAATGTATAAAAAATAGAGTTCAATTAAAAACGCGATGAACGTAGTAATCATGCGGTGGGATCCTAGGCTATAAGTACTGTGAAGTTTCCATAAAATATTTAAATCGTGTGTGTGTGTGTGTGTTATAGCTATCTAGCTATAACACTCGAGGTCTTTGTCAAGTACTTTGTTTTTGATTGATTGAAAACAGATTCTTCTCAACCATATATTTTTTTGCGAATATATAATTTTTATAAGAGCTTAACTCAAAATTTTCCACTCTCTTTAATAATTGCCTATACAAATATATGGGTCACGTTAAGTAGCAGCTAACTGAAAGCATATGTTAGATTGAAGTCAATAAAAACGTTGCATATTCATAAATTTGGCCTTGTTTTCTAATTTCATCCAGTTCTACTGATTTCGAGAGAATTCGAGTGTTAGAGTTTTCTTAATTGCGACGTGGTTTTCAATATGTTGCATTTTTTCAAAATACTTTACGGGGATCTCAAAAAACCCGTGAATTCGTCGATACTGGATTACAAGTACATCCATACAGATTACGAAAGTAAACGTATAGAGAGTACATAGCTCTTCTTAGTGAGATTGACCACCTTGACCAAAAATAGGTTACAAAGACATTACAGTCATTTAATGTACGTACAATCTAAATCGCTTAAACCACTAAAGATTATTCATGTTGTAGATATTATAATGTTTTTAAAAGAGATACTATTTTATTTTAAATTTTAAAATTTATATCTTACAATATCTTACAATAATCATCATGTTTTTCCATTAAGACAAACAATTTTAAAGAGATATTATATTTAAAAAAAAAGCAATTTTAAAGAGATATTACATCTAAAATTGTCATAAAAAAGTGATAAAACTCCAGTAAAACTTAAAATTCTTATTCTCTCTCTAATCCAATATCGTTCTCTACACTCTTATTCTTATCTCGTTACATATTTATACGTATAATAATAGAGATGATAAAATACTGCACAACTTCAAATGTAGAGACCCTCAACAGATTTAACGACAGGAAATAGGTAATATGTACGCAGACGCAAGGCACTATTGTACCCATAAATAATACAGCTATTATCTAATAAAAAGCTATATGCCTGTAAATATGCCCGAGATCACGTCACTACGTTCCTTTATAAGTCAAGTAAAATAACGTCCATCTTAATTCTGGACGCATTAGCTTATCATAAAAATAACATTGTGTATTATAGCATCTCCATTATCAGAAACTGAGCATTCGGTGAAAGTGATAAGGTCGCAGTGATATGTTCCGCTAAGGCGGCGCTATTGTAGTCATTATCTCGCGTTATGTAAATATTTTCTTTGTTGAAGGCCGTTACATAAGCATACACAATGTTTGGTTACTCTGATACGATGAAGTGTATGGTCAAACAACTTAATTAGTTATGAATTTTGCCCATATTTAACAAGTCATTTAAATAAAATACTTCGGTAAGTTTTAGGTGTAAATTAAGATAAAAATATACTAGGTACCTACATATTGAAACCTAATATGTTAAGACTTAATAAGTAAAAATCCCAATGATGATCACAGTTTAACAAATAACAAATTATTAAACTGGTTCTATCGAGTCGTCCACAGAAAAGAGGACTGAAAGTTTAAATAGGAAATCAATAATTTCTCAAATGAGGGATACTTTTTTGTTTTTTTTTTAAATTATTATCGACTATTCTATACCTACGAGTATGTAATATATATTATGTACTATAAAAGCACCAGGGGGCGACCTGAGCATAGAGAGGGTGAATCGCTAGGTTAACCATACAAAAATACTGATTTAAATGTTGATGTTGTTGTTGTTGATGCTGTCACTAGAATTAAGAGCATAAATTGTGGTTAACGGTTTCTTTAAATATATATATACTTAACCACATGTCTGTACGTTTTCCTCATAGTTCCAAGAAAATCAAAGAAGAAAAATATACCTTAATCAAACAATGAGATTCAGTCAACGAGGCACGAGCCTCGCACGCTAAGTTTTTGTCCCTTGACATTATCCTACCTACAAACGCCTGTAACTCTTCCTGCTTAGAGAACAATACAACATACATATGATAATTTGAATTCATAAAATGAAAATATTTATTAATTTGTAGTAAGTATCTACAATCTACATACATTGAGCATATTTAATATGTTATTTAATTACTTTCCCCTTCAATAAAATGTAACTATGTCTCATGAAATATAATTGAAAATAAAATACGCGAACATAAAAAATGTATTGAACTTTCATTACACGCGTCGCAGTAGAGTGTCATTTTACTTATCAAATATAAACGACTAATTTTTGCTCTATGCGATGCATATTAGTTGTGCCTTAACTATATTATAACTCAAGAATTTAAGGAAAGCGTCAGAAATTGAATAAAGTGAAGTTGTTAAAATATTACCCTTAAAATAAATTCTTAGAGCTTTTTGACATATAACGTATTTTATGTAAGTAAAGTGGTACATTCAAATGTACTTATTGTAGAGGCTTTATCCTTATCCGTCAAAGTCAAAAACGAGGAAAGTTAATTAGTCAAAGATTTTTGTGACCCGACAATGACACGCCAAAATAACAATGAAATTGATTATACTTTAGGACAAACCAGGCAAGGAAAATCTAATAAATTTCCTACAAGTGCATCCATATCTGTGGTGTTAAAATTTGTTTTATAATATGGTTATACCATTTGAAACGAAATCGTTAAAACACAATCTTTTATATCAAGTTAAGTAAAATATATGATAGCTTGCATAAAAACATAATTATCTTGCATACGTATTACGTACCTACTACGTACCGTACTCGTAAAATATAGGTATAATACGTGTATATAAATTATAATAATAATTATATATTAAGATGCTCGTTCTTGTATATTATTCTTAATGACATTCCTACTTCTTTAATCTGAGCCGTCTAGATGAAATGACCACCAGGTCATAACTCTGAACTATTATGTAAAAATAAACAGAATCCTACAGTATATTATGTATTTCTTATTAAAACGATATATACGACTGCTTCCTTTCTGTAAGTATTATAGCATAACCAAAAAGTGTACCATATTTCTATATTTTATTATAATGATTATGATTTTTATAAGCATTTACCTTCACCTACGATGCAACGACAATATTTCTTTAATGTAAGTTGTTTATTATAAACCATGATAATAAGACATCCTCATAATCTTTTCCCGTTAGCCTTAAAGATTGTCAAGACTTCCTTTCAACCTGGACATATTATGAACAAAAATAAAAAATATAACGATACATGGCCAATGTTATGACTATGATATTGCATTTCTTAATTTTTAAGCAAGTTCAGATGCAAGCATTTGAATTCATTGCAACATATTTTTTGATTCTTATAGAAGATTGTCGAATTTTATAGAAATTGTTCTTAAATATAGAATATTGCTCCGTATTCAGCCCTTTCTTAAGGTCTTAAGGTCTTTATATGCTGGTCACGGGCGTCCCTTCAGTACGAGGCGATCAGTCCATAGTCCCTCATGCTGGCCAAGTGCGGGTTGTCAGACTTGAAATATCTCTCAAAGACTCGCTAGATTCTCTCAGACATGCAGAGGTGGTAGTCATGTTAGAAATTATTCGCACATGAAAATATCAGAGGCGCGAGACCTCTTTGCTAGAGGGGCTATTTCTTTAGAGGGGCTATTTCTTTAGAGGGGCTATTTAAACCCCCATCCCTCCGTAATCCAAGCGAGCGCATAACCATTAGACTACCACTCAGGTAAAACGTTACCTATATATGAAACATTTTGAACTTATAACAAAAATTCTACGATATAAAAAAAACTGACAAGCGATAAATCTTTCATATAAAAAATCTTGGACTTCCTATTGGAAAATAGGAAGTATCAATGACTTTGATTATAAATATTATAATGCAAGATGCGCACGCTCGCGGGGACACCACTTAGCGGGACACCACACGCATACAAACGCTCTCACCTTGCTTATGACATTGTTTATGATATTTTATCACATAATTAAGAAATTAAACAGCATGCAATTATGGAAAATTGTTGTTGAACGTGATTCATATTTTAATAACTGCTATATATTTTCTGTGTGCCTTGAGGCGGATAGCGAAAATTCTAGGTAAACATAAGTACGTTATAGTTATTATTTTATTACTAAGCATATTCTATTCATTTTTGCTATTACTATAATATAACTTGAAGGTTTTCTCGTTTAAAAAAGACATTGACAATTAATAAACAGCTTAAGATAACTTCCAAGCGGGGACCCAAATTATTTGCTCTCAAATATTTAATTAATTCGACTAAATTTACTAAATAGTTAAATAACTAGAACAAGATAACAATAATAATATTATAATAAAGTTGTGGCCAATCTCATTGAGATTAGCCAACTACGCAGGAGATATTATACACTAATGTACGCGCAGACACAAGTGCACTTTCCGTTCCCATCACTTTCATTCTCCAGACTACTCGACACGACCAGTGAGAGATAAGGCGCAGGACCGACGGCTTTACGTGCTCTCCGCTCACGGGGGTGAAACACCGCCCAACTTCCCAACTCCGGACTGTTACTAAGACTTACTAAACAGAAAGACTCAATAACCAAATTTCGCCCGATCCGGGACTCGAACCCAAGACCTCTCGATGTGTTGCCGTACAATATACACGCTAGCCACTAACTACACCAGCGAGGCAAAACAATATATGTTACATAGGTACATAAAACAAAGCTTTGCCCAGTAAATTGTCAATGTAGATAATTGTTAAAAATAAATTTAACTTACACGATATATTACATTTATGTATATATGTATCTATTCCACAGTCCACTACTTACCATACATACGATTTGCAACATGAAGTATTTTTCTCATTACAAAACAATGTGCACGGTAAAACAACATAGTAATTGTTTTACCGCATACTGTTCCGTGGTAATCCTGCGAATTATTTTTATTCTGAGATTTATGATTCATTAAATTATCTTACAATATACGCCGTTCTTGTGAATGCTATTTGTAAACAAGAAACTTCTGCTAATTGTTCTAGCGTTTATTTAAAATAAATTATTTAAATAATTTGTTTTAATAAAATCATTTTCATCATTTGTGAATTATACTTTTAAATACCTTCAAAGTAAAACCTTAACCTTAAAAGGTTACGGGAAAGGAGAGAACTCACAATAATATCCCACATGTGTTCCACAGTGGTCGTAATATTAAAACACACTGGACCTTTTTATTCGGTGAACGATAAAACTACGATCAGGGTTATTACAGACTACAACTCTCTACACAAAACAGTCTGACATAGCACATTAGAAGAACCCTCAGGTGAGATAAATATATATATTTATACTGACTCTAAAAGTCAAGAGCAGCAAAAGCACTTTAAGAGTCAGTAAGAGCAGCAGAAAGCATTGCCTGTTACAAGAGAGAGTCCTCAATAACACATCACAATATTTTCTATTAAAACTTTTCTTTTATTTTCATCAAGTCGGAAAGTAACCTCACTTAAATGACATTTGTATGTCTGCAAGAAAAAAATATACAATATTTATACAACATACATATTATGTAAATTGTATGTAGGTACCTACATAGCACATGTATGAAGAATATTTTAGATTAATTATTTAGAATGACGGCAGCAGGGAAGTCTTTCACTGACTTATAAATAGGAACCTACATTGTCTCCAGCCCTTTTAACGTCCCACTGCTGGGCACGGGCCTACCTCAGTACGAGGGACCCGCACTAGGCCTGCGCCATAGTCAACTGCGCTGGCCTAGTGCGGGTTGGTGGACTTTACATGTCTTTTGAAAACTTGCTAGGATTTCTCAGACATGCAGGTTTCCTCACGATGTTTTCCTTCACCGTAAGACAAAATAATCATGATAAAAATGATTTGTACATGAAAATATTAAATATCAGAGGTGCGAGATCGGATTTGAACCCGCAACACTCGGTTATCCAAGCAAACGCGTTACTGCCTTAGAACTTAGAACGTACATATACTATATTAAATGATAATAATAATATTTCTTTATTGACATATTTGTTTGTTGTTACATAAGCCTGTTGAAGCCTCAGAGTCAGCGCCCTCTTCCATGTTTAATAATAAGTGCAAGTCAATATTACCTCATCTATAGCATCATAGGGATCCTGTCGGATATTAAGGAGATGCTTTGAAGTGGTTTTCTGATTATTAGAACCTGTAATCATTTTAACAGCAGATCACGTTTCTTTATTTGTTCTTGCATTTTCTAGCGCAGATTTTTCATAATTTATTTTCAATTTCTTTAACAATGTATTTGATTCTCAGGATCATTTCTTAAATTTTTATGCAATCTATCCCTATGTTTAATACATCGTAGCAGGCCGGGTGCAATCCACGGTTTTAAAAATTTTTTTACGTGCGGGAATAGTATAACTAATAGTATAGAATTTTATGGCGGTCGTCAATTTACGGAATATTATGGAATATTTTTAATGATTCATTCCATTCGTTATATTTGGTATTACATAAATAGGTTCCTACACAATGCTAACCATAGGCGGCTAACTACGGTTTATCTGCAATTTATTTTTCCTCATAGTTTGCGCATAGTAATGTGACTATAATATTAATAATTTAAGTTTTTCTAGGTAGCACTAAAAGCTCGACAATAGAAAAAATAATTTAAGAACAAGCTTTTATATTATAACATGCATTGTGTAGTGTGATAAATTGATGGGTTTGATTTAAATTAAGTTTATTTTTTAATTATTTGTTCATATTCATTGCATAAGTTTTCCAAAGAGTTTTAAAATTTCAGTTATAAGCAAATAACATTTTCAACATTTCATATAGTAATTTTACTTTCTTTTGCTAATTAAAAAAACAACATTAGGGACGTAAGCTTTCATGTCATACTTCAAATAACATAGTATATTACGTCGTTAAATTATAAAACCTATTTCTTGTAATACTCAATTAAGATAGTGGAAAAAATGGAATACACCCGTTTTTTTGCCAAAGTCTTTATGTACATTTAGTAAATATTAACTAATTGAAATGAAATTAACACGTATTTTTAATTTAAAATATTTCACCTTCAAAAGAAAAAGAGATTAAAATGAAGCGCAATTAAACAAACAGGCTTGACTGCTTGATATTCTAAAAATTAAGACCAATTAATTTTGATTTAGAATCTGTAAAGATACATCTCAAACTTTTTTATAGTCAAAATATATTTCTGACACGTTATAGTTAATTTTATTATTTTCCATAACGCTCTATAGCACGAGCTTTTGTCCGTAGGTATATATACTTATATGTCCGGATATATAGAGATACCATTAACAAAATATCTAAGTGTTACAGGTATAAGTACACACTTCTAATATCTAATAATATTTTCAAAACATATACATGTGTATACCTGGGTCAGTATTGCATGGTATTTCTCAAAGACACTTAAAAAAAACAATTTTAATTGGTAGCCATTACGTTAACGGGAATGGGGTATTGGAAATTTTTGCCTTTTAGGCAAAACTACTCTGTATTTTCTTTTATAATTTTACATCTGCCTTAAAAAACAAAAAGCTTTTGATTATTTTTGATCAATTTTATGCCAAAAAGTTTTTTATATAAAAAAATGGACATCTTATTAAAATATTAGTCATTTTAGTATTGTCATTAATGTAAATATTTATCCTTAGCTTAATCATTTATAATACATCGTAGTCATTGTTTTGAATTAAATATAACTGAAAATTTACTTTGTATTTATTGACAAGACGGTATACAGCAATGATGTTATACAGGACTAGATACGCAATGTACGGCGTCGGTACTTGACAAGGTCTAATATGTCCGCTGACATATTAGACCTCAGTTGACAGCATGATGTCATAAGAGTGATTGCTTGGCAACAAAAAAATACAAAATGGTGAAATGTGTTGTTAAAGTGTGCCAATCACGGTCTGAAAAGATAAATAAAGCAAGTGGTGTTACTTTTCACAAGTAAGTTTGTTAAATTTTCTTCAGGTTATCCATAAAAACATTATAAGACGAAATAAATTTTTCAAACATCGTTGTGTCATTGATGACACATTAATGTGACCAGAATATTCGATTTTGAATTTCCCGGATTGTTGGGAGTTTAGTGAATAACGTATGTACTCGTATGTATGTTAGTGTAAGTGTAAATTTATTATTAAAGTCTGTTGTGTTAAACGCACTGTAGTATCATACTCACTCATTGAACGAAAAAAACACACTCACGTTCACAGTTTACTTTACCTTAATATAGACAGATATATTTTTATAATATAAATAAATTTTTATAATAATATTATATAAATTTTTATAATATAATTTTTAAAAAAAAAACAATAATATTAAAACAGCTTTGTTGCAAAAACGCTTATAATTTCGGATCCCGAACCCGTAGTACGTAACAATAGTTATTACTTATTTCACCTTGATTTTACAGTTTTGAAATACATAATATAAATATAATATACATTGACGCATTTTTTAATCATCCTAATCTACCTAGTCATCCTTATTAACTTTTCTAATTCCTTAAATCTATTGAAAGATCCATCGAACAATATTTCATAGTAACTAATTCAAGCCTTGTGCAGCAAGAAAAAAAATCAAACCTTCATTCATTCTGGGAAAATTATGTTGATTAATGACAACATCTAACCGTTTGTCAATGACAATGTCTTGTCTCTTTCCAACGTAATAGCTTGACGTTAGAAAAAAATGAGACAAGCATACATTATTTGATCGTATTGACATATTTATGTATCAGTTTCAAAGCTACGACTTTAAACTCGTAAGTTGGCACGTTTTTTTGCAATATTTTTGTTAGACATTGCTACTCTAGTCTTTTATAACTCAATGGTATACAGTATCATATAGAGAGTTCCAGACTTGATTCACTTACGACAATAAATCGTAGTCTAGTTGATCAGACTTGCTCATTGACTTGAATTTAAAGGAACAAGGGCAAAACAAGAAATGTCCTATAAAATTAAAAAGTTAAAAAGTATGGGAACATTAAGATTTTGCCACGTATTATAGATTGCAATGTTAATTAAAGAAATAATAATTATGTGTCATTCCTTGTTTTTACCCCTGTACCATTCATTTGATCTAGTAAAAACTCTAAGCCTTAGCTAAAAACGCTTGAGGTTCTTTTAATAATTTTTCTTTTTATTCTTCAAAAATAAAATGATTAAGTATTATATATTATACTGAATGATTTTCATTAATATTCGTTGTGTAAAAAAAATCTAAATAAAAACCTTTTTACACGCTTTTTAGTACACGTTTTTTATATACGCTTCACCTTCGCAAAAAAGCGTGGGGTGCTTTTTAAGATATTATCAAAATGATAATCACTCTACTCATATCTGTCAATAAAATATTTATAACTATTGACACCATGCACCCCACGCTTTTTTAAAAATTAAATAATTAATTTAAATTCATTTAAATTTTATTTTCTATTTTTTAGTTTGGTTTTCTATAAAAAGCGTGATTTTAGTTTTTTTAACTATTATTTATTTTTTAAATCCTAAGCTTAAATTACTGTATTGGTATGTTATCCGATGATATATATTGTACAGAAGTAATGTTAGATTTTATCAATTAATTCACGAAGCATTATGAGTAACACCTGAACGATATACCACAGAAGTTGTTTGATAAAATAAAGTGTAGAAGTAAATATATCACTTATTGGTTAGAAATAAAACCCAGATTCGATTGAATGGTATATGTTGATTAACATTGATTTGTATAGTGTAAGTCACGACTTGGGAAAACTCTAGTCCATCTTATATGATATGCGCGTCGCATATGGTCATAAGCGAACATTAAATGCATTCCGGAGTACTTCCACGGTAATCAGCAGTCGTGGATAGATGCGATCTACCATGCCATTAGTATTCACAACCCGGTAGCGCCAATACCTACCTCGATCGTGATGTATACGTTGATTGATCGAAACTAATTTAAAGCTTTGATGACCAATCGGTTTATCTTATATCTTACAACAAGCAAATCCGATCCGCTTCGCTGGGCTTACTTAAAATAAATTAAACGGTTTTTATAATTTTCTAAAAGAACTAAATTTGCCAAAGTTACTCCTTATAGCATTAGTTATCTCTCTCTAGGTCGGTCCCTCATGTCTGAGGATCGTGGTCAGCATCGAGGTTGCACCTGGAGCGGATGATCTGCCTCCATCGGACGACGAGTCTTTCACTTGATCGGTCCATCTTGTTGGTGAGCGACCGCGTGATCTTCTTTGCATTAGTTATGTGCGAGTAAAATCCCGTCTAAATCGGTTCAGCTGTTTCAGAGATTAGCCGGAACTAACAAACAGATAGACAGACAGACAGAAAAAAATATAAAAATTGAAGTTTTGATATAAGTACAGTAAATACTTTTATATGCATTTTAGTAGTTAATTTTTAAAAAGCTGTTAATTTGAAATTAAAAACAGATGATTCAAATTTTACTTACATGTACTGATAATGTATCAATGAATACTGAAACGATCTTTGCCAAACCTTCTCTTTCTACCTCTCTCTACCTTCGTTTAGCTTCCGGGTCATGTTCTATGTGCGTAATAAATTTCATCCAAATCGATCTACCCAAACACCCACACAAATACATTCAATACTTAAAGTTTATAATAGTAACCCGATATAAACAACCACCAGCAACCTGTAAAAACAACAGCGATTCGCACGACAGGGCAGTCACCTAAAGCCTTTCTCGTAATAACGTAGAGAAATTTTGCCCACGCATGAGTGACTCATTCATAACAGTGGACAAACCACGATATTTGACACCAATAATTGATCAATGAAACGGTATAAGATACGTATTATGTAAATAGTGACATGTACAGTACGCACTGTGCACGCAAAAACTATCACATCACATATCCTCGTTTACAGTTACATTACATTTAATGTTAATATTCTTATATAAATTAAAATGAATGTCGCTATTAAACTTGAGAATGGCTCGGCGGTATGTTTCTTAAGGGAAACATGGAAGGTTTTAATAATAAAAAAAATCAAAGTTTGTAAAAAACATATACTAAAATAGTGTTTATAATAAATTAAAAAAAACATTTGCAGAAGTGTAAGTTATTTCAAAATAGGTACCTATTATTAAAAATATTTAGTGTAATATAGTTAAACTTAAAATAGATAAGTATGTACCTACTTAACTTTTTTGCCCCTGTATTATTTTAAAGATGATTAATAAAATAGCTTTACATCAGCTTCATTTATATACATACAGAAAATATCCATTTTTTACCTTATAGAAGTTTAATTCTTTAACCAATTTTTTACTACTACATTAAGTTAATGCACTAATACACGAATAATTATCTTAAATCATTTGATTACGTATTTCCTTCATCGTGTTTGGGTTTTCCATTCAAATTAAAAGGCATTGTAAGTAAGATTATTCTGGAAAGGACTAAGAAAAAAAATTTGATTGTTCGTATAAAAATGCAGCCCGTTCGGTCCAAAGCGGTCAAGTACCTAAACAAGAAATTGCGTGCGCAGGAATTTTTTATTACGACTTCTTAGAATTTTTGCGAGTGACTACACGTTTTGATATTACTATTAAAATATTTAAGTGTACAGTTACGTAAACATATTATTAAGATTCAGTTTTACATATACATACTAATTACTATATGACGGTATTGTATACATAATAGCATACAAAAATAGCAGTCCCAGGTATTTCGAATATTCTAAGCCATATACATATCTGTTTACGTCTTATTAATTAAGTGAACATAACAGGTTTAATAATAGGTTTAATTATCTTTTAAATTAACCGGTCGGCGAAATCAATAACCAAAAATCGTCCATTTTCTTGCAATATGGTGCACCTAATACTTGATTTTGTGATCTAAAGGATTCATGGATGGATGGCTGTGACCTTCACGGAATTGTATTCTCTTATATTCATTATTTTCGAGAAGTTCTCGAAAATAATGAGTATAAGGGTTAAACAAAAATCACTGACAATTCGTTTGAAATAAATAAAAAATTTTTTTATTCATATTATAAACTGTTTTAAATTGAAATTAGAAAAGAACAAAAACATTCTATAACAAACTTACACGTTTAGGTATAATTTGTGTGATAAGCACTTTTTTTTATTACTTAGGTAAAAAAAATATCTAAACTATATGCATCATTCTACTTACATAATATTAAGTATATAGGTTTGTATACAAATTACCTAAAATTCTATAAAAAGACCACAATTCACCTAACTCTACATATTACAAAAACTAAAATATATTAGATACCTACTTATGATTTATAATATTATTTTAATATATTTCATTATTAATTATATAAAATATATTCATGGGTTCTTTCATGCTGATTTTCTCAATGAAAAGATCAGAGACGCGGATCCGGGATTTGAACCCGCTTCAATTGATTAGCAAACCAATTACCACAGACGCGTTACCACTGGGTTGCCTTATTTTATTTTCTTATGAGTAGATACCTAATACAGTATAAAGCTTAAAAACAATTTACTTCGCACTTGTAATTTGTACAAAATAGTTTTCTAACATAATAGGTATAATTTAAAAACATTTATAGGAATACAAATGTTATTTTATATAGAATTATCGAATAAGTTTATAAAGCACAGAAATATCATACAATTAAGATAAAAATATTGTAGAACTCAGTGCTATAGCGATCTGCAGACGTACGCGTATGTTCCAAATATAAAAATAGACACGCTAAACACTCGTCGACACATTGGGCCGGCTTTCTAAATTCACCGTGATTAACCTATAACTCTAGTATCTTTCTCCAGAGAATAAATTTAATAATATTTTCAAGTAACCGCAAGTGATTAAAATATAAATTAATAACAATGGCACAAGAAAGTGAAGGTTTCTTCAAGACGTTCCACGAAAGAATAAACAGCGCAATAGACGATGTGACACGAAATAATTTCGCCAATTTAGAATCAAATTTCAAACGTGTGTCCTACTTATGCAGTTTGCCTTTTATAAAAAATTACGATCTTTCCAGTGACGTTGCTAAATACCCTATTGGTGGTGATTTCCCTGTTAAAAAAGACTTGGATGTAGCGCGAAACCTGAAAGATGAAGGTAATAAAGCTGTGCAAAAGGGTGATTGGGCTAGATCCCTGCATCTTTACAGTCAAAGTATGATCCATATGCCACAAAAAGAGAGTAAGTAAACCTGTTTATTAATTTTTAATATAAATATCAAAGCAATACTATATTACGAATGAATGTAATTCATATCTTTTTACTTGAAATTCAGATTGAAAGACTAGGTAGTTTTAAGTAATTTTTTTGTTGTGACAAATATTACAAAAAATACCAAACATAAAAACTTTAAACTTCATATAACATTTAAAATAGGTACCTAGTTTTTTTCCGCATTCCTAGAAATCTACTACAGTCTGCAACGTAACGTAGATTAAATAGATAATTTTAACACAGCCTGCGCTAAACATTTCGAGTAAAAATAAACACATATTTTTATTATGTTACAGCTGAAGAATTATCAATTGTCTATGCAAATCGTTCTGCAGCTCTTAATCACTTAGAACAGTACGAAGATGCACTTGCCGACATACGACGCTCTTTATCGTTGGGCTATCCACGTAATTTAAGGTACAAAGTTTATGAGAGACGAGCAAGGTGCCTACTCGTCCTGAAAAGAAATCAAGAAGCCATTTTAGCATTTCAGTAAGTTAAATATAAAGTAGTGACATAATATAACAACATGTTAAACTACTACTTCATTAATTCTGAATTTCAATTTCATTTCAGAGACACCATAACTGCACTAGATGAAGCTAATAATCTTAATAAGGATAAAAGACAAAAAATGAGAACCGACGCTAAACTTATGTTAGAAGTTCTGCACAAAGGATTAGTTCTAGCAGGAAATCCAAAAGACCCAGAACCGTTAAAAAAAGTTCCCCCAAAGCCTAAACTCCCAGGAAAACATAACTCGATGTATCCTGCTGCTTCTGAAGCTGTCCAGATAGATTGTGATAACATCAGGGGTAGATACGCGTCGGCTACCAGGGACATAACAGCTGGTGAAGTCATACTAGTCGAAAAGCCTCACAGTGGAGTTTTATTAGGCGAATATTGTAAAACTCATTGTCATAATTGTTTCATAAAGTATGTTTTACGATAAAATAAGTTACTTTTAGTTTGCTATTTGTTAAGTTCTGTTTTCCGTTGCAGGTGCCCAATACCTTTGCCCTGTCAAAAATGTCCAAATGTAATTTTCTGCAGTGACAAGTGCTTAGAAGCTGCACAAAAGTCATATCATGGTTATGAATGCCACATATTACCACTTTTGTGGAAGTCGGGTTGCTCCATTACCTGTCATATAGCTTTGAGAATGCTAACTCAAAACAATAAAGAGTACTTTAATTCAATTGTTAATGATTTAGATAGTAAATTATCAGGCACATACAAAACCAATGACTACAAAAATATATATCACTTGGTTTCACACGAAGATAAAAGAACTAAGAAAGATTTCTTACATAGAACACAAATGACGATATTCTTAGTAAAACTGCTAGAATTAAGTGGTTATTTTGACGGTAAACCCCGAGAAAAGCCTGTGGATGTAAATGAAATTAAAACGATGGCAGTAACCGAAAATCATCTTGAAGATGCTGCACTTTTCGGAAGTCTTATTCTTAAAAATCTCCAAGTGCTACAATTTAATGCTCACGAAGTGTTCGAATTACAATGCCCGAAGCCAAGAGTAGGACAGTACATAATAAAACATGATGGAAAATCAATTTTTCTTGCTGGCGCTGTCTTTCCAACTTTGGCTTTATTTAATCATTCATGTGATCCTAGTATTGTAAGGTAAGTTTTTTAAACGGTTTCTATTCAAGCTTATCCTGTTACTAACTGTTAGTTAGGTACATTTTTAATAATAGTAAATAACAATATTTATTAAAGCACTTACTTTTTCCTTATCTCCTTAAAAGTATTTTTTTTATTTTTATAGATATTTTTGTGGACCCTACGTTGTAGTACGAGCTGTAAAAAACATAAAGAAAGGGGAAGAAGTGGCTGAAAACTACGGACCAATTTTCACAACTGTTCCAAAACAAAAACGACAGGAGGAACTGAAAGATCAATACTGGTTCGACTGCACTTGCTTGCCGTGCGAACAAAATTGGTCTACATATGAAGAAATGACTGAAAATTATATGCGCTTCAAGTAATATATTAGCATTTAGTATTTCTTATTTAAAACACTACGTAATACGTTGAATAAAATAGTTTAAGTAACTATAGTAAAGTATTGGTATAAATGTTTTTTTTATTTCAGATGCGATTCCGACCAGCCCTGTCCCAACGTGGTGCCTGTCCCTTACGACTGTACCGAGTTTATGATACAATGCGGCTTATGCCAGCAGTACACCAATATATTAAGAGGGCTGAAATCATTACAAGTAAGTTAATCATTGCAGGAATGGAAAGCAGAATAGTTTTCCTTCATTCACTATTTGGTTACATAAAACATAAATGCCTACCATCATCATCACTCATATAAATATAGAAAAAACTTTGGTAGATATTTAGTTAAAAGACAGTGGTAGGCCAGTGGTAGGCCAGTGGTAACGCGCCCACTTGGATAACCGAGTGATGCGGGTTCAAATCCATGTCTCGCACCTCTGATATATTCATGCGCGAATCATTTTTAACATGATTATCAATTGTTTTACGATGAACGAAAAATCGTTATCCTAGTTTTTGAAAGACATGTGAAGTCCGCCAACCCGCACTTGGCCAGCGCGGTGTATTATGACCCGACTCGTAGCCTTATTAAAGGGAGGTCCGTGCCCAGCAGTGGGACGTTAAAAAAGGGCTGACTACACAGATATTTAGGTATTTCTGCCTAACATTTTTGAAACCTAGATTTTTCATAAGAATGCTTACTGCGCTTTGCCGTGCCAAGTACACTGTAGTCGCTATGGAGCAATAATATGATGCGCAATTTCATAAAAATATATATCCGTATTAATAAAGTAAATTATGAAACTTGTGAAAATTGTAAAGCAAAGAATAGCGCCATGTAAGAAATGTAATACTTAATTTGACCACTATTAGCGACCGCTGACAAATTAAGCGATAATTTTTCAGGCACACTTATGAATAGATTTTTCCGCAAATACCTATTAATACGAAATCTATATCGTGTAATGTCTAATTTTGGACAAAATGACTGTCGCAATTTTTTCTAATTTATTTATTTTACTTATACTTCATACTATTAAACTTCTACTGCATAGTATGAAGTTGTTAAATCTTATATTGGACAGAATCATATCTCTATATTTTCACTGAGAAAGTTCGCAGTGTACGAACCCTATGTCCTTTCACTCGACGTATAACGCTATCATTTTAACAAGAACATAATATTATCTTTCTAGAGTAAATACTCTAGATACAAATATAACTTTTTACGAAGACTAGTAGTAATAGTAGTATTAGTAATAGTTCCATCAAAACAATACACATGGTGACAGATAATACATCGCACTCGTCACTACATAATATTATAAGAATTGAGAACCTCCTCCTTCTTTGATGTCTGTGGAATACAAGTCTTCCGCCGCGTCTGTCTGTTCGCGATAAACTCAAAAACTAATGCACCGATTTTCATGCTGTTTTCACAAATGGATAGAGTGTTACTCGAGGAAGATTTTAGTATACAACTAGCGAAACCCGCGGCTACGCTCGCGCTAAATCTAGGGACGAATATGAGCGAAGTGATGGTAACCTGAGAGTAATGACTCACTAATTAATATATTAATCAATAAATCATAATGTTTGTTATTTGGTGATGAATAGAAAGCCAACATTGATTTGGATGAATGGTCATAGAACATTTTGAATAATAACTACATTTTTTATTCTCATTTTTTATTTACAAATAAGTACTTATTTAATCAACATTTTGACACTCATTTTAAGTAAGGCAAAGTTAATAATAAAACGAATTTAGAACAGCTGTATTTTAAACATTTTCGTACAATGACTTCGTCAGTAGAGATAAGTAGCAGGTTCAACATCTGCATGCAGATAATATTATTATTCAGTTCACAGTTAATATAATTATTTTCATCAATTATTCTTGTACATATTCCTACATTATATCTATTTTGAATTTTAATTATGTCTCATTATATATCTCATTCGTCTTATTAAAAAAACATACATATAAAAATATAGATAAGAAATGTTTTAATAAAAAACACTAAATTAAAACTTATAGTTTAGTTCATTTTAAATTTTGTACATTTGACTTACAAACATTAAAATAATTTACCTACTTACTTTACTTCACAATCAGATTTAAGGTCATAAAAAATTACCTCTTCTAAAATTAAGATACATAATAATTGTATTATGATACCTATACTTTTTAATTAAAATTAAGCAATGGAACGACAGTAGTGAAGCGCTCGCTTAAGGTGAAATCAGACGGGTCATTTTTTGTTCATTATGTCTTTTATTTTGCATTTTTCACTCAAAGTGACACATCTGATCATAAAATGAAACATTAGTGCCGAATAAATTAATTAGTGAACCGATCCAACAGTGTTGGGTATAATTTTCATCTGATATCTTTCACTCCACTCCGAATGAACGAGAAATGAATGTCTGAACACTGAGAGATCGTTCATTGGGGATCTGTCATTTTGTCTCGAGCTCTGTAGCCGACTTGATTCGATGACATTTTAAAAGAAATGAATAACGAATAGTCTTTTCTACGTCATTCCGTTTAAGTCTTGTAAACATAGAATGAAGAAAAATGAAGCATTCACCCGAGTGAATAATTATTCGAGTGAACCGTCTGATATCACGCTGAGGGAACCGAGTGATGCGGGCTAAAATCCCGGGTCTCGCACATCAGATATTTTCATGTGCGATACGTTTTAATATGATCACAACTTGCTTATGGAAAATGTAGTGAAGAAACCTACATGTTTGAGACAAACTTGCAAGTTTAAAAAAAAAAGACATGTGTATTCTGTAGACCGCTAACCAAAGAGTATAGATAATATACTGGTAACCCTCGAATTGAAGGGAGGCCCGTGACCATAATTTAAAATTTTGAAACCGCAAAAATTAATGTGAAAATATCGAAAACACTTCATATAAACCATTTGGCATATAGTGGTTTGTAGTCAGAGTTTCAATTTTAGGCCAATATATATTTTGTAGTTAAATAAGAGTATAGGTAAAGCAAAGATAATGCAACTTTCGCATAAAAATCAGTACAAACGAAATTCTCAATATTCACAACAGATACAAAATATAGAAACATTACCTCTAAAAACTAAATATATCAATACATATATACACCAAAAACTATAGAATGACACAAAATAGTGTCACTCCTGAACAAATCCTCTGCATAATCATCAGTTTCAGGGTCCCAAATACACCTGAGCCCCGCCACTACACCTGCTCCTTTCATCTCTAATACTGTTGTTTGAACTAATATTTTGTACCTGCAATAAATAAAAAAATATTATTATAATTTTCATTCGACACAAAAGTCACTATTTATAATATTCAATTATAAGGACATTGAACCTAATATCGTACTATCTGAAGGCGTGATAATCTTCATAATTCTTGTAAACAACAAAAAACAATAATTATTATGGTAATGAATTTCACAACTATCGAAAGTTTGTGGTTTTGCTCTTATATAAATGACGTTAGCTACATGTAATACTTTCTTAGATTTACGCGAATATTCGACATTATAAATGAAACTACCTTTTCCCGACGTTTCGAATGCTTTACAGCAATGCTGTAACTAAAAATCAAAATAAATCCGCGACAAAATCCGAAAAGGTAGTTTCATTTATAATGTTAGCTACATGTATCAAAATATCACGTTCAAAAAAATTCCAATAAATTCGTTATTAAAATTGTGTTAAATCAACAACAACAGCAAAAAAAAATTACATCCTTAAAGCGTATACTTTGTTTTGTTTGTTTAGAGGAAACAATACGCCCATTAATTATGTTGCGTAATTTTACTGTTAATTGAAATATCAGCAATCAGATAATGGGTTGGTAACGTATGTTTACAGTTGGCGCTTTTTATGAATTGTTTGTCAAGGTAAAAGCTTATAAAACATATAATGCCAGCTAAGCTGCAAAACACTCACTTGGAATATTTGTGTATGGCAGCTTGGGCTGTCACATTCGTTGGCCGACTATATGTTTCATAGGCTACAATACACTGTTAAAATCTCAGTTTTTTATTCAAATGCGGATTGAATTTTACAAAATTACAATACGTTACTTTGCATATATTAATAAAATAAATTAGTATAACTAAATCAACGACATCTTTTATCAACTTAAGTAAACAAAAATAGTCCGAATTAGCGCTGTCCAATTTGTGTTTGTATAGGACGAGGCATCTATACTAGTGAAGTATTATGTGATCTATGGCAAAGTACGTAGTAATAGTACGAGAGCTAGCAACGTGGGGAAAACGAGAATTTCACTACTGTCGTCTAAGAGCTAGCAACGTTTTCGAGAGAGCATTTCAGTAAGGCCAGTTTTTAGATATGCTATCTCTCCCACTCTCCCGGACATAATACAAGCTATAAGGCTGGCGGTAGTGGCTGCGTTCATCAGCGCACATCATACTTACATTGGTAAAATATCAATTTTTCAAAGAATTTTAAGGTTAAGCCCATATGATGTCCGGGAGAGTGGGAGAAATGGCATATCTAAAAACTGGCCTTACTGAAATGCTCTCTCGAAAACGTTGCTAGCTCTTAGACGATAAGTAGTATTAAAGGAAATAATTAAATTGAAAAAAAGAAATATAATTTGACATAAAAGTGGGAGCAAACAATACAAATACATTTAGAAAAATATTTTTATAAGGTACCTCTTCATTTCAAGACCTTGTACTCTTTGTCTTATTGCATTAGATATTACTTTCGCCCAACGCGGTGCTTGATCTGCTTTATATTGTCTTCCTAACAGCTGCTCTTGCATAGATGATAGTATTATCTCTCGCACATTTTGTGTCTGAAATCTGATATTAACTTATTTAATAAAAATATTTATCATGTGAAATAAATAAAATTTTAGATTGCATGTTAAATATTTAAAAAGGATATTTGACTTAAGTCAAAAACATTTAAATGTTTAAAGACGAAAAAACAAAAAATCATATGTATAATTTTATTAATATTTTTAACACTATTAATAACTAAATATTTAGTTGATATTTTTAAGAACTTATTTTTGTTAAATATCATGACACATTCATAGAAACATACTTTTCTCCAAGTCCTGGCCTAACTTCAAATTTGGGAGGTGCAAGAGGTTTCTCAACTTCCACTGGACTTAGTCCAGTCTCACTTCCTGCACTGCCAACTTGCAAAACTTGAGGCTCTTCCTCTACAACTGGAAACATAAATTGTTAGCTTACATAGTAACTCAAATATGTGATTGCACAAATGAATATTACCTATATTAAACTCAGTTATTACTATTAAACTAATTAACTTAAATAATAATAACAGTAACCTATAAGTTGCTCCTTATAAAATCAGCTATCTTAAAAGGTCCATTTTAGAATTTTTGTCTATTTGTCTGTCTGGGAATGCATCACTATCACAAAAACTAATGGACAGGTTATTATATAATTTATAATGATGATAGCTGCTGATTATTTAGAATACTTTTTCCAGGGGGAAAATATCTTGTATCTGGGAAATCTCTATTAATCATTAAAACTTGCCTAGGGACAAATATATATACACTTTCATTTGTTACTTTGACATATAATAATATGTTAATATAATGGATTTATAATCAATGTAATAAAGAATAAAAATATTAAATAAAATAACAAAAGTATATATTATGTTAATCAATTATTACCATTATCTAAAATATATTTTAGATATTATTATTATATTATTATAAAATTAAAACATACCTTCTTCATCATCAGCCATCTTAATATCAGGCCTTAAAATCCGTTGACTTATCTAAATGGGCAAAAACAATTTTTTTATATCATTGTTTTTTATTTTCATTTAGGACACAGAGATGATGTATAAACTTGGACGTGCAGCAATGGAAGAAGGCAAATATGGAGAAGCTATGAAAAAATTCATAGAAATGCTAAAACTGTATGATGCAACTCTGGCTCCACCATATCGTTCTTATTATGATTGTGTTCAAGATTTGCGACGCTGCATGTTGGCATTAGGAAACTATAACATTGTTTAAGATTTATCAATTAAAAATAAGTGTTGCGTGTTTTTTAAACATTATTGTAAAATAAAAAAATAAATTGGACTTAACATAAACTACTTTTATTTAAATTATATAAAAAAGTACCTCATAATTTGAACACATTATTGTTTAAATTAAGAAAAAAAACATTTATTAGTATTTAAATATTGCAATAACGGTAACGCGCTGGCTTGGATATCCGAGTGATGTGGGTTCAAATCTAGGTCCTGCAATTCTAATATTTTTATGTGCAAATTATTTCTAACATGATACCCACTTGTCTTACGGTGAAGGAAAACATCGTTAGGAAACCTGCATATCTGAGGGCCTAGACAAATGCCATTTCTGTTAGCATTAACGCCAAACGCCAGCTAAAAAATGTATGAAAATGACATTGTCTGCGGAAAGGTCCGTCCGCAGACAATGTCATTTTCATACATTTTTTAGCTGGCGTTTGGCGTTAATGCTAACAGAAAAGGCATTTGTCTAGGCCCCCTGAAAGCCTACCACATAAGTAGTAACCTAGCAAGTTATCGGAAGACATGTCCGCCAACCCATACGAGGCCACCGTGGTAGACTATAGCCTGATCTTCCTCATATTGAAGGAAGGCCAGTGCCCAGCAGTGGAGCGTTTAAAAGGGCCAAATACAATACAAATTTTGCAATTCATTTTAAAACGAACAGTGTTTATTATTATGTACATATATAAAATATTTTGTACTATATAATTATATAGTTGATTTTATATGCAGAAAGAAGCATTGCATAAAATGGATAGAATGATCAATTAAGTAGTATTTAAAAAAATATATAATAATTTATAACCTTTTAATTGACATATCCTACTGAAAGCTTTCCGTTGCTATGGTAACTAACAATTAAATTAATGTCAATTGTCAAGTATGAAGCATGGAGATTAGAGACCAGGAGGACCATCGATTCAAATTAAAGCATTACCCGCCTGTCCCGAAAATTTGTAGAATTTACAACGCGCTGTCGTCGGTAAGTAGTATTTATGAAGTTAGCTGTTTATGAGTATTGTCACAATTGTGACAACGTGAAGTTAGCCATTGAGACAACATAGCGATCGCAGCGCCTCCTTAGTTTGACAATATTTCTGAGACACTACATTCTAGGGCGTTGGTCCTCCTGGTCTATAATCTCCATGGTATGAAGCATGGAGATTAGAAACCAGGAGAACCAAGGCCCTACAATGTAGTGTCTCAGAAATATTGTCAAACCAAGGAGGCGCTGCGATCGCTATGTTGTCTCAATGCCTAACTTCACGTTGTCACAACAGTGACAGTACTCATAAATAACTAACTTCACAGATACTACTTACCGCCGGCAGCGCGTTGTAAATTCTACACATTTTCAGAGACAGGCGGGTAATGCTTTAGTATGAAGCGATGGTCCTCCTGGTTTCTAATCTCCATGGTATGAAGTATCAACTGATTAGAATTAGTAACAGATAAAATATTATACAGAATACTATTTCAGTACGTAAAGGCAGACTAATACTTAAAATTAAAAGAAATAAATACTAATAATAATATTAAATATACAATAAACATTTAAAAACGTATGTTTTTATTTTATATCCATCAATATTTCTGATCTAACATTTGATAACTACTTCATGGATTGGAACGTTAAACTAAACAGATAAAACAGTTTTGTAATTTGTTTGCAAAGAGTAAATATATATAATATTTGTTTGGAAATATGGAGGGTAGTGATAAGGAGAACCGACTCATATGGGGGAAAGTTGAAAACGTGTCCAGCTGTATACTGAAAATAAAGTTTCCATTACCTACCACAATAGCACTGGCGTGCGAATAGTTTCAATATGAACATAGCCGTTATAAATGGAGTGAAGCTAGCTGAGTTCAAATATTTAAGAATTTTAATGACTCAAGTAGCTTTAGTAAAATGCTAGTATACAAAAGTTATTCAACTATTTACGTAGTCTAAAAATGTTTTAGTAAATATAAACAAAATACTGCAGAGAGAAAGCGTAATTTTTTTCTAATAATTACGTTAGGCGCTTTCTTTAAAATTTATCGACTGCTACTGCAGCGCCACTCTTGTAGGACGCGTTTTTAGTTTTTACTGCCACTTGTTCGTGTACGAGTTGGTCCTCCTTATTTCTACCCTCCATAATAGTTTGGAAAGCATTTACATACCAATGTACTCTGTGGCATTTACGTTTAGCAACCGTTTGACGTTTCGAATTTCGACATAATAATATGTCATGAGTTTCACGCCAATAAACAAAAATTGAATAAAAATAAGTGATAAATTTAAATTAGTAAGAAAACAATGGCCACGTACGATAATAAAGCGTGGCTCTTAAAAAATGTACGCGATGCCTTCATTGCTACTGATGATACCGGTCTTTGTGAAATTGTTATGGCAGGTGAAGATTTCTCAAAAATATTTCAAAATAAAGCTATGGAAGAAAAAAAACGAGAACGTGATAAAACTTTATATCTACCTGGCACTAGTAAAGGAAAAGAATCCGGCACAGACGACGAAGAGGACAAAGAAGTCGTGACTCAATTTGATCCATATCCTGATATGGAAGACAGTGATGAAGATGAGCCATGCCCTAGTTACCCACGCTTCCAAGTTGATATGGGTCACAGGTGAAAAAATATATATAATAATTGTTCTTATAACTTTACACTAGAGACATATAATACATGTTTGCATAAGCTTAGGAAGCATAAACAAGCATGCATGTATGTGTGATTGTGATTAATATTTTTCGTTCAAGTAATCCTTCATTTAATCCATCCTTCGATTAAAATTAAAACTTTAACAATTTTAATATTATATGTATATATATATATATGTTAAAAATTCTTAACCTTTTATATGAAAACAGTATCCTTCAATGAAAAAATAGCATAGTTAATGTTATACCTGAATAAGATAGGTAATTTATGTGGTGTAAAAATCAAAAGTTAAATATACTGAATATAATGATTAATACTTAATTTTACATTTCTATTGAGAACCTAATTTTCAATGTTGATATTGTTGTATGTAGGCAAAGATCAAATACAGCACAGTGGCTAGATAAGAAAGAACTAGCTTTAAAAAAGGCAGCTAAAATTAAAGTTATCAAATGGGAGGATCCAACAACCAAACTTACACCTGAACAAATGGCTGAAGTTTTTGCAAAAATTGAAGTTAAAAAACCTGAAAAGAAGAAATCCTTATTAACAGAGCAGTTGGAGAAATGTCCAGACCTGCCCCATCGTCAATATCTGGAGTATGCAAAGTTTGATGGCACAGCACAATTGGGACTTCCAACTAAATCATTTAAGATTTTCATGACCATGCTTTCAGAAAAGCATCAGAACTATCCATTAATTGTGTGTGTTATTTCAAATGCAAAGATAAAAGATCTAATAGGATTTACATGCTATAAATACAGGTATGTATTAAATTAATTTGCAAATATAAAATCATTTCTATTTCATTTTAAAAAAAAAAATCTACAGATTTGTTAGTAAAAAGTGTATCTGTTTTCAATGTTGGGTAGAAACCATCTAAGTTTCATAGAAGTATTGTACTGAGTTAAAATATTATATGTGTTGGTTGAATGTATTTGGTTTATTATTAGTATTGGTTGTTTTTTTTTTATTTAAATTACTCTTACGAAATTATAATGCATGTATGAGGTATATGTTATATTATTATTGTAATTGTTACTGTGCAGCATGTATATATATTCTAAACTTTATTTTCAGCATAGACCACCCTGAGGTAACTCTTGGATCAGTGCATGAGTACGGACTTTGTATAGCAGAAGATGATGGAGAGGTTGATTGGGCATTTCCTTGTCTTGACAATAATGAACCTTGCTCTAAATTTGGATTCACTTGCCTTGGACTGATAGACTTAAAAAAGAAAGATAATATAATTGTATCAACACCAATTCCAGATTTTGAAATGAGTTCCGCATTCCAGTGGAATTTTCCTAAAGCCTCTGTGTCTGGACAGAGCAATGTAAATGGTTCCAGACAACATACAGGAAATAGTGACACATCTGAAATCATAAGAGCCATGAACATGGTGAATGACGGTACTAACTTTTTTTTTCTAAGTTCAAAAGTTTTTAATTTTCTCATAATATGATATATGGGGAACTGTTAATAAGAAAACATCAACATTAAAATTTGCTAATCTTAATATGTAAAAACAACTCATACTGAGGGAGGCCCGTGCCCAGTAGTGAGACCTTAAAAAGGGCTGATGATGAATATGTATAAGAGATTGAAATTATATAAAACATGTTTTGATAAGTGAATCAAATGTTAAGATAATGTTAAGAAAAAATAATTTAATTAGAATATATACATATTGATTTATTACAATAGTATGTATGTAAATTGTTTCTGGGTAGTTGTAATTAAATCTGTTGACTAGTATATGATAAATAATGTTGTATTCAACAGGCAACAAAAGCTTTGGTCTCCAGTCAAGTGCGGTAACAGATGCTTCTCAAGATAAATTATACCGAGTGCAATTGCTACATAAAGTGCGAGCCAACACACCAGTCCAGTTATGCATAACACTAGACACTATAGAGGTGGTGCCACTTGTTACAAATAAACATGCATTTTGGGTATGTGCCAACAATTATTAACTTACAATATTAAAATATTGATTTGTATCAGCTAGCACTGCCTTCACTGACTGAAAAAAATGTTCAAATTGCTTCATAAAGCCATCTTTAATAACATAAATCTATATCTAGTATATTATTCAAGTATATTAATTATTCCTGTTCTGATTTATAATTTATATTTATATTACAAAATATATATTCTTTTCAGGCTCGGCCAAAATACTTCTTGCACAGTATGAACTCAGTAGCATGGTGTCAAATACTAGAGGCAAAGAGCAACAAAACCACCTTCAGGATAGTGTATTCACCAAACCATGATAGTACATTTAGTGATAGAAATGCTTCAGGTAATAATTGATGTCAACTAGACTTTATGTCAACAGGTTGCTTGTAAGGGATCATTTATAGAGATGAGTGTCCTTGGCTTTGAATATTTATCTCTGCATTGCTTTTATTATTTTTATATAAAATAATTTTGTAAATCTAAACAATCGTATATTTTTACCATTGTAATATATTATGAGACTTTTCAAAATAATTCAAATCAGTCATAACTAAAAATAAATCCAAGGGTCCACTGTTGACTTCCATCTTCAAAACAGCTTGATTAAATTAAATTATTGTCAACCATATTTGACTCATTTACTAGTATATAATATTAAAATCATATGAGAGTTAGTCATTAAATGAAGATCAAATGACAAAATTATCAGGACAAAGCCATTTGAATTTTTAGTGTTTCATAAAGAACACTAAAAATTCAATAGCAGTTTTTTAAAGTCATTATAAGTATTCTTTTTTTTCAGCAAATGCCAATCTATATTATCCAAACATAGTGTATAAAAAACACGATTTTGAAACTGAGCATGAAACTGCTAGAAAAATTGTGGAGAAAGTGAACACTATTCTCGATCTGCGGAACAGTCCGTGTCGCAGAGAATACAAGACTGTCAAAGAAAAAAAACTCCAATCAAGAAGAAGTTTCCACACTAAGCACTTGAGTTGAGTTGTGGTGACCTTATTATGTAATATTAGCTGAAAGTTCCTGAACATTCTTTTTCTACGACTGATATTATGAGGTATAGTAGGAGTTACTATCCAAATAAATAATAAAGTATTTTGGTTTATTTTAATTGTGATACAATTTTTGTTTTAAGTTTGTTTACAAAATTAATTCTATACAATAATATACTCTATGTATTGCAGAATGCTTGTAATTTATTACAATGACTTCAATTGAAACACTTTAGAGTATAATATCTGTGATGATATTTAAAATATCATAATTCCTAATAGTATATTTTAGTCTTAGTTTTTTTACAGATTTTTTTGTTAAATGCTTTACCGCCGCACTCATAGTCACATGAACCATTAAGTCATTCTTTAGTATGGAGATTCTCGACTTAATGGTTCATTAAGTGACTATGAGTGCGGCAGTTAGTATATTATGACAAATTAGTATCACAAATTCTCTTAAAACGGTAATAAAGTATTGAATTAGTGGTTATGCTAAATTATTGTATATGTAAATAATAATTATTGTAAATATTATACTTAAAATTTTTATCTCTTAGTTAACTATGTTCTATAGTAGTGTTGTATATATAGTAATCATTGCTGCCAGAAGAAACCAGTAACTGCCATAAAGTGTGTTGTAACTATACATCCACCTCACTATTTTAAACAAAAAATTATAAATTAAATATTTCTATGTGATGGTACATTATGTGCCGTTACTTTTTATTGTTTTAGTGTAATGCCATACACTTCGCCGCCGAATACCCGGCGCTTACACTGAAGTGTGTTGTCGGTACATGTTTGATCTTACACAAACTTACATTATTATAAATATCTTTCTGATAAGCATATATTAAATGATGCCACAGTTTTAAATATACTATCTTATTAGTAATTATAACTCGCTTTAAACAGAATTAATTTTTTAACACATTCAATGTTTTTTAAAAGCATGTAATACATTATAATTAAACGTTATTAATCCTTTGATGTACATAAAACGATAACTTTTATAATTTTGTAATCTTTGATGTGTAATGCAAATGTAACGTGTGGGTCTTAGAATAATAACGCTAAGGTGTGGGTTATGTAATATGTTGTTCTTGTTGCTTATGATATAAATTATTTGTTTTGAACTAAGTTCAAAGTTTAGCTACTAGGTTATTAAAGTACCTACCTATGTATTTTTCTTATACTGCTAAAGCTATTTAAAAAAAGTTATTATGTAATTATTAGCAATGATTTTAATTTAAATAAATTTTATTATGCGTATTTAAAATTGAATAAATTGTATATTAAAATTATTTGTGTATGTTGTGAAGTGAAACTTCTTCGCGTTTATAATCGTAAAAAATCAAGGTCGTGTCACGGAAAATAGTTACAAAAAACCCGTCATGTAGCGTGAGCTAGGCAGGTTGCTAGGTTACTATAGTAACCGTTTTTGTTATTGTCTGCCAAAGATGATCTGTTTTCCATAATATTTATCACTAGCGGTTCCACCTTGCTCCGCTCACACACCCTTCTGAGTATGTGCGATAGATGTAAAAATCCATCTACAATAAAATATTACTCTCCTCTTAGTGTTTTTTTTTTAAATCATATTTTTGTCATTAATTTTTAGATTTAAAATATAAATAGCGAATGAAGTTTTACTTCTAATGTATTATCCATAGAAACTCAAATGTTTTTGAAAACATTTATTGTAAAAACTGTCCAGAGGTGTCCATATTATAACCAAAAAGGAAATGGTAATTGGCCATTTTATATTAACTTAAAATGTAATACAATATTGTAATAAAATTGTTATAAATGATAATCTATAAATTAATGGAGTACAATCCTTCTGTCCCTTGTTTGAAGCTAGTTCAAAGGCGTCATGCATGAGTGTATCAATAGTTAAATTTTCAACTGAAATACTTTAAAATTACCACTTAAATAGAACAATAGAAGGCTATTAAAGGCTTTATCACAATGACCTCATTCAATAGTTTTAAAGAATATTTCAATATTATAAACATATTTGGAGATGCAGCTTTAATTTTAGAAGAATTAGGATAATGCTTGTACCAACACAAGTTACTTTTAATCATAAAGTATACCATATATGGTTTTTGTGATGACTTATAAATAAAACACTTTATTTTTATAAGTATTAAAATATATTTACACCATATAATACTATGTACAAAATTTGTACACATTACTACTTATAATTTTTAAAGAGCTATTTACAACATCATTGAAGAAAATCCTTTTTTTTATTAATTTCAAATTTGACAATAGACTCGAATTCCCTACAATACATTTAAAGATTTAAATATTGAAGAAACTCAATATCATGAAAGTGCTTGACAAATTAATATGAAATTTGATAGTTAGTTTATAGTTAGTAGTCATCCGCTAAAAACTGATTTTGCAACAGGATCCTATTGTTTGAATTAAGGTCTAAGGGATCTCGCAAGTTTAAATTACAGTTTACTAGGGATGAACATGAGCAAAATGAGGGTGAGTCGCTAATGTCTACAAATATATGATATTTGTGTCCTTTTTGTACATTGTACTAACTATAGACTATATTGAAAATATTAAATTTACACTTACATAATTTACATTAACATAATAAATATTTATACTACAATTACAAATGTGTTAAATTAATGGCACTTGTATTAAGAAGTTCATTTGTAGACTTAACAAAATTATTTACAAATATATTAACGAAAACTAATTTCAAGCTCACAATAAGCAGCATTCTTTGTATTCCTTGGTAATAATCCTAATGAAATGTAAAAAAAACATTATACAGCTATAATATAACTATGACTTCTTAATGTTTTAGTCTATAATACTATTTTCTAATATGAAATCTGTGACTTTGTTTACCTTCTGTTCGCAGTGACTTAATAACACATTATCAAGTTCCATTGCTATCTTATATAACTCTTGAGTTTCTTTCACACTATTGTGTAACTTAAGCTGGCTATCCACAAGTTTTGAAATATTTACCTTAGCTTTTAGAAATTCTATATCTTCATTTGATAATGATGAATATGATAACCTGGACCGGCTTGGTGCCTTTGTTGTCATTTGGTACTGTCTGTAGAATAAATATAATATTAATATTGACCCATATTTAGTGTGTAAAATACATTGAATAATTACTTATTACACTCACTGTCTCAGGTCATGGTATTTATTACGTCTATTTTTAACTTCAGTTTTCCAATGTTCCTTTTCAGCTAAAAGTTTATCATGATACCTAAAAATATATTTTTAATTTTAAATACTTTAAAAAAAAGAAATAAACTGAATAAATGAAAACAATTTTAAAAATATATGTACGTTAGTAGATCTTCATTGTTTTTTACATCCATATCATTCAATTTCTTACAGATATTTGGATCACTATTTTCAGATAATGGCTGGGTAACTGAAAGAAAAGGGCAGAGATGAGTAAATATTTTAATTGAACAGACACTTTAAAAACAGATGTATAACAATACGACTATAATGAACACTAATATACTTTTCGTTGCTTTACCTATTGAATCTCGTCTTTCAAAAAAAGTCGAACGCCTCCGCCTTGGTGGTGACTTAAATGACTGATTTGGGTCATTTTCGTTGAATGTATTTTCCATTATAATAACCTTGTACGTAAAAAGTTATTTTTATAAACATGCAGTGAGTTTCAGAAATTTTAAATTTACAATACAAACTGACGTTTTTAAACGGACGCCACATTTGACAATCGTGATCACAGAAATACAGATATACTAGTGATTCGACAATCGGATACACAAATACATCTTTAGTTAGACGACTTCCTCATTACTTGCCGAATAAGAAATAAATCTAAATAAACTACGATAACAGTTTTTTTTTCTTAATATTAATAAAAGAAATGCGAGTCCAATTTCGTCATATAAAAAATAGATGTAATACGTTAACAGATATCCATACATATATGTAATAAAATTCTAAAGTAGTCGAATCTGTAGATTACTCTTTAGAAAGTCTTATTTTAATAGTCATTATTATCGATACAGACCTCAAGGCCGAAGCCAATCTATAACTTTTAGAATATGTAACTAATGTAAGTGTATTTTGTGCAAATATTGTCACATTTCGTATTTAAACTACGATTATATTTTATTCACTGTACCATCTTAGAAAAGTATGTAATTTTATT
This sequence comes from Boloria euphrosyne, assembly GCA_951802675.2. Taxonomy (NCBI): domain Eukaryota; kingdom Metazoa; phylum Arthropoda; class Insecta; order Lepidoptera; family Nymphalidae; genus Boloria; species Boloria euphrosyne. The sequence goes on from OX637871.1 coordinate 12,643,171, forward strand.
TTTAATTTTTTTGAAGTATTAAAAAAGAATCTTTATACATATTATAAAACACAGTCCTTCGCCGCAACTGTCTGTCTGTCTGTTCGCGCAAAACTCAAAAACTACTGCACAGATTTTCATGCTGTTTACACCAATGAAAAGAGTGGTTCTTGACATAGGTTTAGTATATAATTTATCAATTATTTTAATTTATTTTGTATACATTGGCTAAAATGTCGCAAATAATACGGACGCGAGAATAAAATGCAAGTGCCGCTTTGCTTGATGCAACCGTCTTGCGTACTGTTTTGCTAATATGCAAAACTATAATTTGCTAATAACAAGAAGCGAACAATTTTTTGAAAATTCTGTAGATTTTTCAAATTTCTACCACCAATCCCTACTTTTTAATAGTGATTAGAACGCGGGCTAAGCCATGGGAGTTTATTTATTGCTAGTTTTAATATAATTGACCTATATTGCATTATTCAAAAAATATATTAATCGTTTCTTTATTCATTTCGGTTACAATGATAAAGGTTTAAATGGTTGTAAAAATGCGAATGTATGAAGTGTAGTAAATTGTGTAGGTCACATAACAAATACAAAGGCAGTTAAGCTTTAATTATAACTGCTGAGTTTATCCTGCTTAATATATCAATCTCTTATCTTCACCATGGCAAACACAGTATTAAAAATAGATAAAACGGTAGAAATCATAATGGCTCAAGATTATAAATTGATTTTTTTAATTTTCTGCTTCTTCTCTGCAATGGGGTAATTGGGAAAAACGTGTTAAACATTGTACAGAAATGTAATCTGGTTAAATCGAAACAGGCAGTCAACACTCAACAACTTACTTTGGGTCTAGTTTATTACCTGAGATATTAGGATAATGAATATATTTAAATCATTTATCCTATAGTTTTACTAAAAATAAAGTGGGGAGAACCGGGCTTTCATAGTAACAAATTGAAATAATGTATCCGTGGGTTTTACATTTTTATTTTTTAAACTATCATTTTCCGTAATCACGTACAAAGTATAGGTGCTACATATAGTAAGTTGTAAAGTTTTCTTGATTTTTCAATTTAGTAACAAATAAAATTTAGTACAATTTTGTAGTTTTTGTGGCATACATGCATATTCTACGTAAAACGGATTTAGTTCACAGTGGGATTCTGGCGGGAACCTTGAAAAAGCGCGGTTGACTTTAGAAAATTAATTTTAAATTTTTCCTATAAAGTGATTTTTTTTATAGTTAAAGTGAATTTAAATATTGCTATTAGCGGCTGAAAAGCACAATAGCAATGGAGATAAACGAGGGGGGCGGGTCTAACCCGCCCACCTCAAAAAAAATAAAACGGACACAGCCTAGGGATGAAGGACAATCGGACTCCGGCGGTGAGCGAGATGCGTATCTGCCCTATTACAAACCGAATTATAAAAGACTATATCCGGAAAACTCAACCAACACAGACTTTAAAGTGTATGTAGAATCTATAAACGATGATAGATTGGGTAACAAGAGCCCTATATACTTAAATCATCTTTTCTCAATGGACATAAAAGGTGTGACGGGTATTCAGAGGGTGAATGCCAATAAAATAGCAGTTATTTTCAAGCAATATAATACGGCCAATAACTTTATTAATAACACTACTTTCCTCACAAAATATAACATGAAGGCATTCATACCGGCAGCGCAAATTGAAAAAACCGGCATCATTAGATTTGTTCCAACGAATATATCTAACAAAGAACTCTATACAAGGCTTTCTTCAATTTATGAAATAGTGGCAATAAGAAGGTTTACAAAGAAAATAGGACAAGAGCAAATTCCATTACAGACTGTAAGCGTTACTTTTTTATCTAATGTACTACCTGATAATGTTCAATATGATCTATTCTCGTATAGAGTTTTTGAATACATTCCACCATTATTACAGTGCTATAGGTGTTTTAAATTTAATCATTCAGCAAGGATTTGTAATGGTAAACAAAGATGTAGTATTTGCGGAGGTGAACACATGTATAAGGAATGTGATAAACCAACAGAAATCAGCTGCATAAATTGCAGTGGGCCTCACCTTGCGATATCTAGATTATGTCCTATTAAAGCAAAAAAGATCATTGAAAAGAAAAACAACATATCTTATGCAGGTGTCACCTCTACAAAACAAGTCATCACCAATGAAACAGATTTTCCTCCACTCTCACCACCAAAATCACAACTTGTAAATAGTAATGTTATTGTAAATAAATCTATAAATATTCCTGTAAATAAGTCTGTACAAGATGTAAATAAAGCTAAAATAGTTAATTCTAAAGATCTTAAAACTCAAATAATTTCCAATAACGATGTACTTATGGCCCTAGTGCAGACGTTGGTGGAATTAGGCAATAAAGATGATAGTACACCAACTAATATTAAAACTATTAAAGATACATTATTAAAAAACTTAACATAATGGATTGTGTAGGGCCTAGTTCTACACAATCCAAGTTACGTATTGCGCAGTATAACATTCAAAGTGCAAATAGTAAAAAACCTTTATTAATCCAATTTTTAAAACAACAAAATATTGATATTTGCCTTCTTAATGAGACATGGTTCAAAGATAATAATTTTAAAATACCAGGATATAATATATACAATAAAAATTCAAACAATACACATAATGGAGTTGCAATACTAATAAAACCACACCTTAAGTATAATATATTAAATACCAGATTTTATGAAGACATTCAAACAGTTGCTGTATCTGTATCAACAGGACATAGTAGTTTAACAATTCTTTGTGTATACTGTCCACCTTCAAGTGGACGGATACGAATTAATAGACTCCGTTACATTATTAATGATCTACCAAAGCCCATATTTATGAGTGGTGACTTTAATGCTCATCATATTGCATTTGGTTGTTTGTCAACGAAAAGTAGAGGTCAGGATTTATTTAATTTAATTGATGACTTAGATTTGTGTATTTTAAATGATGGTAGACCTACAACTATAAATCGCCCTAGACAAACTGCTTCTGCCATAGATGTAAGCTTTATAAGTGGCAGCCTCGCACCACTATGTGAATGGTCTGTACATGATGATACAATGGGAAGTTACCATTATCCAACAATAACAGAGATTTCATTACATATAGATAAATATCATCTCAATTCCCCTGTAGATAAGTTCATATATAAAAAAGCTGACTGGAAAACATATACAGCTCTTTCAAAAACAATGTTTAATGATTTGATACTTCAACCACATGATCCTATTTCAACCTATAATAATTTCTGTTTTCATTTAGATACTCTTAAAGAAATGTCAATTCCAAAGCTCACTAAAACAAACACTTTCATAAGCAGACCACCAGCTCCCTGGTGGAATAGTATATGTGAACAAAGTGTTATTGCTTCATATAATGCACTAAAACTATATAGAAAAGAGTCTACTATTGAAAATTATATTAATTACAAAAGAAAAGATGCCCAGAAAAAGAGAACAATTTCAGAACAGAAAAAAATAGGATGGAATAATTTGTGTAACACTTTTAATAGAAATACTCACATAAGTAAAATTTGGAATTTATTAAAAATGTTCAAAGGCATAAGACCTAAGAATAAATCATATACAAATGAGTTTATATCTCCACTCTTAAATAAATTATCAGATAATAGCAACTTAATTGAAGTAGATCAACTGAACATTCTTTTTGAAACCAACAATGATAACCCAAATTCTAAATTTTTACTGGATCCTTTTTCATGGTCTGAATTTTTAACAAGCTTGCACTCTAGACGAAATACAACTCCTGGCTTAGATGATTATCCTTACATCGTAATTAAAAACTTAGATGTATCTGCCCAAAAGTTGTTTCTTAACATTCTCAATTTGCTTTGGCTTAATAAATGTATTCCACAGTCATGGAAAACACAGTGTGTTGTCCCAATACTTAAGCCCGACAAATCTCCTGAGTTTGCTAGTTCTTATAGACCAATTTCCTTGTCATCATGTCTTGGTAAAATATTCGAAAATATGGTGAAAGTTCGTCTTGACTGGTATGTTGAATCAAAGTGTTTCATTCCACATATACAATATGGCTTCCGTAGAGGGCGTAGTAGTGCAGACAGTTTCACCTCTTTAATCTCTGACCTAAAAAATGCAAAACATAGAAAATTAAACACTGTTTGCGTATTCCTAGATGTCCAAAGTGCTTTTGACAGTGTTGATCCTGGTATACTAGTTCAAATCATGTCTAGGTTAGGTGTGCCCGGGCACTTATGTAAGTGGATTTTTAATTTTTTGAACAATAGAACAATCTATGCTAGACATAACAATATTTTATATGGACCCAAATATGCCTCAAGAGGCACAATGCAGGGTGCCACACTATCTCCATTGCTGTACAATATATACACAAGTGAAATTTGTAAATATGTAAATAATAGGAATGTAAATATCTTACAATTTGCTGATGACATTGTATTATACAGCAGTAATTACAACCTAGAGATTGCAATAGATAACATGAACAAATCCTTATTTCAACTATTACAATATTATAATGATTGTTTACATTTAAAAATTAACCCCTCTAAAAGTAGTGTTATGTTTTTTGGCAATGAAACCCCAAACTCAAATGTTATTTACAATAATGAAATTATAAATAAAGTCACTTCAAAGAAATTTTTAGGAATAATACTAGATCCAAAATTAACTTTTGAAGAACATATTAAATATATATCCAAAAAAGCTCACACAGGACTAAATGTTATCAGATCACTTTGTGGTGTAACATGGGGTGCAGATCCTAAAATATTGTCAATATTGTATAAAAGTATTGTAAGAAGTCACTTAGATTATAGCTCACTCGCTTATATGAATAGTTCTCATGTAAATAAATTAGACATATTGCAGAATAAGGCTTTAAGAATAATATCTGGTGCTATGTGCTCAACTCCCATAAGGGCCATGGAAGTTGAGACAAAAGTGATGCCTTTGATTTTGAGGCGAATTTTACTTGCTGAAAGATTCTGTCTCAAACTAATAGCATCAAATAACATTCAAATAATAAATAAAATTGTACCTTATATAGATAGATCCCCAAGAAGACCATTAACAACAGCACACGGTCTACTATGTGGTAATTCTCCAACACTGTCTGATATATTTCTGGAAATAGACAATAATTTTTCTAAAATCAGAAAACAGTTTCCATGGCCATGTTACTCTTTCTCTTATCAGTGTATTTCACATCCAATTAATGTAGTTCAACAGACAATAAACAATAATTCGGAAATGCTTCAATTTTTGGAGGAAAATACAATGTATTATGTTATCTACACTGATGGGAGCAAAACAAGTGATTATGTACATGCTGCTCTATATGATCCACAGGCAAAATTTTCTTCAAGTTTTATTCTGCATGAACCCTGCTCTATATTTACGGCAGAGGCATATGCAGTGTATCAGGCATTAATGCGTATTCGCGAAATCAATAACAATAAATGTTTTTTAATAATTTCTGATTCCTTAAGTTTGATAACAGCTTTAACTACCCTCACAGTCAAATACAAGTCTAATTATATCCTTTACTTCATTAAGCAAATAATTCACCAATACCACAGTAAAAATATCCAAATTTTCTTTCTATGGGTGCCTTCCCACAAAGGTATCTCTGGCAATGAAATGGCTGATAAAACTGCATATGAAGGAGTTAATGCTGTTGACGTTAGAAATACAATGAATGTTCCTATGTCCGATTACTTGCAATGTATTGACCAAAATATTCAAAAGTTGTGGTTAGAAATGTGGAAGAAAGATCAAGATACGAAAGGAAAATGGTATGGAAGCATACAAGAAAGCTTACCTGCAAGACCTTGGTATTATCGTATGCCAGATGCTTCTCGAGACTTTATTACTATCATAAATAGACTGCGTTTCGGTCATAATACTACACCGTCACACCTTGCTCGACTCGGCATTATTGCGAATGGAACCTGTTCTCATTGTAATTCAAGTGATGGAACTGTGGAGCATGTTATCTTTGATTGTCAAAAATTTTTGATTGACAGACTAGTGTTGGCCAGTGAACTCAGTGATGTTGAAAATAAGTGTGATTTATTGTCCCGCCCGCCGCCATTAAAACAATTGTTACAAGACGAACTTACTTATAAGCACATCTACAAATACATAAAGAATACAATTAAAACAATTTAATGGGATGTGCTCATAGACATATTATTACGTATACGAATAAATAAGAGTTGACCTAAAGGTTGTAATTACCAGGTCAAAAAATCCCAAAAAAAAAAAAAATTAGTTCACAGTTTGTCAATTTTTGACGTTTCTTTGCACCGAGTATAAAATACAACACTGATCACTATTCCATCGGTAAATATAAGTACATCTATCTACCGCATTGAGTTAATTGTATTTTTTCTTTACTTTTGCTAAAATATTTGATGTATAAAATGTTTTGTTCTCGTAAGAGAACCTAAACACCGATGGGTAAGGGAAAACTTAGTTTTACTTAGTATGGTATAGGTTTTTATTAGTTATACATAATACATTAGTGTTTGTAATGTATCCGTGGTGTTTTTCAACAGAATGCAGTGATGGAGTTCAATGGATGTCATAGAAATGAGGTTTTAGACCCGGTAGATATTGAGAGTTATTCCGATCGATCTCAGACCCCTAGCCCGACGCCTGTGTTATCAACAACTGTGTGTTGCGATCTAGAAGACATATTGAGCGACGTAAGTAAAAGAACAAACAATTTTCACACAGCATTTATTATTGTTCTATAGACTATAAAGACCTTGAATGGGCTTTTTTATTTTATAATCGATATACATTTGGTTCCCAGTATTTTGTAATGCATGACAAACACTGTAATACAAGTGTGACTACTTTGAATTTTAAAAATACACAAAAATTATCTAATAACTTCCATATTTGATAAAATTTTCATATAAAATATGTATGTAAGACATTAACACTTTTCTCTTGTAGTAAGCTATTATTCCTTTTGCAAATATCTAAAATATACAATGTAATCTAAAATAATGTAACTATACAATTTAGACTAAATGGTTCATAATATATCTGTTTCACAAAACTTATTTTTCTCAATTACCACTTGAATATGACTAATACTAATAAGATTGATGTATAAAATAATAATGAGATAAAATGTTTGTTACAAAGAACTTTATTAAATAGCTAATAACTAATGGCTTAAATTATTTATTAAGATGTAATTAATTCTTAACTTCTTTCAGGCTATATCTGAATCTCTTCAAAACTCACTTAGAATAAGTCGCAGTCAGCTGATTAATCAAGAGCTAACAATACGTCCAGAGGCTAACATTGAATCCAACGTCCCTGAAGGCTTAGATCTGTATAAAGTTATATTTGAAGTTGAAAGTGATACAGATTTAAAAGTGGGTGACATGGAGGGCACTAGTCACAATAATACAATTAAGAGTGAGGTTAGTATACCTTATTAATTTCATAAGACAATATTCTGGTCAAAAAGGCCAAAGGAAATTGAAAGGGTTGTAATTCTAAAGGGCATTTAGACCTAAAAATCGTAAGACAATATTTAATACGAACTTACAATATACCTAAATAATAGCTTAATAATATCAAAAATAATTATTGAAAATATAGCAAATAGTCATCTTTATTCTTCAAAAATAACTGAAAATGCCTCAATAATGATTAGACTTTTTATAAAAAATTAAACATTATAACTAAAAAAGAGTTTTACTGTGCTTTATTCATACATAGGTACTGAATTGAGTTATGATCCAATTTCATACAAAATAGAGGTTGGTAAATAAATACAGTTTGAATTTGATAACCCAATTTACACTTATTTTATTTGTTACAGAAAATATTATTTTTAAGCAATATTTTATCGTAGGTATTAAGGTTTAGATGGTAAGAATAAAAATTCTGGAGCAAGCTTTTTCAAATTCCTTGTTTTTTTTCCTTTTTTCACCATTTACTTACTTATTTTTTATCGACTTATGCGAAAATCGTATTGGTTTTTAAGAATATTGAAAGGAAATTAATTGCACTGACAGGTGGTTAATATAACAATAGTAACTCAATGTACCTATATGCTATAATAGAAAAAGTACATTTTAATAACTTTTTGTCGACGCGACAAGACCATCGAACTTTCGAACGGTTAAATTTATACAGTCGATGTGTTACGCTAAAGTATATATTGTGGTCACCATTTGTGTTTATTTGACCGTAAACTGGATCACTGGGGCGTCAAATCCCGCGCCAAATTGGCTAATACAATATGACAATATTGGATGAGAGGATGCATCTTTGGCCTTTGACTTACTACACTTTAAACTGTATTGAAACAGCATGTGACTTAAGTTATTGAATTATAATTATTTTACCACTCAAAGGATAGTATTTTTATATCTTGTAACTTTTATCACGGATCGCTTTAAATTTCTGGTGGACCATTATGGCGTATTGTTAATTAAGATGACTTACGCGTTCGTATGTATTCCGTATAGTTATTATTACTATAGTTTGTCCATTTTATTAATGGTTTTTTGACAGCTCACGCCCACAAAGTTTCGTATTTAATGGTTAGCCATTAAAGTTAAAATGTCATACAAATAATATTGTACTTCATGGACGGGCACCGCCCCCTTAATGCTGTGCCACACATAACGATTACTACGATTGTGCCACAGATTACACATAATCGGAAAAAATCAATGTTAATATTTAAATAAGGTATAATATGTTATTTAATCAGGAAGACAACAAAATTTTAAGGTTGAAACCAATAAATGAAAACATTAACATTATGTAAAGTTTTACTTTCTTCTTATTATAATCATACAAATAAAACAACTAAAATAGTTTAATTCTTTTTATTAACATGATTCGTCACAATCATCATTTATATTAGATTTGTCCGATGAGGAGTCTTCAGTTATATTAATTATTAACTCTTGTGTGTATAAATTATCAAATGCAATGTCACGGTCCAAATCAGGCATTATGATTCTCTTAGTTCTTCTCCACCACACTTGATTTTTATGATAGTAATATTTATTTTCATATTAATAAATATAAAAATAAATATTATGTTATATTTAAAAAAATAAGTGATATCGATTATTACGTCCTTTTGTCATCACTATAGCTTGTCAGTCGTCGAGCTGTCAAAAAACCATTAACAAAATGGACAAACTATATTGACAATACCATTTCGCATTTATAATATAACTACTAAAACGTATGGTGTTTGTTCCTGTCGAATTTATGTATATTTATCAAAGCTGTCAATGAAATAACTATAAATAAATTTATCATTTTTATTTTAAACCCATCTTTAAACAACTCAAAATATAAACAGCACCATTTACTTGTCTACAAATAATAAAATGTTAAGTAAGGGGAATTTGTACATGAATATTTGAACGGGACTAACAGGACTTTGGGTAACATAAGACCGCGTACAAGGACACTTTGATGAGACATGTATTCAATTACGAATGACTCACCGTACAAAAAATAATAATTAAAAGTTAAAGTTAAATGCGTAGTTAAAAGCCGTTGCTTTAAAATATCATCAGGCACTCCAAAATATTTTTGGAAACCTAGAATATAATAGTTTTTTGAATTTTTGTCTGTCTGTCAACGCATCACGAGGAAAGCACTTACACTGGAGAGATTGTAATGAAATTTGGTATAATGCTACCTGATTAATGATTATCCTGGTCAACATATATGTATGGAACTAGTTATTGCGGAAAAATATCCCTGACAAATGTATTCAGCCCTATAACGTCGCACGGGCACGGACCTCACTTCAATAGAGGGGGATCAGGCCATAGTCCACCTCGCTGGCCTAGTGCGGGTTGGCGGACTTCACATGTCTTTCGATAACTTGCTAGATTCTCTCAGGCATGCAGGTTTCCTCTCGATGTTTTCCTTCACCGTAAGACAAGTGGTAATCATGTTAGAAAATATTCGCACATGGGAATATCAGAGGTGAGAGGTCCGGATTTGAACATGCATCACTCGGTTATCCAAGCGAGCGTGTTACCACTGGGCTGCCATTGTCCTTAAAACTGCCTGAGAAATGTATACTTTTAAAAAGACATTTTTTAAAGGTGATGTTTATTTTATTTCTTATTAACTCACATCTATAAAGCAAGAGAGACCGATTTTGTCTATTAGAACTATGATATACAATTTCATTCTTGTACCAACTTGGCAGTTTGTTGCATTAATAATCAAGTGGTAGATGTGTCTTCTATTAATACCATCCATTTAGTTTAATTTTGAACAAAGCTTTCCTTGTCCTCGGCACAATTATAAGTATAGGATATAATAATTAGGTTATACCAAAATATCCGATGTCAATAAAATAATCGTGTTTATTTTTGATAAATGTATTGTTGTTATTGGAACAAATCAAATCTACGTGAAGATAAGAAAGCTGATAAATAATACTTAAAATTTTTATGTTTACATTAAGATCTTCGCATATTTTTTGCAAGACGCCTTAGGGCTTAGACATCTCCAAGGTTAGATTATGTAGATATGTAGGTGCCTATATCATTAAAATGCATAATATATTAAATTTGTTCCTCGCTTTATCCTAATTTCAATAATGGGTTACTCTTAATAGAGAATAGTTGAATCTGTTACGCATTGTTGAGTAAAAGAGATGTGTAATGACTTATCAAGAGTAATCATTTGAGGTCGAATGACTAACCTCGCAGTATTGTACATGTTTTGAAATCTAACTCGAATTTAAAATAATCATGTCAAAATTATTACGAGAACGCTTCAGTTATAATAAACAGTTTTAAATAGTCGTCCTTTTTAGTTTCTCAGGTTAGGTTGGCACAGTTGGGTTGGTTACCACTTCCCAGTAAACAGATTTTGTCACCATGAGATAGGTACTTTATTTTCTAGCTCTGTTATTTTTATTGTTGTAGGTAAAAAATCGTTACAAGATCGTCCAAGGCAATAAGCAGTTTCACCATAATGATTCACAGTTTATGTTTCCTTTTCATTATTAAAAATCTAACAAGAATATTGTAATTGTAATGCAAATTAGTATTATTATTATTTAAATAAATACAAAAGGTAGTCGATAAAACGAGTGAATTAAATAGGTCGCTAGAGAAAATTATGTAGGTACTAGGTACAGGCTATGTAATTTTTTATTTATATACGGTCTCATGAAACATACCCGTAAAAAATCATCGATTCCCAATTGACAAAGATATTGTGTAATGAACCCATTTCTCCTCTTTTTTGATGTCGGTAGGAAAAAAAACTTAAGCAAAGCCATAAGTAAAAATCTTTATAAATATCAATCAGGTGCCTGTACAGGGTACATTTTTTATTGCTTGACCGAATTAGTTTTTGATTGGTCGTAAATAAATACTATTAGCAGTTATAAAAAAACGTAGGTAATAGGTAGGTATACCTTTTATTACATGATTTAACTATCACTTTAAATAAAAAAAAAACTATTTATACTCTTCATACTTTCTTTAGCTCCTCAAAGTCCCAGTGGATTGTGACATTTGCAAAACATTTTTGGTTTTCCGGCCATTTCCCCTGGCATTTGCCAATACAATTACCCTACTTTGACTATGTCACTTTTTGGTTGTTTTATAATGTAAAATAATATAATTTAATTTTTATTAATTAAAACTAAAAGAGTTTTCCTTTTTTCCACCAATACTAACAAACTACTACGCCGTCTTTACAAGAACGTCTCTGTCACATTATGAATACATGGGAATCGAACACGCGATTTCTATTTGATAAGTTTTAATATAACACATAATCAGAGGTGAAAATACTATCCGAAAACTTCACTATGTATTAAAGTTTATAATAACATATTCCTTATCACTAGATTATAATGTAGGTATGTAGTCGTCAAGATAATATAACGACCGATGTATCAGAAACTCAAGCCGTGCTTTATAAGTTAATTGCCAGTTGTTTTGGTTCCGTCCATTGTGCGCGCATTGAGCTTGTTACTGACGCGTTTGTTCGGTCACCTTGCTAGCTGTAACATAGCTTTTTTAATTAAAGTCTATAAACTTATATGTGGAAATTAACATTTGACCTTACAACCTATAAATACCGGTTAGTTGTGTGAAATTCAAGTTATTCAAACAATTACACAAAATTTAAATAAAATCAATTCATGTGCTCGTTTTGTGCTAAGAGTTAAATTAAAAATTTTAATGATTCGTGTCGTTTTTGGTGTCATGAAGTGTTTGAAACCAGACTATCATTACGTATTATCGGCGGTGATGTTAATGACCTTCCGATTTGAGGAGAATGCTTAAGTACCTAATTACTAATTAGTCGAGACAAACATGAAGGTTGTAAAGGTGAGATAAATTAGTGTTATTAAGAACATGCTGTAATAAGATCTGTCTTCCTAGTTCTAAATTTACACTAGTTTTTGTACAAATTACCGTATGTATAGAGAATCTAGTATAATAACAGGAAAAACATATAACGCTTTATGACCCATAGCAAGTACATTACAACTACCAACCCATAGTAAGACTTAAGCTTGTTTTGAGAAATAGTGTGTTATATCATTTTATGTAATTGTGTTATTAGGGCGAGCGACGCGAGATCTAACAGTTAACACTATCCCACAACCTGAGCATTTTGTGGCATACTTTACTGAAAAATTATGACGCCTATAGATTTGTGCTTTAACTTAGAATTTTAATTTCATGTCTAGATGTGTTATCTGTAAAAAATATAATTTTACTAGCAGTTCCCGCGGCTCCGCCCGCGTCCTTATCACTATTAAAACAGGGATTGGTGGTAGAAGAATGAAAATTTTGAGTTATATAAGTATGCCATGATGATTGATGCCAAATCATAATTGACCGATTGGTCAAGCCGTTTTGGACGAACTCGATTACAAAAACTGTTATTTTTATATATTCGAGATTGGAGATAATAATGTTCTTAGTTGAATCTGTACTTTATGGTCTGATTTTGTTGGCATTTTTATCAACTTTTAAAATGTAAAAAAGTAGTTAAAGTGACATAACTACAATAGTTAAGCATATTGTCTCGCAAAATGCAAATCGATCTCGTAGTTCAAGTTCCCGGAAGAATACGAGTATAAACTATAGGTTACGTTATTCGCTAACAATGTAATTTTGAATTAGTAAAAGAATTTTTGAAATCGGTCCTGTAGTTTTTGAGTTTATTCTAAACATGGGACAGTTTGTTCAAACTGCGACATTTTTTTTACTTTTAGAATCTATATAACCGTCATAACTTCTAAACGAAAAGTCCGATTCGCCTAATTTAAAGTGGAATTCCCACGTACATAATCAACTTTAACTATCAAACCATTTAAATGGATAAGAATTAGTAACATAATACCAATATCACCACTATTCGATTTCACCCGTATTTGAACTTAATAATTTAAACAAAAACTTTCATGGTGGCTTAACTGTAATAGATAGGCATATGCCACCGCGGACTTTTTTGTGAGCAATCATGAGTACTATTAATATATAGAGTATTATTTTATATATTATCTATAGCTTTCGCAGCGCACGCAGAATGATGAATTTTATAGGCAACATTTTAATACCTTGGGTTACATTGTTTAATTTTTAAGGTAGGGATCTCTAATTTTTTTGAAAATATAATATAGACTGTGATACTCAGGAAAGATCATTGAGTTTACGTAGTAATAATAACTCAATGGGAAAGATGTAGCTTGCAAGAATGAGCAAAAAGTAAGTTAGTAACCTTGCGCATTCTTTTGAGTACCAATCATAACAATGTCTGAGCGAGAAATCCCCTCGTCAATTGCGCCAAGTATTATAATACTGCCACGGAAGCCGTAAAACCAGCAGAAATCTTGAGGAGGTTGACTGTACAGTTCAAAAATGAGATTCTTTCACGAGCTAGAGTGTTCGCATACGCAATTCGTGATGGGCCGTGAGAATGTTGAAAACGAGAGCCATAATCGGCGAACCCGTACGAGCATCACTAACGACAATATCGACTGAGTTAACCAACTTCTTGAAGTTGATAGGCGTCTGACCATTATTGAAATTGCATCTGCAGTCGGTACAAGTTGGTTGGTGTTGGTTGGTGAACGAGTTTTCCGTAATTAAAGAGGAGAATTTTATCGTGTAGCCTAGCAAAATGTAACATAGCAAAATGTAAGAAAGAATAAGACTATTTTGTCACTCACCTCATCATCTGCGATTAAACTTGGGTTCACTACTATACTGCCAAATCAAAACAAGCGTTTTTCACTAGAAAGACAAAAATTGGACGTTGAGGCATACGTGCGCAGTTGGAGGAGAGACGACTTACTTCCTCATACGACGAAGGAATATCAATATATCTCAAAGCTAGGAAAAATATTTAGAATATTTTTCAGTCAGGAAAATACGACGAAAAATAATCTGTCATTCTTTTTTGTTCAAGGTAAAATAAAAATAAATAAATAAAATAGTCTCCTTTATATTTGATTTGCCCACGTATATTATGTACAATAAAAAGGATTAGGTACGTATTTATGAATAATAATATATAAATAATTTTGTTTTACCTTTAAAACTATTAAAATGTTATCAGGATATAAATATATGCGTGACGCAAAATTTAATATCCCCAACAACCATATTATCATAACTTTATGTTATGTTGTCGCCAGTGCAATGGATATTATGAATCATACATGTTCTTTAGTATTCAATTGACATCCGTCGGGTAGACCGAATAGTTTAATAACGTTTGTTTTTAACTATTTTTTTTGTGTTGTGACTGTTCCTAAAATGACTTTTGGAAAAACATCACAAGTAATGTATAAGGTGTGTTAGATGTATAAAATTTAATAATGAATTGTTATACGTGCATTTTATTGCTTTTAAAATATACAGGAAACACTTTGATTAACTTTTTGTTTAGAAAATATTACCCAGAGAAGAGAAAATCCAAGCAAAGTTACAAATTACAATTAGGTACATATGTTTTAATCTATTCTACGTACCTAACATTGTTGATACGATTCATTTAAATGTTTCCTTCATTGCATTTAGAAACTATCATATTTTCGATTTAAAGACAAAATAATAAATATATTATTAATTAATTTATATAGATAATGATATTCTATCAGACTATAGTCTGATGAATTTTCGCGGTTTTGTCATTTTTGACTTGTATGTGAGTATTTTTATTCTTATAACTGCAATCTATAAATATCGAGTTTTTTATTTCATTATAACATAGACAAAAAATAAATATTTTTTAAATACTTTAGTCAATGTTGCCTTGTCAATATAGACCCCAAAAAGGTTTTTTCGGGTGTGTACTGTGTACGTATTACGCAAAAAGTGCTGAACCGATTTTAAACTAAATTTTGTGTAGTGATGACTTATTTCTTATTATATACATAATATATTTATATTTATAATATGTATGTATTTAAAATTTATATGTGTAGTATATCAACTATCTGGTATCCGCAACACAAGCACGTTACGTAGCTTACTGCGGTACTAGATTGCGCTGTTGTAATAATGTCCTAACATATTTATTTATTTATTATACATTCCCAAAGAAAGAATGAAAGCTGGTTCTATTGTCTTAAAAATTTATATGGTTTGCGCTGACCAAACCTTTAGATACCTACCTTAAAACAATACTACAAATGCAGGCCTTAAAAAGGCCTACATCTACAGTAACATATATCTATCTCCTAAGGTCCACTCGTAATAACTAATTATATTTAAAACATACCTTGAACGCACCCCAGGTAAGAGTTAAGACTTACCTGAAGGAAACAAATTCGCCATAATTTAAAACATCGTTAAACCTGATTGCAAAAGAGACAATTTAAAAGTACTAATGAGGAAACCCTTTATTTTAATACCCCACTCTATAGGTTTAAAAATAAAATCAATACATCAGTACATATCTATACATATAAATAAAATTGAAGTGTCTATTTTTAATTTCAAATCAAAGGCTTTTCACTAAATGCATATGGAAGCGTATAAGGTACTTGCATCAAAAAATCAATTTTTAAAATTTTTTACGGTCTGTCTGTTTGTTCCGGCTAATCTCTGAAACGGCTGGATCGATTTCACTCGATTTTCACTCGCAGATAGCTAAATTTATAAGAAGTAATAGGCTACTTTAATTTAGATTTTTTTTTCGCTCGCGCAATTTTTAAGAACGAACCCGAGCGAAGCGAAGATGAGTCGCTTGTACATAATAAAATGAGAAAAGGGGTTCGTTGTTTATCCACTAGATGGCGCTACTAGTAAGTTACATCGCGCTATCGTTATGTTCACCTTGATTTGATATATAGTGAGATTGCTGTAGTGGCGGCATCTTGACTGAGGGATAGTCAAGATATTCCGCTTCTGATATGTAAAGAAATCTACTGAAATACTTTATGAGATGCGTACTCTTGTGGTGCGTTTTGCGTATATAAATTGGCGAATGGCGATTGGCCGCGAATCGCGATTATAGTTGCCTAATTACTTTATCGATAGTTTGAAGTTTCACAATCGATACTGTCGAGTTATGGAATATGGATTAGATAATTTTTTTAAGCAATGTAGTTAGGCGAAGGTCAGTACAAAAAAACCTATTTGTTTACTGCTGACTGCTTGCTACCTTTGCTGCTACAACTTAAAAAGGTAAAATAAAAAAAAATACTATTGAAAAAACAGGTGGAAGTGAAATACAACAAAATGTGTATTAGATAGTTGATTGATCCTGTTAACGTGTACAGTGAGCAGAGTGAGTGATCCTGTTAATTGTTAGGTAGGTAGCATTCGGAAGTTTGAACGCGCGTAAAGTCGTTGCCCGTTGGTATTGATAGTATTAACTAAATAAATTTATTTATTTATACACATGTATATACTCTTAGGTGCAAAACTGTCCCAACCATACATGAAAATCGTATTTTTCGTAAAAAAAAGAAGTGAAATAATTATTCAAAACTTTTAACTATATTTTTACAATAGCAGACATGACACAAAGTAAGAAAATGAAAAAATAAATTGTTACATCTCTACTATGTATTCATAAACACAAAATAATATTGGGACACTTTTGCACCGTTTTGGAAAAAATAATAATTCAAAGTAATGTTTAGTTCGAAGACCTTTTGCTCTCATCACTTCTGCCAATCTCTTCGGCATACTTCTAACAAGTTTTAAGCAATAGTCAAGAGAAATTTTATATTGTTCTCGTACTCGTTTTTCATAAAATATTGACATCAGTCAACCATCATCAGATGGTGGTCAGTCATAGTCCTATTCATAGTCAATTATTCAAGTCATAATTTGTTCAAGTCTATCCTTAAATTTTTTATGGCTTTAAGGTCTGTGCTCAGTGCAGGCACTTACTTAGTAGTACTTCAAATTCTGGCTTATTCAACCAATTCGAACTAATTTTTTCGCGAGTACACCTAAGTGTATATTAAATTTATTTATTTATTAACTTAATACTTTTTGATACAAAATAAGTCTTTTTTGTAAAAGCCGATAACACCTGAAATGCCTGTTTGGAGGTTTGTTTATCTGTCTGTTAGCGCATAGTGCATAGGCTAATTTTACAAGATTTTTATAGGAGAATATAATGTTTGATACAAGGCAAAACCTATTTTTTTTTTATTTATAGTTAACCTCTTTAAGGTTCTCTTAAGACTTTTTGTTGATGATATGTTATTTAAAAAAAATGATTATTCCTGTAAAATAATCTGTTCTCGCTTAGGAATCATGTCGGCATGTCGGCGGCTCGAAATTCTACGAAGCTGTAGCTGCATCTACAGCAGCAGGAACGTCATCTCCGTCGCCCACAGAAAAACAAGACCATATGAAACCTATTGAAAGTGATGATGAAGGTGATTCTTATATAGAATATATAAATACACAGAACAAATATTTTATTGTATTCAGCCCTTTTTATCGACCCACTGCTGGGCACGGGCCTCCCTTCAATACAAGGAATATCAGACCGTAGTCCACCGCGCTGGTCTAATGCGGGTCTTCACATGTCTTTCAAAAACTTGCTAGATTTTCTCAGACATGCAGGTTTCCTCATGATGTTTTCCTTCACCAAAGACAAGTGGTAATTATGTTAAATCCAACTACATGTATCTTTTGAATGGATGCGCAAATATGTATATAGAAATTAAACACTTAAGTATAAAAGATATTTACTAATTTATTAAAAATGTATAAATTTATTCTCCTAAAAGTACCGAACTAAAACGTTAGAAGGCCCCTAACCTTGAAAAACGTTACTCGCGAAAATAGCAATTTGTGTTGAAAAATCTTGTACTTACCTATGGAATATTCTACTTTATAGTACATACTCCATACTTGAATGCGCAAGACGGCATTTTATTACTTTTTTTTACAGAAATTCGCACAACTGTCTCCGTCTACTAGTCGACTGATTTGAATGGCGTGCGCTCACTCCTTTCAATGTGAATTCAATTTAGAGCGATCGGAGTACTGTAGGGCTCTTCTAACGTTTTAGTTCGGTGCCTAAAAGCCTATAAAAATAGTATTTATATAATGATTTTTAGTATCAGATGTCGATCAAGAATGTACAGTGTTCTGTGGAGTAAGTTACCTCGGAGCTCAGAACATAGCTGATCCGAAGTCAGAGACGGATATACAACGCATCATGAAGGAGCTCAGTTCGATGCCCGAAAACAGAGATGGGATTGCTGTGTCTATTTCCATACCGGTGTGCTCTCAGGGACTTGTCGTGTAAGTTATGTTTTATTTATTATTATATTTATTATTCTTTGACCGTGGCTTTCCACAAGTGATGTTTGAATAAGAAATACTTTGTATATTACATAGAAATTTTCTATCTAATATGGTCAGTAATCAAAGTATCTAATGTTAGAATATATGCATGTATGTATGTGGAATGAGTAAACCATTAAGTATTCAGTTAATGGCTTATATTATGTTGTAGGCAAATTACTTAAAATTAAAGAATAGGGGTGAACCTCAAAACACTTACCATGTTATGGTTAAAAAAGATCCAGTGAACATGTTTGAACATATTTAAAGAAAAGATTTTATATGAATACTAGCAATTTCCGCGGCTTCGCCCTCATTCTGATCTCTATCAAAAATAGGGTTTGGTTGCAGTTTTTTTTTTAATTAAGGGTATGAATATTTCATGATGCCATTTGGTCTAAAAATAAAACATATAATATCTGGAGAGGGCCACACTTATCACTTAAGGCAATAAAAAATAGTCTACGACCTATTCTCAAACCTACCAAATATACTCAAAAAAGATCATAAAAATCGGTCAAGCTGTTCTGGAGGAGTTCCATATCAAACACTGATACGAGATTTTTATATATTAGATTTCATTTCTATATTGAATTAACATATTAATTGTAACATAACATAATAATTATTGCTATCTGTGGAACTCCTGCGTTGAAAATATAGTGCATTGTCCTTATTTTGTAGGCATTGGAATTCAGCATAGCTGTTTCCTTCAGCATTAACAATAGTAAATATAAGTATAAAGTATAGATATTAATACATAATATTTGTATAATGACAAAACTTTGGGATGGTATGAAAATATTAGGTAACTCTTCCTAAATATGTATTGTACTAAGGTCAATACATAAGCAAGAGACAAGATACTTAGGATATAATGGTGGGGTTAGACAACATACGAATTCATTATGTAATCACAACTTGAAGAAGTAATCAACATAAACGCTTATAAATCAGAATTGTATAAAATCAGATTTTTTATAACTATTAAATTACTTAATTAATGTATAATATAAATAAATAATATGTTGGGACATTAACAAACTGCGCTATCTAGTTCCATGGTAAGGTACGAGCCTTGCGTTACGGATACCAGATAGTTGATATACTACACATATTTTGGTAAAACTTTAAATACATACATATTATTAATATAAACACCCATGAATACAAACATTCGTGTTTAACCAATAAATGCCCCCAGTGGGACTCGAGCTCGCGACCGCTAGCACAGCAAGTACGGTCACTACCAACTGAGCCAAACGTCAAATAAAATCATAGTATATAATTTATTTAATTATTTATCTTTTTAAAAACACACCTCTCCCACAGATTGTACCAAGCGGACACAAACAGTGTAATGACAAGGTACGCAGTGAACAGGATATCGTTCTACGCGCGCGGCGCCGCCGGCTCGCCCGTGGCGTCCTGCTTCGCCTTCACGTGGTCGCACGGCGAGACCCGCGAGTCGGCGGTGTACAGGTGCCACGTGTTCCGCTGCCACATCTCTGAAGCTGTTAGCCAGGTGTCCAGTAAGTAATGTTTTAATATAGGACTTTATAATGTATTTGTTACAGTTAAAACCTGTTCTCAGTTACAACGCGTTTTAACTAGTCAAAACTAGTTTACACAAAACGCCTTAGTGAAAACTAGAATTGATTAGAACAGGGGTCGGCAACCTTTTGAGTCGGAAGAGCCAAAATTACAATTTACAAAATTTCAAAGTTTTTAAAGAGCCACACTTTTCTTGTCAACTATAAATAGCTGTACTTGCATTAATAAAGTTTATTGATAAAAAAAAACAAATCTATTTATTCATAAGAAAAATATATATTCATATCATTCACACGCGTGTCACGGGGATGGGGGTGGCGGTGAAAAGCCAAGTAGAAGTAGCTAAAAGATAGAAATGGTGCCCAATACTCGTTAATCGTTTCAGAACGATTTTTGAATGTTTTTTTTTATAAAATAAATATTATTTGCTTATGGAACTAAAGAGCCGCAACTTCACATCCAAAGAGCCGCATGTGGCTCCGGAGCCGCAGGTTGCCGACCCCTGGATTAGAAGATTGGAACAAAATATGGTATACAATATTGTTAAAATGTTTTTAAAAGGGGCAAGTGTAGAGTTTCTTGCCAGTTCTTCTCTGCACGAACTGCCTTCCAAACCGTGCAGTAGCTTCATACTTTCGATCTATAGTCATTCAATCTGAATTCTAAAAATTTTATGAATTATAATTCAAAAGAATCTGTCAAAATCTAAGCATACTTTGATTTGATTAAATATTTTTTTAATTTGCAGTAGTGTTGCTTAATACTTTAAGATAATCAAAATTCAATTTATATTTTTAGCAATTTTAACTTAATTTTCTTATATCAACTTAATACTTAATTTAAATTATGAAATATAAAAATGTAACTTAGCATAAACAATTTATAGGTAAGAAAATATACATATTATTATAATAGCAACACTACATAATACTTTTGAATAACAAATAAAAATTATAATAACTATAATAATACTAGCTAAAAATAAGTTAATAATATTGCCATATTTATAAATTATTTTTAAATTATTTAAATTTAAATATAAATGTTTAGAATTAAAATTTTATAAGGTACTCTGATGCTATTTTCAAAAATTTATGTTGATGTAAATTGTGGGTAGGCACTATCTGTAACAAGTATATAAACCTATGAGTCGTCAAAAACTTGTCTCTCCCGTGACCATGATTGCTGTAAAACGTCGGTAACTAAAAATCAAAATAAATCCGCGACAAAATCCGAAAAGGTAGTTCATTTATAATGCCTAAGTAACCTTTGTTGTGATTGGAAATTACTTGAGACTCACCCTTTATCCGGGTTCGTCTCTAGATACGTTTTTAACTTATATTTATAGCATAGATAAACTTACACATGGGTTAGAAATGTCAAATGTACTCTAGTAAACTATAGTAAAACCGTCCCCTATTTAACATTGATAGCTCATAAATGCAGATATAATATAACTTCTTTTAACAATTATATGATGTTTTTTTTTAACTTATAGGAAATGTATAGTTATATCACTAAAACTATCTAAAAACTAGAAATAGGCCCACTTAATATATTGTATAAATCTATTATTATCCATAGATAGGTTATAGGTAAAGTAATTAACACGTAATGAGGGTAAAACTATGTTTTTTTCTTTTATCTTATTTTTTATAATCTAACTACATGTAACACGCAAATGCTTAATCGTCATCGATTTGCCATAGCCCTTGAAATACACGGTTGAATGACGTTGTTATTTTTAGTCGTCATGAAATAATGATTACTATCTATAATCTAATATCCATAGTGAAAGTTATCCATTTCTCAATTATGGTCCAGTTGAGGAGCATTTACGAGCAATTCTCGTCGAAAATATTTACAAATAATTAATTGCGGCATTTTTGTTTTTTTTTTGTGTAAAAAGTTGTTTTTCTTAATACGTCATCGACGTCATCCTATAGACCTAGATATAATTGTAGTATTTACGTTAGAAAGATTTCATAACGATATCAAAAACAGTTGTGAAATTGAATGAGATAAAGTGTTCCCAGGATCAAATTTTAGAAGTAAATCAATAAAGCCAAAGCAGGTTTATATATAAGATAACTAAGATAAGCTACATACTATAGATTACAGTAGGTACGTATATATACGTATAATTTAAAAAGTAAAGTACCTACTACAACAATGTAAGAAGCAACCACGAAATTAATATGTGAAATATATTGTGTGGTCAATAACTAGCTGGTATTTGCACAATCATTTTAAATCATGTCAATTTGTATGACAACGCGTTCACCAAATAATCAGGCCAGTTGTTGCGAGCCCGTCCTATTTCGCACACGTTGTGTTTAGAAAAAACGAGTATTTTAAAATAGAAAATCAAATTTAATGATATTAGTGATGTCTATTTTAGAACATTTTTTTTATAAACCTTAAAACGATACTTAAATAGATAAAAGTAAAAAAAAATGCAAGTATTTTATTCTACTTCATAAACAGGTAGGTATATTATTTATTAAATATTAATAAACTAGCGACTTGCCCTCGCTTCGCTCGGGTTGTCCCTAGATTTAGCGCGAACGAAGCCGCGGGTTCCTCTACTAAATGTACATACAGACGCGGCGGAGGACTTTGTCTTATGATATGTAGAGAAGGTAAGTTTTTCATAGCATTTAATATTATTGATGAACTTTCATGGCCTAGTGACATTTCCTGAAAAACAAAATTACGCGCCAAAGATCTAAGTAAAACAGTAAAAAGAACAATATTTAGATTTCCTACTTTTAGATCTTTGTTTAATATTTTACTAGAGACACGCTCGCTCGCTTGAGTTTGTATAGTATTTTCATTCACAAATATGATATCCCGCAATAAAAAGTATCCCACACGGATAACCAGCTGTCATCTTACCAAATTAAAAAATAAATATCAAATATGAAATATCCTTTGGTTTTCTGGTAACGCTGTTACAGACAGATAAACAGAGAAAATATTAAAAACTATAGATTCGGCCTCTATCAATATCAATAAAAAAATATTTTATCTATAGACTCTACTCAGAATTTAATTATATCTTGTATTTAATTAAAACGATTTAGTATCATCATAAACAAAATATGCTTAAATAATAAATACCAGAATAAAAAAAAATTAAAGATGTACTCACAAGTTCTAATGCGTTAAACAAATGAATAAACGTTAGCAGTCATTCAGATATACATAAAAATACAATACTTATACTTAATATAATACAGTACTTATTTTTAATACTTTATTATTAATATATAATGCGTACAGACAGATTTACACCTTTTACACAGCGTTCAATAATGCTTTTGATGTTCGATTTTCAGGCACGAACCACTTCTATTATGTACTCGTAGATAACGTGACACATTGCTTAGTCGCGTCCGTATTCTGAATATTATGTAGGTATTTTTTATTTATTTATTGAATAATTTATTTTATTTACAAAAACTTTTTGAATTAAATCTATATTAATATATGTATAATGTTTTGTGTTATGTAAATCTTTGTTAATTATATCTTGCGTTATGTATAATACAAAATGTAAATAAATCTCGTATTTATGATAAATATGTTAATGTACGAGTAGAATATCTGTTCTAATAGCAACCATTATTTTCTTTATAAAGCCTCGAGACTAATTACAATGCGCGATCTAAAATTGAAATCGCTGGAGCTGGATTACAGACCAGAATAAGGTCGAAATACTCTTATCTTGATATTGGAATGTTTGTTTCATAAACTCGGTAGCGTCTGTATGGAGCGGCTGTTTGGCGTTTTTATATTAGTTTATAAAAAAATCTGTGGTGTGAATAGTGAAGTTAGAAGTATAGAAGTGAAGAAGATTTTAAATGATATATGTATTATACAAAATATTTTTTGCATATAGTGTCGTTCAGTGTGTTAAGTGTCTGAATCAGCCTAAATAAAAGGTGGGAGGTGGTGTTTGCTAAAGTTACCTTGTGCGAAAGTAAAAAAAAACAACCAACCAAACAAGTTATAATTAAACCTTGTAAAATTATATGAATTACTTTTCAAAGTTAGAATTTAAAATATTTGATCACTTTTAAAGAGTGTGGATAAAATAGTTTTCTGTTCTAAAATTATGAATCTCCTAATTTATTCTTCCTTAAGCATCTTTTAAGGACTTCTCAGAGATGAGATTTTTCCGCAGTAAAAAGTATCCTTTTTCCTGCATGTTTACCTGAATAACGCTGTCATCAAACTAAATTTTATCGAAATCTATCTAGTGTCTAATCGGTAATAAAGAACTGTTTCAATATTTTATTTTTTTAAATATTTACCTACCGAATAACGGTAAATTGATAGACAATTTTAATTTGATATAACATTGTTGTGTGACCTTTAGATATTTGATGAGTTTACGCCCACAATATACTGTGCATATCAGTGTAATCCATATTCATAGGATGTATCACAACTTTATTATGAAATATTTTTTATAAAATTGTAGATTTATACGGTAATTTTTATTCTTAAAATACCTACCGTGTCACGATGTCACGATTTTTTTTATTTTCTAATGCGTGATTTGTGCCAACTTATAAATAAATTTAAATACATATGTTGAAACCTTCTACCCCCAATTAAAAAATATATGTGCGTCACAGTAATGCGTGGTCGGTTTTCCTAGTAAAGATGCATAATTAAAGGTTTAAAATTAGCCGTTTATATTAATACAGTTTGTGTTTAATTTTATTGTATTTGGTAGTAACATAAAAGCGGCTAAATCGATTTGCAATGATATTTGTTAGAAATAAAATCGATAATATTTTATGAGTAAACCAATGATAGTGATTTCATCAGAAATAAAATAACTCCGTGTAAATGCATCCTTACATTATATAACATTCTAATTACCTTAATATTTCCAAAGCTAACTACCGACCTTGAACTTTGTTTACATATTATTTAGGACTGATTTTTCAGTCTTGAATTCTAAACTGACTGAACATAAAAGCTAACCTTTTATTGATGCAACTATAATTCTTTATTTATATATTATTTTATATTATATCCAATTAAAAAGTTTCTTAAATAAGAAAGTTGTTGTTTAGTTTACTGATATAGCATTTTGTAAAACACTGTAAGACTGCTTTCGTTTAAAAACCAAGTGAAATGAGTTCAAATATGAGTCTCGCAGCTCTTTATTTTGTACCATGTAGTAAATCGTCGTGAGAGGTATGCAATATGTATGCATGTTAGGTATCCTAAGTAGTAGGTATTCAAACAACCCGATCAGCCTATTCATTTGTCCAGTGATGTGAAAAAAGATCTTAATTATTATTTCTATTATATAAGTAATTGTATTCCCAAAGGTTGCTTCGCGAAAGCGTTCGAACGTATACCACGTTCGATGGCATCGTCTTTAGTGGGCGACCTTAGCGCGGCACCCTCTATGACCGGCTCGCTAACAGAAGCCCTGGGGCCCGCTGCGCCCCCTATGCAATTGATGCACGTGTTGGAATGCACTGTTGATATAAAAGAAACTGATGCTAAGGTAAAATATATTGTTTTTATTCAATTTATTATATACTATGCTCCCTGCCTAATTTAAAATTTGCAACGCAAAAAAATAAAGGCCTGTCATACAAAATTGCGAGATCATTTAGACCTCCCTTCAATTTTTATTCAATAAAATCCATCCTTCTACGTACGTACGAACGTCTACTAAATATAACCTAACCTACCTCCCTGCCAAATTTCATCTTTATTTATTCTATCGGTTTTCGATATTTCGTGATGAGGACTTTTTGTTTTATTATATATTTAGATAGGATAGGTTTAATTTTAATAGCTTAGTTGAATATAGAATGACAGATTTTTTTTATCAGCCAAAAAGTCGTATCCTTTTTTATTTACATATGAATATTTTAAAACAACACTTTTTCTTACAGGGTACATTTAGTCACGTGCCGAAAGAGCGCCTCGGTTACAAACTGCGCGGTGGCATCGACAAGCAAGTCACTATCAATGTCACGCAAGTCACAAACAATATCCACGCTGAAACTGAAGACCCTCAAGTAAATACTAATCTCTTACTTTCTCCCCCACCTTTTCTTTACCATCTCTCTTATCTATGCATACCTACATACAATATTTGGTACTAGTGATTCACCCTCGCTCTGGTTATTACCCGAGGTACTGCTTAACGGTTAGTATAGATTTAGCAGTACTAGCAAACCCAGCCCGCTTAAGCGTTTATTTATAGTTAATGTCATTGTGATATAGATGTAACGTCATTTGCAAACGTATAAGAAATATAAAAATAATCAAATTTACTAAGGCAATGGTAACCCAGTGGTGACGCTGGGATATCGAGAGAAGCGGGTTCAAATCCGGGTCTCACAACTCTGTTATTTTCATGTGAATCATTAAAAAACATGATTACTACGTTGACGTTAAAAAAACAACTATTGTTTGTCATTAACTATACAATTAGGTGATAGGAATATTTAAGGACTTCAAAGTTCAACCCAACTTAAATAACTTATAAGAAATATAGTATATAGCTTAAGCTATATACTAGCTCTTATTAACTAATAAAATAAAAGTTGCCTAAGTTACTCCTTATAACGTTAGCTATCTGCGAAAAATCGTCGAGACAAACATGAGACAAACAGACAACCAGATACATATACAAAAGTTTTTAAAGTGGATTTGTTTATATAAGTACACTTCAATTTTATTTATATGACTTTGGTAAGGTTAATAAGTGACTTCAGAAATACAATGCAAATCTTTTGAGACATTGTTGAATTATATTTATTTTTGAAATATGTTTTTTAGTTATATTATTCCATTGAGTGATATTTCTAAGTAAATTTATTTTTCCAGTCCTCTTACACCGGTGGACTTTATATAGAAAGATGCTTCGGTATACTCCTGGCGCCTGGTCGCAGTGTGAAACATTCAGACATGCAATTACTTGAAATGGTATGTATACGTAGTATTGACAACATTTACATATTTATTTATGTTCACATAAAAAATACAAACTTAAATAGAAAGCAGATTCTTATAAATGAAATTACCTTTTCACATTTTGTCACGGATTTATTTTGATTTTGGCGAGTCTCGCCCGTGATCATAGTTGCTGTAAAGCATTCGAAACGCCGGGAACTAAAAATCAAAACAAATTCGCGATAAAATCCGAAAAGTACTAAGAAAGAAGATTCATTGTGTACAAAGGTAGACTTATCTTTTTAAGAGATCTCTACCAGAAACCCATGAGCGTGAGAAAAGGAAATAATAACAATAATTCTAATGGGTGTAGTTTAATGAGCCAATCAACTCCTATAATAATTAATTATTTCAAAAAGAATTTACTACTAAAATATATATTTTTTATTTTAGCTTTAAATACGTAGTTGTAATTTTTTACTTTGCTGCCTGTTCTGTGCCTAAAGAATTAAAAAAAAAGACGTGTGGCACTCGGAGACTGCCGCGCCGCGGTAAAGCTATTGCATAGCTGTTTTTATTAACTTATGCAATTATAATTATTTATTTATTTTATTTATGCAGTATTTTTTTCCTTTGTTTTTTTTTCTTTGATATTAATTCAAGTTACACTTTTTGAGCGTGGTGACCGATAAGAAAACAATTTTTTTCTTTTATTAAATATTTTTATTATTAAGAAAACATTTTTTTTTCTTTTATTAAATATTCAAAATATTTTTATTATCTATTGAAAAAAACTTTTGGATTCGGCCACCACGCTCAAGGCCCGCGATAGAAGCTATGCAATAGCTTAAAAAATAAAAGTAAACCTATGTACAGGTGAGTGGTTCGTCGGGCGGGTCCGGGTGCTCGGTGTGCGCGTTCTGGAACGCGGGCGAGTCCGCGCTCGCCGCCTTCAACGTGGCCAGCGGCGACGGCGCGCCCGCGTACATGTCGCTCGCGCTCGACCTCGTCATACGCGGCATTAGGGACCCCTTGAGGTTTGCTTTTGTTTGCTCTTTGTGGGCGATTGTAGTGTAGTGGTTGTAGATATTTAATCTACGAGTATATATATAAAAATGAATTGCTGTTCGTTAGTCTCGCTAGATTTTGGTCTTGAATTATTTGTGGAAGTCCAGAGAAGATTTAAAACGTGAATAAATATGAAAAAAAAAAGTTTAGGCCGTTTATTTTTCGATTGAGGCAGTACATCAGTAAATAATAAATAAATTAATATGTTGGGATATTAGCATAGTAAAAAGCAATGGTAGCCCAGTGGTGACACGCTCGCGTTAGCATCAGGGAAACGGATCGGAGTCTCGCAACCCCTGATGTTTTCAAGTTCGAATCTATTCTAATATTATTACCACTTGTCTTACGGTGAAGGAAAATGTTGTGAGGAAACCTGCATGTATGAGAGAATATAGCAAGATTTCGATAGACATGTGAATTCCGCCAACTCGCATTTGGCCATTGTGGTGAACTATGGCCAGATCCCTGATCAGATTTTGTTACATTTCTAAAATTCATAATTATCATCATAATTTTAATCCGTAAAACTTAGTTCGAACTATAAATAAAATTAAATTTTGACTTAACTTGTAACATCAGAATTAGCAATTAATATTTCTTACAGGTTGGTTATCGAGACTCCAGTGAAAGTATTTCCACCAGCAGAACGATTTTGGTATTATTCCAAACGACCTCTAGTTCAACAGTTCTACATTAATTTAAAAGAGGTAATTGAAAATAATAGATAAGAATTTGTAATAAGAAATTAACATGATGATGACGATTATGAAGACGATTACAAATATTATTTACCAATATCAAATATTTTTTTGTTTCTTAATAATTTGCCAAAATGTCACTCATTTTCAAAATCATATCAAAAAAAAAGCTAATTATAATGTAAATATTATAGCAGATTACTAATCTGTAAAGACGTCTGGGTTGCATCTATGCGGGTAGATGGCACTATTGTGCTTTAACTTCTAATTCGTTCGCATGAAATTGGTTCGTTGTGACAGCCTTTGTATTTGACAGCTTATATTTTGTCCAAATTATCTATTGAAATGGTTCTCATTTTTTGGTCTTCGGAATTTCGATCGTAATTTTTAAACGTACCTCCATTTTAATAATAACTGAACTGAATTATTCACTAAAATAGATTCATGTTTGACTTAAATAATAAATCATAATTGTAAAATAAAAATATTTATCGGATTTCGGAACCCGGACCATCATTTGGGAACCGCTGGTCGTATGTATAGAATTCAATGCAATGGTTTTCCTCCCCAGTCAGTGGACTCGCTGGGTCAGCTGCAGTACGAGGTGGCGAGCGTGGAGACGTCGGGCGAGCTGGACCGCTCGCGCCTCAACCTGCCGCTGTCGCTGTCCAGCCTGCTGCCGTCCCCGCTGGCCGCCGCGCCCGCGCCGCCCTCGCCCTCCGAGCCTGACTCCGGTGTGTATCTTATATCGATGTTGTGAATGGGAGGTTTCACGCCAAGATCGGCTCAGATGGCGCTACCAGCGCATAACGTCACCAACGAAAACCTCAATGCCGCCTATTTTGACAGACGCGTTTATTATTATAGAATAGTTTAGTTAAGTTTTGTAAAATCAAATATAAGATGGAAAAATACGGTGTTTTAACTATTTTTCAATTAAAAAATTTGACATACACTTCTGTATACATTATTCGCGTTGTTTACGTTATGCGCTTGTAGCGCCACCAACGGCTAAAACTCGCAGTGAGACCTCCCATTTAGACCAAAAGTGAGCTTACTAAATCGACCTCAATTTATTTTAAGAATCTGAAAACGCTTAAGCACAATTAAACTAACCAAAAAGCCAACTAAGCTACCAACAATGATATTTAAAAAAAATAAACCAACAAAGTAACAATGCTACCACGATAAATGTCAAGACACAACTACCCCCCGATGCATCGACTTTTATATTTTTCTCCAACATCCTCTTTCCTGTTCATTTTCCACAATATATATTTGTTTTTAATTTCAAATTGACAGCGTTTTACAAAATGCATATGAAAGTATATACGGTACTTGTCTGTTTGTTACGGCTGAAACGGCTGGACTGATTCTGACGGGACTTCCTCTCGCTAATGCTATAAGGAGTAAATCAAGCTACTTTTATGTTATTAAAAAAATATAAAAACCGTTTAATTGATTTCGCTTACGCTTAGCGAGACGGGCCGGGCTTGCTAGTTAATAGTTATATATTATATTTTTTGTTGCGACATTATTACGCGCAGCGCCATTTAATTCTGTGGTATAAAGGTGACACTGCGCATACTTTATAAATCCTTGAAAAGAGAGCAAACATTCGTGCTCAACAACGAATGCTCCCAGCGGAACTCTAACTGCGACCGCTGGCACAGCAAGCACTATAAAGTATAAAGTTAGCCAAATGTGTCGTCAAAATTCATAAGATATTTTTTGTCTATTTTATTATTAAAAAATATTTTCACGTTTTAACTCTTTAAAACTTCACCACAAACAATATCTTATAGATTAAGCAAAATTTTGTGTTATAATATAAATAATAGATATTCTATAGGTATTTTTTTATTTTCAAAACATATGTGTGTTTAACATTAGATGGTGATGAGCCGCTGCTCAGCGGAACTGGCGAAGTATCTAAGGATTGTAATGTGGATGTTCTAGAAAATTGGGCACAAGTTCTTAGAAGGTAATGTTCACATTTTTATTCCTAATTTTATAAAATAATAAATAATTTCAGAATACCCTAAATGCCTAATAATCTAGGCACAAACGAGCGAAGCGAGTGTGAGTCGCTAATAGTAAGTATTGTGATTCTGACCATTTTTGGTCACAGAGGCAAAAATTATAGACCATATTCTCCGCTATCTATATCTCTTTAGTTGATTTATTTCACTTGCTTTATCTATTAATTCCAGTAAAAGGAAATAAATTCGACTCTTACCTTGAGTAAGAGATCAGGGATTGGACTGACACGACGAAAATTTCCCAACATCTAGTATATTTGCTGTGACCCAGGACTCGAACCCAACACCTTTCATCTGCAAAACTCAACATGCTTGCTAATAGCCAATTTAATATTATTTTGTGCTCATAACAGTTGGATCGGTCCGCGACCTCGCGCGCTGGGGCAGCTGGTGCGCGTGGGCGTGCCCGAGGCGCTGCGCGGCGAGGTGTGGCTGCGCCTCGCCGGCGTCGACCAGAACGACAAGCTGATGGAGACATATCGCACTCTTATAAGCAAGGTATGAGTATAAACTATCAAAAAACCTCTGTAATATTACTTCTAGATTCAAAATATATATTTTTTAATGTTTCTTAAATTTAAAAAAAAAACAACTTTTTTTTTGTGTTTCAATACTAATTAATTTATTTATAAAATTTTGTTAGTCTATAAATTATATTATTAAACTTAATAAGAACCTGAATCACTATAGCCAAGTAGTTGAAATTAATTGGATACGTTTTGTGTTCAAATCGTATGATAGAATTAGAATGATATTCATCAGTAAGAGCATGACGTTGGATGAATAACTAATGATTTTTTTTAATTAGCTTGGAAAATAATCACAAAGAAAATTGCACTTTAAAAACAGGAGAATATCTATCAATTTCGCTTGTAAATTAATAATAATGAACACGAATGTGTCAGGACTGTCCGTTCGAGGCGGTGATCCAGCGCGACATAGCGCGCACGTTCCCCGCGCACGACTTCTTCCGCGAGGCGGGCGGGCTCGGCCAGGACTCGCTGCTACGCATGGCGCGCGCCTACGCCGTCTACGACGTAGAGGTCGGCTACTGCCAGGGCCTCAGCTTCCTCGCTGCTACGCTGCTCTTACATGTGAGTTATCAAGCTACGAAGCTACGCCGCCTTGTTCAGCCCTTTGTAACGTCCCACTGGGCACGGGCTTACCGTTCAACTGCTGGGCACGGGTTTAACGTTCCACTGTTGGGCACGGGATTAACGACCCACTGCTGGGCACGGGCTTAACGTGTCACTGCTGGGCACGGGCTTAACGACCCACTGCTGGGCACGGGCTTAACGTTCCACTACTAGTCACGGGCCTCCCTTCATACGAGAGGATCAGGCCATAATCCGCCACGCTGGTCAACTTGGCGGACTGCACGTCTTTAGAAAACTTATTAGGTACTCTCAGATATGTAGGTTTTGCTCATGACGTTTTCCTTTGTCAAGTCAAGTTTTCAAGTGATAATCATGTTGGAAGTGATTCGCTTCACTTCACTCGATCGACAACCACGCGAGCGCAATACCTCTGGGTTACCACTGCCTTAAGATATTTGTTTTAACGACCAATAATCATTGTACTTTATAATCGAGTCTTTTGTTCTCTATTTTAAAAACAAAAGGAACAGAATTTCATTCATACAAACCTAAACAAGAACGATCTTTTAAAGTAGTCATAAAAAATATCCACCCATCGACCGACATTGATGAAATAAAAACAGCTTTAAAGGAACTGGGACATGACACAGTTAATATCTGGAATATAAAACAGAGAGTTACTAAAAAGGCATTACACATGTTCATTATTGAACTTCTACCACATGAAAACAATAAGGAAATTTATAACATAAAGAGGTTGCTAAATTGCCGCGTTGTCGTCGAACCGCCGAGTCCTGTTCGATACATACCCCAATGTGCAAACTGCCAGCAATATGGCCACACAAAAACTTATTGCCATCGCAAACCAAAATGCATTAAATGTGCTGGTAGCCATACTTCAAAAAACTGCTCTCGTAAAGAAAGATCCGATTCTGTTAAATGTGTTTTATGTGATGGCAACCATCCAGCAAATTACAAAGGATGTAGTGTTTACAAAGACCTACAAAAGCAAAAGTACCCTCCCATACGTAAAAAACCTTCTGAACATAAAACTAAAGTGGGAATCACCGATGAAACGGATACTTCCAGAGACTTTAAATCAGATCAAAAACACTACAGAACAACCTACGCAGAAGTGCTTAAAAACGTGAGACAAACCACATCCAACATCAGCCCAGAATCTATCGAACCATCTAACAATATGAAGCAACTAATGGAAATGTTTAAACAAATCATGAATCAGATGAGCACTATCACAAACCTTTTAACAAACCACACAAGTGACTATTCAACTGAAAAATTCCAGCAATTTAAATTAGTGCACTGGAACGCGAATGGTCTGTCAAAACACTTATTAGAAGTAAAAACTTTTCTAGAAATCAATGACGTTGACATTCTCTTAGTATCGGAAACACACTTTACATCCAAAACCTATTTTAATATCCCAAAGTATAAATTATATCATACAATGCATCCTGATAATAAAGCCCATGGTGGTTCAGGAATTCTTATTAAGGAAAAAATCAAACATTACGCCTCTGACTTTTACTGCACGGAAAAGATACAAGCAACCAGTATAATTATCGAGGATTCTTATGGCAAACTAAAAATAACAGCTCTATACATACCTCCAAAACATAACATGAAATGTGAAGACTACTCGGCTTTCTTTTCAACACTTGGTCCACGCTTTCTGGCTGGTGGCGATTATAATGCGAAACATACAAAATGGGGTTCTAGACTTACTACACCTAAAGGTCGTGAACTCCTAAAAACTATAAATAACCTTCAACTCGGTGTCGAATCTACTGGAGAGCCGACGTATTGGCCATCTGATGTCAAGAAAAAGCCAGATCTGGTAGATTTTATAATAACTAAGGGCCTGCCCAGTATGCTCATAAAGTGCAATTCTTGCTTTGAATTGACATCGGACCATTCGCCCGTATTGGTAAATTTGTGCTTAAAACCCGGAATTCTTACTAAAAAATGTATGTTACATACTAAAAAAACCCACTGGCCACTATTTAGGGAACTGGTTGAAGGTTCGCTAGATTGTAAAGTATCTCTAAAGTCAAATGAGGAAATCACACAAGCAGTTGAAATTTTTAATACTGTCATACAACAATCAGCTTGGGCATCAACTCCGATGCAGCCCGAACACAGTGGTGAAACTTGCTTTTATCCTATAAAAATATATGAACTGATAAAAGAAAAGCGTGAGGCCAAAAAACTATGGCAGTCCACAAAGTATCCCGGACATAAAACAAAATATAATAAATTAGCCGTAGAGCTCAAAGAAGCCCTTGCTCAAAATAGAAATAGCGAAATTGAAGATTACCTCAAAAACCTTGACGCCACGAAAGCAACTGATTACTCGTTATGGAAAGCCACAAAGAAATTCAAAAGACCAACCATACACAATTCCCCTATAAAGCAGGATGATGGTAACTGGGCAAGAGGAGACTCGGAAAAGGCCGAAGTCTTTGCTAAATATTTATCTAATGTATTCAAGACCAATGTCGATCTCGGTTCTACAAAAGTGGAAGATATAACAAAACAATTAAATCAACCTTATCAACTAGAACCACCTATCAAAAAGTTTACTAAGACTGAGGATTTAATGGCAATTAATAAACTAAAGATACGCAAAGCACCCGGATACGATCTCATTACTGCCAAAGTCTTAAGAGAACTTCCTGAAGTCGCTGTTACATTCTTAACACAAATATATAATGCAGTACTGTGGAAAAATTTTGTGCCTCCCCAATGGAAAGTAGCGGAAGTTATTCTTATACCCAAACCAGATAAAGATCCCACTGACGTAAAATCTTACCGCCCCCTTAGTTTATTGCCTCTAAAGTTCTCGAAATACTTTTTCTAAACCGCTTGACACCAGTAATTGAGAATATTAAACTAATCCCTGAACATCAATTTGGATTCAGAAAAGCACACGGTACTATTGAACAGGTACACAGATTAGTTGAACGCATTAACTATGCATTTGAACACAAACAGTATGTCTCGGCGGCTTTTTTGGATATTTCCCAGGCGTTTGACCGAGTATGGCATGAAGGTCTGCTTTACAAGGTATCAAAGAATTTACCAAATAACTACTTTCAATTTATAAAGGATTACCTTAGCGGACGTCACTATCGTGTTAAGTTCAACGATTCAGTGTCAAAGCTACATCAGATAAATGCAGGTGTACCGCAGGGAAGTATAATGGGACCCATGCTATATATTATATTTACGTCGGATCTCCCTGATACACAAAATGTCCTCATTGGAACTTTTGCCGACGATACAGCCATTCTTGTTGTCGATAATACACCAGCTGCGGCGTCATTCAAACTGCAATCTAGCCTGACCGAAATATCTAGGTGGCTAAAGGACTGGCGAATAAAAGCCAACGAATCCAAATCCGTTCATGTGACGTTTACATTGAGGAGAGAAACATGCCCTGAGGTAGTTTTAAACAACACAAAAACCCCACAATCTGAGTCTGTAAGATACTTAGGAATATATCTTGATAGGCGCTTAACCTGGACCAAGCATATTTTTACAAAAAGAAAAGCACTAGGATTACAGTTAAGAAAGCTCTATTGGCTTATAGGACGGAAATCACAGCTTTCCCTAGAAAACAAACTATTATTATACAAGTGCATACTTAAACCAATATGGACGTATGGACTGCAGTTGTGGGGCACTGCCTCCAACTCTAACATAGAAATTCTCCAACGCTTTCAATCAAAAGTATTGCGCATGGTAGCTGAAGCGCCATGGTACATAACAAGCCATAGACTTCATACAGACTTACAGATCAAACTGGTAAAAAACGAAATAGCAGATTCTCTTAAAACATATAAAAAACGTATGCAAAATCACCCTAACCAACTTGCTAATAATAATCTAATGGGCAAACTCCCAAACAAAACTTTTGTTAGACTTAAGAGAAGAGCTCCACAGGACCTTGTGATATAATAAATTGTGACGTGACCAAAACAAAACATACAGACTAATATATAGATGGGCATATCATTGGATATTGTTCCATGCACGACTTTAACCAAATACATAAACTCCAGTTAAATGTCTTCAGACACATCGTAGGACAAGAAAATATTCAAAAAAAAAAATTTAAAAAACAAATATTTATTTTTAAG
The DNA here is from genome assembly GCA_951802675.2 of Boloria euphrosyne. Taxonomy (NCBI): domain Eukaryota; kingdom Metazoa; phylum Arthropoda; class Insecta; order Lepidoptera; family Nymphalidae; genus Boloria; species Boloria euphrosyne. The sequence goes on from OX637871.1 coordinate 12,679,584, forward strand.
ACTTTTATATCATATTTTTTTTTTGTTATAGCTATAGAATTGACATTTAACAGGCAATAATGTTGTATGAAATCTTTTTTGGTAAATTAATTTAGGTTTTAAGAATTGAGACGACAAATTGTAGCATAGTCTACTAATCCACACATTTATAAACTACTAAACAGACTAATAGTACGAAGCGTATTAAGTGAGATTTAGGAGAGGCAAGGGAAACTGTCATACTTTTTGGTATTGGAAAGTAGAGAAACAACTTAAGGGTTGGTGTATAACTGCGTCTATATCCGGTATGGTCGTTGATCGAATTTAAATATAATTTTTTATTGTAATAAAAGTTACTTCTTATTCAGATTTTTGCCTTTTTTCTAATAAATAATGTCCTTTTTTTAGATGCCAGAAGAGCAAGCTTTTTGTCTTCTAGTACGATTGATGTATGGATATGGCCTACGAGAATTGTACAAAGATGGTTTTGAAGCGCTATACATGAGGTTGCACCAACTGGATAGATTAATGGAGGTAATAAAACACCTAGTGACGTTTATAGAGTGAGTTTTTTTCTAATTATAAAAATGTATTCTTTAACATTTGCCAATATTTCTCTTACGTCTTATCTATATCTTTACTTATAAAAAGTTCTAACTTAGTCTAAACTGTACATTGAATATTGTTTGAAAAATGTAATTGATATGGAGGCCGAATCTATAGTTTTTAGATTTTTTGTCTGTCTGTCTGTGACCGTATCGGAAGAAAATCACAGGAAATTTTGATTAAATTTGGTATGATAATGGTTAGCTGGTTATCAACTTAAAGGAAACTTTTTACTGCAGGAAAATTCTAATTTCAAAGAAATCTATACTGACTGTCAAAACCATGGAGGTTAGATACAGGAGAACCAACGCTTCATACTAAAGCATTACCCGCCTGTCTTTGAAAATTTGTAGAGTTTATAGCGCGCTGCCGTCAATAAGTAGTATCTGTCAAGTTAGCTATTTATGAGTACTGTCACTATTGTGACAACGTGAAGTTAGGCATTGAGACAACATAGCGATCGCAGCGCCTCCTTGGTTTGACAATATTTCTGAGACACTACATTCTAGGGCCTTGGTTCTCCTGGTTTCTAATCTCCATGGTCAAAACTTATTTAAGGACAAACCCAACTTCCAAGCTGAGCGAGTCACTAGTGTAAAATAAAGTAGGTGTTCTATTTATACACATAATGGTTTATTGTTTTTTTTTTCAGGAACAATTAAATGACCTGCGCGCCCATTTTCTAGAGCTAGGCGTGGAACCACATATGTTCGCCTCACAATGGTTCCTTACCGTCTTCACGGCTAGATTTCCATTGCCTTTGGTATGTTTATTTATTCTTTAGAAAAAATTAAAGAGTATGATGTAAAATATAAAAGGCTAATCTGATAAATTTCTGACAATTGACAGGTTGAAATGACGATTTCTGTTATCTTGTTATCTCGATAACAGAGTTTGATGAATGTATAAATTCATTTTTAGTCTTGTTTTAGTTAGTTGTCACTAAGAGCTAGGTAAAATAGTTCATAAGGTAAAAATAAATAAATGTGTAAAATCTCAACAGGTTTATCACATACTAGATGTATTCCTACTACAAGGAATGGACACGCTGTTCCAAGTGTCACTGGCTTTACTCAGTCGCGCTCGGAAAGATCTCCTGCAACATGATTTTGAAGGTGTACTCAAATATTTCAGGTATATATTTAAATATGTTTATATATTTAATACATATATTATGTAACTTAAATTTATTATAATATAGAGTAAAATATCAATTTAAAAAAATTTATCAAAATAATTTGCAAACCTTATAATTAATTTACTATAATTTACTGTATAACTAGTCCTTTGATAATTTTTGATAGGAATCCCAATTCTGTTTCAAAAACAAAAGTCGGGTAAGTTACTGTTTGCCAGTTCAAGTTTTGTCAAAACCGATCCAGCTTTTTTACAGATGAGAATAAATAGACAGGCAGACTGACACTTTTTCTCAATACCGTGTATAATTTCATATGCATATAGTAAAAAGTGATTTTGTTACACTGTTTGTTTAACTTTAATTTTACTTATCTGTATAGATATTAGTAACATTAAATGATACTATCACATTATTTTTATTTAAAACTATAGGTTTAACGTCAGCAAAGCCACGGGTTCCGCTAGTTATACTAAATAAATTTTCTTAAATGTTATCTCCTCCTTTTTTGAAGTCGGTTAAAAAGTAGCCTAAGTTACTCCTTACATCATTAGCTATCTGCCAGTGAAAGTCTCGTCAAAATTGGTCAAGCCGTTTCAGAGATTACCCAGAACAAACAGACAGACATACAAAAATTCAAAAAATTGTTTTTTTGTTGTTAGAATCGTATATACTTTCATATGCATTTAGTGAAAAGCTGTTAATTTGAAATTAAAAACAGACACTTCAATTTTATTTATATATGTGTATAGATAAGATGCATATTTACTTTACTTCATTATTTTCATCTAAGATCTGTCATTGCTTCTTTTATAGAGTAACATTACCGAAAAAATGTCGTGCAGAAGAAGCGTCGCGTCAGATCGTTAAACTCGCTTGCAGTATAAAAGTTAAAAGGCTACAGAAATACCAGCTGGAATACGAAAAGTTTATTAAGGGTGAGAATCTCTAAAACAATAAAAATACCACCTACATATGTACATTCGGTTTAAGGGTCGTTGGTTCGACTCTTGGTGGAACAAAATGATAATATTTCTTTTACTTGCAATTGCTTTTTATATTAAAAAAAAAATTAAATAAAATAAAAAAAATATAAAGTCATATAATGTATGCATTTATTTTTGTTACAATTTAATCTTAATGTTTATAGTTGTTATTTGTTTTAATTTATATAATATTAATTAAAATAAATAACATTAATGAAAAATAAATTTAATTTAAATGGTATATGCCTTAAAATTTAAATATCTTTTATATAACTACTGATAAACATAATTAATTATTACTTTTTTTATTGATATATTTAAATAGATTTAAATAATTACAGAATCGGCTGAAAAGGAAAAAATAAATGTAGAACTGGAAAGATTGAAAGTAATCAATACACAACTCCAACAGGACAAAGAATTGCTAGAAACCCAACTTGCTCAGGTACTATTTATTTATTACAATTATTCTTTTTTCGAAATTACGATTAAATTTAAGATTCGAGAGTTTACTTTACTTAACTTCCTTATTTTTATCTAAAATGGCTGACACTTTAAAAAGTACTTTTAGACATTACTATATAATATAATAGCTATTTACATAGTAGATGGGAATAGTATACATCATTATTGTTTTTTATTTTATTTAGACGCGTAGTAATTACGAAGAGGCTCAGAAGGAATATGTGCATTATGCCGCCGTCGCTCGAGATTATAGGGAGATATGTGCGAGGCTCGACAAGCAGCTACATCAAATGCAGGTAATAAAAGTGATATAATACTTTACATGAAAAGGTGGAATATTTATGTATAGAAACAATGATTTTCTTTTACAATAAGCTATTATCGATGGAGATAACTAAGCTATATAAGATGAAAAAAATATATATTTATTCAAGTCTATCTGGTATTTTAAGAGAAATGCGCGTGACGTAAAAGTTATATATATCAAAATGCAAACAAACAATGACTATTCGCTACAATCTTTGCAGACCTGATGTATGACTTAACATTTCATTAGTAGTTCAAAAAAGTGTATTTCGATGAAAACCTACTAAAAGTACAACTATGTACTACTACTTAAAACTTCAAGTAATAACAAAATTTTATGAATATTCAATATATTATTTTTTTCTAGGACTGCGTCAAAAGTTGCGTCAGCTGTAGTGTTAAATTGGCGCAGAAGGACAATAAAGAAGGTAAGAAAAATATGTATTTTTTAATATTTAAGCATATTCCAACGTCCTACTACTGGGCACAGATTCCAATAAGAGGGTCAGGCCATAGACCTCCACAGTGGCCCAATGTTAACTAACATCAGACTTCACATGTTTTTTGAAAAATCACAAGCGATCAGTATCAATTATATTTCTTAGGTTTTTAAAAGTTCCTTAATATAATAACGTTAAACTTTAAAAGATTAGCTAAATATTTTACATTTATCCGACTTAAAAATTATGTGTCAAATCCAGTCAGAGCAAAACTAAAAGATTTTCATTAGCGTTCCTACCAATGCTATTTCCTTCATCTTATACAGAGTTAGAACAAAAAGGCGAAGAGAAGGAGAATTCAAGCGACACGGAAGCGAGGCTGAAGCAGCGCGTGCGCGACCTCGAGCTGGAGCTCGCGCAGGTGAAGCTCGCGCATGTGCAGGCGCAGTGCAGTAATCAGGTCAGCTTTAAATTAAACATCTATAATACTTTCTTAAGTTTACGCGAATATTCGACATTATAAATGAAACTACCTTTTCGGATTTTATCGCGGACGGGAGAGTGACCGTGACATTATTGCTGTAAAGCATTCGAAACGTCGGGAACTAAAAATCAAAAAAAATCTGCGACAAAATCCGAAAAGGTAGTTTTATTTAAACATCTATGTTTATGTGTATTTTATTTTGCTTTTACTATCTTTGAACCTCACAGTTAAAATCTGTTTGAATACAAGGTTTAAAATAATAATTTTAGTGACGCAACCTCGCCTTTGATCGGGTTTTTCCATAGGTGCTCCGCGCCAAAAAAGTTTGTTTAAAAATGTAGGACTTAACACAAAACTTTTGTGGATTATACTTACAATTATACCTTTCACCCTTTGATTATATAAAATGTCTAGATGGAGCGTCGCCCAAAGAAAACGAGTCAACAATTTCAAGTATGTGTGCGTGCAGGCGTCGTTTTACACTGTGCGTCTACGTCTCTGTGTGCGTAAATAATGATACCAGCTACTACAATTCTACCATAAATCACATTAAAAATATAGACTTATTAAAAATACGTAGTGACTGTAAAGCGGCACGATCTGTACTAATCGGCGGGTAAGCACTTGTCAGCCAACAGTTGGCTGACACTTTTTGACACGTTTGCGCGCACTTGACGCTCCATCTAGACATTTTATATAATCAAAGCTTTCACCATGAATTACTCCATTTATAGGCGAAAACGACATGAGATTTTTATGTGGTTTATTAATTGTCATGCGTTTAGTAGTTTTTGAGTTTATTACGAACAGACAGACAAACATTGCTTGGGATTTTGTTTTATAAAGTGAATAAAATAATATATTTTTCATGGATTAGATGGCAACTTATTTGGCTTTTGCATTATTTATGGCAACTTGATTGGTTTTTGCATTACTCTAATATTAAGTATTAATTTTGTATTACTCTATATAAGTAATAATTGTACAGTATGTTCAAATAAATAAATAATTTCCAGGAGCTTAGCCATCAATTAAATGCGGCGTTGAACGAAATGCAAGCGGCGATGAACCAGAAGCAGTCGGTGACGCCGTGGCTCGTCCGCACGCTCGGTAAGCGCTTTGAGTGCTCTCACGTACTATAATAATATATAATATACTACATTTATTATATCTTGTCCTCTTCTTCTGCGATTATATGGCCATATTACCGCTTATAATCTTTGTTATGAACACAATATGATATACCATTTCAATGACTACTGTTAAGTGAGTTTTAGCGACTGTTTGATATTTTAAATAAAAGTAATGCATATTTCGGATTTTTTCGAGGATTTATTTTGAGGTTTGGTTCCTGACGTTTCGAATGATGGGATGGAATCAATATAAATTTTTGAAAAAATCCGAAAGAATATTTAAAATTAGTTTTTTTTTCATAACATTTACTTACTTGTCCTCTTCGCCTCTAATAACATGGCCATATCAATTTATATTTTTATATTTGTTATATATATAAATGTTTTTCTGTCCATGCGATTCCACGGACTTTGATAAAATATGTGTTATTTCTTTTTTTGCCTACTTGTTTTCTACACTCATGCCTATGTGGACATTTAGTCACATTGGCTTGTTGTTATCAACTAAATCTCGGACTATGCGCTGTACCTACTGCACTATTAGTGTTACCCTTCATACTACTTATAAAATTCGTACAAATTTAGTTACGAGTCTTCCGGTTTAGTAAGCCTCACTAATAGCCCGAAGTTGGGAAGTTGGCGGTATGTCACCCCCGTGCCTCGGAGAGCACGTGTCGCGTCAATCCTGCGCCACCCTCTCACTGGTCATGTCTCGTGTCGTCCCACCGGAGTATGAGAGTGATAGGAACAGAGAATGCACTTGTGTCTGCGCGTACACTTGTGAACTATAATATCTCCTGTGCAGTTGGCTAGACTCAATGAATGAGATTAGCCGCCATGGACAAATCGGTCGGAGGACAATATTATTATTAAAATTCGTACCAATATGTGGTCTGTTAGTTTCATAATTGTCGTCTATTCGACATAAAGTGCCACTTAAATATCAATGTTATAAGTTTGTGCAATTGTTTTCTTTGCTCAAGATCTTTTATTACTGTGTAGGGCTTTGAGATTACTTATCTTTTTCTGACTTTTTTATATTGTCCATTGTTACAGTGTCATTGTTAACATTTAATATGACCTTTACATTTTTTGTTTGTTTTAATTATTTCACTATTGAATATTGACCTCTTATTTTTATACTTTTTTCTTCTTCCAGTATATATCTACTACGTTAATTAAAGTAATTTCAAGTTTCAACAAAAACAAGTTTCTAACTAATTAGTTTGTAAAATTTTACTATTTTGCTGAGCGAATATTTGTCGACTTACTTTTTTTTCGTGATATGCCTAATTTTTATTTATAAATAAATAAATAAATAAATATGTTGGGACATTATTACAACAGCGCCATCTAGTTCCGCAGTAAGCTACTTAACGTGCTTGTGTTGCGGATACCAGATAGTTGATATACTACACATATACATTTTAAATACATACATATTATAAATATAAACACCCATGACTGGAGTACAAACATTCGTGATTAGCAAATGAATGCCCCCAGCGGGACTCGAACCCGCGTCCGCTGGCGCAGAAAGTAGGGTCACTACCAACTGAGCTACCAATTATAATATGCAGTTTTTTTGTTACTGTTTTTTTGCTCCATTATTATTTTTTATAATACAGTAATTATTGTAATAAACATAATCGTCACTGTTTTTCTTCTAAGAAATATCTTTATTATTTATGAGTTTATTTTGTCTTTCTTATACTTATTTCTCTGTCCCTATTTTAGTTTGATTTGCTAAAGTCTGCCGATCACACTCACACAGTGTTTAACACCAAGTTTAACATTTTTATTTCTCTATAATGCTAGTCCTAATATTTTCTGTCTATTGTATTGCTCAACTTTACCAACTAACAAATTTTCAGTAGAACCTTTAAAAGAATTATAAATTGACCTCATTTTACTGATAAACCTTTTATTAATTTTACTGATTGAAAATTAATTCATGACTAGAGTATAAATATTAAAAGATTTCTACATCAACAATTATTGATCAAAATAATTTATTTCACATCTCACTTTTTTACATACAAAAATATGAACATATGTAGTGTAGAACTTTTAAAGCGTTATCTCTTTTTGTAGGTCATTAAAAGCCTGTTAAATGCTTTATAACGCAGGTGAATACCTATCAATAATATTCTAGGCTTGTGTTTCTAACTTTCTTTTAACTATTAAATGTATATGTCGTAGGATAATTTGATAAACCGAGTTTTTGCAAAAACTCTAGGGATATCGCGAAAATACGGATAATTAGACAATGTCTATGATATTTCTCAATGTTACTGAAAAAGGGATAGGGTTTTTGCAAAAACACTAGTTGCTTTAGTAACTTTGAATATACTTATCTCTGATTGGCTTGATTTTGGTTTATAGGCCAACTCTTTTTGTGATTGGTTCTAAATTTGAAATATTTTGTCATAGAGTTATAAAGCGTAAGAAAAGACAATGTGATATAGGATTTTTCTTAATATTTTAGTTAAATAAAATACAAACTTTGGACCTTTTAAGAGAAAGATAATTCTCATATTGGCGATGCAAAGATTATCCGCGCGCCTCTAGCGGCGAAATCTAGAAGTTGTCTAAGAACGACACTTTGCTATAGAAGTATAGACTTAAAACTTTATAGCTGTTCATAGAGAGTTAAGAGTTTAGCTTTAAACATAGTAAGATGGATCACGATTACATACAGAAACCCGTTGCTAATAAAAGCAGAAATACGAAATATTGTTGCGTTCCTCAATGTTAAAGGTACAAAAACAATACAAAGCATCGCAAGCAAATAACGCGCCAAAAAAGATGCGTGAAGCGTCAAGTCGTCAACCAATCAGATAACACGTTGTTTTGGTCGATCCGATTGACCAATAAGTGCGCTTTGTTTATAATAGCCAATGATTCTATTCGCAATCTTACTAAAGCGAGTAGCGTTTTTGCAAAAACCCTATCCTTTTTCAGTAACATTGAGAAATATCATAGACATTGTCTAATTATCCGTATTTTCGCGGTATCCCTAGAGTTTTTGCAAAAACTCGGTTTATCAAATTATCCTACGACATATATAAATGCTACATAAAAACCTTTGTGTGACTAACCGCCGCACTCATAGTCACTTAATGAACCATTAAGACGTTCTTTTGTATGGACATTCTCGACTTAATGGGTCATTAAGTGACTATGAGTGCGGCGGTTAGTGAAGTAACACATCTTAATATCTTAAGTTATTATGTATATTGCTAGTGTCTTGCATCTAGCATGGTATTTGTTAACATCTTTTCTTCTATGTATTAATATGTAGGTACTAAATTTAGTGTATAAATAAAACTATCTTCTAGTGTTTAAATGCAAATTTAATTCTTTATCTACTTCCGTTATTAAAAAAGGGCTTTTTTTCGTTACCGATTACCTCTTCGCCTATGATTACGTGGCCATATTAGGTGGTTTTATTTAAAACCCGTTCTCAGTTGTAACGCGTTTTAACTAGTCAAAACTAGTTTAGACGTAACGCCTTAGTAAAAACTAGAATTGATTAGAAGATTGGAACAAAATATGGTATGACATTTTTTTAGTAAATACCTAAAATCTTAGTTACTTTATATCTAATCAGCTATTTACATTTATTTTAGGTATTTTATTGTGTTTCTTCAGGTTAGAATTCAACAAGTCCCTAGAAAAAATTTTTCCATGTCCCAAGAGAACGGGTTTTAACTGTAACATATATTTTCATTCGAAATGTTTGGAAAAAATCAGAAGAGATAGTTTTATTTAATATGTCAAATATTTAAATAAATCTAAGAAAGTATCATTTAGTATATTATTTTAGTGCATCCATTATTATTTTTCGTTGTAACTGTATTTTATAGCATCTATAATAAACATATTATTAGTTAACTTTGACTAAATTGACAACTTGTGTTGATTTTCTTATTTTACCTTTGCTTTTTTTCTTTTTTTAAGAGCGTATTTCTTTAAATTCCCTCCCACCTCTTATTCAATGTGGTGTCTAATCTATTTTTAAGTACGCATATCGATATCTTAATTATTTATTACTATACAATTGTTCTAAAAATTTCATGTTAATAAATGTATATAATAAAGGTAAGCTGGTACTAGTACTGATATATGCTATTTCTGCCTAAGGTTCCATCATGGAAGCTGCACAAAACCGGCCATCTTTTCAAACTTACCTTCCAAATTTAAATCAAGAGCAACAGTCGCCGTCGCTCCATAGACAAGGTTCTTTCTCCAATACACAGTCCCACTCCCACGCCCACGCGCCGCTCGACCGCCGCGTGTCCGAGCCCTACAGCCCCGACGTCATCCGCAGGAAGAAGGACCTCAACGTGAAAAGGCACTCGATGCTCGTAGAATCCAACCTCAGCAAAGAAGCAAAAGACCTCAACCGACGGAGCCACCACGATGTCGCCATAGTAAAAAACCTATCGATGGGTTGACAGAAACATTCCATTTTCAAATTTATGTTCGATTAATTTGAACGTTCCTATTTTGAATGTTTTCTGTTCAGTCTGTGGTCGGACGCGTTCTAACGAGGTTGTATGTAGGTATGTATGCACATAACTATCACTAGTCAATACGATGTTTAACCATGTAATCTATTAATGTATATCTGTGAATGTTTAGAGCTTGCCATTTTTCATTCCATATATAAACATGTTTAACGGTTTGTTTTTATTATGCGTATTTTTTTGTGTGGTTCATTTATGATGTAAAATATATTATTCGTAAATTAATAAAGCGCTGTTTCGGAACATGATATTTATTACAGAATACTCTCGATGTAAAATTAAATAAGAAAGCAAGATATTAGACATATTCGAAATTTAAACGTGTGTAGCTTTCCGCTGCGGGTCGGCGGCTAGTGATAGAAAAAGTATATTATGCAAATAAATAAAAAAATCTCGAATACTCTTAGTAAGTGTTTTAAGCAGAATTCTTCGTTGCGTCTAACTTTGTTTTGCGATAACGGACATCGTAAGCCATAGCTCGAGTGCCTTTTCAATGGATAGATCTATACATATTCATAAATGGACTCTATGCACTTTGCTTTATACATAAGTAATTAATAATTATTTCAATTTAAACATTTATAATATATTAAAAATGTTTTTTGTATGATTTATGACCGATATTTATTTTGAACTAGTTGATATTCACGCTACCTTTGTAAAAAGTCGAAATGTTTTCCAGTTTATAAAACTATATAAGTATGTGTGTAGAGATCATTGTTGTTTTTTTTAATTCTAAATACAAATGGCAAGTAAACGAAGCTTTATGCAATAGATTGTGTTTTCTTATAATTAAGCTTTATCATTTGCTTACCATAATTTAATATAATTTGATTAATAATAAAAAAATGAATGCGTGTAACGTTTTTGCGCACAGTTAAAGTAAACCTTCATTGGCTCTGTGGCAGATGCTGTATTAAATAATAAAGATCAATACATGAATGTAATAATTATTATTAATAATAAATATAAATATTTATTTATATAAATAATAATAAATATATTATTATAAAAATATTGCTTTTTATTATTAATAATAAATTCGACTCTCACTTACGCGACACTTATTTTTCCAATGTATTGACTTACATTTCAGCCACGTCTAAAGAAGTTTTACTTTAATTAAGATTCAAAATTGCCTCAAATTTATCATTGTCAGATTATTTTGGCGGAGTTTGGATCTTATATCTATTTAATTATTATTAAAATCGCAATATTAATCTAATAATCTTTTTTTATTAAAATAAGTATTTAATATTTATTTTCTGGTAAAGTGCAATTTTTGCCATAAGTAAATCAGATTTAATATAGCAATACAAATAGATGAAAATTTAAAAATATAGTTTATATTTCAAATCTGTATCTCTAATAATAATTATTTATCTTTGTTATTCATTATAGCATAATTAACTAGCAACATTTCCATACTTAAAAAAAACATTTGTCCGCAATATATTGGCAATCCGCAATATGCTGAAACAATTTAATGGCCCTCTCAATACATTAAAAAAATGCTCTCATTGCAATGAAAGAAGTTTAATTATACTTGATTGACAATAATGTTACTTAAATTTAATCTCTATTCGAAACTTAAATATTTATTTAATAAAGATATTATTTTTAATTCACTATATATGATTGAAACATATCACTCATGAGTATGTGTTTATAATTATATCAATAAAAAAAATTGGCTTAAAAAATTTGTGCATTTAATGTTAAGTGATAAGCTAAATTTGACAATTTTGATGTTTGATCTCTAATTTATGAAGAAAGTATTATTTTTATCTTTTTGTAATTTGCCTGTAATACTTAATTTGTTAAACGCTATTGTGTCTAGTTATATTATATATTATAATTTTATTAATAATAAAAAAACTAAATAATAATTTATATTATGTTACTAATTATTTCTTGATATTCATGATAATATTAATATCGAATATATGCGAAATGTGTGATGTTTAGTTTAACTGTTAACATTTATAAGTTAGAAAAAGGATAAGGTCCAATATATCATAATTTAAATGGAAAAATGAAAGTCCTTTATTTACGTATATTAAAAAAAAGTTAGGGCTGTAAGTAATCAATGCTTATATATAAATAAAACCTATTGTCTATTTACTTGTACTCAAATATTGTTTTTTTTTAATATTAAAATATAGCAATGAACATTAATATTGAAATTAACTTTTGTTTTTTTTTCTTTTACATTACATTAAACTAAAATACACTAGTCCGTATACAGCCATTGCTATTTATGTAGACTCCACGCCATTTGCTTTTAACTGTAGAATATGTATAAAATAGGCCCTAGCTTTATAAATATTGCAAGAAAATTGTACGTTTATGATGAGTGTAAAGTGAGCTGTATCTGCTGGAAAGTGTTGTTTTAGTATTAACATTAATGGAAATAAACGTTTTACAACTTATTTGTTGTTATAATTATTCTTTAACCTTATATGAACTACAAATTAATGACATACAACTATATAAATAATAAATATGTTGGTATATTATTACAACAGCGCCATCTAGTTCCGTAGTAAGATGAGGCTTTATTACGGATACCAGCGGGCTTACTCTTGAATTTAATTCCGATCGATCGACATTGGAATTGTGACGTTTCGTACTCTTGAGTTGGACGCTAGCGCCACATTGTTTTTAAATTGCGTGTCCATTTTGGGGAACTAAGTGAAATCGGGATCGGGCTTGGCGCACCGTAAACGCTACTCTTGAGTGAGAGTACTTTTTTTGAAAGGATAAAGCATTTTAAAGCCATATTACTGGTTTATCGTAATAAGAAGAACGACACTATTGCGGCCCGTAACATAGCTAACTTCACTCTTAACAAAATAATCGCGGGGCAATCCCAATTTCAATCCAATGTTGACAATATTGTTTTCAAGAGTACCGAATCACGTGACTTCAAAATTGACATTGGAATCGTATTGGCATTAGATTAGAATTGAAATTAGTTTGAAGAGTAAGCACACAGGTAGTTGATATACCACAAATATAATATATAAATTTTTAAATACATACATACTATAAATATAAACACCCATGACTGGAGTACAAACATTCGTGCTCAACAAATAAACGCCTCCAGCAGGATTCGAACCCTCGACCGATGGCGCAGAAAGTAGTGTCACTACCAACTGAGCCAAATGTTGTCAAATACTAGTACTAGTCTTCATTTTATGCAAACATATCGAACATGTTTATTGAATATCTGTAATTCCTGATAATTTTGAAATATATGTCGGAAATTGTTTTAAACTTAAACAAGCTATAATTTATATTATATAATATTTTATTACAACAGCAGTATTTTAAAGTTTTGTAAGTTTAATTAGAGAGAGAAGACGTATTTTAACTCTAAACTTAACTTTGGGATCAAGTTCACGTATTATAAATTTTACAGAAACAATAATAAAATTCGTACATTACATATATACATAGGTTTATTACAATAAGGAGAAAGTAAATGGTGCCATCTACTGTTCAATAGAAAACCTATTAAATAAGCGCCATCTATTGGGGAATAGATTATTGTTCCATACGTATGTTCTACAAGTGTTATATTTAAAAAATCATAAATATCTCTTTACGAAAATTTACCTTAGGGGCCGTCCATTAATCACGTGATGTTTTTTTTGGCATTTTTTAACCCCCCCTCCCCCTTGGTGATACATGGTGAGGTTAAGACTAACACCTCCCCCCCCTCCCCCTATATTACGTGTATTTTTTAGTACCTACAAAGAATCTTAATTTTATAAAATACTATAAGCAGTTCCCGAGGCTCCGCCCGCGATCTTATCACTATTAAAACAGCGATTTGTGGTAGAACGATGAAAATTTTGGATTATATATTATATAATACTTAAAGTATGCTATGATGCCAAATCATAAAAAGTAAAAAATAAAATTTGCTCTAAAAATGAAATAATAAATATCTGTAGAGGCAGAGGGCGTCCCTTATCACTTACGGGAATAAATTATTTTTAACAAAAAAAACATAAACCGACTTCCAAACTAAACAAATCTAAACTAAAAAGTAGAAAATAATACTTTTAAGAAATTAGTAATTTTGAAGTCGGTGCCAGTCAGGACGGACAGATTTATCTTGCGTTTGCAATGGGCTTTCGAACGGTATTTTGATATGTTTACAAATTGATAGATTAATCGAATATGTATCTATTTAGGGTTATTTTACTTTGGCTGGCACCGACTTCAAAATTAACAATATTCTTAAAAGTATTATTTTCTACTTTTTAATTTAGTTGGGAAGTAGGTTTTTGTTTTTTTTAACCGACTTCAAAAAAAGGAGGAGGTTCTCAATTCGTCGGGGACTTTTTTTTTTTTTTTTTCTATGTATGTTCCCCGATTACTCGACGATGGCTGGACCGATTTGGAAAATTCTTTTTTTGTTTGAAAGGGTATAGTTTCTAGTTGGTCCCATAGTCACCAAGTCACGATCTGATGATGGGATCCCAGGGAAATCGAAGACAACTCTCAAATTTTATAGGCACTTATTATGTTTTTCATATATTTTCTAAAGCTGTTCAAGTATTTGCGTCTGATAATCATCATCTCCTGTGGTTGAGCTAATGATGGAAGGTACAACTCCTCAACGGTTAGGAGTTAAAAGAAAATTCTTTCAATATTATACGTAATTATAGACCGATAGTTAAATTCTTTCAGGCTCTTATTAACCGACTCTAAAAAAAGGAGGAGGTTCTCAATTCGTTGGGGACTTTTTTTATGTATGTTCCCCATTACTCGAAGATGGCTGGACCGATTTGGAAAATTCTTTTTTGTACATAAACAAAATAAGTATCTACTTTCCGTTAAAAATTTGAAAATAAATTATTTTTAACAAAAAACAAAAACCGACTTCAAAACTAAACAAATCTAAACTAAAAAGAAGAAAATAATACTTTTAAGAACTTCGTTAATTTAGAAGTCGGTGCCAGCCACAGCAAAATAATCTTAAATAGACACATATTCGATTAATCTATATCTATAATATTTGTAAACATAATCAAAATACCTTTCGAAAGTTCCTTGCAAAGGCAAGATAAGTCTATCCGTCTTGGCTGGCACCGACTTCAAAATTAACGAAGTTCTTAAAAGTATTATTTTCTTCTTTTTAGTTTAGATTTGTTTAGTTTTGAAATCGGTTTTTGTGTTAAAAATCATTTATTTTTAATTTTTTTGCGGGAAGTAGATACTTATTTTGTTTATTTGAGTAAACGTTATTAGACAATCGAGATTTATTCACGTCCATTTTTCCACCGAACTCCCAGTTAATAATTATAAAAAATTACTTTCTACTATCAGGTAAACCTAAAAGCCTGAAAGTATACAAATATCGGTCCATAAGTGCGTATTATATTGAAAGAATTTTCTTTTAATTCCTAACCGTTGAGGAGTTATACCTTCCATCATCATTTACGGTACGTGAGTCAAATATCGGGATAGCCTTTAAAAGATTCGGGATAGCCTTTAAAAGTATCGTTAATTTGCTCCTAAGAGTTGAAGAGTTCCGTTACTTTGTCATGGATCTCGTCAACTACCCTTGAAGTACATCCTTTCCAATAAAAAAAGAATCATCGAAATCGGTTGGCGTGAAATTTAGTTATTCTTCCATTTGTCACGCACATAATTAATGCAAATTTAAGACTTTTATGGATTTCTCATGGATGCCATTGTCAGAACTGAACTAAATTAAAATGGGAACGAATTGAGAACCTCCAAACGACGTGAGACGTACCAAACATGCACAAAAAATTTCATAAAAATCGGTCAAGCCCTTTTGGACGAACTCGATAGCAAAAACTGTAATTTTTATTTATTAGAGATAATAATGTTCTAACTTAGTTGAATCTGTACTTTATGGTCTGATTTTGATTGGCATTTTTATCAACTTTTAAAATGTAAGAAAGTAGTTATAGTGACATAACTACAATAGTTGAGCATATTATGGTCTCGCAAAATTGTTTTTAGATATTGATATGTTCTATATTTCGTATCATGTAAATGTAATTTTGCTAAGTTACTGTAGCAACGCACCGCGGTTTCACCAGCGTAGTTCAAGTTACCAGGAGAACACGAGGATAAAATATAGGATACGTTATTCGTTAACAATGTAATTTTGAATTAGTAAAAGAATTTTTAACATCGGTCCAGTAGTTTTTGAGTTCATTCGTTACATGCAAAAATACAAATCTTTCCTCTTTATAAAATTAGTATAGAAGTATAGATTTATAAAATACATGTACAAGTATCATCTAATTTTATTATAGAAAAATACACGTGATATATTCCTACACCCCCCCCCCTCCCCCCTTGTGATATTTCGTGATTTTTTTATGGACCCCTCCCCCCCCCCCCCTTTCGAGCCTCACGTGATTAATGGACAGCCCCTTATTTGTTATAACGTATTTTAATTTATTTCTTTGTACAAAAATATTTGTTTTGCAAACAACAATTAATTTTAAAAAAATATTAAAAGTGACCTAACAGGGAAACCTACTTTTCATCCCCTCTCCAAGATAGGAGAGCCGAAGAGGAAAAACTAGTCAGGTTAAAAAATATTACTTAAAAATAAAAGTATGTTGTATAATTAATAAAATATACCTACGTGAATTTATTACAACAACTAATAGCACGCTCGGATAAATAAATTTTCTTTCTAATAGGCAAATATTTATTGTTATCGAACTTAGAAATTTGTTTTATATTAACATAAACAAACGTATACCCACGCATTTCGTCCACGACCCGAGTCACGTCAGCTCGTGACGTAAAACAGCTGATGATAAACAGGTGTAGATATTTGCGGCCCTGCGGTGGCAAAAATGTACCTGAATAGATTTACTCACTAGGCGTTAATAGTTCAGCCTTTAAGGTCACCTAACTCTAATAATGACTTCAACATGATGTCTGAACCGACACTTGATTTGCTTATTACAATGAAAATGAATACAAATGAATAACGCATTTTTCACTCACGTCATAACAAAAGTTTCAAATTGTTTTTTGTAAACATAAATACTTCCTGGTATCATACAAGCTTTGTTCATTCAGCTATTATGATACACGACGCGAGACGTTTACATGCGAAAATAATATCTAGTAGGTAGGTAGGTACCTATTAAGTACTATAGTATTAACAATAGTCCAATATAAAATTAAGATCAACTTAATTCAACTAAGTGGTAGGCTTGGTCCACCCACTTAATCTTATATAGACATATAGTATTCTGCACAGAAAATGAATCAGCAGCTTCAATAAAGAATATGACTACATTAGCCACGCCCAATTGCCAATCTACTGTCTCCGTAGTAAGTTAGGAATAAGGAAACCAATTTATATTACCATACAATTTATACATTGCCAATTTATAGGTAAGTAGAACCAAAATGGTAGTTATTGGTTAAGTTTAAGTGACTTTACATAACATAGTTAAAAGTAAAGATATTGCAATTTTATGCAATCCCATTTACGAATATTGCTAATAGTTTTTTTTATTTCTATTGTTATAGTCCTAAATCTTAATAGAAGCGAAAAATGCTGTAATGAAGTAGGGTTAGTAAGCAAGTTTAAGCATTTTTATATGGTTTGTTTTACGGAAGTAATAAGGTGGAGTTGAGTCTTTAGTATTATTACGTATAGTACAAAGACCATTAACATCGATTCAACATTGTCCAAAAAAGCATCGTACTCTTGGGTAGTCGTACCTACTCTCAAAATGGCCACAACACTGAATTAGATATAAATTTTTTTCTAAAGTTGAGCTATGCATCGAGTTAATTATTTTCTTACACTAATCTTTGTAGAGTATGACACTTAAGTTTGAATTTAATTAATGCAGCGCCAAAACACTTATCTAACGACGATTGGATAGCTCTACAAATAGTTTGTTATATATATAAAACTCCAAGTTTGGTTTTATATCCACTCTCATTTATTAAACCATTATGAGTTTAGAAGATCAATAATAGAACAAAAAAAAAAAGAAATTAATTGTGCAGCTTTTCAGAATTTATTGATATTACGAATGCTGTAGTTTGTAATCCGTAAGTGACGAAGCCGCCTCCAACATAAACATGCTAAATAGGACACGCGTTGGATATCATTAGCTCGAAATGCTGAAACATAATATTTATTGTTTACTTTAAAAAACTTTTTAAGTGTGGATTTTTATCATTATTGTTTTTTTTAATGGTATTATTTTATCTTTGGTTTCAAAGTCTATAGATATAACTAAGTATAATTCAAACTGAATCGAATATTTTCAGGTATATAAATATTATTGATTTCAATATTGAGTCATTATTATCGATATTGTTTTTTACAGCTTTTTAAAATTTTCCTTTTCTGTCTGTCGGTCTGCTTGTGACCGCAAAATCCACTACATTTTGTAGAAAATTCGTACAATGATAGCTTGGCAACATACAGGAAACTTAGGATCCGGGTCAACGTACAGGACAGGTATAATTTTATTACAGGAAAATATGTTACCTCACAAAATTGTGTCATACTAACTGTATAACTACTTATACGCAGGGTCAAACCCGAGCGGAGCGAGAGTGAATCCCTAACTAACTTAATAAAGTAATTTAGGCGACCTGCGTGTTATTGTATTTATTATACGATGGTGAATCATTTTAATTGGATAACTTGAACTTATAAGATTTATAGCATGTTACAAAAGCAACTAATAGTGTGGGAGCAACGGGAAGCAGGTGGTGAAGCAGATGTAGCTACGATTCCCCTACCAATTGTTTGTGAGAACGGAAGTACCGCTGTGTTAGCAAAAACATTCATGTAGAAGCAATCGACCATTACCTCACTTTGTTGGATAGCTTTTGAGCGTGTTATATGTTAGTGTTAAATATTAATGAATTTCTAAACCGTTTCAATATTCAACAGAAGTCAATTTTGTGTATTCTATAAAAATGAAATTTAATTATTTAATCAAGTTACTAATAAAATCGGAAATCGGTTCATAATTGGCAAAAAACATCCAAATTAATACATTCTAGTTAAATATACAACGATTATTATTTTTGATATTTAAAAGTTCATTAATATCCATCTGGGTTCTAGAATGTAGTATGAGTTTTGTTGAATTACACTGTTATATAATGCAACATTTGCTTTGATATTTCATCTAAACCTAAGTTCACTTTTACGTAAACTTTTTGTGTTCAATCTGCACTTTCGGTTTTCTAAGTATAATTCACTGTTACATTGAGCTTTACTTATGTAACTCACTTACTACATTATAATAGGTTTTTTATGACAAAGTGGTTTCAATTTCTACATAAACCTATTTGTAGTCAGAATCGAACGTGAGCCAATATTTCCCATTTGTTGTGTAGTACTTATTTGTTAAATGGATTTATTTCCAAAAATATGATTATTATTTTTGAAACCTCTAATTTTGTGTAATAAGTGTTAATGAAGATTTTTGATTTGTTTTTGAGTGAAGAAGACTAGAAAAAAAAACTTTACATAGAAGCTATTTCAAAAGTATAGCTGACATATTTTTATAACAAATGTTTCGTGGTACGAGAGTAGTAAGTATATACGTGTACGTTTTTGTAAATAAAATATTACTTTTTCTGACCAGATATAGCTAATGGACAGTAAATCTACTCGAATTAATTGTAAAAGTACTTGCTTGTGCTAATATCCTTTTAAAAAATATACGCACGCTTTATTTCTTATATACAAAATGGTTATATCTTGCCTTTCCTACTGTTTAAGCAACAAAAATATGGGGCGTTTTGTACATGTCTGTACGACTATGTAAATTGTCACTGCAATTAGCTCAATGCCAAATATGTTTGAGAATTTACCTCAGTCAATGGTTCAATTAAATATAAAAAAAATTAAGGTATTTTAAAGATTTAAACTCGTACCATTCATATGAATAGCGAATCAAGTTACTAATAAGATACAGTGATGTATCGTCATTCTCAAACAAAAAAGATTTCACAATGAGACAATTATAGTCTATTACTTTTTCTAATGCTAATACTTAACATATAGACACTTGGTAGCTGTTAATAGTATTGTTCCTCTAAGTAGTGTAGCCAGAAGTAGTGGTATTCCCGGGATTC
This sequence comes from Boloria euphrosyne, assembly GCA_951802675.2. Classification (NCBI taxonomy): domain Eukaryota; kingdom Metazoa; phylum Arthropoda; class Insecta; order Lepidoptera; family Nymphalidae; genus Boloria; species Boloria euphrosyne. Next base: position 12,699,790 of record OX637871.1, read on the forward strand.
TAAATAAACATGCCAAAGTTTTCTTAAATTTTGGTGCTATATTGATTTGCTTACCTTTTAAAAAGAAAGTACGTCTCAAAACTTATTTTAGCTTTATAAGTTTCCTTTTTCTTAAATTTTAATAATAATATTTATTATCTGCCATTTTACAAGTTAATTGTTAACAAAATTCTTAATAAATTTTGGAACACTATTACTCTTAATAATGATAAACAATAAACATATTTTATGCATTACTTGATGTTGATGTTGCATTTAGTTCTAAAGTCTGGAAAACCAACTCTCAGGTTTTACATATTATTATACCAGGTAAGCCTTCCTCGATCGAACAAACAATAAAAGAATTTTTCAATCCGAACCAGTAGTTCCTGAGATAAGCGCACTGAACCAAACAAACTTCATTAGCTTTATAATACTAGTATTGCTGTAATCATTTATTATTTTATTAATAATTAAATTGTGGTGACTCTACTTAGACCTCTGGAGATTCGCACGGACTAACGAGTGAAATTGTCGTCATAATTGTGGGTACTTTCTCACGTTCACGAGCGATCAAATGAATGCGAATGAAATCTTCAGGTAACATACGTTTGTGTTGCGAGAACACCGGATAATCTCCCTTTATAAATATTCATAAATTATATCAATGTTGTTCAATCTGTATGTAATAAGTCTGTCTATTTCTCGTTTAACTCTTTATTGGGTAGACAATGATATGTCTTAAGTTGTCATCTTTTCTAAGGCGAATCTGTACATTTTTTGGAAAATCTTATTGAATTTGTCATTATCATCGATACACAGGCCCTATCTAGTTTTAACAATTTTTGTTTGCCTGTCTGTTTAAGAATGAGAAAACTAGCTATTAGACAGATTTTGATGAATTTTGGTATGATGATATCTGGTTATCAGGGTCAATATATAAGATAGGTACTTTTTACTGACTGTTAAACCGCTAACTAAAGTACTGACTGTTAAACCGCTAACTAAAGTAGTAACGTACCTAGAAGTGAGTTACTGTCTACATAATATTAAAAATATATAATTAATTTACATGTACAAAACCATAAAATTGTTTTTACGTTTAAATAAAAATAAAATACTCGTTTTTGATCACGGCTCTATTTAACATTTATTTTGTACACAGTACAAAGTACACGTTCTATGAAGCAGTGCACTTGTCTGTAGCGACAGTTCTTTTAAATTTTACGCACGATGTACAAAATTACACTTAATGTTATTTAAATAACATTCACTTATCGATAATTTATATAGAATCAATCTTTTTACTTTACTAGCATAAGCTGCTTTTGAATATGAATTCAGATCGAAGTATTGACCTAAATCAAGTTACTCGTACATATTACATATAATTAATATGAGCGTTAATCTTTATTAAGAAGTTCCGGCCTGTACCTGTCTAATAGATGCGAAAATACTCATAATTCCTTTAAGTTTCCCAACATAATATTATCATACAGTTTAAAGCAGACCGGAATATTTTAAAGATATACTTATACCAAAAACCAAAAACAAAGTTAATTTATTCGTTAATCTCCTTCACTATTGTCCAAAAGAAACAAAGTGTTCTATTTCTATTCCCTTTATGAATCACCGCGTCCAATAAAAAGGGAATTAAAACTGGTAAAACTGTTGTTTTGATCTCATTAATTATTCCTCCTCTTGGGCAATCATCTCTAAATAAATCCAGACGACGCGACACGTTTCCTCGTTTTTTGTCTGTTTTGAAAATTCTCGAAAGTTCGGCAACGAGATTTGGTAAAGAGATGTTTTGTTTTGAATGTTCAAGTGATACAAAGTATAATTATCATACTTAAAATAAAATTAATTTCTTTCACACGCAACGAATGAAGTACATTGAACGAAAAACAATGAATGAAATATGTACATTTCAGGAAAAAAAAGTATTATTGAAGTTATATGAGTATTACAAGTACAAGCATTTTATATAACGCGCTGCAGATGCATTTAATTTAACTCTATCATTCGCCAAAATTTGTTTTGATGTTTGTTATCTTTAATTAGCTTCACAATACATAAATAAGTCAGTAAATCTATTGATATCGATTTCAAACTACATATTTCTAAAAGTATCATATTGTTTTGAAAGTTTGTAAAATTTGGATAACAATTAATATTTACAATAATTTCATAGCACCGATTTTTTTTCTGATATTGTGAATAAGAAATGACAATTTACGGACTCTTCAATACTAAGTAGATAAACATTTTGAAATTAACTTCGAAACTTTAAAATTTTGAGATTTATTAGTTAGGAGAGATAACGCTGGCAAATACTAAATATACATCATCTTCAGTCCTTTTTAACGTCCCACTGCTGGGCACGGGCCGCCCTCAGTACGGAATATACAATAAAATGAAGAATATACAGAATAAAAATATACCTAAACAAAGTATGGCTTACTGTTTTATAAATAATTACATTTAATAATTATTGTTTTTTTACGTTGTAAGATATGAAATCTTAACATAACAACCAATTAAAATTATTAAGTGAAAACGTAGCGATTCACCTAATCTTATGTGTCTATCACGTTGAGGATATAACGTACATTTTGATTAGAACCTTTTTTATAATTTATTAAATAAGATAACAAAACAAATGCTTATAAATTAGCTGTTCATAGAATAATGAGTGGAAGGAAGGCCTAATAACTCAGGCTATTATCAATTGGTAGGTAATGATCGTATTGCGTTTTAGGAAGAGTTAATTAGCAGATGACCCAGTTTCTACGTTGACGTTTAACCTTTTATCTCAGTTAAGCGATCTGACGGAATATAAAGCCAGCCATCTTGAAAATAATTGCTTGCATAGGATTATATTATATTTTGACAACATACTTAATAACCAAATACCTACTTACTGTTAAAAAATATTTATCCTCAAATACAACTTAATTAATCAAATAATTAATTAGACAAATTAATTTGTCCTCCAAAGAAATAATATGTTCCTATAATTAACTACACTAAAAGAAGATGTTCTATAAGAATTCATTTTTTTAAGTCATTCATATTTCAAATACATACTACAGTATTGTTTGGTCTTTTACAACATTCGCAACTTATTTGTACCTAGTTTCTTTTGGATAAGCATATATATATTAGATAAGTTCGGACACTGGGATTAGTCGTTAGTAATTCATAGTTTTTTAAAGTCGATTTTTTATTATAATAACAATTTTCTTAACAAAACCGATTATTAAAATCATTCGGTAGATAGACAGAGTTACGCAAAGATTGCGATTATGTTATTATTTGAAGCAAATTACATTCCATCGGCTCTCTGCAGGTGGTTGGCATTAACATCAAATACCTAATGCGTGCATAATCGAAGTGCCGAATTGAAGTTTTGATAGATGAAAGCATATTGTACAAAACTATTGTAGTATTTGTAATAGCTGTGCTGTACTATTTTTATTAGGAAGTTAATAAATTTAAATAAAGTTAAGTACTTTTTGACCTAGTTTTTTAAAATTATTCACGTTTGTGTGAGATTTCGCAAGCAATTATAACCATCGAAATTGAAAAAATATCGCTTAAGTGTAATTTCTACAGCACAGATTTGCTAAAACTTTTCTTAATTCTTAATGTACAATAGTAGGTACCTAGTAATTTCTGTACAGTACCAATAGGTATTCTTACAAGTGCAACATTCACCGGAAGTTGCTATGATTCTTCCATAATAAAACCAAGATTTCTAACTTATGACTGCTGGATACACTTTTCTCGTACTATATAAATTATTATTAATGTATATTATTATATTTTTCTTTTCAAACTTATCAAAGATTAAATCCTATTTTGATTGTTATGTTCTAATAAAACGAATAAAATTCAGATTTGATCGTACAAGGGGAGAAATGTTATTATTTTATTTATAATTTACTATTTATTGAGTTTTAAATACATTTATTAACAAATTATTATGGTTTTTAGTACCTCATATAAAAAAAAATTAGTGCTGATGTCATTTAGTCAAAATGTTAAAATTTTTATAAGGTAGAGCTAAGTTTAATGATAGGTCCTCAGATACTTAGCTATGTCTAAACTCTTAGTTACATCCGAGTAGACTTACACCTGTTACATGATATTGTTATAGGTATTTTAAAATAAATAATTTATTCCTATGGTAAAAGTAGCATAATTATTAAACTCAGCTCTACTCTATGTTACGGCAAAATAAACTCAGCCGATGGTATTAAAATCGATATTTCGAACAACACTTAATAAGCCAAGAGCTGCAGAGCAATATCCTTAGGATATTATACACACACGCACTTTTTTGCCTTACCGGTTGTAAAGTAGAAGTACCTACATACTCCTCAACTTTTAAAGTGGCAAATTGATTAAGAAATATATTTATTCATAAAATATTACTGTAATTTTAACTTTTTTGTGTAGTTTGTTGTATAGAAAAATAATTGATTTGATACATTTAATTTATAATAGGTACCTACTTGTAGGGAGCGAAGTGAACAATCGAAATTAGAGCGGAACTGTAACAACGATACAATCGACATAGAAATGCAAAACGTTGACCAAATCAGGTACTCTGCTATTGTTAATAGTAGGTAAATGTTATAGTTTCTGCGATAAATTCAAGTAGGATTAATTGATTATCTCTGGGCTATTTATTTTATGCTTTGTTAAAATAGCTTATAACTTCATAGAGTAACTATTAGATCATTTAAGTTAACATTGAATAGTTTATTTAACTAATCGCTTATGATAATGTTGAAGATAATGCCTTCCCTGGTCATAGATCCTAATATTATCGTCATTCCTATTATGTACTTTACGAATAGAACAAATAAGAAAGATCTTTTGTTGGTTTATCTGTTATTCAGAGTGATGTAACGACAGAAATAAAATGAAATATACATGATAAGTGTTTACGTGAACAGTACATATGACGTGACTTTTGAGGATAGTATTTGAAGCAGAGTGCCCTGTGCCACACTCTACAGATTAATTTTGTTAAGACCGGTGATGGCTTATAGTAGGTAGGTATATTAATATATTGCAACGTAATATTGGTATTAAGTTGGATCTGGACTAAACGACGAGAGACGATCTAAAATTGAGGAGAAAATTATATCATGTCACTAATGTAAGCAAGTTCATTTACATTAATTCCTTACACTCATTACATTAAAAAATCAACTAAAACTTAAAAATTGTTCTAATTACTTGATTAGTTGAACTATTGAAATAAAACAAAACAATGAATCTTGCGCAGTCAATAAAGAATGCAATATGACGCGGCGCCGGCGACGGCAGTTAAAATACCAACGACAGTTTTGTTCTTTTTCTTTAGCCTTACACTGTCCGTTCCTAAGGTTTTAATAATAATAAAATACAATTATTGAGGTTTTTCTACTTCGTCAATACCTAATTATTATCTTTAAAATGCTATCTTTCATATTTATGGATCGACTAGAAGAAATATGTTTTAGAGATAAGTCCACCTTTGTCTCTACTTTTTAGTACGAGTATGTAATGTCTATATAATATTTCTTTAGAATATATATTTAAAATATAAAACTTAAAATACTGTGATCTCGAGATGTAATGATCTCGGGATTCTTTAACTTTCAATGACATCCGCCTAACTCTATAAGCTCTCTTGCTTATGAGATTTTTTCCCTCTACATGGTGTCTCACTTGAGCTACTATTAAATATTATTATTATAAAGTTTTATTATTCTATAAGTTTGTACAAATAATATTACAAAACTAGTGAACTTATGTACATATAGCACGCCACCCTGCGTTATTTTAATGCAATAATTTACATTTGAAAGTGATTGTGTCAATCCCTAAAGTTGTGTGCATGTCAAATAGGCATTCGATTCAATTCAAATCTGAGGTAAGCTAAGGCATGCTAATATACGCGCATTGTTTCATGTGAACTTAACTATTTTAATGACTATGAATGTATGCTATGTAGCAGGTGTTCGTGTAAGCCGCAGCCCGCACCTGGTGTAGGTGGTACATGGACCATAAGGATTCAGAATCGGTCCAATTCTTTCACAAATGTTATATAATACTTACCTTACTGGACTTACCCTCACTTTAAAATCTGTTCAGTGGTTTCGTTATGCGGTCACAGACAGACAGACAGACAATCATTCTAAAAACTATACATTCGGCCTCTGTATCGATTTGACTCAGTTTGAATTTTAATTTGTAATTTTATTATAAATTGCATATATATACTTAAATCCTATAATTTCAGGTATTTACAATGATGTATCTATGATTCCAGCAATGAGACGAGAAGTAAATTTTTATGCTAAATTGAAAACTTGTATATATAAATTGATATACTTATCTACCTATAATGGCACGAATATAAAGTATAAGGGATATTGCAAAACTGTCTTGACATATTAAAACCTGTTAAGCGTACTTCGAAGCCATTTAGATTATCGCTTCAGAGATTCCGATAGATCGTAAATTTAATATTTCTTCCAATATTGACCGAAACCGAAAAAAGGCGTATTTATTTCGCTACTGGTACTCTAATATCTACAAGAAGTCTCCAAATAAAATGGCATTAGGCATTGCCGTACAAATGAACAGTCTGATGGTTTTTGTCCTTTGTAACGAAACCCTAAAAATCGTATATAAAATTCTATTAACCTGTGTTCATCTCTTATATGGCATAATATGCAATTGAAAGCAATGGAACAAATTGAATTCACTCGCAACATTGACCCATCGTGACGCAACCGCTCTTCATGTCATCGTGATCTGCGTGAAACATTTTGCTATACTCGTGTTCTTAGGTCGTGAGTCGTCGTGCATTGAAAAGGACAAGTGAAACAATATTAAAGTATACTAGAGGCATCCTCGCTTCGTTCATAGGAATGCGTTAATAATTAGGATTTCTCAGAAATTAAATGGTAATTCGGATAATCAATCAGCTATCATCATACCAAATTCCATCAAAATCTGTGTAGGGGTTTTCTCCTGATATGGTCAAATCAGACCGACAAACAGGCAAAAATAAAAAATAAAACAGCTATAAATTAGGCATCATGACGATAATTATGATTTATGACTATTTAATTAAGATTTTTCAAAAATAATAATAATAATATACACTTTCGTCGTACAAATTTATTACATGTATCTTTAGATATCGACATTTTACAAAAGATCAATTTATACGTTGTACAGAACACAAGTAATTCAAGGAAATCTAAATACCGATTGCGTGATTAAGTATTTTGTTTTAAATGATTTTTTATGGCTATTGATTGTTAAGTGGATATTTCTTCATATGCAATTGGTAGGTATAGCAAATTTTAAGTATTCTAAATGTAAATTTTATTTGATAGTAAGCCGAATATACTATTTATATTTTGACTTCAGTCTGCACCCCATGTAGAGTGCAGTGAAAGCATAAAAAAAGAAATCAATGCAATGGTAAATAATATATATGAAATAAAAAGAAAAAATGGTCTAAATATAAAATAAATATAAAATTGAGTGAATGAGTTTATTTGTTCCTATGCTATGGTTGTATTTCGTAATGTTTCATATACGAGTATATTATACTAGATGGCGCTATACCATTCGACGGCATTTCTGAATCGCGCTGGCAAGGTGATGTTCAACAAAGTATAAGGGACGTGTTTGACTTCGTTGAAGTATCTCAGGTTTCCCTTCAAAACTAGGCATGGGTCGTCGTCGAATTTTTGACGGACGAAACGCAACCGTTTTCGCGACGACGAAAACGGTTGCAGAAAACGGTCTTCGTCGCAACTAGTTTGAGAGTTTATGTAAAACGAAACTTGAAAGACTAGAACAGAATTAGCGACGCGTCGAGCGAAAAGGTTGCAGTGCCTTATAACTATTTCAAATAAAAATGAAACGGTTATATAAAAATTTTATATACATATATTTCAATTTATGGAGATTTTTTCCATGATTTTTTTTGTTTTTTTTTTTACTTTTTATATAGTATTTATTATTTACGATTACAGTATGGAAAAGCACAATAATTGGTTCTATGGAGTCCTCCTTTCAAAATATGGCTAACTCTTGTTAAAACTTCAAGAGATACATCAAAACTATGTACTAGAAAATTATAATAACAAGGTCTTGCAATTTTGTGTAGTATAAGTGTGTCTACCCAGGTACACTCGCGATAACTATTTTTATCTGTAGGTACATATTAAGAACACAAAAACTGATTTTAACTAAACTTTGTGCAGTGATAGATCATTACTAGGGTCTATACTTAGGATTATTACAGGAAAAAAAATATTTTCACAGGAATACACAGTAACCAGTTCTATAAGAGTAGTTCTCATAAAAGTGAAGTCTAATTAAACTAAACTAAATAGGATTCAATCGTTGGTACATTATAAGTAATAGCATAAAACCAAAAATATTTTTTGAACTTTTAGCGCGAGCGTAGCCGCGGGTCCCGCTAGTTTTCAATACATTAAAAGTTAAAACCGTGATTAAATGCAGAGCGAGAAGAACGAAACGACGGCTATGCGACGAGACGAGTTTCATACTCTTAATAGAATTGATGCGTTCTCTACTGTATTTTCTTAGGCGTAGAGTACAAAGTCATATCACATAATTTCGAAGACTGGTTTGTGCAACGAAGACTGTTTTTAGTATCGATCCGTTCTCTACTGTATTTTCTTAGGCGTAGAGTACAAAGTCTTATCACATAATTCCGAAGACTGGTTTGTGCAACGAAGACTGTTTTGACTCGGAACGTAAAACGGTTTCATCGTCGCAGTACATAAAACGGTCTTTGAAAACGGTTCGTCGTCGCAACGCCCATCACTATTCAAAACGTATAAATCTTTCGCCTTTTACTAAAGATTTCCGTGGAGGGGAACACTCAAATGAGTCTTTCATATTTTTGAATATCTTGCTTCGGCAAGATTATAAATTAATATTTAATTTTTAAGTTAATACTAGCAGACCGGCCATTGGGCACTCCGCACTGTTGCTGTGGAATGTGTTATGTGGCAGTTGGCACTGACAGGCACTCTTTTATATTGTTTTAATTTTTAACTCGAGGGTAGAATTTGTAGCATAGAATAGCCGTCGGTCATGTTGGAAGGATCCAACCCCTCACAAGTTGTGCAAAGAGTGTTGTCTATTCAATCTATATTCTATATGTAATTTTGTATTTTGTAATAATATGTTATATAATCGCTATACTACAATTATTTAAGGGTTAGTTAATACGTTAGTAGTTTCTACAAGTAATAAATTTATTATAATAATAAATTATATTTTTTATAAAAGAAAGGTGAACATGTTACCAGTTGAGTAGGCTTCTACAACACCGACACTTGTAAATCAAGTTTATTTCAGAATTTTCCTTGACCGTATTCCACTTGGAAACAGTAATTTGTTGAAGCGTGTCAGACTCGATAAAAACAATTTCTCCGCAACGTCGACATAGTTTAAATAAGTATAATAACACTAGATCTTAGTCTTTGATCTATCAATCAGCGATTAGCTGCGCATGCGAGTTTGCAATAGAAATGATACTAGTAGGTATTTATAGGATGGTAATAACACCAAGAATTTATGTATAACATTTTGTTATAGATTTATACAGTTACAAGTATACTAATGATGACGTTATTCATAGCTTTCATACCTATGTTGTTAATAATTATATAAAAAAGGTATTGGATGATATCACATTATATTATTATGGCTGACTTAAAAATGTTATGTAGGTACATTATACGAAACGTTGAAGAAATTCTAATAATATTTTCCAACGTACTTTCAATACAATATATGTACCTACATTTTAATTCTATAAGAATATTTAGTCTTAAGAGTAACGAAGACAAATTGTAAAGTAAGTGTAAGTGTAAAGACAAATTGTTTTAAAGTTATTAAAATTAACCCAAGCCAGAATGTTGCTACAAATATTTATACGACAAAAAAATTGGTTAAAATTTATTCTAAACTACAATACCATGGGCTGTTACAAGTTTATCATTTTAATCATTGTTATAACTAATAACAAATCTACTATATGATACTTCCACCAAATTGCTTTCGTTCACTCCCAATTTCTCAGAAGTGCATTCTTTAGGCAATCAATTGCATTACCTCTACCGGGAACTAATCGAGATGTTATCGAACTAATAACAAATGGTGTAACTCTGGTCCACGGAACATTCTATTCTATTACATCTTTGCTATTGATTTTTAATACATTTTTGTGGAGTTACTTAACTGGCGTTTATCACGAGCCTATCGCTATATTATTTAAAATACTTTACGCCTCATTGCAACTTTACGCATATTACTATGCCACGGACCAATAAGAAAAGTTATGAATCGAATTATATCCTTTATGGATGTGCAAGAGAATGCATGTTAGTTCCTAGTATCGTCTTACTTGGATTTAAATTAGTTTTAATGAATTAAATAATGTGACCCCACAATGCCTGTCTATCAATTGTGACATTTTTGCAATAAAATATTAGCCTATCATCTATGATTTAAGCGGGAAAAGCAATCACTAACCAGTTTTAAATAAATCTGAGCGTGAAGATATGCTTGGGGCAAACTACCAGGTGCAGACAATAGGCGGCTACTACCTTCATAAGTGAACGGGAACAATGCCCATTGTGGCATCCGTTATCATTTCACCGAGCAGCTTGTGCTACCTAGCAATTCATTTAAATAGTATACCACATATAAAAATTTACCCGTAACTCTACGTAGAACAGTAACACTGTAAATCAATATTTTATTATAAGGCACAGAAGTGGTTGAAACCAAAGTACCTATTCTGGAAAATACATATATAGTGTATGGATACGTGTATATAGTGTATGGAAACCTTACAAACCGACAAACAATTATTAAATAATTTGTATGTATTTATATTATAGCGGTCAACTTTCTGATCTTGCGTGCTGATATCACGATTATGTTTATTAGGTACATAATTTATTTATATAAATACATATTTTAATATTGCAATATTTTTATTATATAACATACAATTCTATCAGAAAAAGGCAGTACGAAAGAAAAAGGTAAGTAAGTGGTAACGCAGTGGTAAAGCGCTCGCATGCATAACCGAGTGACGCGGGTACTAATCCGTGTCTTGTACCTCAGATATTTTCATATGTGAATTATTTCTAACATGATTACCATTTGTCTTGCGGTGAAGAAAAATATCGTGCATGAAAGCCAATTTTGGAAAGATATTCGAAGTTCGCCAACCCGCACTAGGCCGGCGAGGTGGACTATGACCTGATTCCCCTCGTTGAAAAAGGTTTGAATTATGAATACATCGAATAAATAATTAATAAAGTATCATAAAAACAAATATTATTTATTACACATTACTAAATCAATTAATTCACTTAATGACATTTAAGATATTAAAAGAGAACAACGGCGGCAGCGAGCAGAACAATGCATACCATTTATGCTGATACTGTACCTAATTAGCGGGTGTAAAGTATCCAGAATAACAGCTCATTGTCTTTAACTCGGACATGTAAAACTAAACTTAAGGGTCTATGCTTTTCCTCAATTAACGCATATTTTGTAAGTATTATTATTTGACATTGTTGAAACAGTTGCTTGTAGAAAACCTACTTATTTAAAAAAATAAGTTATCAGTGCTTTGTTTTACCTTACCTTAGCTTGTGTAAATACCGAGGTCTTGAATTCGATTCCCTGATCGGGCGATATTGTTAGATTATTACTCAACAAATCTTCAATAACAGTCCAGAATTGTAAAAAAGCGTGTTGAGCCCTTAATGCTCCCCTTAAAGTCTCTTCGGATGTGTCGAAAAGTCCCATCTGGCTCTGAGAATAAAAAGGATAAAATGTACCTACACGTGTGCTTGTGCACATACTTGTGCACAATATAATATTTTCGGTTATACATTCGCTACATAATAATATACCCTATATTGTCGCATGTTCTTGAAGCGGCAATACTCTACAAGTACGATAAAAAAAACTCGTACGAGGAGCTTCTATATATATATATATATCTAATGTAATAATTGAATAGGATCGGGTTTTTATTATTTATCATAATATTACTATTTAATTTAATTTGTTTGTCTGTTAATTTAAGTCATACAATGCAGCCAAGAACGGTCAGTATCGTATTTTACTGCCTTTACGAGATGCGGGTCACTGCTCCTCAACAATGGTTACGATAGACTATGTGTAAGTAAACAGTGAAATCGGTAAACAATTTTAAATTATTATGATCGGAAATGGAAAGCCGATCTCTATATTAAACTAAAAGCTGATTGCAAACAATCTATGTTTAAAGATAAGTTTTACTCATAGTATAATTTAATACGTACTACCAGAAATCAAAATAGGATCTAAAATAAAAGTATAAATTGTATGAATGAAATTGTATAATTTTGTTATTAGACTTTTAGTTATAAATAAATAATATAGATTATAAATATGTTGGGACATTAACACACAACACCTCCTAGTTCTACTCGTACGTATTATATAACATTTACGGCACTCGAACCCGCGACCGGTGAAACAGCAGGTGGGGTCGCTACATGTAAGCCAAACGAGCCGTCGATCAGTCTCAGTCTTGTAGAAAACTAAACTATTACTCTATATAATAAATAAGGGATTATAGATATTTGTTTCGTTCAGGGTTGTGACAATTGGTTCAGTGGTAAGCAACAGCATTTAATTAAAACAGAAAAAATAAACATTTGCAAGAGGTTTCACGTAATTTTGGAGATAATGCGTATGTGTAAGATTTCGTGCAATAATGAAATGTGCAACTTTTATCTGACATTCTAAGAAGTTGATAAGATTATATTCATATATTGATGTAAAAAATTCTACTTTCCTAAAATAATTCAATTTTTGTGTATAGTCTCTACAAAAATAGCCGTGTTTTGTATTTTCCTTTTCGATTTACAACGAAAAGTGTTTTACAATTTAAATGGTTGTGCTTACTGAGTGGAACCAAACAATAACGTACTATTTATTTAAACATACTCGTACATACATAGACATCCGGGAACTCATGATGAGTGAGTAAACTTTATAATATATCGTACCATATTACATTAATAGAAAATATATAATTATATAATAAAATAAATCATAATAAATATTAATACAACTGTTAAAATTTTAAATATTACTTATTAGATAGGTTAAAAAAGTGAAGACTTTTCGGTATTTATATCCAACGGTAGTCAGACATTTACTGCTAATTCTCGGCTTTCGTATTGTGCCACGCATAATCCATCTATCAAGATAACTGAGCCGTCCATTGTATTACTATCTGATGACAGCTGTCGTTGATAAGAAAACATAATACCCTTATTTTTTTCTCGATATTAGTTTAAGCTGTTCTACTATGATCTCTTGACCTATGTATGTAGGGGACGCTTTCTCTGATAATATTTTTTTGATAAGCATGCTCTTAAAAATATGAATTCAAGTAGATTTTACTATAAAACCTGGTTTTAAAAAACAAGCTTAATCATGTCGATATTATGATGAAAACACCTAAATATAAAGTATACAATACAATACTAAAAATATTGTTGTTATTCGCGAAGGAGGGGTATCCGTTACAATCCACATTCACAAACGGCTTCACTATAAAAATGAAAGTAGTTTCGTTTCCTCTCCTTAATACACGATAAGTTTTTAACTTGGAAACCTTACAACAGTGCTGAGCCCTATTCTATTAATTAAGAGATTATTGAAAACTAGGCTGCCCTATTTTTGTTCACAAATTAAAGGTTTTATTATTATAAGACGTTCGTATTGTATTTTGTGTGTTCATGGTATTTTATCTATACTAGTTTATGGAATAAGCAATGTAGTGGGTATATAATTAATAAATGTTTGTCATGTCGGTAGTGAGAGAAGTAGGTGTAATAAACTGACGTTATCCAGAAATCGTTTCAAAGACCTCATTACCTATTACATGGTATCAGGATATAATAATGTACTCTGTGTCAGGTGTGGGGACTGGGGTACGAACTCGAGAGCGATCTCGGGAACCAGAGCTTAAATGTAGTCATTAGTAGACATAAAGTAGAGTAGAAGTAGGTACCTACTTTATCGAATTGAAATTTTCCGAGTTCAAAATAGCTAACTCATATTTAGTTTATTTATATTACCAAAGCAAAAACATCGGTAAATATGTTTATTCATGGTTCTATTTCTGCTACCTTAGCTATGTTTTGCAAATATTTTTAATGGTACCTACACTTACGACAGATAGAAATATGTATTGTGAACATAGCTGATATTCTATCCCGGGAAGTGCAGGACAGGGAATTTTAAGACATAGGAAAGACTCGATTTGGTAATTGGCGGGTAGAGAATAAGTTGGCTGCCTTGTGAAAAGGAAAATATTTATTTAGGGTTTCAATTTTATGAAAAGACAAAACAAAAATAACACACATTCTTAACTTCTTATTTTGATTCCATTGAAGGTTTATTACGCTGTAGTTCTATAAATAACATACTCAACTGATATAATCTACTCATAACGCTTATAGACTAATTAATTAATGAAATCAATAAAATATATTCACGACAGTTCAGAAATCGGAATGCTCTAGCCACTTTCCAACAACGTTAGCATCCGCATCGTTGTCGATCCGGTAATGTAAGCATATTTTAAATACTTAATACCTATTACATATTCTGTTTCTTATACTCGTAGAAGTCTGTATTAACATCTCATATATTGGCCTTTTTCCTTATCCTAATGTAGATTTAAGATGTAATGGAAACCAAATAAACATTTTTAAATTTATATTATGTCTATTCTTGAGAAATCGAGTAAAGCGGGTTCGAATTCCTAGTTTCGCACCTCTGATATCTTCATCTACGAATCATTTCGAAAATTCTTACGATGAAGAAAAATGTAGTGATAAAACCTGTATGTCTGGGAGAACCTAGCAAGTTTTCGAAAGACATCCGCCAACCCGCAATTCGCCAGCGTAGTGGAGTATGGCTTGATTCCCTCGTTTTGAGGGAAGGCCGATGCCCAGTAGTGGATTGTAAAAAGGCTGAATATAATTCTATATAAATATAACGAGCGCATTGTTTTTAGAATTATCTCTACTACATGACCTTATATATATTATTCAAAAAAAAACTTATTAAAAGTCAAATTTGAAAAATCTAATCACAGAGAAAAATTAACCAGTCGCTTCACAACACTATTACTATAATAATCTAAGTTTGTAACTCAAGTTACATCGCTAATCTGATATGCTTTGTTTATGTCGCAACATCCGGTTATTACTGACGTAAATATTTCTAAACGAAAGGCGCAAGCAGTCACCCACAAAAGAAAGTTTTGTTTATAAAACACTCGTCTTTTTGTACTTTTTTGTCATTATTTTAATTCTTAAAGTAGGTTAATTATGAATTGTTCCCATTGTTTTTCTGTAGAGAACTTCATGTATGTATTTAATATAGCAAGTAAGTCGCACGGCAGGAAAGTTTGCAGCAGCGCGGCAACTAAGTACTTACATATATTATGAATGATTTTTTCTGTATATTTCCGCGTATTTGTGCCCCTTCTAATCGAACCTTGGGTAACAGATCGCTTACCCAAGGTTCGATTAGAAGGAATAAGTACTTTGCATATTCTATTAATATAAACAAGGACTTCATATTTATCAAATGGTCATTGCTCACTGCCTTTTATGTGTAAAGATGCTAATATCTGCATGATTGCCTGCGCTGGCGCAACGCCAGTGCCCCTGGGAATGTAATACATCATGCGTGAAGTTACTCGACTCTTTCCAATTTACTATTTGAAAAATTTAAATCAATACTACTAATACATAGCATAATATGTATCGGTAAGTATCATTACCAGTAACTGCTTTAGTGGTCTTTTCTGCCAATCATTTTTAAGTAGGTATACTTATTTTATACGTAGTATGGTATACGCTTAGATTATATACATGTATATAATCTAAGGGTATACGTATGCTCAAAATTCAAAAATATTAATTGAAATAAAAGTGACTAAATTTATAACTATTAGATTAAACAGAAGAATATGAAAATTTGATTAAACTTAGGCACACTTTTTAGATTATTTTGTACAAAATCCCATATATGGACAACGTACATAATTTCTTATCTTTAATGGAAACTTGAAGCTATTTATAGTTCATTGAATAAGTCAAGGTGAAGGACAAAGTCATTAACACTAATTTAAATATGGTGATTCATTTCTCACGAAAGAAATCGTCATTAACAATTTTTCATAGTAAAGATATTTGGAAAAATTCGTATAGATTTATCGGAGATGCGATATGGCATTCTATATGTAGACCCAGGAAACCAGCTGTCATCATACCAAATTTCAGCAAAACCTGTCCAATGGCTTTTTCGTGAAGCGGATATATATAGACTTAATACTAATATATTTATTATTTTTAAAGCAAATGTCATGTTTAATTGCATTAGCATACTATCTTTAATTACATTCAAGTGCTATGTTTCATTTGCGGCCGTTGCACTTCTTGGCAACGATCGTACTCGTACGAGACACGGCTCGATTGTTTTAAATGGAAATATTCTCTCCACGTTTGCCTTTTAAATCCGTTTGCATTATCTGCGCCCCGAATTGACGTAGAAGCTTCAATATCTTTACGTTATCTGTAATCTAATTTAGGTATTCAATCATCCTATTCTTCAGTATACTAATAACTAATTGTACTTATTAAATATACTAGGACGACCAGGGACTTTATACATTTCAGAATAATATTTGAAAAAAGTAAATTTTCGGCGACATGTATAAATAAAAACAGCTTTTTTTTTCTTATACAAACGCAATAAATGCAGTTACTCTTAAATTTGAAGTAGTGTCTCAAGTTTTGAATTTACAAAATTTCTCGTGATTCCATACACTAATTATAAAGTCCTATCACCTATGTTATTTAAAATACTATTTGTTATTAATATTCCATCGTTTACACTAAGATAATCTTTTGCACAATAATTATAACTACGAAATGTCGATATTTAAAAATTGTATTCAATGTTTTACGCGGCAACGGAATACCTACATATTGATTCGATTTATTTTTGTAAAGATAATCGTATATAATAATATAGATCGGTATGTATATACGAGAAGATACTTTATGGCTGAGAAAGTTGAAACAGTGAGAGTTATAACTTTGGAAAATTATTGTTGTAACTTGTAAGCTATTAAATATTTTCAGATTGTGATCAGCAACCAATGTTTAAAAATGTATTCTTAAACTTTTAATAATCTGTACCTATCATGTATAATAATTTTTCTTTTAGAATGTCCAAATATAAAAAAATATGTGTTAAGTAATAAAGTGTTAAGTATTTTTTTTTCATGATGTAGGTAAGTAATTCTAATGAATAAAGTATAAACCAATTATAAAATTTTGCATGATACAATGAATCTGGTTAACAGTTAAAAAATTTATCAATTCAATCGTTGAATTCTCTTCTACATATTTTTACTTATAAGTTAGTATTGACAGAAGGAGTCTTGTACTTATTAATTTTACTCGTTAATTGAATATAGCCGTATGCTATGATATTTCAAGGCAGCTGTGAATAAATTAAAATATTACGCAAATATTCGTAAGCAGATACCTATACCTGTTTTAAATAATGATTACAATATATTTGGGAAGATTAAATTTAAAGATAAGTTATATTTCAATAATAATAATTTTATTACCCAAAGACTCAAGTTTAATTTGAAAGATAATTATCTTTCTTCTTCTTCTTCTCATATCATTGGTTAATGGTTAGGTATCTGTTTTCAATTTAAAATGCAAAATGTAATGTACACACGTATAAAATATATTTTTATTAAACAAAATATTTAAAATACCTTATTGTGTATAATAGTTTAGTTTTGTAATATATAATGTAAAGATGAGATGCGAGTCACGAGTCGATTTTTGTTACAGCTTTCCTTTCGAACGAATTTTATTTAGGCCGACGCGTGAGAATGGCTATTTGTAAGTGTGAGAACGTTGAGGAAAGCTATTAGGAAATATATATACGTATCATAATAATAAAAAAGTTTAATAACTATAATTATATACGTATCGTACATCATTACATATTAAACAAAAGGTTTTTATTATTAAAGAAATTGCATTTTAATTAATAGCAGTAATCACAGATTAAAAAATTAACATTTTCTATACGTGTCGAAGGTTAATATTCTTTAAGGAAAGAAGAGTAATATTCTTTTTATTTTTTTGTAATAACCACACATGCATAATTAACTACCAATTTTAAGATTTTCTTCTTATGATTTTAAGTTTCAAAAAAAAAAACGAATTATCGCGTAATCTGGCCATTACACCTTGGCAGTCTAGGACTAGTATTAGTGTCTCATTATTATAATACGAATATTTGGGAATTTTAACTAAAATATAAGGAACATAATCTATTCATACTTATGAACGAAACTATGATTTGGAGAGATCTCTTCCGCGACCATGATTGCTGTAACAGTGTAAAACATTAGAAACGTCGCTAACTAAAATCACTATAATACGTTGTGCTATTATATGGCTAACTAACGTAACTAAATAAATCCGCGACAAAATCCAAAAAGATAGTTTCGTATATTTCGTATAACCTCAAATATTCGCGTAAACCTAAGATAACTATTTATACTTATTATTATCATTATTCAGCAGGTAGCCCAGCGGTAACGCGTCGCTTGTATAACCGAGTGATGCGGGTTCAAATCCGGGTCTCGCACCTCTGATATTTTCATGTGCGAATCATTTCTATCCTGATTACCACTTGTCTTACGGTGAAGGAAAACATCGTGAGGAAACCTGCATGTCTGAGAAAACCTAGTAAGTTTTCGTAAGACATGTGAAGTCCGCCAACACGCACTGGGCCAGCGCGGTGGACTATGGCCTGATCCCCCTCGTATTGAGGGAGGCCCGTGCCCAGCAGTGGGACGTTAAAAAGGGCTGATGATGATGATGATGATGATTATCATTATTCACAGCTGTATTATTTACTTACATTTGCATAATATACATACTTTTCTTAATTTTTGGGCCATTAGTCTTGATTGTGCGCAATTCATATAAACTTGTTATAAGAAGTTTTCGGATGGTAAAAATCTGTATTCTTTTCATGAGAAAATTCCTTTATGTATAAAAGTGGACAATCAACTTGACCAATGACACTGTAGGAGCACTAAGTTGAAGGTTATTCATTCTGTTATCTCTACATATAATAAAAATATGTACATTTTAATATTGTTTGAATGTTGAGTGAATGTTTATATTGAAACTATGACGACAATAATAATACAATGTCTTTTTTAAAAATTTTATGAACTTTTTTTAGTCAAAATATTGCGTAAGTTTAATTAAGCGCCCTTTAAAACCACTTGCGTGGCATAGTTTACATGACATTAATGAGAAACATTTAATTCTTTCAATTAGACATTTACTAAGCTTTAACCAATTTCAAAAAAGAAGAAGTACATACTCCATTCGAATGTATGTTTTTTTCTATAATTGTTACGCCATCTTCATTAATTGTCAATTGATTTTATACGTAGGTAGGTACATATCATATACCTCTAGGTACCTTATTTATATTAATACATGTACAATACATAAACACGTGTACATTATTTCGAGATGATTACTTTTAACTGACTGATATCGGTGTACATTTTTTATCGTTAAAATTAACTTCTTAGTACTTTTGAGATGTATTTATTTAAAAATAACAGTTATAATAATAATAAAATAGCATTTGATAAGATATTTTCAAGCAATGGTTAAAATTAACATTAACTTTTTGATTGAGTTGAGGTTCGAGGAGTAAACTGTGCCTCAAGTAACCAATTAGCGTTCAAAATAAATAAAAAAAATTACATAAACTTTAATAAGCCATAATATGTATATTTGAGGAAATATATTCTTTTTACAGCAATTATGAAAAAAGCTACGTACGTTATTTTAATATCCTAAAATGCTTACTATATCTTCTAAACTAGTTTTGAGACTACTTAAGCTAATGTTGATACAAGCTGTCAGTTGCTAGCAACTTATGTGTATAGTGCTCATTGCTTTTTGATCGTAATGATTGATATTGTAAATAATTTAGATACGAGTATCTCGACAAGTCGAGTGCCCGTCTTGCTCTGGCTGAGAGCAAAGGTGTTTTATATCATCTTTCTTCATTATACAAAGGTTTAGTAAATTATTTAGACATACTATTATTTATTATGTATAGCAATAACCCCGGCTTCACCGACATTCATACTCACTGTTAAACTTCACAAGATCACCCACTCACTCACTGGGCTAATCTGTAAATTGTCTGAAAATATTTTCAAAATAGTTTCAACAGTCTTGAAGTCATATTGACATACCCATTTTAACTTTTTGTACACATATAGAATATTTTTATACTTTTTTTACAAAGATTTGCAACATTTTTAGGTTTAAATTTATCAGCTAATAAATATTTAGATCGTCTTCTTATTTCAATCTGAACGACTAACGTATACTTACACTATACTCGTCTACTAACTAACATTCTATTTAACTATAAAGAGTAATTTGAAAAATATCAAAAGAACCATTTAAAATTTTAGCTAAGCTAAATGCGAGTATAAAATCATAGTTGATTAATAAATGGTTAATGTTTCACAACTATGACCCTAGACATGCGTGATATTATCACAGTGTAATTGCATATAACATGAGTATAAGACATTAGCTTCGTGTAATGTAGACGTTCTCTCCATATAGGGACTCATGTGTAACTTTCATTATGTATCACGAACTCATTACTCCAAACTTTCCAAGAAAATTTAAAAGAAAGTTGGGTTTACTTTGTCAAATATCGTTTTAAAATTTTAACTTTTAAGTGGTTCAGTTAGTACCATAGGAAGTGAGACATGGTGTGACCCCGTCACACTACATGACTCTCTTAGATGTATGGAAGAACGCATATTATAACGGCTTTTAGGCTAAGTTTTCACACTGATGAAAAAAAATAATATATGGGTTATAATATAAATTCTGTATTATCATTTATCATTGTTATTATTTCTGTCTAGGCCCTCTTGGGCTTTTAAGAAGTTTTTAAACAACATAAATTCATGAAATTACTGGCGGAGATGAGGTCTGTATGGTTAAGCAAGAGTAAAATATGACTGTCTTAAATGTAAATATAAGTCGTCGTCGTAGTCGTATCGTAGGGATATATAATTTAATACGATTTTGTTTCAAAAATAAATAAAATTAACTAAAATTCTTTTATATGTGCATTTTTTTACTTTTTTTTTAATAATACCTTTATAGTTTATACTTATTATAAAAAATTCATAAAATTCATATCATTTGTTTAATAAAATACTTAGTAACATTCTAACATTAATGTGAATGCTAATATGAAAGTAATGGTATAACGTTGCGTGTTAGGTCAAGCATTTTACTCGCTCTACTTGAGATATTATCTTATAAAATGTGAATAAACTTTGACTTTTTAGGTAATTATGAGGCATTACAGGTAAGTAAATGGGATAAATGACTGCGTAAATGTTATTTTACTGTCATTAAAGTAATATTTTTAATGCTAATATTGTAATATTTGTAAATGAATTAACTATAAAATGCAAAATGATTAAGGATCTCCTCTCTTATTTTAAGAAATATAAATTAATATTCTCTTACTATTTCAAACATCTTATTTCTACCTAGTTGCATTGTTTACGCGTATGGTATATATTATATGAGTTTCATTACAAAAAGATTACATCTAACTAATGTACTATTGTGTAGTAAAATGTATTTAAAACGTTTTCGAAAGAGTAGGTTTAATAAGAGGTTGTTCAATCGTTGTTGAAAATTAGGCTAATGTTACGGTGTAGTAAAAACCATAATAACTTATAGTTTATTATGTAACATCACTATTAGTACAAATATGTATGATAGATAAATATTTAGACATATTGTATTTAAACGTCATTAAATTAGATTTTAATGTATACGTGACTGCAAAATTAACTTATAAAACAATTATTCTTTAATTTACTTAATAACTACTACTTGTATTTATATTATTTATATTTTATATATGCGAGTATATCATTTAATAAATTAATTAATAAATTTAATGAGTATGCGAATTGGTAGAGTTATGGTAAAATTACCAGAGAAACATAATACACATATGGAGCGTTACACTTAATTTAAAAGCTTGCAATTGCTCAATTTTAAATCTTAAAGTAAAAGAAGTTAATATCAATATTTCTTCACTTTTTTATAAGTTGGCCGCGACGCGACTTGTTTAAAGCGGGTAAGGCAAGTTTCGTGATAGCGACTCTATTCACGACCGCAGAGCACCTGACGTCTGACTTTATATCAACGGACATTAACTCTATATTTATTTTTATATATTACTTTAAAATATTGTTAAGTAAATATTTAATAAATATAATGTTTTAATAGAGGTTCAAAAGAAGCGCCTCTTCATTTATGCGTTTGCATATTTTCCTTAAATTTATACAAATTCTTAGTCATTAAACTATTTTATAGGATAGCTTATTAAATATTTCAAAAACTTATTTCGTCTAAATACTTCTCCATTTTGTAATAGGTTTATAGAGCTTAGCTTCTGTAGCGGAATGCAAGTCCCGTTGGATTAGGCTAGATCCGCCTTGGACCTTGTAATAGAATAAAGCTGATAGGAGTACTAGGAGAGTAGGAGAGTAGGAATAATATTTTGTAGGCACTATTTTGATAGGTCAGTCAAATGAAATTGAATTGGATCTATATAACAACATAATGCATCATTGTTTGTCATACGTGAATTGTAGAGCAGTTTTCCGTCTCTTTATCCTGATACAATAATGATAATATCATTTTGATCGTTTGCAGACAGTACTGTCTGTATGAAACTTGTAATTGCAAAAAGTTATATTAGAAAAAGTTTATTCACACGAATCGACGGACGCGGCACGGTGAGATCGCGGCGCGAGCGCTACAACCGGTGCGCCAGTCTGCCGCTAAACTTCGCCGCGCGCGCACGTAGATATAACTATATATTATAGAAAATAAAATCAAAAACACCGTTATCGTCCTCAATGACCACCTAATGGGCGAACGAGGTAGTTCATGCATGTTATAGTGTGCTAGTGAAGGAGTGCAGTGTTTGTGTTCATGTTATGGAGGAGATCCGCATATCGGACTGGCCCGAGCCGCCTGGCTCCCATGCATGGCTGCCTGCTTACGGATTCCAGCATGAAATAATGGAAAAAGAGGACTATTTCGGCTCCAATGGTGAGTGTCACTCACTCTACCAGGCGAGGCCGTTAGAAAGCCTTTGAGCATCTTGATTCCTGACATTTGCCTTTGCATGGATTCTCTTAATCTTCTGTTATAGACCTTGAAAGTTACAGCACACTTTCGTTTAATCGACTCTTTGAATCCCGCATGGTGTTGCAATTTTGTAATACTCACTCTGATAAAATGCTGATAGGTATTGTTTGGACTGTAACAAAACTAATTACCCTGATGTATTTAATTGTTCTTAAACAATAGTTTCGCATGGTAACGTTTTTTATTAAGTACTCGTGCCGAAATATTGTGATAAAAAAAAACGAATGCACGTAAATAATAATTACATGTAGAGTTTAGGTATGATATTCTAGATCTTAATAATCTTTTTATCGCATAGATAATGCATTTTTAATGATTTAATCAAAATTGATAAAACGGCTTGCCTTATAAAATTAAGTCACACTTTCTCCTCGAAAGCAGTAAGATGTTAATCTAGCGAATGCCATAAATTGAAGAGAAAACATAAAACCAAAATTAAAATGAGCTCCTTCAATTTAAATATAATATATTTATATACTATTAATAGCTTATATATTCGATTATATAATATTTAATTTTGTTGGTCTCATCCGCTTCGTACCTATCAGATTTTTTATACATAATTTGCATATGAGGAAATTGCACCTAAAATTTAAAACTACTTATTTTAGTAAGACAAGAAAATTATACATTGCCATGAATGTAAACATAAAAATACCAGTAGTTTTATGCGATAGCTTATCAAAGTTTGCCTCCACGATGTTGCAAAACAACAGAATTTTACTATTACTCTCTATTTTTACCTAAAAATCACTATAACTTTTTCCGTTGTAAGTAGGTACTTTAGTAATTTTGTCTCAAGTTAATACAAACTTTACTACTACAAAATTAACGACGTAAAAATTGATATAACTTTTCATGAAGTGAAATTTATAGTAAGTAATTCCTTCTCCAGAAATTTAATGCATGCTACGTTTATCGTAATCTGATGCAAGTCGGATTCCTTACTATGCATACATTTAGACTTATTTAGACTACTACGAGTATGATGATGTAGAAAATTGTACTAAAACTTCAGTTAATATTAGCTGTTTTAGGAGTACCTAGTTTTGAAAAAAGTTATCTTTTTGCAATAAAACTTTATATCATATTGTTTTGTACTTGTGACCCGGCTCGCGGGGAACAATTTGTGTTATTACTATGATACTTGGAAGGATAAGCCATGATATTAAGGATTTGATTTCCATTCGATACTTTTACATCTACTGAGTCCCGCTAAAGTTACAAACACATATTTATAACAAACATGTATATTTGAATTTAATATTTATTTAAATAGATGCATGATAAAAAGTAATACCTCTAACTTATAAGGGTATCGTTTCTTACTCACTTGTCTTTTCACTGGTCTTTTTTACCTTTTTTCATTGGTCTTATTTCTACATCTACTGTAAATCAGTACAGTAGATGTAGAATGTATCTTTAGTGCAACTTTATGATAATATAAATAGTTTTGAAAGATTTTTTTTTAATTTTATAAGTTTAGGTCAATGTTTAATTTAGTTTTACGAATATGTATATTCGTTGAAACTAAAGTACGAAATTGAAAGGCGCAAACTTTGAGTATTAAACACTTTTGCTGTTCAGTGCTTACACAGCAATTACCTTTCGATTTGTATATTGTGAAAGTAAATTGTACGAGCAAACAATTATTATTCTTACTAGGTACGTCAATTCGTGTACATTCATGTTGTTGATATATTGATTTTACAAACGCAAATCTCGGATGACCGGATGATTCGAGTTTTTATCATGACTTTGAGGTTAAGAAATGAGTACATACAGTACAGTTAATATTTTTGTCCAATACTTTTATGAGTATGGTATAATCTTAATAAAATTATTAGCAGACATTGTTTTGGGACTAATTATAGAAACCTCCACATAATGTAGAGCTCCTATACATGCATATTTCAAAAGCTGAAAAGTGTAAATTAAGCATATATCTTGAAGAATTGTTTTTTACTGTTATAATCAGATGACACTTATTTACTATAAAGGAAATTACAAGTAAACTTAACTATATATACAAAGCAAATGTACACTTAATTATTGAATTGTTTATACCTCACAGCTTTCTCTAGTAATATAGTCTATAATAATATTATATCTTAACAACAATAATTATTTTTAAAGCGACATATTACTTAGAATACTCGACGTCGCAATCTATTAAAATATGTAATTTTGTAGAGCACGTAGAATGAATAAACTGCATTCCTACTTATAAAAGTACCTATACTGAGCATATTTGAGGCTCCGGAACTCTATATTTCCAAGAACCAACAGAATACGTCTAACAATAATTTATAATTGCAACGTTTCACAATTGTAGTACGGGAAGCATTTGTAAAACGTGTTCGTCCATTGGCTTTCTAATGACAAGTAAACGAGTGTCCTTGAAAATTGACAACGTTGTTTCATTGTTAACTACCGATTTTCCGTGGCTCAGATTTCGTAGTTCAATCGTAAAAAGAGAAAAATAAAAAGTAGAAAATAATACTTTAAAGAACTATGTTAATTTTGGAGTCGGTGCCAGCCAGGTATTTTGATTATGTTTACAAATTGATAGATTAATCGAATATACGGTTATTTTTCTTTGGCTGGCACCGACTCCAAAATTAACATAGTTCCTTAAAGTATTATTTTCTACTTTTTATTTTTCTCTTTTTAGTGCAGATTTTTTGAAGTCGGTTTAATTTTTTTTTTTAAAATAACTTATTTTTACATTTTTAGTGTGCCTTTTATTTAGCTGATTTAATTATAGTGACTTACTATATGTCACTAATTTAAAATCTGTTTAAGCTTTATATTAAACAACGAGCATACCCATTAACGACGAAAATAGTTATTAATTATCGGGTCTGCCGAAGGGGGGGGGGGGGTGTCCAAAGAGTACTCAATCTACGACTACTGTAGCTGTAACTAAACTACGAGCTCATCTTTATGTTTACATTCCCCATACGTAATAGTTTAAATAAACCACGTCCATTATTCCACCTAACACCTAGAGATTAATGAGATTTACCTTCTATTATCATATTAACGTAATAGCCTGGAAGAACACAACTATCAATCTATATGTATGTATAATTTTAAAGGAATTTCCTTTCAACTCCTAGCCGTTGAGGAGTTGTACCTTCCATCATCAGCTTATCCACATGAGATGGTAATTATCAAATGCAAATCCTTAAAAAACTTTAGAAAATATATGAAAAATGTACTAAGTGCCTATAAAATTTAAGAGTTGCCATCGACTTCCCTAGGATCCCATTATCAGATCCTAACTTGGTGACAATGGGAATATCTTGGAAGTATACCCTACCAAACAAAAAATAAATTTTTGGAATCGGCCCACAATTGACGCATAAATCGGTGAACACAGATAAAAAATAACATTTGAAGAATTCTACCTTCCATCATCAGCTCATCACATGAGATGACGATTTTCAGACGCAAATGCTTGAACAGCTTAAGAAAATATATAAAAAACATAATAGGTGCCTAAAAATTTTGAAAGTTGCCCTGGATTTCCCTGAGATCCCATCATCAGATCCTGATTTTGTGATAATGGGACCCCCTCAGAACTATACCCTACCGAACAAAAGAAAAATTTTTGAAATCGGCCCACAGTTGACGGAGAAATCGGTGAACATACATAAAAAAAAAAAAATACATACATCGAAACATATAACCTCCTCCTTTTTGGAAGTCGGTTAAAAATCAGTACCTACTGCTAGCGAGAAAGAGTAACAAATTCAGACATCCTCAGGAACCTCCACTTCCGTTTATAATATTAGTAGGATTAATAAATTTAATAAAAAATATATAAACGAAAAGATATTTTGTAAATCTTTTACATTCAAATATAGTGCATAGTTACACTTAAAAAATTAAACCGACTTCATAAAATCTGCACTAAAAAGAGAAAAATAAAAAGTAGAAAATATTACTTTAAAGAACTATGTTAATTTTGGAGTCGGTGCCAGCCAGGTATTTTGATTATGTTTACAAATTGATAGATTAATCGAATAAGTATACGGTTATTTTTCTTTGGCTGGCACCGACTCCAAAATTAACATAGTTCTTTAAAGTAATATTTTCTACTTTTTATTTTTCTCTTTTTAGTGCAGATTTTTTGAAGTCGGTTTAATTTTTTTTTTAAAAATAACTTATTTTTACATTTTTAGTGTGCCTTTTATTTAGCTGATTTAATTATAGTGACTTACTATATGTCACTAATTTAAAATCTGTTTAAGCTTTATATTAAACAACGAGCATACCCATTAACGACGAAAATAGTAATTATTATCGGGTCTGCCGAAAGGGGGGGGGGGGGGGGGGTAGTGTTGGTGTCCAAAGAGTACTCGATCTACGACTACTGTAGCTGTAACTAAACTACGAGCTCATCTTTATGTTGACATTCCCCATACGAAATAGTTTAAATAGACCACGTCTATTATTCCACCTAACTCCTAGAAGTTAATGAGATTTACCTTCTATTATCATATTAACGTAATAGCCTGGAAGAACACAACTATCAATCTATATGTATGTATAATTTTAAAGGAATTTCCTTTCAACTCCTAGCCGTTGAGGAGTTGTACCTTCCATCATCAGCTTATCCACATGAGATGGTAATTATCAAATGCAAATCCTTAAAAAACTTTAGAAAATATATGAAAAATGTACTAAGTGCCTATAAAATTTAAGAGGTGCCATCGATTTCCCTAGGATCCCATTATCAGATCCTAACTTGGTGACAATGGGAATATCTTGGAAGTATACCCTACCAAACAAAAAATAAATTTTTGAAATCGGCCCACAATTGACGCATAAATCGGTGAACACAGATAAA
Source organism: Boloria euphrosyne (assembly GCA_951802675.2). Taxonomy (NCBI): domain Eukaryota; kingdom Metazoa; phylum Arthropoda; class Insecta; order Lepidoptera; family Nymphalidae; genus Boloria; species Boloria euphrosyne. The sequence goes on from OX637871.1 coordinate 12,728,137, forward strand.
AAATAACATTTGAAGAATTCTACCTTCCATCATCAGCTCATCACATGAGATGACGATTTTCAGACGCAAATGCTTGAACAGCTTAAGAAAATATATAAAAAACATAATAGGTGCCTATAAATTTTGAAAGTTGCCCTGGATTTCCCTGAGATCCCATCATCAGATCCTGATTTTGTGATAATGGGACCCCCTCAGAACTATACCCTACCGAACAAAAGAAAAATTTTTGAAATCGGCCCTCAGTTGGCGGAGAAATCGGTGAACATACATAAAAAAAAAAAAAAAATACATACATCGAAACATATAACCTCCTCCTTTTTGGAAGTCGGTTAAAAATAGCAAATATACATAATACGTACTATTATGTAAATTTGTTGTATTAAATTATTAAGCTGTCGGAGGTGACGTATTACAATTATGTTTGTATATTGCTTTATATATAATAGATGTTACAAGAATCGCTGAAAAAAATAATAATAAAAGTGGTCCAAAATCCCACTTTTCTTAAATCCGACGACCAAACGAAATCTATACCGAAAATAAATAATAATTAAAAAACTAAAAAACCCGAAATGTGAAAACCCTAAAAAATGTTGTGCTGATTCAAAATTTATACCCAGTGTCACTTTCATAGATTATATATTGCTACATATATAAAGTCACTTTCACAGTAGGTAATTATACGAATCTGTCGACACCTCTCAAGCTAAAATCCATCGAGCCGTTCAGGCCGCAGAGTTAAACATACTCTCGAAAAACATAACCCTCCTTCTGGCGCAGTCGGGTAAAAATTATAGGCGATGAAGAATTATTTTAAAATTTCCTGGAAAGGTCGTACAGTGACGTTAGATTATAAAATGCAGAAAATAAATTAAGATCCGTCAGATACTTTTAAGAGATTATCGCGTTCATGCAAACAACCTAACAAGTTATTAATTCTTCAAGTCATAAACTGTTAGCTAATTTAAAAACATGCCTGTGAGAGGTGGACAATCTAGTTTAAAATAAAAATTATCTCAATAATGTAGACAAACTCAATCCAAACTTATTTTTATCTGCTATGCAAAACAAATATTTTACCTCTCAAACGTTACGATCAAACATGCGGCTGCAGTTTAATCGGCGTTTGAAAGCAATGCTCAAGGTAGGTAAGGCCAGAGAGCTTGTATTTTGTAGGTCACAGTTATGAATACCTCACAGACGAATGAAAAAGATTTAAGGGTGTATAATAAACAATTTAAAATATCAATAAATTTTCTATTTTTAGGTTATATGTATAAACTATAACAGTTTTTAAAATTGTGTACGAATCTCAATATTTTCATGTAGGCAAAGAAAGCGAAAAAATAACTTCTGTAATTTAGTAATTATATAAGACCAGCGTTATGCATTCACTAAGCTTAGATTCAACACCCGTGTAAGTTTATTTTTTTTGTATTTAACTATATATTTCAGTATTGAGTACAATTGGTTTTACTGAGACAAAAACATAAAAATTAATTGTTCAATTTCCGCAAAAAATCAAACCGATATGTCCCTCCGTTGCTGCGTGAGACATATCACAAACACACATAAAACTAGTGAGAATGTATAAGACTGGTTAATATATTTAAGTATATCCATTTTAAAATGAATGTTATTCTTAGTTCGAACTAAACCGGTATCTTATTTACATCAGTATTATAACGAACTGGTTTAGACATATCGAAATAAAAACTTTAATTACTGTCAAATATTTCTGTTTCTGATATACATACGAGTTTTATATAGATTAAATAATAATTTTGAAAGCAATCTCAAAAGCACAAGGTTGGCTAAAGTAATGTATTTTACGTAATTTTTACTAAAAATTTTGCAAAATGTGTTGATAAATTGATTACAGCATATTTTGTTTCCAAAGATTGAGTTCCAAAGTTCCCACTAATTGCACCGAAAATCAGAAGTTTCATTCCAACATGAGCTTTTTAAAAGCTATAGATAGATTTAATATTTAATTATTAAATACAATATACTTAACAATACAATTTCACAAAAAAAACGGCACATCACTACCTTATTGATATATTGAGTAAAAATAGTGAAAAGATACTGTTAAAACGTAAAAATTCAATACAAATTATTAATCTGTAACAAAGTTTATCTTTGAATCATTCTTAATTCAAACTCTATTTGCTTGTATTGTAATGCAAATGTAAAGTTAACTCACTCAGCGCATGACTGTCAGGGTATTTTCATTTAACCGTTTGTAGGTATCTAATACTGTATGTAGTATTAGCGTGTCACTTGATGTAACGTTATAACAGCTATCGTTATCAAGAATTAATAATAAGCTAGAATAGAGCTTAAGAATTCACGTACAGTAAGTTCAGAAAAAGAAAAGAGCAACTGCCTTACGCTTACGGTGTGCCTTATTTACAAGTTACCTCACATATTATATAGGTATGATACGGATATTTAATTCAAATGTAAAAAATAACGATTCAAGTGTTTTAATCGCATTTAATAATTTAATTTAAGTAAATTTAACTCTAAGGTGGAGGATTACGCTACTTATTATATTCAGTAACTCTAAATATAATTAGTAACGTAAATCCCTGCACCCTAGAGTGATCAAAATTTAATCATAGGATTACTTATCAAAGAAACAAAATATTGTTCCGATTAAACGATAATATCATACTTTAGACTATGTAACACAGTAGCTTCGCATTTTCTAACAAAAAATCATTTTGTTTGTCAAAACTGTAACAATTAATTAGCTGGAAATAATCTAAATCTAAGTCCGCCTTACTATAACGGGTTTGTTTTTGTAGATTTTTATAGTGCTAATCTTTTAAGGCAACCTACGCACATATGTTTGTAGCTATTTAAGGAAATTTTGTAGACGACATTTATAATGTCACCCTATTATGATTCAAAAGAATGTGCCAGTCAGATATACATGTAATTTTTAAAACAAGAAAATCATGTCGTGATGTAGCAGCAGTATAAAATTAGGTAGTTACTTTAAATTTTAAGTCTTTATTGCTTTAATGATATTATAATTAAATATTTAATTATGTATACCGTGTGGAATTAATAAGTAAAAAAGGTTAGCGTTGGTCGAAAACATCTTCGTGCGATGGAAGGCAAATTTTATACGATTTTTTCGTAGATATTTACTTGGACTCTAATTCCACCAATATTGGTCCTAAATGTTTTTTCGGTTGATTAATAAAATTAATAAATTCGGTTTATTAAAAAATAATGAGACGTTAAACAGTAGATTTTATTTGTATGGTAAAATAAACAAATCTTAGATGTGTTTTTTATTAGTACTTTTTAACGTAGTGCTGGGCGCGAAGAAGGAAACAGAAGGGGAACCAGGCCATAGTCTACCACGCGGGTCAAGTGCGGGTTAGCGGACTCTTACATATCCTTCGAAAACTTGCTAGATTCTCTCAGAAATGCAGGATGCTTTACGATGTTTTTCTTCACCGTAAGATAAGTTGTAATCATGTTAGAAATGATTCGTATATGGAAATATCAGAAGTGCTTTACTAACTGAGATTCGAACCATAAATCTCTCAACAAAATAAATTTATACCTTTCTTTATCCTAAAGGTTATGACATAAACATAATGATCACTTCAGGAACCTCACAAACGCTTGTGAGGCTGTCTAATGAAGCAAATATAACATGTGAATGGCGTTATAAATTCCGCTGAATAAGAGGGAAGCATGCGGTCAGACCAGTCCCGGTAAGGTCGACGGTTAAACGTAGGCGAATCGCATGCCTGCTTGATGGGTTGACTTTTAACTTTTGTTCTTTTGAAACGGGTCTTTACTATATATAAAATAATATTTTTTTATTTAAATGCATTTGAACAAATTGTTGAAAATATGCAAAACTCATATGTTTACTTGTTACGTTAATTTTTATGTTTTTGTTTTGAATTAAACTTTCTCTAGATTGATTTTTAATAACAACATTAATTATTTATATAGTTTTTTCAAGTGTCAAATATTTTTTGACTGCCAGTCTGTATTATTATTAAACTAGAAATGTTAATAGCTACATACGTAAAAGTTGTTAGTTGATATATTTGTAGTTAAAACCTATCGACAACAACAAATCGAAACAATCAATAGAGACGCTTTCGTAAGGAATTTTACACAGGAGCTATTTGACTTGAACCGATTTGAGTCTCCGGTCCATAAATAATCTCCAAGTAAAAAATAACGTCGGTGCAAACATAATGAATGTGAAAGAAGGGCAAAACGATAAAACACTGTCTTATTTATAATTTTAGAGCGAATTTCAATAATAAATATCGACGTCACAATAATGATAACTATTGAAAAACAATTTTTATCTAAGTCGATAAGCGCTTTGCACAGATACGAATATATTATGTAGATATTTAATATTTATACATATTAAGATGAAAACTCAAAATGGAAGATATTTTGGGAGTAAATGGCTCAAATGTATGAAATCCATATAACTACCTACATAAGCAGAAACAAAACAATTCATTTATTTTAGTATTCTTTGTTCAATAGCTACTTAAAAACAGTATTTTATAGGTAAATACTATATAGGTTTTGTTCGTATTTACATATGTTTTCCTTTAAAATATAATTATGATCACATTTCAATCCCTACATAAAAAAAATACTGCGGAATATTTTTAGACTTGCAAAACATAATAAGATGATTTATAACTGAACTTTGTGTTTTATCTAAAATCAAAAGACCTTGTGATTCCTCTTCAGTATTTCTTATAAGATACGACCGCTGTCCCTTTTATCTCCTGAGACAATATTAAGAGACTGACTGAGAATATCTGCACCTTCTGATACATTGTTTAAAGTTTAATATTGCTGAATTAGACCGCATACTATTTTTGTGCCTGATATTTCAATTGGTTGTCATATAAAGATGACGAGTTCATTGATAAATAACGCAATTACGTGACTCATTTTTATAAATAGCGTGAGAAACTGTTCCATTTCCATAACAATAAAAGAGAATTTGAAAATTAAATTCTCAAAATTATTTAAATTAAATAATTATTTAATTTTTTATTTTGATATACAATTTAAAAAAGAACAAAGTAGACACTGTATAAAAAATAAAATTACAAATTGTTCATAGAAGGCTTTTGTTTAGGGTCAGTCTATAGATGTTATTTATGTAAATAAAATTAATCGCTATATTGACTCTAACTCGTTTCGCTAAAATCCTAAAACGGGTGGACCGATTAAAAATTTTTTTGTTTTGTTGGAAGTATAAAACAAGTAGGGAAAATAAATAAAAAACTACTGAATAATCTAAAAATTATGAATTGATTATTTTCCTGTTATCATTATTATTCTGATACAAAACATCCTTATCCTTATAAAAGTGTAAATTAATATTATACATATATATACTAGACAATTAAATTCACTTTTTTTTAATTTATTTTAGTGGTCCCGTTCATTGTCGTTCACAATTCGTTATTAATATAAAAAGAATGAAACCTATTTGGCATGCAAAAGTCGTTCGTGACTGTACAGAACTGGAGCGCAATTGGCAATTCGTACCTATTAAAGCTTTATTACAATATAACGCGGTATGAAAATGTATTTATAACAAATCTCTTAAATTCTATCTTAAAACAATTTGTTTCACATTTTATGAACCCGTTACCTATCAGTGGAGTGGGTCGATATTCAAGAACATCGTATCAGAACTAGAGTGTGTTAAAATGTGTACTATTCTTGTAAAGAGTTGAACTAATTGCCGTGTTAAATTTTTAGTATCGATTGTGGTGTTTTGCCTTTTTGCGATAGTTCTTAGCTGCTTATTTCGTTACTCGTTAATATTAAATAAATTTGTAAACTTGATGTATTTGAAATAGGATCTTTAACGCATATCATCAATCAAATTAATTATGCTTGAGTGGAGTGTCTGACAGTAAATAATTTGCGTTTAATTAACACATAGAGTCGATTTTTATTGGTATGAAGAACCAATACCCAAAGTCAAAATTGTAAAAAATGTTCAAAAAGTATGATTTTGTAGATCATAATACTACACGGATTTACATAATTCCGGTATTAGTCACATGAATACACCTTACGTTAGTTCACGTTGCATATGCAATAGTAATGAGTCATTACTAGATTGTCAGCTCGAAAAAACCGGTAGCAATTCAGCTCGATTACATTGAAAAATAGTATCAACTCAGTAAAGCTATAAAGCAATTATATTATTATTGGAACAGCTGCTTTTAGGATATTACATATTTATTTACATTTTTAAATTAACATATACTTTAAAAACATCGTTTTCACTTGTGAAGTTCTCATATTATTACCCATATTAAATGGACCAGTAAAGAATTTTTAAAGCAAACATTCATATTTAGCTTTAGTAATGGGTTAAAAATCTTTTTATATTTTTTACTAAGTATTTCAACTCAAGACAGTCCTATGCGAAGCATAGCTTATAGAAATAAATTATTAAATAGGTACATTGAGAATCATATTCTATGTTTATTTTTGAACCCAGAATGGGTTTCAATCGATAAACAAGGAATCTCTTAAATAATAATAAAAATGTAGAGTATTGAGCCATAGAGTTGCCTGCAGCCAATAAAAATATGTCACACGACACATAATTTTATAGGAAGTTGTAAAAATTAATTTTTTTTGAGAAATTATAATAACTAAACATAAAATCTGTTAAACTTTTGTGAAATTGTAATAACTAAATGTAAAATCTGTTAAACTTTTAAATTTATGATGACTTACAATTCTTAGAAGGCTGTAACCAGATGCTGCGACCGGAATTCATTACGTAACTTCACTACAGATGACCATTTATAATATACACTTACATTATAAGGTACATATGAATATTATATTTTAACTGGAAGTCGAAACATATAATACACCATGAATACATGCGAACATTATAGTTGTGAGAACTATCAAAACTTTCTTTTTTTACAGCCATAGAGAAAAGGGTTTACTTTATGGGATTTTCACTTTTTACCAGTTAAGTTAAAAGTGTTAAAGTAGGTACATTCATACGTTTTTAAATTTACAAAAGTTCAACGAAAACTAAATACACGCAACAATTAACTTCCAGTACCTACTTAATTTTAACCCTTTATTTAGATTAACCCTCTAAATTCATAATTTACAATTATATTTAAATTTTTGCGTTTGGAAAAGCAGAGCTATAATTATAACAAGGATCTGATGATATAGCTAGGAGGTAGATGGCGTAATTGAAGCAAGTAATCAAATAAAATTAATTGTTTAATTTAAGAAACACGTTAGATTAGATTACAGCCTTTGAGAACGAACTTAAAGTAAATATAAAGTTTATTAAGGTTCACCTGATGCACAAGTTCACTTATAGCAAATAGCAATCTTTCATTATTACCAAAGTGTTGATGTGATGCAAAAGTCACTGACCCGTAGAATGGTCTAGATTCCTTGCGTACTATAATGCTTATTGAAATATAAATTTACTTATACTAATTAATTTCAAATTAGCAAATAGTTAAAGCACTTCTGTGCATGTGTATTAATTGAACTCCTCCTCCTAAACGGCTGGACCGATTTTGATGAAATGTTTTGTGTGTGTTCGAGTGGATTCGAGAATGGTTTAGATTTACAATTCAGTGCATACCAAAATGTTTTTTTTTCTTTAATTAATTGGTTATTTGTACATTTAGACAATAAATGACATACTCGGTGCTAGGCAACGTGGTTTTGCACATGCGGGTCTGTCGGGTCCGCTAGTCTATTACAAGATAGAAGCGATAAACGTCACGAGATATTTGATGTTATTCATTAAGCTGTATCTATATTTAATCTTTCTCTCATAAATTATGCAAATTAGAAAGTAGAAAAAAAACTAACAAAACAACAACGTATTTGCATGTTTTAATCAATTAGATTTAGAATACTAAAAAATATATAAGATTGATGTATTATGATTTTATAATATTAATTAATAATTTAACGATTACTATTCTTTAACGACTTTAAAATAATATTCTTCAGAATTCATTAATATTTTCGAATATCATAGAGAACATTATCCGTAAAGTTTTGTTATTTAATTAAAACATTTTAAACTTTCTTTTGTGATAGTTTAGTTTATTCAAAGAAAGAAATATTTCCCAAACACTAAAATGGAAAATGAAGATAAAATTTTAAGATAAATGTTAGGCTTTGTTAAGTTTTCTTAACATAAACAGTATTCATTTAACATTTCATTCATTTAACATAATGAGAAAAAAAAACCGTATTTAAATTACCTACTGTATGCTTTTTTAAGCGCAATAAAGATTAGTATATAAAAACTACACATTGGAGCTGTTATAAAATTAATTGTGATTACATCGAGTTATAGTGCTGTTTATGTCGCCACCTACACACGACAGATTTTATAATAATAATAAATCATTATCACAGGATATGTATGAAATTAAAATGTTTGTTGATATGCCAATAAATAATAAAAATAAAAAACCTATATCCCTCTTTCTCTCTCTCTCTCTCTCTTACATTATTAAACTAGGTTCTCTCACACATCCAAAATTTTCCTCACGATGTTTTCCTTCACCGTAAGGTAATCGTGTAGGAAATGATTTGCACATAAAAATGTCAGAGGTGCGAGACCTAGGATTTGTACCTGCTTCGATCGATTTCACGAACAAACTCGTTACAACTGGGCTACCACTGCAATATAATTTACTTTTATATAGGTACTGTAGGAAAAATAGAGCCGTTAATTTTTTACCAATTAATTTTCTCTTGCAGGTAAGTGGTAACTGCGGTATTAATTTATATTGATTATGTTAATGAAGTTGTAAGCAATAAGGACTAGTACATTTCCGTAGCATCCGTTACTAAAGCCATTAGTTTTCATCGTAAGTGTGCTACAGCGTAACAGCCTCTGGAGGCCTACTTTCAAACAATTAAGTATGTGGGTGCATGCGGAGAAATCAAACAATATACAATGCTTACATAATTATAGCTATTACTGATTTATATGAACATCTGTGAAAGTCTTACAATGCATGTGTTACTTATTCCGCTTTTAAATTGACCTAGAACTTCATACAAATAAAATATGCTTAACGTTTCACATAATAAAATTTTGTTTTTATTGTATAAGTAAATTATATTATTTTATAGTTACTGGCGGATCTTTATATACTCACAATATATAAGTTACTTTTATAGTGAATATATTTACCGTTAGCACTTAGCAGGAATCAAACCCACAACTTCCGGCGGCACACCAACCACAAACGGTGGACTATCGTCAAATAAATATTATTATATTTCGCACATTTAACTAGATTCGATACTGCTATAAGTTATTTTTAAAAAAAAAATTAAACCGACTTCAAAAAATCTGCACTAAAAAGAGAAAAATAAAAAGTAGAAAATATTACTTTAAAGAACTATGTTAATTTTGGAGTCGGTGCCAGCCAAAGAATAATAACTGTATACTTATTCGATTAATCTATCAATTTGTAAATATAATCAAAATACCTGGCTGGCACCGACTCCAAAATTAACATAGTTCTTTAAAGTAATATTTTCTACTTTTTATTTTTCTCTTTTTAGTGCAGATTTTTTGAAGTCGGTTTAATTTTTTTTTTAAAAATAACTTATTTTTACATTTTTAGTGTGCCTTTTATTTAGCTGATTTAATTATAGTAACTTACTATATGTCACTAATTTAAAATCTGTTTAAGCTTTATATTAAACAACGAGCATACCCATTAACGACGAAAATAGTTATTAATTATCGGGTCTGCCGAAAGGGGGGGGGGGGGTGTTGGTGTCCAAAGAGTACTCAATCTACGACTACTGTAGTTGTAACTAAACTACGAGCTCATTTTTATGTTTACATTCCCCATACGTAATAGTTTAAATAAACCACGTCCATTATTCCACCTAACACCTAGAGATTAATGAGATTTACCTTCTATTATCATATTAACGTAATAGCCTGGAAGAACACAACTATCAATCTATATGTATGTATAATTTTAAAGGAATTTCCTTTCAACTCCTAGCCGTTGAGGAGTTGTACCTTCCATCATCAGCTTATCCACATGAGATGGTAATTATCAAATGCAAATCCTTAAAAAACTTTAGAAAATATATGAAAAATGTACTAAGTGCCTATAAAATTTAAGAGTTGCCATCTACTTCCCTAGGATCCCATTATCAGATCCTAACTTGGTGACAATGGGAATATCTTGGAAGTATACCCTACCTAACAAAAAATAATTTTTTGAAATCGGCCCACAATTGACGCATAAATCGGTGAACACAGATAAAAAATAACATTTGAAGAATTCTACCTTCCATCATCAGCTCATCACATGAAATGACGATTTTCAGACGCAAATGCTTGAACAGCTTAAGAAAATATATAAAAAACATAATAGGTGCCTATAAATTTTGAAAGTTGCCCTGGATTTCCCTGAGACCTCATCATCAGATCCTGATTTTGTGATAATGGGACCCCCTCAGAACTATACCCTACCGAACAAAAGAAAAATTTTTGAAATCGGCCCACAGTTGACGGAGAAATCGGTGAACATACATAAAAAAAAAAAAAATACATACATCGAAACATATAACCTCCTCCTTTTTGGAAGTCGGTTAATAAAATAAACGTTCAGATTATAATAAAAATATAACAACTATAATTGTGATTGCATTAAACTTAAGATTAAGATTGTTAGCTCGGTGTTTCGCGAATATTTATTTCTCCACGATTTCTTAAAAAGTATCAGCAATCATTCCACGAAATATGAAATATTTATAAATATCATTGCGCTATGTCAGTGCTATTGTGAAGAAAACGTGATTTTATTTAAGTGTCCATGAATGAAGGCTTTTGTGCTCATTTTAATGGTTATTCGGCGTAATGGTTGTTGCGTATTGCAAATATATGTATATATAATTAACTAAACTTTTGGTTACTTAAAATTATTAATAATTATTGAGGCAGTGGTGGCCCAGTGATCATTTTCTAACATGATCATCACTTGTCATGCGGTGAAAGAAAACACTGTGAGGAAACCAGCGTGTCTGAGAGAACCTATTGAAGTGAGACCCGTGCCCAGCAGTGGGACGTTAAAAAGGGCCGATTACAAAATTATGCATAGCGTACTCGTTTATACCAACGTTGATAAAATATCATGATATGGTCTCAACTCTTTAACTTGATACAAACCTTATTGCTGTAACCCACTAAATTACTACAACCATTGTGTTAGAATCTGTTGGTATCAGATTAGCTTTCAGTTTCTATTGTGGATTTTGAACTAAAAAATATTTAATTTGTGTTGTGTGTTGTATAATGTTTCGAAACTTTTTTATTGTTTGAATTTTCTTAAAATGAAAGGGATGGAAGAGTAAAAGCACGTGTGATTTGCTGCGCATTAAAGGCGTCTCTTATTTTCAAATGCATGCTAAGACTCTTTATAATTAGTAATTAACTCAGACACTCATGTACAACAAAAACATTATTAATTATAAAAGGATTTTTATCTTCAAGATAAATACCAGTTTTAGCAAGACTTCTTCTGGTCAAGTATAGCCGCCCACACTACGTTAAATTATTTTAAATATATTATTATTCTGCAGTAAATTTTTAATTTTTTCTTTAATTCCATATTTTAGTTATTTAGTTTGTCATCTTACTAAGATTGATTAAATCTACGACATATTGTATTGAAGGTCTGTGTCGAATTCAAATTCAAATTCAAATTCAAATTCAAAATATTTTATTCAGCATGAAATTATTACAATTTTTTACTGAACGTCATGAGTCTACCACCAGTTCGGAAGGAAGAAACCACTGACCTGAGAAGAACTGGCGAAAGAAACTCAGCGGGACTAATGTATATTTTTTTTTTTTGTCTTAGTGTTTTTTCTTTTTTTTTTAATTAAATTGAAATTAACAATAATTCTATAGGTTGAAACAGCCTGGTGGCGATCACATCATTCCCAAGGCGTACTATCTTCTAAAAAATCGTTAATCGTATAATATCCTTTAGTACACAAACGTTCTTTCACAATTTTTTTAAATTTGGCAATAGAAGCTTGTTGAACGTTTTCTGGGATCCTGTTGTATAAGCGTATACATTGTCCATAAAAAGAATTACTGACTCGTCGTAAGCGAGTCACAGGCATTACAAGTTTATTTTTACTCCTAGTGTTAATACTATGCATGTCGCAGTTCCTGGGAAATTCGTGTATATTTTTATGAACATATATAACATTTTCGTACACGTACTGAGAAGCAACAGTCAATATTTTTATTTCTTTAAACTTATCTCTTAATGATACTCTAGGGCCTAAACTATAAATTGCACGAATAGCTCTTTTCTGCAGGACAAAAATTGTATTAACGGTAGCTGCATTTCCCCATAATAAGATACCATATGACATAATACTATGAAAGTAACTAAAGTATACTATGCGAGCTGTATCTATGTCAGTAATAAGTCTAATTTTTTTAACCGCGAACGCTGCAGAGCTAAGCCTCTTCGCTAGCTCCTCAATATGGAGATTCCACTGCAATTTCGAATCTAAGATAATACCTAGGAATTTAGTTGATTGTACCGGTTTTAACATTTCTCCGCCTAATACTACACCATTATCAATAAGTTTAACATTAGGTGTTGTGAATTTTATTAATTTTGTTTTTTTGTTATTTAATAATAAATTATTCGAATCAAACCAATAGACAACCTTTGAGAGAGCATCGTTTACATCGTCGTATATATGTAAATTACGTTTTACCTTAAAAATAAGTGAAGTGTCATCAGCGAACAATACTATCTCATGTTTGTCCTGCACAAAAAATGGCAAATCATTTATGTAAACTAGGAAGAGAAATGGGCCAAGAATAGAGCCTTGTGGAACCCCCATATCTAACGGAGCCCCAGGGGATCTCTTACCATTTACATCAACCCTCTGTATTCTATTACTCAGATAGGAATTCAGGAGGTTGAGTGCCTTATTTCTAATTCCATAATGATGCAGTTTCCTGATCAACGTCACGTGATGCACACAATCGAAGGCCTTGGATAAGTCACAGAATATCCCAAGAGCATCCTGCGACCTCTCCCATGCCTCAAAAATATTTTTAACTAGCTCAACACTAGCATCTGCTGTGGAGCGACCTTTTGTGAAGCCAAACTGTTTCTTATAAAGTAGGTTGTGTGCATTAAAATGCGATAACATTTGCCCGAGTATGATTTTTTCAAAAATTTTACTAATTGTTGGGAGTACTGAAATGGGTCTAAAGTTATTAGGATCTAGGGTACTACCTGATTTAAAAATTGGAATAACTTTACTGTGTTTCATTAGATCAGGAAACACACCACGTTCTATACAGCCATTAAATATAGTAGCTAAATGAGGTGCAACAACATCAATTACCGAACTAACCACTTTGACAGATATACCCCATAGATCAGCTGATTTCTTGATGTCCAGGCTTCTGAAGGCTACCATTATATCTTTGGGGTTTACAGGTTTAAATTTAAATATTGCATTACATTCTTTAACGTATTCCCTTAACAAAAATTCTGCAATGTCTGGAGACGAATTAAGAGATTGCGTTGTTGACCGTGGAATGTCAGTGAAAAATTTTTCAAACTCAGATGCAACTTCTCGTTCTGAGGTAATAAAATTATTATTAATATTTAATTTATAATCGAAGCTACGATCTGTGACTCTTCCACTTTCACAAGCAATTATGTTCCATGTCATTTTGATTTTATTTTGTGCATTTCTTATTTTGTCTTTAATATACAAGGATTTTGCCGTGTAACATACTCTTCTAAACATTTTTGAGTAGGCACTTACAAAAGAAGCAAACGATACACTATGATTATAGGCTCTTTCACTGTACAATTCGTATAGCCTTTGCCTGCTCTTGCAAATGCCAGGAGTTGCCCATTCACCAAATGTCAAGAGACCCCCTGAATTGACTGTTTTAGAAGTGAATATTGTAGAAAATTCAGTTTTTACTAATTTAAATAAAGAGTTATATAAGTAGTTGGGGTCATTAATGTAGGATAAATATGGAAGCTTAGCCACAATACTACCTCTAAACTTCTCCATACGTGTAGTATTTATAGGTACAAAAGACTTTTTTAAAATATTTTTGTTGGCATTTAATAAAGAATAACAAAAGGAAGCTAACTGGCCACAATGGTCTGAGCTTAATTTATTAATAATAGCTTTATAATATGGTTTACAATTTGTAAATATGTTATCAATACATGTAGCACTAGTAGCAGTGATTCTAGTTGGCTCAGTAAATAAGTTATGTAGGTTATATGATAGATATAGAATCATCGATACAAAGCCCGAATCAACTATTTTTAGAATTTTTGTCTATCTGTCCGTATGTCAGTATGTGACCGCAACACGCAGAAATAAGAGGGCGGATTTTGATGTTTCGTATGATGATAGCTGGCTCCGGGTCAAACTAGGACACTGCAAAATATTTCATTTCGGAGAATTATTTTTAATACGTATCGTATATTGTCGAACTCGAGGGTGAGTCGCTAGTATACAATATTTTTGCCATTTAGCTTCTGACGATTCATAAGATAAATAAAAGATAACGTTATAGGTACATATATGCTTCTTGCATTATGCACGATGTTGTCATCAGTATACGCTGTAATGGGAAGTTATCCCATTATATAGTTATTAGTAATATATTGTAATGGGAAGTAGTGGTCGATTGTGTTTTACGTTAGATGTTAACAAATGTCTTCTAAACATCCTGACGTTTAAACCTAATGTAAAGAGTGTATTAAATTTAACATTACTTATATTTCGTGTTATTTTGATGCTTTTTCTAAAGTTATTTTACCTACTTGTTCACAAAAAATATTTTTTACTTCTAAAACGAGATAACTAAACAAAGTCTCCAAAACCTGATCTTTGATGTTTACAAGAAAGACATTAGGCCATCAATTTATAAATATCCTGCAAGAGTTCAACGCCCCGACAACACCTTAAGCAAAAAGCCATTTCATAAAGTTACATCGAACCTTACGATCTAATGATGCGCTCAACAAACTCGCTGAACCTAATGTTCTTTTAATGTTATTCATAACCCAGTCATGTTCCATCCGATGCACAGAGAAAGTGCATTCTTAAATGATGTACCTACTACGGGCATATTATATGTTATGTGTAAAGACTGCATGATTGACAGAGTAAATACTGCTCAGTCATTGGAAAGAAAATTGTTTACAAGTTTTCCCTGCCATATTTGCCTTATTGTCTCCAAAGACGCAATAAAGACTACTTAGCCTTTGTACTAAATTTATTCTTCAATAAATGTCAATAAAATTAAACTATCAAACAAAAACCAAACTCATTTAGATATAATATATATTTACCTATAGTATATTATTAGATAATAAATTAAAACCATAAACAATGAAAGTCTACTAGACATTTCATATTCCACCGTTTTGCTATATTCAACTACAGCATACGTTAATATTAATAAGACATTATATGAATCTACATACATACATTGAGGTTTCTTTATCACGCACGTAATATTGTTAGTAAATATTAAAGAAAAAGAACTCGTGTGTAAAGAATTTGTTAGCTTGCCAATGTGAAAATTGGCACGCAGTTGGCATTTGGTAAATCAATTTTTAAATTATTCAATGATTTACAATTTAAACACAAAGTTCAACTAATAGTAAAAAAGTATGAAGTACGTATTTCTTGCTAACGCTAGTACTAAAAGGTTGTTGTTTCAGTTCCGCGTGAGACAAATATTTTTATTGGCTATAGAGACATTTATTTAGTCACAAATCTACATTTTCAGTTTACTCCTATAATATACCTGTTACTAATGTTGTTTATACACATTAACTTTTTTTTTAAACGTTTCACTACTCAAGACTTCTTCTTGTGCCTTGTGTACGACACGATCATAATAATAGCATAACATTTAACTGTAATACGTGATAAAAAAAGTAATGTACTAATAAAAAGTATATTAAAACGGCTCAATAAACGTGACTACGGATTATATATAAGGCAGTTACTTTTATTTTACTTACTGTGAAAGTAAGCGAGAGTGAAACTATAACGTTGAAAAGTGTCGCCTTATTCGACTGACACCTGCTTAGGGTTCTGCTGCTTATTGAAAAAACCTTTTGTTAAATCAAATTTTCTTGAACAATAATCAATGTTAATAATAACACATTTAATATTAGAAATTACAATATTAAAATCCGTTCATAATAATATTATAAATGCGAAAGGTTTTACGAATGATTGTTTGTTACTTAATCATGCTAAAATAGCTGTACCGATCTGGATGATATTTGCCAAAGAATTAAATTATAACCTGGAATAGCACATAGGTTACTTTTTATTCCGGTATAATTTACGTTTCCCGTAGGATAGAAGTGTTTTTGGTTTTCACTAGGTACGAACCGAGTAAAGCAAGGGTAAGCCGCTAGTATTTGTAATATATTTTGCATAAGTTTCTTCCTATGTACCTACGATTAGGTGACAACAAATATGTAAAATTATATTTTACTGGCGCTCTAATGAATCCTTAATTGCCGAGACATATCTTGATATTTTAACCAGTTTAATTGCGATTAAAATTTATATATATACAAAATAATAGTTTACAGTTGTATTAGTATGCAAACCCACAGTGTAACGATGTATTTTCATAATTTATATGGTAATGGATGTGTATTATAATTATTCTGAATGTAAATGCAAATTAATATTATTAATGTGGACTTATTATTCATCTTGGTCAACACGTTTGGCTCAGTTTCTGGTGGCCTACTTTTTGTGCCATCGTCGCGGGTTCAAGTCCAGCTGGCGACATTTATTTGTGTGTGGGCAAAATGATAGAACTCCAGTCATGGGTACGCATTATACTCGTACGTATTAAAAGTTATAGGCAATATGTGTTGTGTATCAACTATCTGATAGCACAAGAACCGTAGCTTACCATAGAACTAGATGGTGCTGACTGCTCTTTGTTAACACGTTCGGCCCAGCACCGCCATAAGAAGATTTTCGCGTCGTGACACACCATTTTTCCATACAACTTGGATTTACGTTGATAAACGCTGTGCTCTTCATGAATGCAAGATTAACTTTTGATTCGACACAAACGTTGAGAGACGTCGACGTTGTATAACGCTGTGTCACATATGATTCGAGTATTTACCAAAAACTAGAAAACAACGTCTAATCACGTTAACATAAATAAACGCTGCGTCGCCTACAGTCAATTTACTATATAGAAACCTAAGCGCAACGTCTAATCACGTTGACGTTCATAAACGTTGCATTCGTGAAAGTAAATAATTTTATATAAAACGACTATCAAAGTCCTATCACGTTGACGTTTATGAATGTTGCGTCCCAAACGATATTTTAGTTGTATACATGAAAGAACTACGTCTTATCAAGTTGACGCTAATAGAAGTTGCAGCGCATTCTGTACATATTTTTTTATAATTAATTTTAGAACTTTCAATGACGTTGACGTAAACTAACGCTGTACCTACTAATATTAAAATAATAGCCTAATAAAATAAACAACGTCTGTACATGTCGTCGTTTGGAATGGCTTTTTAAATATTCAAAGTTGTTATTTCTATAGAAAGGCAGAAATAAAAACAGCTATTTAAAAAAATAAAAGAATTTTAATTATTATACGAATCTTCTTATAACAAAAATGGCACACTTCGAGATCAAAGTACACAAAAAATCAACAAAAAATAATAAAATTTACCTCTTTATAACAAAAATCAACTCTAAATATACTCTTAGGTATTTGTGCTACAATATAATTAAGTTTTTTACTTAACTTATGACATAAAAGTTTAATTATTATTTATTAAAGGAACTCTTCATTATCAATAATCACAGTCAACAAGTCTTAATATGTTGTTAATCAGTTTTTGTTTGATACAGGTACTTATTCTTCATTTGAAGATTGCCTGTGCCACTCTTCAAAACAAACGGCACATAGTGCTGGCGTCTCCCTGCAACCTTTGCATCTGAGGCTAGTTTCTCTCCTTATCTTCTTCTTGGAACACATCTTACATTTCATATAATAGCTACTTTTTTTAGAGGTTTCCCTTACGGGAATCTTTTCAGGCCAGTGACCGTTATTTTCAATGTTTTCTATAGCAGGTACCTGTAAAAAGTTAGCTCTTTCTTTGAGACGGTTATCAAATCTGTGTCTATTTATCATCATTTCGGGTTTCAGGTTTGATGGCAGCTTTATGAGTATTTTGATAAGATCTTCTCGAAAAATAGTAAATTCATATGCTTTATTATTATTTTTACAATATTTTCTATAAACATAGAAACTATTCCAGACTGCAAGGTCAAGTAGATGGAAAAATACCTTCTTATACCATCTCAATGTCTTCCGGGGTGTAGAATAATAAGAGATCATTTGATCCACTCTATCAACGCCTGACATGAATTGATTATAGGTGGAAACTTCTAGGGGTTTCATTCGTTTCTGACCGTATCTATTTGAAACTTCTACTAGCTGTGGGTGATTTAGAGTTGTCACCATATGAACCGATCTTTTATCTTGCCATTTAGATACATAAACTTTATTTTTGCGGACCCAAAAATGTTCATTCTTCTTTAATTTCTTCTTCATCAGTTCTTTTGGATTGTCTTTTCTATTAGTCCTTAGAGTTCCGGCTGTATGCGTTTTCAAATCCAACAGTTTTTGAGAAAGAGAAACGGAATTATAGTAATTGTCCATAAAAAGATAATGTCCCTTTAATAAATAAGGTCTCATAAGTCGCATTACTAGTTTTTCTGTTTTTTTTTCCCTATTGTGGTCATTCTCATCCTCTTTTCCAGCATACATAAATATATTGAGAACGTATCCTTCAGATGAAGTTAATTCGTAAAATTTTATACCATACTTGGCTTTTTTAGATTTAATATACTGCCTGAAAGATAGGCGTCCTCTAAATAAAAGCATCGATTCATCTAGTGACAGTTCTCGTTCTGGATTGTAACATTCACGAAAGTTACTTGTTACAGCATCAATAAATTTACTAATTTTATCTTTGCCCTTAGCATGTCGCTCAGAAACACATAAGCATCTCAAAATCTGTTCGAATCTTCGCGCAGACATAATATAATGAAAAATAGGATGGTAATATAAAGGATCAGTATATGTAAAGTGTTTTTTCCTCTTTGGGATATTTACTTGTCCCATTAGTAAACATAGGCCCAAAAACTGTTTGATTTCTTCGGAATCTGTATCTTTGTAACGGTAATTGCGTGAGTTTCTTGTTGTTGGTTTGTTAGTGGAGCAAAGTGCCCTTCCATACTCATTGGTACAGGTAACTATGTGCTCTATAATATGTGGTGGAAACATTTTATCAAAAACGTCTACGACTGAAACATTTGGGCCAAGTTCAAATTGATAACCTGTAAAAGTACTATCAAAGTTAAATATCGGTATATCTGCTATAGATTCTTCCCAATTTTCGATTGGAGAAGGTGTCCGGTGCCTTGGTCGTCGTGGCTTATCTGTTAGTGCTTCTAGATTACAACTGTGATCGTGAAAATGTCCGGGCATCGAGTTTTTTTCCACCCCTAGTGAGCTCGAGGAGGATGGTGGTAATGAGTGCTTCTTCATTTCTATCTCTTCAAGTGGTGGCAAAAGAGTGGAAGCGTGCGACTGATCGAACCTTTCTGCAGACAGAGAGTAGACAGTCTCTGATTGAAGTTCTGTACATACGGACGTATGTCCGTATATCGAGACAGGCGGTGGAGACGAAGAATGCAAGGTTAGATACTTATCGACATCAGAAAACGAGGGAATTGTAGCGGATATTGAATCATTTATTTGTACCTCTTTAAGCTGCAGCGGTGTTGAAGATCTGTGGTTCTCTACTGTTTCAGCAACTGGAGAAGGCGGAAGTGGAAGCTCTGCGGCTTGTGGCGAAAGTGAAGGTGTTCCGGTATCATGTATTTCTAGAGGTGGTGGCGGTAGGCTATTTTCCAACTCAACTGGCATAGGCAGCCCAGGAAGAGATTCCATGGAAATAGTGTCTGCATTGTCTGTATGTGTACTATTTTTATATGAAGTAGTTTGCCTATTGCGAGCCCTGGTATCGAAAATACTTTCAGAACTACTTGAACAAAGTGAATTCTCAGAATTGGAAGGATGTGGGCAACTTACTGAGCTGTCGCTGTCGGTATTTATTGGTCCTGGATCATAATCCTTATCAGACCCATACTCTCCGTCATCACTGAAAGGATCAGGAGTAACTTCCCGGGATGAAGAATCTTCAAATACCTTCAGAAACCCCTTACTGCGGAGTCGCTTTTTATCCATCTAAAACAACAGTTTTTTTAATTTATATCGTTTTATCAAAAAAAGGGTGTAAATAAACCACTGTATTGAATTATTTTTATCCATTAATTTCTTTATTTATCTACCATATAATATATTTTAACTAATATAAAGTAACAGAATATCAACAAAGAATAATTTATTATTTTAGAAGATTTCGGCCAAAAAACCTTCAGAAGTGAGAGAATAAGTTATTTTAGTGTTGTGAATGTAAAGCATTAAATGATACATAAACTTAATATAAAAATTAACATATTACAAAAACTTACTGTTTATCGATCACTTCAATACGGTCGGGCGGCGTACGCGCAGCGCGTGCTCCTCTTGATGCGGCGCAAAGCGACTGAAGCTAGAAGCGTCCTTACTCCCCGCGACGTGTACGAACGCTGTGTGTTCTCGTATTTGAACATGTGTGCGTGTGACGGATGTTAACAAAACGCCACTAAAAGTTGATTAGTTGTGGCGGTAGACTTTTAAAACTTCTAAGCGCTGTGGCGCAAATATTTTTTAAGTGGAATATCGTATTGACTCCTGACGTTATGATACGTAGTACGAATAAATTCACATTTAAAATAGGCGTGACTAAACGTTGTGTCAATTAGGAATTTCTAATTTTGCCGTTAGGAGACGTTGCTGGCGCGAACGTGTTAAGTCCCAACATATTTACATATTTATTTATTGTAATTCAATTTAAGTTCGTCGTTTTTATCATTCTAGAAATACAGTTAAACGATACTAATATAGTACACGCAACATATTGTAAATTCGACACATTATGTTAATCCCTGAATAACTACATAATAAGTGAGATTGAAGTGCGGTATTCATAAGGTTTCCTCACTTAACGTAATGTTATTATATAAATGCGGATGGTGCTATGATGTACTGATTTCCGCAGAAGTGTGTTAAAAGACAATATTATAGCGCCTTTAGTGTCTCTTATATCTAATAAAAAAAACTGAAATTTTTGGATTAAATATATACTTGTAACTTGACTATATTATAAACATGTCTATCTATTTACAAGTGAGGTTTTTTTAAGAACAATGATACTCTACTGAAATTTCGGAAATATAATAAAAGAAAAATATAGAGTATAAATATAAGTATGTTAAATTCTTTCATATAGGTAATATCTTCGTAAAACTAGTATTAAAAACTAGGCTATGGCCTCTTCATCCTGCATCGAAGGGAGCCCCACGCCCAGTAGTGGGACGTTCAAAAGGCGAAAACATATTAACATATTTAAACATCGACTAGAGTCAATAGTATGTACATATGTGTTATACTTGATTGTTTGCACCTTTACGTACTTAAAAGTATTATGTAAAAAGAAACTTGCTAACAATAACTTAAGGAAGAGATTAGTTGTACGTCTGATTAGGTTCAGCTACTCTCCATACTTTAGACGCGTTGTGAACGAGACGCGTCGATATGGACACGCACACAAACAAGCCATCCTTGGTCTTGCTCTTGACATGCGGTCACTTGCCACGCATAATAATAGATTCAAATGATTCATATAACTATAACTTTACTATGTACTTTGGTGAGTTGAACGCGTGATATGCCTTAGAGCGCTCGCGTATCCGACGAAAATATAACAGATTAATAAATCAATGGCTTTAAAGTAATAAATCCCAAAGAATGTGGTGTAGTGCGTAATTTGTTTGATGATGTGTGTGAGTGAGGGCTCGAGATTCAATGCCGAGGCGTCATAGATCAGGTAAGCCAGTAAAATGTGATTATAACTGGTAATCGGAAACAATTTCGTTCCATTAAACTCTAGTTACTGTGCGCATGATATAATCAAAGAATTACCACCAATTTTGACAAAGCCAATATAGTACGTAGCGTAACAATACGACTATGTGAAAATTATAAAGTAAAAGTTAATAAACAATAAATTTGTAAAATCTAAAATATAAACTGTATAAATGCTTAAAGTTAACTGAATAAAAAACAGTTAAGCATTCCGAGTTCGTCATAGGCAAAAATCTTATGGCATTTTTTATTATCTACCAATACTGATTACAAAAAGTGACTGTCGGTTAATAAAAAAAAAACAAAGGCTATTCTACTGAAGGCAGTCGCATTGTCTGTTTATCTGATCCGAGCCGAGCTGCAGGTCTGCATTCCTTGCATGCCAGTTTATCACGGATTTGTTATTGCTATAAGGAAACCGGTTTTCTTATCCTTTAAGTGCATTAGACGTAATACTTTTGGCTATGAATGTCCGGCGTCAAAAAATGTATATTATTTTTCATATCTGTTTTAATGTATAAAATCTATCTTTTTTAATATGAAGAAAGTGGAATCGGATTTCTTTTATTGATTATAAGAAAAATAAATTGTTATCGTAGAGTTGGACGTAAAATTATTTTGATTATGACATCGATTTTGCAAATCTCATTAATAGTCAATTAACGTATGTAGGCAATTGACAATTGATATGAAAAAGATAATCGAAACCATTTATGATTGCGATCTTGATTATTTTATAATGTAAGCGAGTTGTGACTTGTGATAATAATACATATAAATTCGACGAGACATTGTTAAAAAAAAGTAAGCAAATTAAACTACAAATACTAATTAATTTATTTTGTATTACTACATACAATTAATTAATTAATTTGTATTAAATTAATTAAATAATTTGTATTACAAACTAAAAATTAAAATGCTAAATTTTATCGCTACTCTACAGTCTACTTAGTCCCAGTGTGAACCTCTTTCAAAGTGTAGTTTATAATAATACGGTTAATAATAACTTGCAACCAAGAAGCCGGCCAAAATACTTATGTTACAAACTATTTTAAACAATATTTGGTATTGAAATATCGTAGATTTTTGATTTACTTACCTTGCATAATGTGATGATTTCTTCATTATGAGTTAACAAAAGATTGTTCTAATTAGGCATGTGTCCGTTATACCAAAACGTAGCTAAAAACCGATACACACCTATAACTTATCGTATCGATATGCCCTTGGATTAAAACGGATTTCTAGTTTTACTAAAACTTTGTGCTAATGTCATTAAAACATCGAAAAAATATCGAAAGAAAACTTAACAAATATAAAACGATAAAAAACCATTAATCGGTAATGGTTTAAAATTCGCCGCTTCTCTTTCCAACTAATGACACTGTCGGTAGAAAAAGTGAGACAAAGCGAATATTAGCTATATTCGCCGCCAGCAAGTTTTAGTTATGAAGAAATAATAATCTAATTTAAACTTTATCATAAAAGCAGTAAAGTCGGTGCTTATTGAGTTTGTTGTGTGTAAACAATAATTCGCGCCAATTTTTAATTTCATTTAAGTTTTGAACTTAGTGCTAATTAAGTTTATTTAGGTATTTCTTGTTTTGTGCAGTGTGAATATAGTGAATAATACGTAAATTATACCGTGTACTAATTATTGTATATAATAATTCTTTAACTCTTAAAATAAAAACTGTGGACCTATATTAGAACAATAAAATAAGACAATTCTGTATATATATATATATTTAACGACAAACGTTTCAGTATCCGTCTATTTCTTTCAATTTTAAAATTGTAAATAGCCCCCGACGGATATTCTTGGTTTTTTTTTATCTCGCATTACATTTATTTTTAAGTCGGGGTTTTTTTTTATTATTCTATCCTTTTTTTTATTTACGATTAAAATTTAAAATAGTGATGGCAGCCCCCGACGGATATTCTTGGTTTTTTTTTATCTCGCATTACATTTATTTTTAAGGCGGGGTTATTTTTATTATTTTATCCTTTTTTAATAACTTTTTAACCGTCGTGGGTTTTTTCAAAATTTTTAATTTTGTTTTTTATTTTAAACTTTTTAGAGAGCATAAATATTATATACATAGCGCACCGCCCCGGGCTTTCGCCCGAATGACACTATGGAAGATATGCCTCTGCCACAGTAGTATGTATATTGTATATTAGATAAGTATTTGGAAATAAACTTCTCCCGTGGCTTTGTTGTAACTCAACTCGGTATTATAACGTAGAATGAAAATAATAAGTAATGATTTGCACAAGTAATGTTTGCTGCAGCGCCACCTGGTGAGTGGTCACCGTAATACCTATCCTAAGAACATGCAGCAATCTAACCCGAACCCATAACTGAAAGTGCATCAAAATCGGACTAGTAGTTATGGAGAAACATGTCTTTAATATAATATAGTAGCTAATATAAAATATATTACTGCAGCACCCTCTAGTGAGTTACTACCGTAACATCTATTTAAGAACCCTCACTCATCAACCACAAACTGCATCAAACTACTAGGACTAGTTTTGGTTCTGCACTAACAGTAGTTTACTGCAGCGCCCCCTGGTGAGTTGTCACCGTAACAACTATTTAAGAAAATGCACGAATCAAACCCAAACCCATAACTGAAAATTGCATCAAATCGGACAAGTAGTTTTGAATGAAAATGGCAACATGGATTTGCACTTATTTGTGTTTGCTGCAGCGCCCTCTAGTGAGTTGTCACCGTAAAACCTAGCTAAGAACATTCACCAATCAAACCCAAACCCATCACTGAAAACTTCATCAAAATCGAACTATTAGTTGTAGAGAAAAGTGGTAACATTGATTTGCACAAATAATGTTTGCTGCAGCGCCCCCTGGTGAGTGATCACCGTAATACCTATCGAAGAACATGCAGCAATCTAACCCGAACCCATAACTGAAAACTTCATCAAAATCGGATCATTAGTTTAGAAGATAGGTGGGAACATTACTTTTCACATGCGAACACACAAACATCTCTCACCCTAAACGCATATACCGTCTCCGTTCCGTCGTGGGTAAAAAATCAATACTAACAACTTATAATTATTGTGCAAACGGTAAGCTAATAGTTCTGCATATCGATATCTGAAAACCGTTTTTCATATCGATATGAAAACTTAATATCGGATATGTAGCCGATATGCGAAATAACTGAAAACGCCCATGTTAAGTTCTAATACTTTTAATAGTAGTTTTTTTTAATAATACGTTTATTTAATTTTTATACTAAGTATATAGGGGCGCATAAGTTATTTTATATAAGGCTTTACATAATATTATTTGTGCCGTTTCAGACTTATAAGAAAACTGTTTTTTTTACATTTGTAAATATATGATCTACTAAAAAGTTAACAAAATTTACTATACTGGCGATATTTTTGGCGACGCTTGATCTTAAAATATTTACTTTTCTTAAAATGATATGTACATTGTGTATACATGTAACATGACACAAATATTAATCATATATTAATATATGTATAAATTCTTTATTACAAAAACTAGCTATCCATAATACGATGTGTTGAACTGGCTAAGACGCGATGTATAATAAATTATTCAAACCGCGCGATTTCTCAACGGATTCCTGAACGCAGCTGCAACTGTCATCACCGTCAACCCTCGTCGGTCGTGTTCGAATTTCGAATTGGGTACATCGACTAAATATGATTTTTTATATCATATTTTTTATTTGAATATTCTGTGAAGACTAAGTTTTACCTTATAAGACCCCAAAAAGTCATATATATCGTTCTTGTAAGATTAATTATATGTCGAAAGGTGTTTTACCTTTAAGGAAGTTGAGTACTGTTCATATGTACAACAGTCTAGTTTTAAAAAATATTTGTAGGAAATAGCAGCAGGAAATCGAAAATCCCACTATAATAGAAATCAAATTAAGAAATAACATCATCTTTAATGAATTAATAAACTTAACATGTCGAAAAATATTTAGCAAGTTACAAGTAATTTTTACACCTGCATACGCAATGATATATTTAGTGGTTAGAGTTCTTTGTCGAACTTAAAAGTAATGGATCATACTTCCGCTTTCAAACTTCCGCGTCTTTAAGTTCAAGGAAGCAAGCATGGTAGTACTCGTACCTAGTGCACTAGGCTGAAAGTTGAAAATACGGACGTAGAATAATTGACGTGATATTTAATTCTATACTACAGTTTGACGAAAAATTATTTAATTATCTTCTCCTGTCCAGTGATAGTACTAATAATTTTCTGAGCTTAAATTTATTTATTGATATATGACACAAAAACGAGTATATTAATTGAGAAATTAAAAAAATATCCATTAAGATGAGTAAAATTCTTAAAATTTCTGTAAATCAATTACCACTTAAATTGGTAACGACGCAAATTCTGGACTCTTGTATTCTACCTTTTTCAAGATAAAGTAATAAAACCATCTTTAATACAATCTGCAATAAACCAGTTTTGTGGGTATTAAATTGACTTTTGATGTGTACAACTGACAGCGATTTCGTTCGATTGATTGAAGGTCAGTCTAATTTATGCAAGCTTCCCGTGATCGAGTCGTGATGAAGGAATGGCACAATTATTTGGCATACATCAAAGAACATTATTTAAATTTACTTGTTTAAGAGTAAAACATTTAAAGCAATCTGAGAAAAATGGATTGAAATTAAGCATTAGTTAAGGCTTCGTTATGAACAGAAGAGAAATAGATGCAAACGGTAGTCGTTGAACTGTTACTTCTTACTACTGCATCTCTATCCACCATGTAATTGAATTTGCGATGAGGCGAGAAATATTAAACTTTCATATCATGTATGTACGTACTAAGTATTATGTACTATTTACGTAGTAATAATGGTTTAGTAAGTGTAAAGTGGTTATTCTAAACTATTTTGTATTTAATTATATGGCCTAATTAATAATTATTATTTATTTTGCTTTAATTCTCCTTATCGATTTCATGGTAGGATTCATTGAGCAAAAAATTCAAGATTTTTTGACGAAAACACAAATTACAAAGTATGCGTAGATATGATTTCGTATACGATATGCATGTTATAATACATATAGTATACATACTTACAGAGGCGTATTTACACATTTGGCGCCCCGGGCCAATTAGCTCTGCCGCCCCATGAAGTGACAATAAAGTACTTATTTAAAAAAAATATAGTAAGTCTTGAACGCAAATGTTATCTAGGTACCTACTTGTTAGTATGGATGTTATAATACTTATGTTAGTAAGCTTCCTCGAGGCACCTGGTAAAGGCCCCTGGTTTTTACGATGAACTAATTTTTCCGGAAAAAACCTCTTATGAATTGGACCTGGCTTTTTACGATGAACTGATTTTTCCAGAAAAGGCTTTATATGAATTGGACCTGATAAACGCCCCGATAATACAACTACAAAAAACGAAATCGACATCATTATATTAAACAATCGCCACATATTCAGGGATGTCTCAGTAATTAACAGGGTTAAAACCGGCAGTGATCACTTGTAAGGGAAGCTCTGAATATGAACATCAAAATTGAACGTGCGCTGCTAATGAAGTCTACTCTTAGACTAACATAGTGATGTAGAAGCAAGTTCGAAAGCTTTCAGTTAGGGCTACAGAACAAGAATAAAAAACACGATCAAGAGATGGACAAAAGTTGAAGCTCTCAAGTAAGACTTTGGACGAGAATAGCGAAGGGACGCGCGATTATAAATACCACACAGTCTAAGTCATAGTCAGATACTTGACAGGAATTTGAGAAACCTAATAAGACGTAATCTAAGACAAGCGAATACCCAAAGTATTGAGGATGCTATAGAACAAAATATGGACTCGAAAGATTTTTGCCAATTCTCACAGTCAACCGTCACCTCGAAATCAGACATTCTCGCCAAAATCGAAAGATTCTATGGAGAACTTTACTCCTCACATATAAATATATGTGAGGAGTAAAGTTCTCCGAAAAGTGAGGAAAGTGAGGAAATCCTCAGTCCCACCAAGTGGAGGATGCAGACTGATCTCCGAGCCAGACTGGTACGCCATTGAACAGTTGAGCTTCCCGATATCGACGTAGGCGAGATTAGGATAGCTCTTGGACACCAAGGAAACAACAAAGCCCCTGGTGAGGACGAAATTACTGCAGAGTTCCTCAGAGCGGCGGAACAAAGGTTCTATCAGAGCTCTCAAAGTTCTTTAATTCAGTTTTTCACAATGACACTACACCGGAGGCATGGATTAGAGGCATAGTAGTATGGTTCTTAGTGAAGGGAGATAAAATCCATTGGAAGAACTACTGACCTTTGACTCTTCTGAACCATGTTTAGTTTTATAATCAGCAGGCATAGGCATAGCCATAGACCTAGCGTTTGTGGACTACGACAAATATATATTTTTTTATTTATTAAATAAGGCTTACTAACTAGAGTAAATATACACAAAAGTAGTAACAAAAACTTAAAAAAAAATTGAGTTACGTACATAATATGTATACAAAGTTAGTTACATACATTCGTTTCACTTCAATGATAACTAATATAAAAAACAAAAGATTCTACAATCCATGCAGCGGTATATCTTAGTACTACGGTGTTTATACCAGTCCGCAATGATGACCATCCAAGTACAAAGTTAGAGTACAAGGCCTATCCGATACACCGCAGGATAAGAAAGGGGGATGTTATCTACCCGAAACTGTTTACCTGTGCATTGGCCGACATCTTTAAAACGCTCGATTGAAACAGACGCGGCGTCTACGTTAATGGAGAGTATAACACACCTGCGATTTGCCGATGACATAGTCATCATGGCTCTACTCTACTATATACTCTGCTGGATTTGGAAGAAATGCTAAAGAGTCTAAGTGATTCTTCAAGACGTGTATCCCCGAGACCAGTCATCGTGAATGGCGCTGTTCTCGAAGTTTTGCAGGAATAAATATATTTGGCCAAACTATACAACTCGGTCAGCACTACTTTGAGAAAGAGACCAACTAAATAATAAGCTTGGGCTGGACAGCTTTTGGGAAGCAACATCATTTTCTAGAGTCATCGATCCCACAATCCTATAAGACCAGGATATTAACCAGTGCATGCTACCAGTAATGACATAAGGAGCCGAAACGTAGGGCTGGTCCACAAATTCAAGGTTTAGCGAGCAATGGTACGCGCAATGCTTGGTGTTTCTCTGGCACACAAAATTCGACATGAAGTTATTCGCCATGGAACTAAAGTAACCGATATTGAGTACAAGATTAGCTCTCTGTAGTGGAAGTGTTCCGGTCATGTGTGCGCGCTGATGGTCGATAGAGCCAAAAAATGTTAGAGTGAAGATCGCGTGTTGGCAAGCGTAGTGTAGGACGCCCTGTAGCACGATGGACCGATGACTTAAGAAAGGTGGCGGGCAGTGGATGAATGAGGACTACAAAGACTGGTTGGCGCTCATTGGGGTCTGAGCCCTTTGTTCAGCAGTCCTCTGGTACTTCTCTGAGAGCAGGCTGTGGATCACCTTTGACTGGGTGGTCTGCATCGGCAGACCTGCTGAGCCGTCGGGGCGTCGTGGTTAAATGCGCAAGCAATCCTGCGCCGCCCCGTTATGACGGTTGACGTCTGTTGGGTTTTAGTGGGTAGTACTGCCTTTTCTGGTTAATAAGTCTCACATAGCCACTTGTGTATACGTTAATGCAAAAATCTCAGAAATAAATAAAAAATGGCCTTTGTTCAGCAGTGGACGGCGATAGACTGATTGATAGTATGGATGGTACCTATTGTAAACAATTTGTTGGCTTTGAAGCTTTCGTTTTTTTTATTTAAGTTTTTCAATGTCATTCAAAATAAAAAAAATGTGTCGGCTTTGCCGCCCCTCGGAGCCTGCCGCCCCGGGCCATGGCCCCCTTGGCCCTAGGGTAAATACGCCCCTGCATACTTACTTTTATTTCATTGGTTTTTGCTTTCTTTCACACACAAACAAGAATAGTATTGTACAGATTTTTTTATAGATACTAAAGTGCAAAAGAATATTTCTATCATGTACATTAGAGCTTTCCCTTAAATATCCAAGCTTTCCATTTAATACAAGATTACTAGTAGTAGTAAGTTAGTATTACTAGGCAAAGCGAAGTGAAGGTGTGAAACTATTAGTATGCGTATAATATATGTATAAGGTTTCAGTAAGTCCAATGTCCGAGTGTTGGGTGTCCGTCGTCCGACCGCAAGCACAAGGAAGTGCAGTCAAGTGCGCTGAAGTGCACTGAGTGAGATGTATTACACGTCCCTGTTTGTTGTGATCTTGAAATTGCAAGCCTTTCAGAGCTATTAACCTCATTGAAATATGTAAACGAATTGGTATGTCAGTTTACATTCTCACATGTATAGTTTATAGGCCTGAAAGTGCTATAGAGACTGTAATCCTGGCACTTTTTAATTTTTAAATTTTCGTCTATACATATGAATATTTCAATGGCGGGCAATGTTTGCAATTCACTCTATGAATGTTCAAGTCAAAATTTAAAGCAGAGCAAGCAAAAAAATAAAAAATAAAATAAAATAAAATAAATAAAAAAATAAATAATTTAATATTGCTCGCAAAATGAGTCAAATAACATTTATTTTGTGTTTGAGTCGGAACGTTGCTAATTCAATTTAACTAACTGTGTTTAAAAGCATCTTTTTCTGTATCTGTAAAGCAGTACTGACAAAAAATGCGAATGCTTTAGTTAATTTACAAAAAATGTTTCTAACAACCTCTTACCGATACAGTGAGAGCGTTACCGTCTCGCCGCAAACCGTAAGCCCGCCAGCCGTGACCGTATAGCGGACAAAGCGGTTAATACCAAACTGTTTAAAAAACATTGTGACACGAAAAAATGTAGAGCTCTTAAATTACACTACAATACATAAATATTGTCTTATAACTTTCGTGAAAATACTTATCTGAATGTAGGTAATAGGTAATATGAACCAACAGACATTTTGTTTTATTCATTATAAATTATTTATAATTTAGAATTATATTTATAATTTTAAAATTCTTAGCTCTATAAAATGTACTATCTAAAAACCGTTACAATAATTTGTTTATTTTAATGAAGTACTTTTTACATTTTTATAATTTTGACCGACTTTTATAAAGGAAAATGGAACGGAAGGCAAACTTAGGAATAATTTATAACTTAACTAGCGACCCACCCTAGCGTTCCGTGTAACGATTACTAACTAATTGTAAACTATAAATTATAATCTTATGATTACTGTTCCTCTCACATGGGTAGTGGTATAATAAAATATAACCTTCTTTAATAAACGGGCTATATAATGCAATGAGATTTTTTTTAAATATTCCTAAGATCAGCGCATCCAAATTAACTCTACCTGTTTATAATATTAGTATAGATACCTATTACCTAGGTGTTAAAAGGTCCTAAAAAGAACCATTTTACTTAGTGTGAATCACTCTAAGACTTTATAAGATTGTACATTATTATTATAAATGCCAGAGTATGTTTGTAGTAGATCTTCTTTTCCGAATAACGGACGGAGACGGAGCAAGTGTTCTTTTTGCATGGAGATAGTTTTTGAACCGATGAGTCGCGTAGGATTTTTACGTTACTTTGCTCCTCCAATGGTAAATCTACACGTTAACGTATTTTCATAAACTTATATAGAGTCTTGTTTCATCAAACTTTACGGAAATTATAATTATGGCTAATTTAAAATCCAAATCATGATGACAATTTAATATAAAAATTACATACCTATTTGTCTTACGGACTTCACTGTTGTCGTAAACTATGGTATGGTATACACTAAAATTGTTCTATAAAGAATCAATACTTATACAATACTAGCGACTCACCCTCGCTTCACTCGGGTTCGTCCCTAGATTTAGCGCGAGCAAAGCCACGGGTTCCGCTAGTTAAAATAAATATCTAAAATAAAAGTAGTTAAAGTTACTCCTTATGACATTAGCTATCTGCGAGTAAAAGTACAGCCGTTTCAGAAATTAGCCGTAATAAACAGTCAGGCAAATATTTTGAAAAGTGTTTTTTTATCTTATTATCGTATATACTTTCATATGCATTTAGTGAAAAGCTGTTAATTTGAAGTTATAAAAACAGACACTTCAATTTAATTATATGTATGTATTTTCAGTTTTCATATAAAAACGTTTTAAACTAAACTCAAAATAATTCTTATGTCACATCTATTAAACTAATGAAATAAAGAGCAGCGTATATCAGAATCTTAATGTAGCCTAAAAATAATCGAATAAATACTGTTAACGAATTTTGTAACACTGGATTCTCACCGTGTTTTCTTTAAAGAAATCGTGTAGAATAGTCGTCTAAGTATGTTGAGATGTTTACGTTGTGTTGATATTTTTCATAGTAAACTCATTCAGGTTTAAATAAATCCGCGAAAAATCCTTAAATATAGTGTTATTTAACATAGGTTTATATACATGAGAATATACACAAGTAAAAAAAAATATTAACATTCATATTCGTCGTTAACTATGTATAATTTAACATATTGGCTTATTTTTTGAAGTAAGTGATAAATCAACTTTCTTTTTCGACAAATTTCTGTAACAACAACATGTTATACTTCTTTAGATATATACAATCTTAGTCTTTCCCGTGACTATGCTTGCTAAAGCATAGGAAACGTCAGAAACCAATTATCAAAATAAATCCGCGAAAGAATCCCAATAGAGAGTTTTATATAAAACTAGCGACTCGTCCTCTCTTCCTCTTGAATCACTTAATCTATTAAAAAACCTCATCAAAATTCGTTGCTTACTTTAAAAATCCAAGCATACATAGGGAAAGACAGACAGACAACGGGAAGTGACTTCGTTTTATACTATGTAGTGATGCAAAACACTAAGTCATTGAATTCAATAGTAAAAATTAAATAAGGCGAAGTTTTTCCTTATTTAACAAGAACGTTGAATTGAGAACATTTATTCTTTGTACATTTTTTTTGAATCAGTCGTTTATATTCCAAGGGCGATCCTGGATAAAGTGAAATTTTTCGATAATATTACCTACTGCAAAATATATTACGATTTAAATTTTGCATAGTCATATTACCTAACACGGTCAATAACTTTAAATCATTGTTAAAGAGTATTAATTAATTAATGAACCCTTAACATATTAAGCATCGCCTAGTGCCTCTCGTATTGAAGAGAGCCACCCAACCCGTACCCAGCTGTAACCTGAGTAAAAGTGTTCTGTGGCTGTAACTGTCAAAACTGTGTGTCTGTGTAAAGGTCTGAATACATTAAATGGTTAACTAACATTACAAAACCAATAAAACCAATTAGTTATATATTGACCTATACTTTGACTAATTGTTATTATTTATTAGTTATCATTCACTTTCTATAATAACTTCATACCTCTTAACTACATTTTACTTCGTTATTTGTTAATTGTTTAAAAATAAATCGGTCAATGCACGCAATAGAAGTAATTGCTGGGCATTACAAATAGGCTTAATTTAATGTCGAGAATGTAGTTTTTGACACGGTGTTTACCTCAGAATTTAGATTGGTTACTTACAATTTACAAGTACTTGTTATGTAGGTATAATCTTTGTGTACAAAATGTGAAAGAAATAGATCCCTATATTTTTTTATTTCTTAAAGTTAATCAAAGGCTATTATTAGATGGTTTTATACGATATATCTACCTATACATAATAAAATTCTAATTTAGACGAATCTGACTGACATTTCTTTTTTTTGGAAAATCTTATTGAAATGGTTATCATAATCAGACAGATTTTGATGAAATTTGATATGAGCTGGTGATCTACGTCAGTATTGGAGACTTTTTACTGCTGGAAAATATCAAATCTCTTAGAATTCTATTCTAATCGCTGTAAACGTTCCAAGGATATAATATCTCTTATATAGAAAAATATTTCTTTAATACAATTTTTTATTACCACGAACGATTACCGTCTACGTTATAGGTACAAGAAAAGAAATCGCGTTCTCCTTTTTCTCTATACGCTTGGTACGTTTTAAAATCAATTTTGAAATTATTTCATTTTTATATTTTCTGTACTTATTTTAACCTTCGAATTAACATAAATAACCTGTTTTACACCATCATTCGATGGCGGTTCGATGACCCTTATTAAGATTCTTTTGCACGACATTCCAAATAAGTATATCGAGTGATCAAATTACACGCTTATTATAATTTTATTGACCATAAGCTTGTTTCGATGACATAATTATATAATAGAACACATCTATGTATTAAAACCTGTTTCGTTATTCTTAATCCAGTTAGACATTAATATTTAGAAATATCATAGCTATATTAAATCTAAATGAAGCTTTAATTTTAAATTCTATGAGAAATTAATACTTAGGAAAATCGCGTAAGATAACCTATTACGTTACAACCATAATAATATAATAAATAATACTTATACGAATAAAAAAAAGCAAAAACTAAAACACCTATCTGTAACGTGGACATGTTACGCGATCAAAATACCAAAAGCTGAGTGACCGTTATCAGATGTACTAAAACACGTCTGACCCGGGTCGGATTGCTAGTGAATAATACGGACGGCCTACTATTGTAACGCATTCATGATACTATTTGGGCTTTAATGTATATTTGATATTTAACTTCATGAAGTATTGAGTTTTACTGAGATTGCTCGTCTACTTCTTTTAATAATAAATATTTAGTTAAGTATAGAAACTTGCTGAAAAGACTCGCTTAGATTTTGATAAGCGCTTTGGAAAATAATCATTCGTTAAACAGATAACTTCTAGACCCCTTAACTCTTACGTCAGATATCAAATTAATATACAATATGTACATTGTACGTACAATTACGTTATTTGTATAAATAAATATTAAAAGTTATATTATATATTTTTTGATTACTAAATGATACTACTACCAACTAAACTAACTACTACTACCAAAGCCTATGAAGCAAATAGTTGGCCAAATGACGGGACAGCCCAAGCTGCCATATACTAATGTCCCAAGCGAGTGTATGACAGCTTGAGCTGGCTGTCACGTCCGTTGGCCGACTATATATTTCATAGGCTTTGCTACTACTATATAATAATGAATAGTTACTACTTACTGCATGCCTCTCTACATCATCATCATCATCATCAGCCCTTTTTAACGTCCCACTGCTGGGCACGGGCCTCCCTCAGTAGGAGGGGGATCAGGCCATAGTCCACCGCGCTGGCCCAGTGCGTGTTGGCGGACTTCACATGTCTTACGAAAACTTGCTAGGTTTACTCAGACATGCAGGTTTCCTCACGATGTTTTCCTTCACCGTAAGACAAGTGGTAATCATGATAGAAATGATTCGCACATGAAAATATCAGAGGTGCGAGACCCGGATTTGAACCCGCATCACTCGGTTATACAAGCGACGCGTTACCGCTGGTCTCTACATACCGCTCTACATTCATCTATACATAATATAAAATTCAAACTCAATCGAATCTGTACCTACAATAAATATTAAGTTGAAAATATTATTAAAATGTTCATTATTGTCGTTACATATCTATAGTTTTTTTTTAATTTTTGTCGTCTGTCTGTGATCGCACCACGAGAAAGCCACTGGACAGATTTTGATGAAATTTAATATGATAATAGCTGGTTATTACCTTTTATTACAGGAAAATATATCATCTCTGAGAAATATAAACCTAGTAACATTCTAACACACATTTATAACAATTACAAGGATAAGTAAAACGTAAGCGAAAAATGTCAACACGACGCAGCCTTTGAATGATTGTGATAATAATTAAAACATGTTGTTGGCAATCAGACTGATGTTATTGAACTCGTTTGACGTATAATCAATGTATAATAATAAATCTTATGTCTCTTGAATTACGGTCGTAATTTTAAATTAATATTTCGAGACAATCATTTGTAGCGGCATGACTAATGTATCAACATTACATAATTTAGCGAGTTCTGAGAGAAAGTTTACTATCATACTACTAAACTGAAATGTTTTTTTTTAAATTGCTAAGCGCTGCACTAAATCGGCATTTATTTCTTAATTAATAATAGTATATGTACTACTATAATTATGTTTTAAGTTTTTATAAT
Organism: Boloria euphrosyne; assembly: GCA_951802675.2. NCBI lineage: Eukaryota > Metazoa > Arthropoda > Insecta > Lepidoptera > Nymphalidae > Boloria > Boloria euphrosyne. The sequence goes on from OX637871.1 coordinate 12,764,508, forward strand.
ATTAAAGTTCAGCACTGACTGCGAAATGACAGTGTTGCTTTACTTTTTTTGAAATGTTATAAGTACGAACTATAACTAAAATATTATTTTTTATTATGTACTGTCTAAATAAAATAACAATTAAACTTTTTTGCTACAAAATATTCTATTTATAGGTCTAAATGCGTTTCTTTAAAAATGTGCTTTATAAACAGTGTCACATACAGCGACATCTATCGTTGAGTAGCAAAAGCTAAACAACATTTTATTTACAGGTGACAATGGCAGTACTCACGCTTTGTACCTCGAAACAATTGTCGAGGAAACAAGCGATGATCTGCGATCAGAGCGTTCATCTGCCGCCACCTGGCTATCCGATTCAGATGCTGATTCCGTCATACATGTGCGGGGTACTGCAGGTAATTTATAACTTTACCGCGCCACCTAGTGAGGAGTAGAAAATACTTTGCAATAATAAATTGCCGTAGTTTACAAAATCACATGTAGATGGCGTTGCCAATTCTCACTTTTAATTTTTAATGTTTTTTATTTAGTTTTCATTGACAACCGTTTATAAAAAATAGCTTGTATTATACTTAATAATAAATACAATTGATAGAATAGATTTGTAACAATCTCCGCTGCTGTTTTTCGACATTATTTTAATTATTTCCCGCTGGAACTTTTCCAAGTGAATATAAATAATTTACTTTCTGTGTCATTGTCACTGTCGGCGCCTGAAAGTCAGCAGTGTGATACAGTAGCCAACAGTTTTGAATAAGATTCTTTCTATATACAGGATCAGAATGCGACAGTGAGTCAGAGAGGGAGTGGGCATGTCCGGCAAAGCGACGGCGGCGAGAACGCGCTAGTTCTCCCACAAGTATCGGCTCTCTATCACGTTCATCTAGCCTCGCGCAATTCGAGTCCCTGGAACGTTCCTGCGCAGCTCCAGTTTCACCTAGTCTCTCACCGGACTCCCTGGAGTCTCCACCTGCATCTCCACCGCCGGTACGACCCGCGCCGCGCGCCCACTTGTCAGCGGAGAACCTCAGCGAGGACAGTGGTTACAGTGAGCGCGCGCGCCGACCGCCCCCGCCCGCCCGCCGCGGCCCGCCCGAAATAGCGCACGGGCCTGCCGCCGCCGGCAGCGTGCCCTGCCTCGCGTCGCCCAGTGCCGCGCGCCGCCAGCCCCGCACCGCGCGCGCCGTCTCGTTGCCCGCCGAGCTCGACGTGTGCACCGAGCCGCGCCGCCACGTAGCTCACACCGCGAGGTTCCGCCAAACCTTCGAAGTTTGCGACAGTTTCACCGTAAGCGTGGCAGACCTGACGGCCCTGGACTACCGCGGGGGGCCCCGGCGGCCGCGACTGCCGCCACCGCCACCCCCGCAGCGCCCCACGCATCAGCCGCCGCCGCCGCCTCCGCCCGCCCTCGATGCGGTCGTGCGCTCGTCGCGGGCTACGCCGGCCCGCGAGTCCAGCGCCGGTAGTGACTCAACGACTGAATCTGAGCAGGCCTTCGCTCGAGAGATGGAAGCGACTGCGCGTCGACTCGACGAGAACGCAAAGAGGGCCCTAGCCGACACTGGAAATTACGACCGTGAACTCTCCGTATTGACAGCAAGGCGCTTGCGAGACTCGTGGGGTGCCTGGGACGACGTGCTCGACGAGCTGCGGCGGCGGATGGAGCCGTCGTCGGCGACGCCTTCGCCGCCGCGCTCGCCCTCGCCGGACCCCATCCGCGAGCCCTCTTTTTCTTCGACACCCCTCCGTCCCGGCGACGCACGAGTGCGATCTACGCCGGAGCTACGCGCGCGGGCGACGCCGCAGCGCGAGACCCCAGAGGAGCTGCGCGCCTCGCTACAGTTAGTCGCGTCTCGACCGTCCGACGCGGTACCCCCGGTGCGTTCAGTGTCCACGGGTTCTAAAGGGGTGACGTTCTCACCAGTAGTGGCCGAAGTTAGCTGGCGAGAGACGAGTGCGAGTAGTACCGAAAACTCAGAACGTTCAACGAGCGAGAGCTCGAGTGCGAGCGTCGACGCGGAGGACGCAGAGGTGGTGGTAGTGGCGGGGGGAGGCGAGGCAGCGCGCGCGCCGGCCGCAGAGCGCGCCACAGCAATGACGGAGACGGGCGCGCGAGCGCCGCGCAGCCGCATAGCGGGCTTCCTGTCCCGGTTCGCGAACTTCCGCTTCTCAGGGCGCAAAGAGAAAAAGCCTCGGGGCGCAGGCGCGGTCGGGCGGGCGGGCGTCGGCGGCGCCGGGCCGGCAGACGCGGGGCAGGTAGCGCGCGCGACGGCCGCGCCTCAGTACGTGCGCATCCCGCTGAAGGCGGAGGCTGTGTCGCGCGCGGCGGCGGCCCCGGGCGCGGGCGGCGTGGCGCACAAGCCGCCGCGCCCGCCGCCCGCCGCGCCCGCCCCGGCCGGAGTGCTGGAGACCGACGTGGACACGCAGCGCACGGTGCTGCACGCGCGCTCCCTGCTGGCCCTCGCGCCGCCCGGCCAGCGCGCGCCGCGCCCACACAAGTCCATGGAGTTCCTGCTCGACAAGGACAGCGCACAGATTGTACAGGTCAGTTGCATCTCTAAATATCCTGAACACTACACAAAACACAGCGCAAACTTTCCAATCGTCTAACTCTCCGTCGCATTTGCCGCAATGTTTACAAACAGAGCGATCGATGCCGGCCGTCGAACTTTACCGGCACAACGTATTTAATATCACGTACGATAGATATCATTCAGACCATAATTATAATGTACAGTAGCACTCTACATTTAGATTCTAGACCTGGATGTGTATTATATATTATTCTCGATATATCCAATAATCCAATTAAACGCAGTCGCACAACCCCGTTTCGCAATAATCACATAATATTAGTCCACTGTACGCAAACCCAGCGATGAGAACTTTAAAGTTTACCACACGTATTCAATTAACAATGCACTATGTAAATGAGAACGGTATTCCCAATAGGGTCGTTACGTGTTACGACACTCGCGATCCATTTGCAGAGGGCGGAGGTGAAAGTGCGGACACTAGGCATGGCTCAGTATCGTCGCTAACCTACAAAATGGGCGTAGCTGTGGTATCAAACCGTATGCGTAGCTAACGTTATCGCTTCACAATCGTCTATGGAATACATACTATTATACTATTGTATTAATTACCTGAGATTATTTCTATTTAGAAGCTAACTTCAAAATTATCTATAATATGACGGAAATTTCCCAACATTAAAGCTGAACTGACAGTGATTTAAAGCTAATAATTCCCGACCGAATTATCTAGTGATTAGATAACGTAGCTCAGACCAAATTCCTACAAAGAAACACGGATGTTATCCACCACGGATGGTATAATAGGTCATTGAATAAAAAACGAAAAAATGAATTAACTTTGTCACATAATCTGGTAATTTACAATTTTAAATGCTTTAAAAACCGTAAAATTAGTTATAACTTCGCTATTGTTAGTAAGACTTTTTGCATACAATACAAGACCTTTGATTCTTGTACGACTCTCAATGCAAAGTCAAACAAAATTACACGTTCATTATATTTAAAACAAAGTGTCATATACTCGTTTTTATTCATAATAATTAAAATTTTTGAGATAAATCCTTCTTTTGTTTATTTCGCAGAAACAATGTCGCTTATCTCGACTTATTGTTTCAGTCAGAACTTATGTAAAGCAAACAAAACATATTTTTAAAAGCTGCCCTATTTTTTACTGTCGACTCTCATAGCTCTTCCCATGACGTGTAAGCCCGCATTATTTACTTAACGGTAGTTTAGTAGTTAGTAGACCCTTATGATGTTGTTCGTAAAAGCTACATAACAACGAAAGTATTAACGTATGAATCAGTTATTATTCAATAAATTTATAATTCAAACCAATTCATGCTAATTTTTATTATTAAACTGGAGTGTAGGGTATTAAAATTTTAATAATATTAAGCGAATTATAATCGGTTTGGACGAATAGATTTCACTATAACAAAAAATATTTTCTAATAGCATTTGTTACTAATAAGGACACCAAAATAAATTCTTGGAAAAGGTATAAAAAATGTAATTTACATTGTGGTTAATTGTAAAATTAAATTGGACATTACGAGTACAGCCTAAGAACGTAGGTATTACTTATATGTACACCAACTCGCTTTAAAACTAATTATGCTGTAGAATACATTCTACCGCATGACATAAACTAAACCATACTCTTAAATGGAGTACTTTCCTACTGAGTACTAAAACCTTTAAAGTAGTAAATTCTTTATGATTTTAATGAAAAGTTGATGTTTCTTTTTATATTTTCTTATATAAAGTAAGTATAATATAATTCTGTCACAATAGCTGACTGCTCCTCTCTTGAGAATACATTATCCATGACATATTGTTGTTATGATGTCACCAAATGGTGTATGAATAATAATTGTATTATTACCATTTACACCTCGATCAGTGCGCAATATAGGACGCAGTTCGCGCATATTGATAAGGCCTTTAAACCACAACTCACAAGCACTTGAACGTTCTTCATACAGAATTCTACTAACAGAATCAACTAAACTTACTTTTCTCATAATTTGAAGACGAATGTTCTAGAATTCATCATGTATACGGGGCTATATTACCAATTTCCTCTATTTATTAGTCTGGAGGTTTAACAACATTGAGCATTTGACTGCGGGCGCATGCTGTTCCTACACATTATTAATTATCTGTACGCAATTATCGAAACCTCAAAAGATACTTATACACTTTCACTACAGTACCTACCTATAAATTTGAAATTGTTTTATGACGTCACATCCGTCGAGAGCCAAATATGAATACCATAAACCATTACATTAGTTAGGTTATAAAGAAAGAATGTAAACGAAAGTTGCTGCAGTTTTTTCGAGTAACCGATATTTAAATATTAATCGATTTAAGTTGCAATACTGTTCGAAAGTGTTCGAAATTGAACCATAATTTTTTTTTATAACTAAGTATCACTAACGTTCGTCAATTGGTACTAAAATAAACAACAATAATTAAAATCAGTTGACAAAGGAAAGAAGATCTGAACGATATAACTCATACACATATAGAATGCTAGTTGAAGCGTAAAGAATTTTCCTGCTATTATATTTAATTTGAGGGAAGTCGGGTGTTAGTGTTATAGCTATTATCTGGACTGAGGATGCAGGTGCGGATACAGCCACAGGTAAAAACGTCCGCGACTTGCACTAAGAATAGCCTTCCTGAACACCGTTCCTTATTCTTCTAATCTTCTCTAATTGCATATAAGAACAAAACTTCTACTGCTATTGTGACTTCATGAATTAATTATTTAAGTTAATAATATTAATAATTATTTCAAAGCTTTTTTCTAGTTTCTCATTTACATCCCAGCTTTACAGGTCTAATTTGGGTCTAATACTTTTATAATGTAAAGCTTAAAATTATGTAAATAAAAGAGGATTTAGTTTTTTTTTTGCTTAAACACGCTTATAACTGGCAATACCAGTCCATTTTGAAAAAAAAAGTATAATTTTTATACAGTATAAATAAAAAACTACGCAAGAGAAACTGCGGGCGGGTACAAGTTTGTTTTAAATATAATTCACGCTACATTCATTTTTAAAGGTAGAATATTTTATATTTAAATTTAATGTTTAAATAAATATTGCTCTGCAAAACGAATTTAATTACGTTCACATTTATAAATCAAGCGGAAAATTAAATGAAAGTTTGCTTCTACCTTTCTCTTAATCCCTCCTAATCTATAATCTATTAGTTATAATAATAATAATTTTCTTCTTGTATCGACATTTATTGTTGCACTACGAAAATAATATAATGGATGTTTCTAATATACACATTGTTTTATAGTTTTTTAATAAATAATTTAAGTGTATATATTTTATAAAAAATATTAATAACATAAATAATCTACTTAACTAACGCTTTGATCTTAAAATATTCTACCACCAAGTCTTGAGTGGATTGATTTGGTTTAAGTATACTTTCTATAGCGTATGAGATGCTATAATAAATAAATAAATAAATATTTTGCGGTACGCGGAACCTATTTCCATTGTAAGCTACGAGACTTGTGTTACGGATACCTCATACCAGATAGTTGATACAATACACATATGAAACAATAAATATAAATATGTTATATATGTAATATACTATTACAACGTAAAAAATTACAACAATTTTATTATAGGTAAGTTTAGAAGTATCGATTACATTTCTGTATGATCAGTTACATTTTTTGCAAACGCGGACGAAGTCGACAGGCCTTTTTTAATCCAACTAACCAAAGTACTTCAGTAAAGCGGCGATAATACTCGTACATAGGAAGACTCCATCCCCAGTTCATAATGAAGCGTGTAGCACATTTTAATTTCACACCCAAGACTTTAGACGTATAATCATAATGTTTTAGCATAAAGCTCTGATTCTACATTCATTTTGTATTGCGAAACTTTCTAGGCATGCCAGCATTGAACGTTTATCATCATCTCTTATAACCGGTTAGCTTAGCTGAATCAATCTCAGCGACCTTGCGCTGAAGAAATAACCTAAGGCGTTCTAATATTTTCTCTTTAAATGCCGCCGACTATTAACGACTAGCTTTTGCATCTGATCAAATGGAAAAACGAAAGAATAGAGTAGTGTATATTCGCAGTATGTATTCATATACTGTAGTTATAAATTGAAACTTTTCTAACTACAGTATATGAATACATATACTGTAGTTCTAACTACAGTATATGAATACATATATATATATTTGTATATATATATATATTTGTATATATATATATATATATATATATATATATATATATATATATATATTTATATATGTATGTATATATATATTTGTATATATATATTTTTATATATTTATTTATATATGTACATTATAAGTATATTAATTGTTTAAGTAGTATTTTATCTAGTTATTGGTTAATTATATTTATTTTCTATTTATTGATATTTGTATGTTAAGTATCTATAAATTTATACTCTATCTTTCTCTTTATTTATTTTTTCGCACCCCCTCTTTCTTATAACATTTTCCTACACCTAAAGGTTGCCTGGAAGAAATCGCTTCTTTAGCGATAAGGCCGCCTCTTGTACTTTTTCCTATTTTGTTCTCTGTTTCTGTTTATTTTCTTGTTTTTGGGTGTACAATAAAGAGTTATTATTATTATTATTATTATTTTGCTGGTCATTTCGAAATAATAATTTTAGTAAATTAGACCAACTTTGTAACACTTTCCTTCTACTATCATAAAGAAATTTCAACAGAAATAAGTTAAATAATAAAGTTACATAATCAGATTTCTGGAACATATTCTCCCTTTAAACTCAAAGAGCAGACATCCGGCGTAGATGGAGCAGACTGGAAGTATATTGTTAGCAAATAATTATATAATATCACTATCATAACAGATAATTTTTATTTCATTTTCGCATTGAAAACTAAATTTTGAAAGGAATAAACATATACGTTTTAGGCGATTTGCTAATAAATCCTTGACCTTATTATTACTATAAGCTATTATTCAAGGCAGACTAAAGAAAACATAAAAATAGATAAAAAATATTGTTTTAATATTTAGTCTGATATGCCGTCATAATATTTGACGAGACGCGCTTCGTGTCTAAGCGCCATTAGGCGTTAACGACTTCTTTAATGTAAATAAATAAGACACTCTCCTAAGATTTCCAAACTTTAACATAAATTATTATTCATACTTCTTTTTGTTTACTCTATAACGCAAAGTGTCGTATCGATGTATTTTGACACTTCATATTGAAACATATTTAACTTATGACTTTTTAGCTGCTATTTTTGAATCTATACTAATATTATTAAGATGTAGAGTATGTGTGGTTGTTTTTCTGAACGTGCTAATCTTAGAGCTACTAATCCGATTAGAAAAAATCTTTTTGCATAAGATGACACATTTGCTGAGGTAGGCTATAGACTATATAAATTACCTATGTATATATATACAGTATATCCATTCAAACCCCAGAGACTCCTTAGGTAGCGCCTTATTTTTATTTTTATCATAAATTTTGTTCCTACTTGTTATCTGTGCAGTAAATTTCATTTAAATTCATTCAATCTCTTTAACGTTGAAATGTCACAAACAAACGCAAACTTTAATTTCCTTAGATTTTAAATGAAACTATCTTTTGACTTTTCATTTAAAAAGTTTCATTTACAAACTTTCATTTTTAATATGTATTAGTGTTATCATAGTACATGCTTAAAATCTTACGCTCTCCTAACCTTAATTTTTAAACCTTTTTTCTACCTCGCGAGGCTTAAGCATCATTGCCGGAGACACGAAGCGCCCAGCAAACCTCTGCTGACCTATATCTAGAAATAGAAGTGATCGCTCCGATTAACAAAGCTTTTTATCTCCCTTATGATTTTGTTATGTAAAAAGCTCAGATAGATTATAATTTTTACCCGTAAGAACAGGCCTCCCTGTTTTTATTTGCCTACGCTTAATTTTAATATTACATAATATAAATATTTGTTTGTGACTATGAACAAAATTTTACGTAATCAGAATCTCTTATAAAAAGGCAGTAGAACAACAACACTACAATAGTTTTTATCACAAAATTTTTATGAATTTATTTTCACAGTGAAACCAGTTTGATATTTTGGAATAATTAAACATTGAGGTCCCTAGAAACTAAAACTATAAAAGATTATTTTTTTCAAGGAAAATTCAAATATAATACGTACCTGACACCTGTAGGTATTATAAATCCTAAAACGATGTAATCGTTCCTTTCATTCTTATTTCAAGTGGACCGCATTTAAGATTTTTCAAGTGTCTACCCTTATCCGTGAGTGTTAAAGTCCTACTCTGGTATGATTGTTCAAATACGAAAGATGCCTGCTTATGAGTACTACTCCGTACTATAAGTACTTAAACACCTCGTGAAGTTTAAGGTAATTCAATAAATTCCATTTTTTATCATATTTCATTGTGTACATAATATACATTATAATATAAATTATAATTACGCTACAACATCTTTAATAAAATATGGAAGGTATTACTCAAATAAATATAATAACATAATAAAGGCCTCAAAAATAAACTAATGATATATTAATATTAAAATATTACATTTTCCCAACTATATCTAACAGGCTTCTCTATCGCCATTTCTCAAGAAAATAGCTATTATAGCTAAAGAGAAACTTGCTAAGCGATAAATAAACAGTCATTGGTGTCAAGGCTCTTGTGCGTGGACCACCATACTATCTGTAAAGATTTATTATTTATGTTATAAATTACATAATTCATTCCGAAACCAATACTTTGTTTATATTATTTACGAGTAAATTAACAATACTATATATATTTTATTATAAAGTAAACATAGAAAACTTTTTCAAAGCTTAGTTTACTACATAATATTATGATGGCGATATAACTCATAGCAATCGGATCTACATTATGATGAATAAAAAATATCTTAAAATATATCATTTGATAATAATTCTACATTTATTTAGTATTTCGTACTAAAAATTTATATACCTATTATTTTTGATATTTTTTCTGTTGTATTTCGTATAATCCACTTATAAGAATATTTTTTTTTTGTTAGTTCAGTGTTATTCAGGAAATGTAGCAAATTAGTACAATTTATTCAATTCTATCTGTTATTATTTCATTAATTTTAGTCTACAATGTAGTTCAGAGGCGCTGCTGTGGGATCGAGTTACGCTTATTAACACAAGTAGGCGGTTCCCGAGAAACTGACTTGAATTACTATTTGCATTCTTTAAAATATTCAACAGAAACGAGATATAGTGTTTTGAATTATATTTGCTGAATCGATAATTTTTAAATAATAATTAGAGCTTTATAGGTTATTCCAATACGATTACAGAATTACATTATTGCAATGATATTTTAACTACAGATATGTTATACGCTCACTAAACAACTGAAAAAAGTGTTCCGCGCTGCACACATACACACTTTTCATTCAAGGTACATGTCAAAATGATAGAAAGGGGATAGTCGATAAAATCAATAAGAAAAAAAGAGACAGCTAGTGTTGTCAATTGCGCGTCAATGTAAACAAACATTAGTCTAGCGACCGATGACATATCAGAATATTAGGCAAATAATTGAAATATATTAATAAATCGAAGTATACTGCGTTCTTACATGTGATATGAGATCCCTTGTGTTTTATTAACTTTGGTATCATAATTGGTGCATTTCCTAAATATACAGGTAGGCATTTTTTTAAATTTTGTAGCAGCGTACCACTCGTCGCCATGCGGTGACACAGACTAAAGGCAATACGACCTAATTAGGATGTTTTCGAGTTTTCACGATTGCGCGCTCATAACATATCTATAAATAAAATATCATTGCATTATTGCATGTTTTTTTAAATAGGCCTTATTTTTGATTCTTTGTCATTCTAGTTAAATATTTGCTTCGAAACGTCAAATACACAATAAATACACAATAATTATTCAGATTGGGTGGTGGGTATGGTGTTCGATTTAGTCGGGTGGTGTTGATGGGTTATTAAATCCGTTGCTGAGTAAAACAAGGACAAACAAGCATAGTCAATGTTTATTGATCTTTTATTGTAGAAGTAATGTTTTATGTTAGCATTGGCTCTTTCATTATTCAAGATCAAGATATTGTGAAATCGATTTCTTGAACAAGTGCCTAAACGTATTTTTCTTTATTTAATTTGTGTAACTACGTATTTTATGTAACTATTTCTATAATATTGCCTGATGAAAAAACTTTTTTTGGTTAAATAACATCGTTAATAAATAAACAATAAAAATAAAGATTAATATTAACTAACATTAATGACTGTGAAACATGTATCTTGCAATTTCTGTGTTATAATAATTAACTTTTCCTCGCTTCACTTATTGGAATAAGATTAAATCTTCTGTCAATCAGTGAAATACGTTTTCGCTGAAGCAGTACAAGTGGGCATCTTGACTACACACGTTTTCAGGTCACCTCATTTACTTCTCTTAAGTCAGTAAATTACTAGGTAGAGCTTCTTACTAAGATGTTTAATTTGATAAATATCGCATATTATATTTTAATTTTAAACTGGTCAGCTAAACTTTTTTGAAGTTTTTCTTAACATTATTACTATTATTGCACCTACTATGACCTAAATGATTACAGGCTACTTTTAGACCTAGTTTATCTACTAAAGTAAACCAGGAAGCTTTTCTAAAGCATAGTTACAAAGTAATCATGTATGAAAATTCGTATAAATTTTGACAAGCTCATTAAATTTTAATGGCAGGACGCGGTTCCTGGCAAGTTACCAACGTCTAAAGCCGCTCTTTACGTTTGCATCAAGATTCATGATAGAGCCGTTTCGTTTCCTACATCAAAGGCTTTACTTTAAAGAAGGAGCGAGCTTACAAGTTATGGTTTTATTGAGTCGGCTTTCAATACATAGGGGCAGTTTTTGTCCTTTTCTTATTATATACATAGTTAAGGGTTCAAAACATATACTTTGTTCAAATAGACTTTTACAAGAAGTTCTGAAGGAATAATGTCTATATTTAGCTAATTATTATATAAACTATAAACCTATGTATTAATACTATGTATACAATATATAAACATGACTTTTTTGATTTTTTTTTATTTATTTATTTATTATTTATTTATGTAGTGTACCTTTTCAAATCTATGAACCAAAATTAGAGTTTAAATAATAAATACCCGAATACTTTCAAACGCAGCTCATGCTCATGTTAATGTTCGATTAAAATACAATTGAACGCCTACAAACAAACGGATTAACCTATTTACCTCGATTCTAAAGCTCAATAGGATTTGACAAACCGTTCTACGAATATAGTCCGTGTTACCTTTTCAGCCGACTTCCGAAAATGGGGAGTTTCTCAATTTGTCTGTAATTTTTTTATTAAAATAGTCATCATTATCGGAGGCCGAAGAGTTTTTAGCATTTTTGTCTTGATAAAAAAATTTGGTTTGATAATTATAATAATGCATGTACATTGTACTACTAAAAATATATAGTTAAAAGTAAAATTTTGATGTAAAGTCATATGTATAATATTATAATTAAAATTGTTTAATTGTTGTTTAGTAATTACTTTCTTTCTTCAAAAATTTACCGCTCGAATTAAATATTTTTTTAATAATCGTCAAATACTAGTAAAGTTATAAGTACTTAAAACTCAAGTTAAAAAATGGGTAGAACTTTATGCCCAGCTTTTAATAATAGATACGAATTTTTCACCCCCTATTGTTATGCAAAATAAGTTCGTTGAAACATTCTCTTTGATATACACATAACATTCATTGGCTCCGTTCCAAGGGAAATAGAATCGACCCTTGTATTGGAAAGACGGGCACTTGTTTATCCTTCAGCCAACTTTGTTTCGGTCACATTTTACTAGGGACAGGCAAAATGTAATCAGGCTTTACCGAAATAAGTTTCTTCAAGATTTTTTTCTAAAAGTACATGTCGATATATTTACACGTACCTACTAGTCATCGCCCTGTGGTTAAAATTCGATCATAATAAATAACTAATTGAATATATATTGTAATAAATGAATTTATTAAGGTTTAGTTTGATATTCAGTGTGTCAAATAGATGGTGTTTTTTATTGATTTAATGTATTTTTATTGTTTATGCATAATTAAACAATATATTAGCATTCTACACTTCTTCTCTATATTTAACGATAAGTGTACGAAATTTCATACTCCGTCCGCGTAATATTTGTAAAAAAGGGTACAAAGTTTGTGCTTCACGTATTAATTAACACGCATGTATGTATGTATAACATCGGCCCTATATATACATGTAACATATATGTATACGTATATAGTAATTTAGACGTTGTAGTGTAGACTTGGCAATTTATGTATTTGGTGGTGGTGAATTTGATTTACTTTACTTGCACTTCATTTGGTGTCTTTGAACCCAGATTTAAAATGTAAATTAAACAATAGTTACCAAAAACGCACAATAGAAGACTCTAAACAATAAATATTATCTTATTTCAAAGCAAATCTTTCTTCAAAAAGTTATATATTTTAAGTATCACGCAATTTATCTTTAAATTTTATTTTATTGTCCAGTAAATGTAATCGTTTCAATAGCAATTTCTCTTGGCTTTTTCTTCATTGAACGATAAAACGCTTTCTATTCGTATTTATAAAAAACGTGAACTATTACTATAAAACCGATTACATACCTTGTTATTAAGCTGCCATATAATTGTTATTTATTGCAATTGCTTGAATTATTAATATCAGAATATTGATAAGAATATTATTTTTAAATAAGAATCAAAACCCCTAGAACTTTAACAACTTAATCTAACTATAAAGTTGTATAATAAATTGTAACATTTTGTAGACAAACGAACATGTGCACAGAACATTTCTTTAAAAAGAAGATGTTTTCGACACTCATATTTAAAGATTTAAGCGCAAAAAAATATATATCTATTAACTACAACTTCCTTATACTATGCTCGTAGTCGTATCTGGAAGTCAAAATAGAAAACATTGAATCTAAATTGATTATTCTTAACAGAACGTACTGCTGCATTAACAAGCTAAATTAAACACGATGTTAGCGCAGGGGAGGTGGTTTAATCTGTCAACCGGCCATATTGTGCTCGTTCCAGAGCCATAATTTAACATTTGAAAAAGGAATATGGTCTAATCGGCGCTTGCGCACCATTCAGTTCCGCGTTCGTCCAGAAATAGTACTGGATCGCTGCATTCCACATTTGTCCGCAACCTGCGTACGTTTCGGCATTTCTCAACAGATACATATATCATAAATATTCTAATGCTTACGCAAAATGGAGCTTCTAATAGCATTTTATATCATTCATTCATTTATCTATGATCAAAAATTTTTAAATTACGATCTATCGTATTTTTTAGTTTTTTTTTAATTGACTCTACATTTCTGATGTAAATTCTAGCTAAGCTTCATTATCAACAATGAGTAGTTTTACACGTCATTTATTTTCACTGGAAAGATTAAAATCAAAGTAACACTTAAAATATCATTAAACTATAATCATCTATAGTAAGTAAATAACGAAATTACGACTATCTGTGTTATAAGCTCTTCATATTGACGTCGTAAGTTCTATTGCCCCATATTATGGTACAACGTTATGTAGGTTGTAAATGAAGTAAGCAAAAATACTTGATCCATTTATTGAAATAGACAAAATATCTATTCTGATGTCATTCTAGACATAAAAATATTACAACTTCCTTCCTTCCATTTATCAAACAACTCCAGAAGCATTATTTACGAGCGATCATTTCACACTTTGTCCATTCAAAAGTTTACTTTTTCAAGTGTTTTATTAATTTTATTATTTGATTTATTTTTATTTGACAAAATGTGCTTTTGGTAACCTGAAAGTAGATTGTGTAGGTATTTTTTTTAATATGTTATTGATGTATTTGTAGTAAACCTTAATTCTTTAAAATGTGCTCTTATCACTCAGCATGATTTTTTTTCCTTGTAAAGATATAAAAGGTTTTATTTAACACATAGGAAGTTGTATTTTTCATTCTGCTACAGTAACCACTCGAACGGACTTCAGAGAGGGTAATTTTATTGTGTGCACATGCGTGAAGCGACCCTCTTTGATGTTGCCCGGAACCATGAGCTTACGGTACTAGATGTGACAAATACCTACTATATTTTTATTGACAACTGCTATCTATCTAATTAAATGTGAATGTAAGTTTGTTTGTTACGCTTTCACGCGAAAACTACTTAACCGATCATCATGAAACTGTGTACACATATTCTTGGGGGTATTAGAATTAACACAACATACATTTTCTTTACTTTTTTCTAGCAGGTTTTAAACAGGCGGGTGAAGCAGTGTGTACTGCTAGTAGTATATACTTATATGAAAAATTATAAGTTTTGGAAAGCTAATATTAAGTATTAAGACTAGCCATAATGAATTGAGCTAGCTTAAGCTGCAGCTAAGGGCTTACTAGAAGAGTTCCAAAATATAATTAAAATATATAAATTATAATAGAGCCGATGAAACAATTTAGCATCATTGATATGATGGTCAACTTAAGTATTTTAATTAGTTATTAGTTGCTTTACTTGTTCAGTTTTATTATGTATGTGTTATAGGCGCCCTTTTATCTTTCTTTAAAAGAGATGAAATTATCTTTATTACACTTTTCTTTATAAACTATGACACATTTTAAGATAGCACGAATCTACATTATGTTTGAAAGTTTTTTTGTTAGAAATACTTCACAATGTCATTTAAAAGTTTTTGCACTATCAGCAACTGTATACTATCGTTAGGACTTTTTGCTTAGTACCTACTTCTCTTTTCCAAAGCTATATGTATAATGCAAATGTAAAAAAAACAATTCTATTGCATGATAATATTATTTTAAGATTAAAACTGTTATTTCCTATATATAAATAATATACGTTAGACTTTAATTTCAAATTATAGTACTATGAAATAGGGCGAATGTTTCACACATCTGTAGGTACTCTTATTAACCACATTCGAATATTTTATGGCCAGTATAAATATTTGCCTCAAGCGAGAATTGACACCGACCAAAGATTTCGAAATATGCAGCATGATACACAATTACACCAATTTGCGTCATCAGAGCGATTGATCGTAAACGGTTTTCCTACACACGGTACAGTCTAAGTGAGTTTATGTACAGTTGTAAATGTACAAGAATGTGGTACGATATTAAGTATATTTGGGTGTGCTTAGAACTATAGTCTTATCAAAAAAAGCTATTTAATAGGTAGTATAGAGTAGTAAGGGTTTAAAGATAATCCTATCATTTTCGTGTATGAAAAAGCTGTGTTACAAACTACTGACTATTAAGCAAGATTTACTACCTATAGAAATTGAAACTTTTTAGTGTATGAGTAACTTTCTAATTAACTGACTTCAAAAAAAGGAGGAGGTTCTCAATTCGTCGGGGACTTTTTTTTTTTTTTTTCTATGTAACATACATTTACCCCGATTACTCGACGATGGCTGGACCGATTTGGAAAATTCTTTTTTTGTTTGAAAGGGTATAGTTTCTAGTTGGTCCCATAGTCACCAAGTCACGATCTGATGATGGGATCCCAGGGAAATCGAAGACAACTCTCAAATTTTATAGGCACTTATTACGTTTTTCATATATTTTCTAAAGCTGTTCAAGTATTTGCGTCTGATAATCATCATCTCCTGTGGTTGAGCTAATGATGGAAGGTACAACTCCTCAACGGTTAGGAGTTAAAAGAAAATTCTTTCAATATTATACGTAATTATAGACCGATAGTTAAATTCTTTCAGGCTCTTATTAACCGACTCTAAAAAAAGGAGGAGGTTCTCAATTCGTTGGGGACTTTTTTTATGTATGTTCCCCATTACTCGAGGATGGCTGAACCGATTTGGAAAATTCTTTTTTGTACATAAACAAAATAAGTATCTACTTTCCGCTAAAAATTTGAAAATAAATTATTTTTAACAAAAAACTAAAACCGACTTCAAAACTAAACAAATCTAAACTAAAAAGTAGAAAATAATACTTTTAAGAACTTCGTTAATTTAGAAGTCGGTGCCAGCCAAAGCAAAATAACCTTAAATAGACACATATTCGATTAATCTATATCTGGGTGATTCTTCAAAATTTGGTTAACTTGGTGTTAGCAGCAATTTTCACATATAAATATCAATTTTATCTAATATTCGCAACTACTAGGCAATATGCTAAGGTTCATGTTATTTGGTCACTCACTTTGATTTATATCACAATATTTTTTAGTTCCGAAAATCGCTTCTTCCTACTC
The DNA here is from genome assembly GCA_951802675.2 of Boloria euphrosyne. NCBI lineage: Eukaryota > Metazoa > Arthropoda > Insecta > Lepidoptera > Nymphalidae > Boloria > Boloria euphrosyne. Next base: position 12,781,406 of record OX637871.1, read on the forward strand.
TAAATATCAGTCCCTAGCCATGTAAGATCTCCCAAATTCAGTAGGCATTTCACTGTTATTTTAATTCTACATAATGCTTTGACTTAACTCGAATTAAACACGTTTACTATTACATTACTAACCTTGTTAATACTATTTAATTTTTAACAACAATACTTTTTTATCACATTAGTTCAAGTCAAAAAGTGTAAGCGTTTAAAAATATCAGGCCCTAGCTGTTTGTGAAATTCAAAAATACGCGACATCTCAACATAAGGCGTTTTTCATAACTAACTTAAGCGAAAGCATCGATGTTGAGTAAGATAAAAACACGACCAATACCGCGTCAGCTATCTTGTTTTTAGTGCGGTCGCCGACTTTGTTGTGGAAATACGTGATGTGCCAGTCAAACTCTCAGGCCCTAGGTAAGTCGTTTTAAAGATAGTTAATTAATAATTGATCTCATTACTTATTGTAAACTTGGGCTTTGTCTGCCTTGTTATTTTTATCGCCTGCTGGTTTTAATGTTTACTTTAAATAATAAGTTACTTTTGATTTCGCTTTGATTCGTCAGTCCCTAGACCGTCAGGCCCTCGTCGTAAGTGTGACTAGGGACTGATGCCCGATCTAGGGACTGATTTTCATACTGTTTGATCGGTGGCTTTAAACGTAAAATCCGTATATTTGTTATAGAATATGGCGCTTAGAAAGAAGACATTACAGTCCAAAGAGGAACTCGCATAAAAATTTGAACAGGCAAAAAAGATATTGGAAAAATAAATAACGAATCCGTTTCACTTTACTTTACGGTACAGTGCATAGAAAAAGAACGACAAACTCTTACGGAAAAAAGATAAAGAAAATGTGTCAAGGACATGACTCCACATGAGCTCAGAAGAGTTGGAAAAAAAATGGATAGCCTACTCATCATGTTATAGAAAAAAATAAAAAAATGTTAGAAGTGCAAACAAAGACCAGATACGCCGCCGTCATCGGACGAGGACAATATTCCTGAGGTTCCTGTTATAAATAATGAATGAAGAGTTAAAGCTAGAAGAAGGAGTATTGATCCACGGAAAATAGGGAAATAGTATAGTAAAATGGAAGGACTTACTCGTTGATAATTTGACGAAAAAGCTTGCAACAAAGAAACAGAAGATTGAAATGTAGTATGATAAAAAACTGAGGGACTATAACGTACCAAAGCGATAAAAACAGGCTTCAAGTGTCAGATATTTTCACGGAATCCGAAGGTGATGTGCCATTACCGAGCATAAGCCAGGATGCGCATTAAAAGTCTAATATGAGCTATGGTACTTAGTGGAGTTTATGTTCTAGCCAAGTTATTACTTTCTTAGGTTTATGCGAATATTTGACATAACAACTGAAACTATCTTTTCGGATTCGCTGTCTCTCCCGTGACCGTGATTGCTGTAAAGCATTCGAAACGTCAGGAACCAAAAATCATCCAAGTTAATTATGAGAAGTAAAGAATATCTATACGCCGAGATTTACGCTAAATATGATGATAAAGATGGAGGTCTAACAATTACATTCCTTAAGGTTTGTAATGGTGATGTTACAGAATTTCAAATAAATGGGAATGATATCGCTGTCGTGCCTTACCAAGATGTTGTAGAAAATCTTCCAATTCCTAACCTAATAGTTTTATATTTACAAAATTCAGAAACCTGTTAACGTTTACAAAAAAGTATAACCAATATAACCAACAGTAATGTGATTGTCTTTGTGATTAATTAGAGAAAACCTGGATATTACGTTCAAATTATAATTTTGTTTGTTACTTACAAAGCTATTTTTAAATATAAGAATTGTGGAAAGACAATACTACTTACCATAAAAAATTACTTATATTTTGACTGTTTGTTACCATAATGAGTAATTATATAACAGTTTTTTGATTTTATTTAAGTTAATTTTGCAATAAAAATGTGATTAAATACCCTAACCGTGTTTAGCGTCAGTCCCTATAACGTCTCGTCAGTCCCTAGAAAGATGATTTCAAAGAAACTTAAATTTTCCTTAAAATAGTTATTAAAGTGACTGGCCCTTTTAGATACAACCAAGTAGATATTATATCCGCAGTATAGAATTAGAACTTTAATGATAACCGTCTAAAAATACCTTTGTCAAAATTAGGACACAAGTTAACCAAATTTTGGAGAACCACCCATCTATATTTGTAAACATAATCAAAATACCGTTCGAAAGTCCATTGCAAAGGCAAGATAAATCTATCCGTCTTGGCTGGCACCGACTTCAAAATTAACGAAGTTCTTAAAAGTATTATTTTCTACTTTTTAGTTTAGATTTGTTTAGTTTTGAAGTCGGTTTTAGTTTTTAAAAAATATTAAGTATTAATGCAATTAAAACAGAATTTTATTATCTAAAAGCTTCCGTTGTCCCATTAAAAGCGTGAGATTTGTTTAAAGAATAATAACTTTAGTTTTATATTTTTAATAATATTTCTACAAAACACAACACTACACTTATGCAACTACGCTCCTATGCGTGTAGGAGATAACCGCAACTTCGTTCGAACGATGCTATTTCTGAACGCATTGAATTACCGAAATGGTTTCGTTTTGATTTCGAAATCGTAAAGTATGTATTTAATTGCTAGATTTAGTGCCTAAATACGATTAATACATTAATCAAACAAAATACGCGTTTGTTAAAGCAATACGTTTACTTTATAGTTTTTAGAGGAATATGAGAGTATAAAATATTTTTAAGTAATATTTGAAAGAGCTTTCATTCAGTTACATAATGTTCATACATGTGTGTTGATGTAACTGTGTCTAAATAGAGGATTCGGCTTCTACTTTAGATTAATATTAAATGGATAAAAATAATGCATTATTTTAATATTGGAACATAATGTGAACAAAAAAAACACTTTTATCCATACTTATCGCTTATATCGCGCGTATCTCAGGAACTACGAATCCAAAATTATTGAAAAATTATTTTTGAATTAGATATCCCGTTTGTCAAGGAACGCTATGGGATATATATATTTGATTCGATAAAAGCTTCTTTATCAAAACATAGCCACCGATTTAGAAACATGCCAAACATTTAAGCTGCTCACCTTGACTGTCGCTCAATAATGTGTAAATAGTCAGTGTTTATTTACTAGATCTCACAGAACTGCGTAACACACATGTGATGCTAATATTAAGTAAGTATATAAATGTATTCAAAATAGTGTAATAAAATTGCAATGGTGCAAAAAAAAACAGTATATTTTAATTAAGTTTTTTTCATTTCATTTCATTTTATATTCCAAATTAATAATAGATAATATTCATACAACGCATTTTCCACTGTAAACTAATATTTGGGAACAAGCCACCGATAGAGCCCCGGCATTGCATATGTAATATGAAATGGTTCTATTAAATATCGATTGTATTGTGAAGGTCAGCAAGCTTTTTAGAAATAACAATGTCTGTAAAGAATAGTGATGTCGTGTGCGATATGAATACTACCGGTAACCTGATATTGTTGTAAATGTACTTTTATTATAGAACTTTTTAATGCATTTTATAAGCTTGTAAAAACTAAACTTCCGCCATAAAGAAAGTGGAATATCAAACAAAAACCACTTATACCAAAGTAGAAAATCGTGCACGATTGTAAAATAAAGAGGATTTGTTTTGATTAATTATAGATCTATTAGTATAAGGTTTAAGTTTGGAGTATAATACGATTCCCATCGGAAGCCGTGTAAAATAATGAAGAATATGTATTTGGTTTTCTATTTTTTCTAATATTGATGAATTTGAACTGGCACATGTTTTCAGACGTAATTTGCCGAATTAAGTTAGGAAAGAGGTGGACTGATTGATGGCTTACATCGGCCATTATTTCACTGTTCGGAAATCCTATTAATGTACTTAACAAAACTAAATGACTTAAATAGTCATGTATTGTATTTGGTCCTACATTTTCGTCACTAATATACTGATAATTTAAAGATATGAATGCACGTGCTTATAATATTTTCGACCTTTTTACTGTTAAAATAGCCGATTCTTTGCCAGGCCTCATTGAGTTTTTAAGTAAATAATGGTACTAATAGATGCTAACTGTGTGTTCCGCACCACTATAACAGATATTTAATCTGTCTTGCAAACATCTTTCAAAACGTCCTAAATACGCTCATGGTACTTCCTATACACGAATAACATACAACAAAATTATAACATAAAACAAAAACTGACAATATTTGTAAAGTATTCCACTAATTACAATTCAACATCGCTATCAAATATTTTATTTTTCTCATGAAATATATGATCAAATTTCCACTGGCTTTAGCTAATCTTTTTTCTGTTAATTCATGTAAAAAATGTAATATCTATGTATCATTAATAAAGACGTACAAAAAATTGAGTTTTACATATTAACTACAAGGAAAATGCTAGCGCGTGTACATAATATGAACATCTTATGTAGAAAAACAATAGGTACAAGGTAGCAAGGACAATTCACAAACACGTGTAATACGTCAGTGATGCAACGCATTGCTCATTAGAGTTCAGAATCATTTATTAAAAATTAACACGAGAGAGGCAGTGGTAGACCAGCTGTGGTAACGCGCTCACTTGAATAATCGAGTAATGCTGGTTCAAATCTGGGTCTCGCATCTCTGATATTTTCATGTGTGAATCATTTCTAACATAACTATTTGTCTTACGTCGGTCTTGAGGAAACCTGCATCTCTGAGAGAACCTAGTTTTCGAAAGACGTGTGAAGTACGCCACCTATCAAAAATTTCATCTTAAGTTTGAAATTGATGTAAAACTACAAAAGTACCCAATTATTAAATTTAATATGGATTTTCCATGATATTGTTTTATAAATTATAGATATGTCAGTGTCATTATAATTCTATTGATAATAACATAATTTATAGTGTAATTTTCCTCTCGAAAATATGTTTGAATTGCGGTCACAGATTAGCCTATTATATTCGAATAAAATCAATTTAACAGACGTTGACGCAATTTACCAATTTAAGATTGATATTTACAACTGGTGTTATTTACAATCTATTTAGTCAGTAACCTATGCCTGTATAAGTATAGAGTATAGGTACTTGAAAATAATTGATTGAAAGCTCTTTTGTATTTCACTTTTCTTTTCTTTTTAACGAAACACGCGTTAAGATAACTTCGACAAAAATTCGAATGTAGACCGTACATTGTACTAAAGATCAAAAATTAAAAAATTTATCAATTCCTTATACGTAAACGTAGGTAACATATTAATTTCCTTATACAAGACTTCTACCTTTTAAATGATATTTGTAAACAATTACTTACATCTTACAACACTACACAGTATAGAATATAGATCATAAATAAGTACTATATACAATGTACGTAGATTTTGTCTTACAATAACATGTCGTGCATCTTTAAATACGGCGGGATTATTATGTTGCACTAAACTGCACGTACTTAATAAGAAAATATTTAGTTTGCATGATAATTTAATCGTGTTAAGTAAAACATTGACTGTGCAGTCCTTAACCAATAATAGCGGAAGGCCAGCAAAGGAAACTTCCTTCTCAATTGTTATTCCGTAAACGACGTGACAATCAAAACCGTTGGATCATTATATAACTGTCGTAGTGAATGAATCAAGGTGATAGAGCTATAAATATTGTTGAATTTACACTAACGGTTAGGAACCGCAATAATAAAGTTAAAAAGAGAAGATTTTTTTAATTGGTTAATTGGACGGATACTAAACTATAATAGGTACTAAACTACATGCTATTATTATAATTGTAATGGTATCTTATTTACAGGTCATCTTTTTGGCGTATTATGTTAACCATAGATGATTTATTTCGAAAATAATTGATTATCTTAATTAATAAGCTAACAATAACACATAAATGTTGTAGACAAAATCTTGTATTTCAAGTATTCGTAAGTACTTCAAAGGTCCTAATCGGATCGAAAGTTTTTGTAAGTGTCTCTAAAGTTTTATTATGTTATTAGCTAAGAATGAAAACGGAACCAATGTTGATTGAAACCAATAGTGTTTTTCATTGTTTAGATTCTATAAAATAATTATGCCGCATCCTTAGCATATCAGAAAATATTGATGATGATGATAAAAGTTTGTGAGCGAATTGATGGTGTTTATTAATATTAACTATCTGCAATCTGCATTATACCAGCTCTACCATTCACACACAACACGCTTAATAGAATTCGTAATGTATAAAATGTATTTTTTTTGTATTACCATATGGGGCCTATTTATTCGGCCTTTTTAACATTATAATAGTCTGTAATTTATATTATAATTGTTTAATATTACTATTAGTAATTTTAAAAAATTATAATAAGAATTTCGAATAAAATTTTCCTAAATCTTGATTTGATGCAAAAGGTTCATCTTTTGTTGTAGACCTTCCTTCTGTTTGTTCACCAAAACCTAGTCAGGCACCAGAGGAAAGCGACTATACGTAACTCTAAATTATATAATTTCTGGCAACTAGTAAAAATGAGCGATAATTTTATTAAAAAATATCAATCAAAATCAATACATTTTGAATTTGAAATTGTTCTTTTTAAATACTCAAATATAAGTGAATTTTGTAAAATTAATAGAATATCTTCTGTAAGTGATGTAAGCGGTAAGTTTGGACCACACGTGTGGTTGCGACTTACTATTTATAGGTGCGTTGATACGCTGTTTCCGCTACTCTTACCGACAAACGGTTCATAGTTCATTTAAAATCATAATATAGTGTGGACGGGTTAAATAAAATGTCTATAATATGCACCTAAGTAATAACAATATGTATTGGTAATTTTGCTAAGGTTTATAGTAGCCTAGAGATAACGCGCTCGTTTGGAAAACCGAGTGAAACGAGTTCAAATTCGGGGTCTCGCAAATCGGATATTGTTATGTATTTTCCAACATAATTACCGCTTATTTTACGGTGAAGGAAATCATCGTGAAGAAACTTGCATATCTGAGATAACGTAGATTTCAATAGAAATGAGTGCTGTCCCGTGATCTGCATTTGGCCATGCCCAGCAGTGAGAACATAAAAAGGGCTAAATATGCGAGTATATATAGTTAATATAACATGTAAAAACAAGTATAAGAAAAGTTGATTATCTGCACTTATTACTGTACTGTCAAAGAATTAGTGTCACGATATGCCATTGTTCTATGGAAATCTACACGAGATTGTGGTTTTTATTGATGGAATGACATAAGCTTCCTTTTATCCGCTATATGGATATGAGGGAAGTAATCGATTTAATGTTTAGTTTCAACTTTCAACAGTGTTTTCTAATGTCTACATTAATATTAACTAATGGAAATTCTTGCACAAAATTTAATTTTTATTCTGAAATATTTACGATAAAATATAATATAGATGGAAAAACACTGTCCGTAGAGTAGCTTTACCGGCGCGTACGCAAAACGTTAAAAATATAGCAATATAGGTAAGTATTAACCTTGATAACGGTTCAAAATAACGTAATAATTCAAAACGTCAACTTTCGTCAGCAAAATATTAAATAATATAACAATTATGAGTGAAACTCGTAATTCAAAATGAAAACACGTACAAAGTAACAGGCTACACGTAGTACATTCCTTTAACAGTAACGCAGTCATCCAATTGCAGTTAATCCTCTGGAATGCGTTGATAACGTCGTGGGTGGGAGGCTGATGGCCTATGATGCGATTACCGGGACTGCTTCGTAGTAGTCTGCATCGTGCTTTATAGCCATTATTAGTGCATGGATAGAGTTCCTGTTACACTTAGCGCTTATAAATTAGCTTTTGCATACAAATAATAGATTAGTTGAATGCCTGTAATATACCTAGTTAGTAGTTACCTACAATTTTTTTGTATAAATTGTAGGTGCATATTATATCTTAATACATATGCATACATATTATTGTGACTTGCTTAATATTAATAACATAGATACTATGATAGTTTTAAGTAGCCTATGTTGTACTCCAGGTCATCATAGGTATTAGGTAGGTACTACTAGAGTCTATCTAGTTAACCAAACTTCACTCAAATCCCTTAAATCCATCCAGGGGTTTCAATGTCAGGGTGTTTCATATACAAGCATACGTACAAACTATCATTTTTTATAGTAGTTCGTTAACGAAAGATAAATTATGAAATTTAAAATAATAGTTTGTTCTGGCTTAAAAATATAGTTTTAAAAATATTTATCTCTCTTTTCACATAATAAGAAAGCTTTATATTATCAACATCAAATTGCAAGCCTATAAACTACGTTCAAAACAATAAATCTGTCCAAAGGACTGTAGGTGGCTTGCACATTGTATTCGTAAATGTTTATGAATTGTATAAATAGTAAACATTTGAATGTAAGTATATATACTATTTACCTTACTTCGTCTGCATGGTATTAACTGCATATCTTAATACATATATAAAAGCGAAAGGTCCACTCACTCATTATGAAATATCATAAATAGCTTGACGTATAAAGATGAAATTTGACAGGGTGGTATCTAGTTACTAGACATCCGCTATGAACGGATTTTGTGACAGGGCCGAATTAAGGAGGTCTTAGAGCTCAAGTTTGTATGAAAGGGAAAAACCCAAGCGAAGCGAGGGTAATTCGCTAGTATGAATATAATTCCGTTATTATAAGCGAATAATAAAAAACAATTTAATACAGAATATAGCGTATCCATTAAAATTTATTATTACATTCTCTAATAAATTAGATAAAGTTACGTATACGACGAAATATCATTGGTTATAAAGGCCACGGAATACCTGATATACTGATATAGGCCCTTTATTGAATCAGGCGCGATAAATTTGATTTTCCCGCACATCAAATGGCTCTGATATATAGACCTGTGTGCTTACTCTTCAAACTAATTTGAATTCTAATCTAATGCCAATACGATTCCAATGTCAATTTTGAAGTCACGTGATTCGGTACTCTTGAAAACAATATTGTCAACATTGGATTGAAATTGGGATTGCCCCGCGATTATTTTGTTAAGAGTGAAGTTAGCTATGTAACGGGCCGCAATAGTGTCCTGTGTCGTTCTTCTTATTACGATAAACAGTAATATGGCTATAAAATGCTTTATCCTTTCAAAAAAAGTACTCTCACTCAAGAGTAGCGTTTACGGTGCGCCAAGCCCGATCCCGATTTCACTTAGTTCCCCAAAATGGACACGCAATTTAAAAACAATGTGGCGCTAGCGTCCAACTCAAGAGTACGAAACGTCACAATTCCAATGTCGATCGATCGGAATTAAATTCAAGAGTAAGCCCCCTGCTCTCTGTTTAACATCCTTAAAATATTTTTAGACTTCAATATCGCGCAATAAATATTTTTTCCCAATACAAAATTAATGAATAAAATTAATGCATGAATATAATAAGTGACATCAAAACAATATATTGAGCTTAAAGCATATAGGATTGTAATAAAAAATCATGGGTTATTATTATTCCATATCCGCTACATAAATATATGTAAAAAGAAACATGTATTTTACAGATATTTATTTTTGGTACACCGTTATTTTCGACTTAAACATACTGAAATTAATTTTGTAAGCTATACCTGAAGTTTCGGTTGCGAGATCTAACGGAATTTCGCAATTTGACAGTCATATGCCGTAGGCGAATGTATTTGGGTTTCTGGGAATACATTCTACTTTTGTTGATGGATGTTTAAGTAAACGTGACAGGTATTATTAAATTTATAAGTAATAGATAAAGTTTTATGTGAGTATATGTTTTCGTGATTTTAAAAATATTCTTATACGTACTGTATATTATGAACTTATAGTACTAATAAAACACAGAAATAATGAAAGGAATACAATATAATATCTATAATTCTATCTATTCTATAATCTATACATACTTTTATGGTCAAACAAAGTCCGTATATAATTAATATTTATAAATAATATATCAATAAAGAAAATAAGACAGTTAAAATATTTAAATTTAAATAGTTTCATTACTTATTAAAATATTGTATGTTTCTTTATTAAATATTAACAATATCTAAAGTTGGTAACACTTTACATTTATAAATTTCATTACATCAATGTGTCTTAATTAGCCAGAACGAACAGATGGAGTCCATAACACAAAATCTTACAAATACATATACCTACGCGAGTTAAGTAGAAATTTAAAAATAAAACTCATAACTTCACATCACTCGATAAACTAAGTATAATAGCGTAGAGTATGTTATGTATTTATTAATTTATTTTTGACACTATCCCACAATCTGAGCATTTTGTGGTACACTTTACTGAAAAAGTATTACAAAAAAAAATATAATTGTATAACCATTAATAAATTAGAACTGTGTTCATTTTATTGTACTACTAACGCCATCTGTTAGAAAACCAAAGAGTTAACATCGCGTAACATGAATCTCCTTTTGAGAAACTACGCGAGCCCTCACAAAACTTAGCTTTTTGCTAGTTAATTAGCAAATAGTATTGGCTAGATCTAGAAATTTTGTTTTAAAAGAAAGGATTTTTGATAACAGAGATGCATCCTTAATTATATTTTTTACTCAACATTAAAATGTTGAGTTCCACAATAACAAGCTTGTTCGGATATGTAAAAGCTGTGTGACAGTTTGTGGAAATCAGTAGGTACTCAGTAACATATAAATTAAAATTGATGTGTCTGTTTTTAATTTCAAATGAACAGCTTTTCACTAAATGCATATTATGAAAGTATATACGGTACTTACATTAAAAAAAAACAATTTTCAAAATGTTTGTCTGTCTATTTGTTCCGGCTAATATCTGAAACGGCTGCACCGATTTTGACGGGACTTTATATACTAGATAGGTACTTATATCTGCGAAAATATATTTTAAAAAACATTGTTTTTTGTTTCAGGTAAATTACATCAAGTTCAATCATAGCGTAAGTTTTTGTCAACCAAAGAAATTCAACTATTGCAATTTAAAAATGGATATTTTAAATAGATGCTTAACAACGATCTTCTTTTTAGATCATTATAAGCTAAGGCTAGAAATCCTGATATCATATAATCAACACATGATTGTCTAAGAACAATATAGGTTAAGATTTAATAATTATAAAATTACCTTTTTATTAATAATCCCCAGAATAACAACTTCTTTCATTTTTATACAATTGAACAATAAAATAACTTCAATAGGATAAGCTTCACTGTGATTTATAGCAGAAAAAAATAACCAATATTCGTGAAGAGTACTTACATCAGAAGCAGTACCTGAAATAGGTACATGAATATATAAATTTTTAAAGCTTTCTTGAAGCATGATATCGAACTTAGGTATAATATTTTTAGTAGCACATAAATTAATTATTATTAAAATTAGCTACTTAGTCTCTAGGTACGTTGTAAGTTTTTTGACGTGACAACGTCTTAAATTAGGTTGCGGCTGGGAGTCACTTATGAAAAAGTGTAACGCTCGGTAACGTTACGATGAGTCACCGAACGAGAGAGAGGCCCGCCGAATGCCTTGCGTCTCTCTCCCACTCAACTATTAAAATATATTTCTATAGTTAAAATTTGTGCAATTCTTATTTTCATTCAATTCCTTGTTCCTATTGTGCAATTTAATTATATTCATATCAATAAATATTCTACCGAGAAAAAGACGTTGTCACGTAAAATCTTCGCCCGTAAAACCGACTTTACAGGCAACCATTTTTTTTTGTTATAAGTTACTCCTTATAACATCAGCTATCTGCTAGCGAAAGTCCCGTCAAAATCGGTCCGGCCGTTTATGAAATTAGCCGGAACAGACAAATAGACAAACGAACAGACAAACTGTGTTTTTCTTAGTATATAATTCCATATATATTTAGTAAACAGCTTTTACAAACAAACACTTCAAATTTATTTATATGGACAGATGAATCGAGGGCAGATAAATTGTTTACAAAATGAGTCTGTAAACCACAAATCTGATTCAATCTAACATTAAATTGGATAGAAAATAACAGAAACTCAGGCCAAGCGATGACTACAGACTGAAAAGGGGTCACTATCTCAGTAGCAGATAATCCTTGCGTCCGTCGCTCCATTCACTGCAACATTAGCTATGCAGACGCGTCTCATTACACGGTGCTTTCAGTATCCGTTACAGCCAAAGGAAAACCTGAAAGGATACTTTATTCTACCGCTTTGCTTTACCGAGAACCCGCAAAGGGTAAAGCACTTAGGTATATATAACTATATACTACGAGTATATACCGACTGCGTTGGATTTCGTAGCTCGGTCTAATTGGAAGCGAAATGTTTCGACGTACTTTTTACAACTTCAAAAGAGTTCATTAATACATATCAAGTATGTCGGTTTGTAAATTAATAACGTGATCCACTTTTTAAACTGTGGAATTTATAATTAAAGTTACATGTTCGGAAGTTTAGTATAAATGCTAACGCAAATATTATCTGAAATATGTGTTTTAATACATCAGTTTCTATTTATCTCTTTTAATATAATCTTTTTAAGTTTATCGTAAAGTAGAGACATACTCTCCCTCTGCTCGGGATCATCTTTAATGGAATGAGATCAAAGATCAAACTTTTTACAATCAGTCCAGTGATTTTTTCGTTAGTTTTTTCTTTCAGACAAACTAAAAAACAAGATACTTAGACAAACAACCAAAAATTCTAAACACTATTAATTCGGCCCTCGTGTCGATAATAATGACAATTTCAATAAGATTTGCAAAAAAAATAATTATGTAAAAATTGATTCAGTTAGCATTTTATTATGTGCCGATTTCATAATTTTAAGTTTGGTGGATGTCATATTTTAACTGATGCTTTGAAGTTAGTTATGCAATAAAGACAGTGCCAATACACATTTACATCGAAACTCACGTCCTATTTTTAATTCCATCACCCAAATAATAATGGGATGCAAGAATAGTCGCTTTATTTATTTAGTTTCCCTCTCAAATGTTCTTCCTTATATCATAAATCAGGAAGAGCACAAGCTATTCAAATATCAACTAGAGTCGTAAAATTTAGCGCAAACACATTTCGTGCATTCGAATGTAGTGTACGCTGGATTTATGGTAGAGATTGTTATACCGTTGGTGTTCCACTGTAATTCTAAATACAGTACTACTTACTTTGGTATTATCTTTACTAAACATATAATACTAGCAATTACCGCGGCTCCGCCCGCGCCCGTGTGATGAAATTTAAAGTGAAAAATAACAATTTGGTCTAAAAATAAAAAATAAAATATCTGTAGAGGGCCACCCGTATCACCTAGGGGAATAAAAAATAGCCTATGACCTATTCTCAGACCTACTAAATATACACAAAAAACTTCATAAAAAATTCATAAAAGTTTCGGAGGAGTTCGATAACAAACACTGTGACACGAGATTTTTATGTATTAGATAATGTAAACTTACATAATCTACTTTATCTATGTACTACATAAATAGTAATCTTTATCTATGTTTATATTTAATTTGCAATTAGTATATTTTGTAAACATACTTTTAGATTAAAAATTTGTTTTTCGAAATTATGAAAAATAACTATATGACGACTCGTGGCTCAGTTGGTAGTGACCCTACTCTCTGCGCCACCGGTCGCGGGTTCGAGTCCCGCTGGGGACATTCATTTGCTAATCACGAATGTTTGTACTCCAGTCATGGGTGTTTATATTTATAATATGTATGTATTTAAAATTTATATGTGTAGTATATCAACTATCTGGTATCCGTAACACAAGCTTTGCTTACCACGGAACTAGATGGCGCTGTGTGTAATAATGTCCCAACATATTTATTATTATTATTTTAACTAAGTATTTATCAAAACATTGAATTACTCTGTATATATAACATTAATTATTACACTTATAAACTATATAAGTTTATTGATCGGCATCTTCATAACCTATAAACTAAAATACAAATGACCAACTAAACGACTCTACAACCGCGTAAACCTAGTTCCAAGCCATCAATTTCCTGCACTCGCCGTCATATCCGCAAGCATTTCTTATTTCCGTTCGATTAGGGGCAGTAATCTTTCGTCGTTTAACGCTGCTGTGGTAAAGCATTTGTAATTTTAAAATAGTCCACTTATTCTGTGCAAGTACTCGTACAATCATTTTCTTATCTTACTTGAACTAATAAAGTTATTACAATATGTGTGAAAAATATGTTTTTATTTATTTTAAAGATGAGGAGGAGTACTGACTACGGTCGGTCATACTAGAGGAATATAAAATTCACGAAATGTCTTCATACTTAGTAGTATGAAATCATTCAAAAATGTTTTGTGCGTGGTTCTGACGTACTATTTGGCTCTAAATTTATAACTAACTTACCCTTGCTTCCCTCGGGTGCGTTCCTAAGCTAGAATGGTTCTTGTACAGGCAAACAACGATAAAATCATTTTTTTTATTATAACAAAATATTTTCCTGCATTAAAGGGTATCGTAAATATTGACCTGAGTAATAAGTTATCTCAACACAAAATTTGGACCAAATCTGTTCAGTACTTTTTGTGTTAAACAGTAACACACAAACAGACAAAAAAATTTATAACTATTGTTTAGGAGGAGTCTACGTTTCAGTCATTGTGTTTAAGAAATACATATTTAATTTACAGAATTCCCAAACTTACTGATTTATTATATGTATAGATTTCGTAACATGTATCAAAATCTCAATTCTAATCCAATAGGCATCAGTCATCGTTACGAGGGTTATTTAACAGATGGCTCTAATCGTAAACGGTCAATTTGATTCAATTTAGCACCGCGGTCCCCACTTTAGCTAGATTGACTCGGACGGCAGGATATGGGCTAGGTGTTGATTCGCTTTGTTATAAATACGATAACAAGTAGATTTAAAAAATATATTAAAATTTAACTAAGTTATTATCATAATTTATATGATTTATTTATAAAAAAATACATCTTTCAATTATTTTTCTAGTGCATACTACATATAATACTGGTTTTGCTCACTACTTCACTAGCGCTAGGCTGGGATCCACCTAAGATGCAACCTACGATTATGTTCATGTTAATAGATTTATTCAACGGAAAGATAACGAACAGACAGATAGAGCTACTTTTTATAATAAATAATTTTTTTTAATATTTCATTGTAGAAAAATCAATAGGTTTGTTCATATTTAAATGGACAATAGATGCTTATATCGATCTATTTATAAGAAATACAATAAAAAACAATAGGATTTTTAATGAAATAATAAATTTAAAGCAGTTTCGTGCCTACAACCTACATATTATGTATTGGAATGGAATATCAACACATTTCTCATTCAAACAATTAGATCAATTTGTCTCAATAACCCAAGTGCAAGCAATAAACGTCAAAAAGGGCATACACAAGTGGTCACATAGCGAGGGGGCTTGTACACTCTATTGTATGGCTCTTCACCATAATGAATTCCATAGCGACCTTCCGTTGCATCGCGTGCGATAAGGGTTAAAGCACGGTTATGTTTGCGCTTATTTATAGTTACGTAAGATTTATCCTTAAAATGTGGGAAAATACTTACATAATGTTGCTATTAATGAATAAATTACTGTGCATTTATATTACATTCATAGTATTAGTATGATAATTAATAACACAAAAAATAAGGTGTAGGCATGTGAATATCCAGATTGTTGCGTTTTGACGAAAACATCATAAAACCATGATTTTGCAAGAATATTTCAGATAATTTTTATTCTTAGTATACCTACTAAGTAATTAATTTTAATTTAATGAACGGATACAATATTATTTGTAGGTATATCAAATCAATTCTACCTACTTTATTTTTCTAAGCCTCATTTTTTCAACCTTTTCAGATATTAAAATAATATTTACATAAATACATATTCACAAACATTATTAAAATTCATCGGAAATAGGTGAAATTTGTTGTATTTTAGGTTAAACATATTATAAAATGTAGGCAGCCCCAGCAAGTGGCCCGTTGCATTGCAAGAGTTGGAGCAATGCCAATATTTCTTGTCAAAATGTTTACAGTTAAGAAGATTTGAATGTAGAAAAATAAATATGCAATGGAAATTTGTAGGAGCTGGCTTATCCAAATGAAATTATTCTTAGACAGAGAAAAGATATCCGAAATCTTTCTTCATTAGGTTTTATGAAACCTTAGCAACACTGCGATCTTGAATCTAATGAAAAAAGGTATAATTACTTAGCTTTCAAATTAAGATGTGAGTGACGACAGTGGAAACATTTTAAGAATAATTAATGAGTAATAAGACTTTTTTGTCTACATTTTGCTCTAAAAATAAATTCCTTGTAGCTATATACTTACAATATATAATATGTAATTGCTATCTACGCAGAGGTATTAAATTCTAGCGACACGCCCTTGCTTCACCCTACACATGTTTTAATATTTTTTAAGCGTCTATAATTTAAAACAGACAATTCAGTTTTATTTATCCCGTAATCAATCTCTCCCAGTTAACTCTCTGGTATAAGGTCATTTTATGTTATAATAAGACCAAACCAAATTTAACTTAATTTAACAAAAAAATATCTTAGCAAAAAAACCTTCTGGTACTTATAATTTCGTAGTTCATTTCGACAACTGTATCAAAATACGCATCTTATTTAATGAAGCATCTGAATTACAGGGTATACTATGAGTGTATAGTAAGGATGTTATCTTAGAACTAATTAAAACAGTTTGCATCACTATACCTCTAACCTCGTGTGTAGTTTATAAAATTTTCTTTATCAACTCCGTGTAGATTTATCGATGCAGTGTTATCGACGCGTTAATAACATTTTGCTTGGTGCCTCTAACAGGCGCTGCTAAATATAATTAGCAGGAACACTTCGCGAGAGAAGTGTAATTAGGTCTGGTGCAATCGCGTGCTACATTCGTATTTCAAATCAACTTGTCTTGCCGACTTTGATTTCAAAAATCGCATTCTGTCTGCTTTTTAAAAGTGTTTTATATTTCTTGTTTGAAAATGTTTTTAAGAGCTTTTGAAAAGTTATTAAAAGTTCAACTATATTTGTATGCCGTTTAAGTGAAATTGTGTACTTTAAACATACACTAAAGTGATGTATAGATGTTCTGTGTAGATAAAACCAATATTAGACAAATTACCTTGTTTATCACATTGTTTTTTTAATAGTGAGTGTGAAGTTAAGGTCATTTTGCATTAATGCCCCTACTTATATTTCAATTCATATTTTGCATACTAAGCAATTTATTTTAGAAAGGACTTATATTGATATAATATTTACTTCTTCAAATTTTCGCAAATTTTACAATTTAAGTAAGGTGAATTAAGAATAACGAATATTATGATAAAACATTTATGAAACTTATGTGATTAAAGAAAACAACTTCAATTGTCATTGACATCTTATTTCATGAATTTAAGGATATTCGAGGCCGAGCACGTCATGCGATGCCACGCCCTCAAACTCAATAAAGGCTCGCCTGAACTACTTTTGAAATGTCAACTTCCATAACTTTACCTTCAGTCATCTCCTTTGAGGATTATAAGTCGTTAGGTAACTATAAAGCGATATCAAAGTCCCCCGGGAATGC
This sequence comes from Boloria euphrosyne, assembly GCA_951802675.2. Classification (NCBI taxonomy): domain Eukaryota; kingdom Metazoa; phylum Arthropoda; class Insecta; order Lepidoptera; family Nymphalidae; genus Boloria; species Boloria euphrosyne. Next base: position 12,799,045 of record OX637871.1, read on the forward strand.
CATTGTTAGTGCCTCCGAGGAAAAACAGCAACCGCAAATGAAAAAAGACAATGCATAAAGGAGCAATCCTCGTTAGTATTTTCAACTGAAAAGCTCAACAGAAAGGACATATCCATCATTGCAATGAGACGTTTCTACGTGAAGACACTAGAAATTGGTAGTACGGGATTATGAACGCATGCGCGAAGCCCAAGGACACACGTCGTGGCTCAGTCTGGCGGGAGGCATCGCCGCGGCCACCTGCCCCTCACCCTGCAACATGAAGAGCTCCGTATAGCTCTCGACAGCGACCGAGCCCCGCATGCCCCAGCCACGAGTTCCAGCCGCCGGCCGCAGAGCGACCATTAGCAGTGAAGCCCCAAGGGCGCTCCGATTCAGTCTCGTAATTGGATTTTGACGTTCAATAAGCAACGTTATGCTGATTTGATTGGAAAGCGCTTTCCGCTTCGATATTGCAGCTTGCTTTACTTCCTCTCCGCGACTTCGCTTTGTGTAGATGCTTTATTTGTTTCTCAAAATTAATGAGGTATTGGATCTATGACACTTGTACTTACGTAATCTATTACGAGGTTACTTGTGCATCAAAATGTGATTGTACTAGTATGCGAGTATAACTTGTAACAGACAGGAGTGCGAAAAGTTTTTAGTGAACATGACTTGCTGGGAAAGTGTAGGATTACTCGGACCCTGTGCGCTTCTTGCCTCATCTGAAGTCAGGGTGAGTTCAAATCCCAATAACACAAGCTCTCCCTCTCCCTATTAAAAATATAAGTTTCAATTATTATTAACTAAATACAAAAATTACACAGCTGGTCCGGTACCAACGTTAATTTTTCGAATCAATGATCTGTTAAATTGCGTTATTTTTTTCTAGTGAATGAATAAGTGCTACACTCGTATATTAAATGAATTCTATTAGAATTACTCATTAAGCTTGACTAAGCGCCATATTTATTTATCGGAAGTATTACTTATACTAATAAAGATAAAGATCACATCATAAACAAGTCAATTAGATAGGCACGTATTCACATTTGGGAAACTTTTATTGTAGTCAAATATTTGCGTTCTTAATGATTTTTCAAACTAATACTATAGATGATGATGAGTCGAGTCGTACAGTTAATAGTAAATTAACCGTAATCCCATAATGGTGTCAATTGTGTTATTAACTACAGAAGAGATCCTTCAAAGAAATGGATTCTGGTATTGTTTGGACGCTGTTTGGATTACGCAAGAGATGGAACCGTTTGAAGAAATAAAACCCGAGCACCTTTTTTCGAAACCAATTTCAAGGGACGTTTATTATGCAAAGTACCCGGATATCCCAAGAAGCGAGTCCGAAGACGAAATTTCTTTAACGGTACAGGGTTTTAAGAATAAACACCGAGAATGGAAATCTAGGATAAATTTAAGAAATTTTGAATATTCTCAAATTAAAAAAAGGAACTCTTCTCAATCAAGTAACAAAGCAGACTATAATAAAAGAAGTTTATCTCTTAACGACGAAACTAAAAGAGTTACATCACTATTGCAAAACGTAGAAAAGGATAATGTTTCACAAAACAACATTAATAATCAAAAGCGCCTTGATGATTTTTTTACAAAGTTATATGCCAGCATTCCACCCCCACCATTAGAGGACCTAGCAGAAAACATTTCAATTATTCAACCACAATTACATTTCGAGGATGTCAACGACTTCGATCTTCCAAATTATAGCGATTTCGAAAACAATCGAATAAATCTCATGAATGACAAACAAATTGGCCCGCTGACGTCTACTTTAAAAAGAAAGCCAGATTTACCCAATTCAACAATGAAGTCCTTCAAATCGGTCTCATTTTCAGATGAATTTGAATCCTGGTATGAAACTATATATGGAGTATCGGATTTCATAGAGTCGGATGAAAACAAAAATTCAAGCGATAGTGATAACTTATCAGTCGAATCCGAAAACCTTATATCGTGGACCGAGATTATTGAAATATGTGGATTTAGTGAAAGTATCTTTAAGAGTAATGAGTTATCAGAAACCGAAATTTTAATAAGCCAATCGCATAATTTTAATCATATATCGGATATATCAGACGTCGATGATGACATAGCCTATGCAAAGTTCGCCGTGAATAAGTTACAGCAATCACTCAAAATTAAAGGAGCATTACGAGACTCTTCTTCTGTAGAAAATTTAAATTATGAAAGTGAAGTACTGAAACCTATTGTGCATATCAATGCTTCCGTATATAAAACGTTCTATCGCTTAGCGCCTGGCGACGAAGATGTGGTAAATTTTTGAATATAGTAAATGTGAACTATTAACACCTACACAAAAGCAAGTATTTGTACAAAATATTTATTGAAATAAACTCTAAACAAATTTATATGTTTTATTTATCTGTCATCTCAATCCCATTCTTTAATAATGTAAGTAGTTTTTGCTTTTACTTTAAGAATATTCTAGTATTATTTAGAGCTTATAGTAAAAATATTTGTTTCAGCCTCCAGAAAACGAGTTGCAGAAGAATTCCGACCGCGTGCTCTCTGAGCACGAATTGCGGGTTCAGAGGTCACTGCAAAAACTCAATGTACCGGAATGGTATGTACCTAAGAACATTTTATTAAAACATCAACATTATACACGTACACTTTACCCTACATTTTAGGTTGATAGGTTACACAAAGTTATTATAAAAAATAAGCAGGTTTACGACAAAAATGGTAATCCAGTCACGTAAACATGTAAAAAATACGACCTTACTTTCCTTTTCACCTCAAATTTCCAGTGGCGTAATATTATACAGCGGCTAGATCGAGATATGAATAATTATTTCTATTCAGCAAATAAGTTCTCACGCTTATGACTAAACTAGTGTTGTTTATTAAAATTAATGAAGTCCTAATTATATCTCATGCGGACATGACTTAATGAACTTCGGTGCTAATGTTAATTGGTTGCTAGACGGTACTAGTAGCATCTTATGCTACGCTTAGCAATTCCCGCGGGGTTGCCTATGTATTTTATTTTACTCGTAGCTCGAAGCACTTGAGAAATAAATAATTAATATAATACAACCTCTTCTGTTAAATATTAAATTATCAATAAAAGGAGCTTTTTAAAAAGCTTTTCGTGCATTTACTATTCTTTCGGCCGAATGTTAAGCAACATCTATGGAAATATAGTCAATTTTTGTTTTCACATATCAAGTAAATATTTACGCTTTTATTCAGTTTTCGACAAAATTTTAATATCGTTAGAAAAAAATGTAAACTTTTCATTTTCATTAAAATGCCAACCTAACATTTTACTCAGCTGTTCTTTAATAACGGTTTATCGATGTTCGATGATACATAGTTCCATAGAATCATATCAAGATAACTCGCACTCCAGTTCCCTATTGTGTGACCTGCGCTTCGCAATACATAATACGTAACAAAACCGGTGGGAAAAATTTCAGCAAAATTCGAAATTAATATAGACAGGCAAAAAGTTGCAGATTTTTAGTGTTATAGGTAGATTCATATTATATAAGTGACTCTTGCTTATAAAGTAGGTACTCGACTGTTCGATCTTTACGCAGGTTTCATTATATATGTATTTAATTTATATAATATTTTCCTCCGAAAGTAAAAACTTTATTTATGCAATTAAAATTTTCCGTGCTTGTTCTCATTGCTTAATCCTTGTTATTCCGTTCATTTAACGAAATATAGGTAACTGTGTTGTAAATTCCAGGTACAAAAATGCGCCTGCTCCTCGAGAGGGTTTTCTACTTCGCAAGCGACTATCTGACGCATCAGCGTCTGCGGCACGCTGGGGCGGCCTCAATTCTAAGACCACTTCGCTTGGGAGCCTCGGCGCAAATGCGCAGCCACCCCCGCCTCAACTGTCCCCACACACTACTAGCTTTGGTAGATGGTCCACTAGCCGCCTCAACTCGAACCAGGTTGGTGCATCTTTTCTAATTTTTTGACATAATTTTTTTTTTTTGTTTTGGTTTTTGTATGATATTAATTGAGCGAATATTTAGTTTCATAATATGAGTAATAACTTTAAATTCAAATATATGACTTTAATTTAAAATGTCCCAAAATAAAAATAATATTATTTTGCACTCAACACTTTCGCACTCCATTATTTATTTTATGATTAATTGTTTTATTCGAAACATAAATGTATAAGTAAACATTTTTTAAGTATATGTAAACATTTCTTTTATTTTTATTTTTTTAGACTTCGCCGTGTTCCTCCACTCGTAGCAGTATCCGCGGCACAAGTCCTTTGTGCTCGCCCTCAACTCGCTCTTCATTTAGTGCACGACAGCCATATCTTGGTTGGAGGAGTCAGGAGAGATTGAATACCACCCCGCGAACGCCACACGAGAGGTAAATAATTAGAAAACATTTTTCTTAGCTTATAATTTTATAGTCCTTACAATATGCATCCTTGTATCTCGTGGCATTTTAATCATTAAATATTTTTATGTGAGATTTTTTGTTTGTTCAGATCAATCTCAGAAATTTCTGAACTGATTTTCATACAATTTCATCAATTGGAAGAAAATATCCAGAAAGATTATGGGCTAATTTATGAACATTATAAAGTCACCGATACGAGGAAATTTAAAAATTACTATAACTATAAAGATACTATAAAGTTGTCTTTAACATAGCAAAATGTTTCTCTGCTCCAAAATATATTATCTATCGAAGTTATATAGCTCTTAAGCTTTCAGCCGAAATTTTATATTACATGTAATATAGGTTAGAATTTCATACGCTGTTCAAAACTGAAATTTAGAACAAAGCCATACAATATGATACTCGTATATGTATTCGTGAACCACGCCTTATACTCCCGTTACTAGCGTGACTTGACCTCATAGCGCGTTGATACTGCGTGGCTTAGAAAAATAACAGATAGAGTGAAATTTCCGTTCCGTATTAGTGAAACCTCTGTTTTCTAATAGTCTTACATAATAATGAAATAAACTCACGAGCACTCCTTTGTTGTTTAAGAAAAAACCTTGGAGAAAATTGACCATTTTAGTCTGAGAAGGTAGTTTTATCGCAAATTAGCGATAAGAACGCCTTCGACATTTCCTTTGTACCACTTGACTTTTTTTGATACACATTATTTTTATTTATCTGTTAACCATTTCCATTTATTATTCTATTTAAAATATAAATGGTTATTTCATTTTTCAGGCTAGCCTCGTCTCTTCTTCAGCAATCCGCCTCAGCAAAAGCGTCAGAGGAAATCCAATCATCGATCAAAGAAGTCACATCGGCGATAGTTCATTACGTGTCTGGGTTAGAACCAGCTAATGGGGACATTGACAGGCAGCCCTCGCCTAGATCCAGTCAGAAACTGTGCTGGGTTGAAAGTTCATTTGTTGGTGAGCTTTAAAAATATCTCTGAACTTTTAAATTGTAGAGTTCCAATAATGGAATAAGAAATAAAGTGAATGAAAAGTTGTGTACATAACTTTAACGCTTAAAAGTTTTTCATTCATTAACACTTAGCCAGCCTTATTATTTATATAAAATATAAAAATTAAATAACTTTTAACTATTACCTTTTATAAGTACAGAATCTAGGCGGTGCTTTCCATTATGTTTTCTTTTTTAATGAAAACATAACACGGATTGCTATGCACTGCAGCGAAATAAACGTAGCTATAGTAAAAGAATGAATGAGAATTTAGTTCGAAACTTTCAATTTCAGGTACAAAACCTCTAGATTCACCACAAACACCGCTAGTAGTATCGGAGGCGCTACCGCCGCCCCACCCGCGCCCGCCATCCTCCCTCCGCCTCGACCACCGCGCGGCGCCCGGTGAGCGAGCGTGACCATCTCCAATACATTGCAGGTTTCGATACAAGCCGCAAACACATTCCTCTAATAAAACACCAATGTATCACTGGAAACTATCGAGCCGCGTAATTTAAGTACCTGAATTCGTTTCAATGCATTTAGCCTCAGATAGGTATCCAAACCTGCAGTGTTATATTTTAATACTCTGTGCGTTCACTTTGTGCTGTTTGTAGTGAATGGAATCGTTAAATCGTTGAACTTAAGGATTCCATTTGAAATGTTGTGTAATAGAGCTTTATAGACTGTAAGACTCAGGACCATATGCGTAATTAGTATCATGCACTGAACACAATATGTGCAAGCGTTTATATGTGCATTACAGTAAATCACTGGCTTTTAGCAGCTTTAGAACTTTGTGTTGTGCTTAACACAAACCACATGTTATTAAATTGGCGGTAATTTACTGACATCTTTTGAAATTGTTGCCAGTACATTTTTTTTCTTATAATTTTTTAATGTCAATATTTAATTAAAATATTTTAAGTTGATTATGTTTGAATTATTTTTGTTTTATTTTTTTGTTGCTGTGAACGTATGCAGCTTTTCAGACTTTGCTATATTATATTCTATAATGCTTGCACAATATTTGTTAAAAAAATAGTCAATAAATAATATTTTAATAAATTTATTGCCATATACTATAATTTCCAAAAGAATCAGTAATGAAAACCAGTTTTACAATGTACAGAGTTAAATTATTTTGTTTGTGTGTTTATTTTGTTATATCAAATCTATATTAATTAGTTTTAAAGCTAGTGAATAATACGTAGTTATGTAAATACAGTATCACTATATATTATTTTAGGTGCTAATTATCTGTTACCTACTTACTACTACTATTTAAATTTTCGCCGTCATTTATAGTTTTAAAAAGTCACAAATCAATATATGCCTAAATATGAAGATATATACATATATGTTAAATTAATTACAAAATGCAAGGCGACAGTTATCAGAACCATGATATTATGTGGTGGTGAGAAGTGACACAGACTGATGTCTCAAAAATTTAAGTTCCTTCTACTTGAATCACCTCGTAATTTATGTTTGGGGCACTACGTCCCTAAGTAAATTATACAGGTTCTGATTAGGTTAGAAATTAACGTTCCGCGTACAAAATTCGCACCGCCGAAGATAAATTCCGAAATACGCCCCGATTATGTTTAATCAACGATAAATAAACTTAACTTTAAAAACTTTTTTTCATATCGTCTTGTTCTGTTAGTCTGTGCCCGATTTTAAAATTGCTGAACAAATATCTATGGGAAGAAAATCTAGAGCCATTTTAATTAAAGGAATATAGTAGTATCATTTTAGTTCAGTAGCTCTCTACATTATCATGAAACTTTAAATTTACTATAAAATATTATTTATAAAATGTAATTTGTTCATAGAATTAAATAACTATATGAAATGTTATAGAATCTCAGTACCTTTTTGTTTTAAAATCAGTGAATTTTGTATGTGTCCAATACATTTATATCATTGTATGTACCTTTTAAGTTAAAACTTTACTTATAATGATTATTAAATATATTCAGTTTTATTTTATTTTTGTTTTATTTTATTTTTGTGACGTTTCAATTATTTTCTTGCTAGTTGTAGTATAGTCGTAAAAGTAATTCCAAGAAAGTAGTAGTTTGGTCAATTTAAAAGGTGTTCGATAAATTATGGAAAATAACGAGACTAACATGGGTAAGTGAACATTATTATTTGAAATTAGAAATAATCACCATGTCCTGTTTTACTGCACCTGTTTTAATTGTTTTACATTGAAGCTTAGTAATTATAAAATAGAGAGTATTTTTAAACACCTTATAATTTATTACATTTTAATGCATATTTTCTTTTATGAATTTTATTTGGCCCTGTTACTACATTTATTAAAATAAATAATAATATTTGACTTTATTGACAAATATATAATATATAATATTAAATTAATAATAATATGTATTTGAATTAAAAAAAATCAAATAAAAATTTAATAATAAAGATTAGTTCACTTGCCGTAACTAAAATGTTGATAATTGCAGACTGGCAAGATTCCCAGCGATCGCTAAACCTGGGTGTAACAAAGCCGTCCCCCAGCTCTACTACGTTGGAGGACGTGCTCGATTCGCTTCTAGGCCTTCCTTCCCAGCCTACGAGGATATCGACTCCTCAACCCAGTCCAAGGAAATCAGCTAGCCCATATTTTTTGCTAGGTGGAAAGGTATATGTTTGCGATATCCTCTTAATTCGTTACTATGTTAAAACTACACTGAAATTCAATTTTATATTTAAATCGATTGAAAACTTTTAAAAAATTTTTTTAACCGATTTGCATATTTTAATTTACAGACATAAATAACTATTTTGAATATTTTGTATTAAATATTGATTATATACGTTGATTGCTCAATATACACCGTTCCATACATCACTTCCAGAGCCCGCGATACGAGCAACTGGCGAGTAGCGGCCATAGCAGCATATCACCCGCCTCGCGCTTTATCAGTACACCAAGCGACCCCAGCTCATTCACCGACCCCAGTCCCGATCGACCAGGTAGGAACGATATGTAAGTCGAAACCGTTCCAATTTTTTATATTCTCTCACCTTATACGCCTTACATTTTATCCTTAACTCTTTTGCTTGAACCAATTCTGAGTTTTAGGAATTTACGTGGAGCATCAATTATACAAGAAATTTACAGGTATTGCGTGCCTCTCCATTCTCTTTGGTCGAGTTTCTACTTCCAACCAATGTGTAATCCTATAGAATCCCTATCTTCTAACAGTAAATTTTACAATGTATATTCAAAATATTTACATACATCACCCTAAAATGCATGTCCCTCTTCTAGTCTAGAATGTTTAGCCTCCAAGCATGCTCTTGTCGTGTAGCATTTTGACTTACATAACATTATTTATTTGCTATATGGTCCTGAGTCTTGTATATCGTCATCGTTTTGTTGTTATTTAGTACTAATATGTCAAAATTGCAGGGAAGGATACAGTTGATGTTATGGGGACAATGCAGGAGTCTAGACGTCCGAGATCGGCGCAGGGCGAACATTCTAGAAGACGAAGTGAGCCCTTCGCACATCCCAGTACGTCTTTAGACCGGCGCACGAGCCTCGACGCTGCCGCCTTTCGCCCCGAAATCTCTCGTCATGATTCCAAAACCTCCCTCGCTTCATTATATACGGAAAACAGTACTGACGATGCTTTCGTTAAGTGCAAGTATCCAAAATGTTCCTCCCGCGCTTCTTATACAGATGCCAAACGCCATTACAAAACTTGCCATAACTGCACTACTATGTATTGCTCCAAAGAATGTAGACGATCTCACTGGGAAAAACATAGGAAAGTTTGTTTGCATTCCCGTGCGAGTACATTGTGTCGACAAATAATTTCAGCCGCTAAAGAAGACTCTAACTCTTTAACACAAATAAGTACAATTGCTCACAAAGGATACTTAACTCATGGGAGGGGAGTTGTCAAAGTCTTCTTTACAAGTCCAGAAGCAGCTGAAAAGTTCACAACTCACGGCTACCAATATCTGAGTGAGCCCGAATTTGTAAAATGGACGTCACTACAACCTAACGAAATGGGTGCGGAACTATACACTGAAGTAGTAAAACTTTGTAAAGCTTATAATCCAGAGACTAGAGTTATCCTATACGTAGCTGTTTGCATAATTAGTGAGGTGCCGACAAAAGGTGCTGTTAAATGGGAAAGACAGATGGTATCGAGATGTGCAAAACTGCGTCTAAGTAAAACAGTATCCCAAGCAATTCAAGAACAATATCGAAAACGTAACAGAAGAGATAGCAAAGGAACGCCAGAAGATCGAGAAACATTGATACTTACATCAAAACTAACCAATGCTGGAGAAAAGAACGCGGCAACGGCGCACAAATTCAGAGAGATATGTTTTAGGAATATCGTAAATGAGTTAGAAAGTCGGGGGGTAACTTTGAAGAAGCATTTCCCAGAGGTGTATTCGAGGCTAGCGGCATACGTGGACGGTACAAGTGACAGATTCATTCCAATGACTATATACCCAAGGGACGTGAACAGTGGCAAGTCGTTTGTGTGCGTGATTATACCGGACAGTGAAGCAGACAGTTCACCAGTGGATGGGAAGGTCGTTACCGTGGATGTCGGTGTCGACCGGTCGAAGCACCAACTGTCCACACCGATGTGATCTAGGCTTATGATCTCATTTAACATGAATGTATATATTTATGCAAAAAAGAGTATTATCGCTCAAAGCTAAGGTATTCTTATGAACGATTTTTGGCTATTTAATATTTCTCTTCTTCATGAGTCTCGTGTGAATTGGTGTTCGATGTACCCCTTATGTACCTATTTCTCAAATTATATAATGTATTTATTAAGACACCTAATTTTTCTCAGTATTATTGTAATTCCTTATTCGTGAAAGACACACAACATATTAGATAACTTTAAACATCTAAACTTTATATTACTATTAAATTGTAACTATACAAAAATAAAGGCCGAATTATTATTGTTCATCACGTATGTATTACGTATAATATGCGGATTTTTAATAAAAGAATTTCGCAAACAAAATGTCCATCAACTGTATGTCTATTAATCAAACAATGATTTTTAAGTTGTATACACAAAACTAAATACATACTGATAAGTGATATTGTCATTATTTTACAAAAACATCTAAATGTCTTTTAAACTATAGGTAGGCACTTACCATTAAAATGAAAAAGCTTTCAATTTATTATACAATTGTTGTTTGACATAATAGTTAGGTTATAAAATCAAATAGTACATTAAAATCCTATTTATTTAATTGTTATTGCCTAAATGTACATGTGCGTTTAAAAATGTGCTTTAAATGCATAACAATTAGAATTGTGCTATTTTTAAGTTCTGGCGCGAAAAATTAATATATTTAACCCACTGACTATCGGCGCATGCGAAAAAAAAAGTACACTTATCTAACCGGCATGTTTACGTTACGAGCGCGCGGCACTTGAGATTGAATGTTTACGTTTCTGAGAATTTTTTGTTTATGTTTTAAAGTGTTCGAGTTACATTTCTTGAAAGCCACTTAGACACACGATAAGATGAAACATAAACCATAACAAGTGGATGTTTATTTAATTTACAAGAGGTCTTTGTTTCGACCGACGTCGAGTCTACCCGCACGATAAAAAAAAAAAATGATAAAAAATTCGTATAAAAATACCTGCAATATGTCACTAGATTATTATTTTATTATCAAATACCTACATTATGTCACTTTCAAATAAAAATGTCATTATTCACAGATAGATTAAAATACTTTCAGTTGTCACAAAATACTATCATCGAAAATGATCGAAATTCCGCACGCATGCGCATTACGCAGACTGAAAATTCATTTGTCCATGTGTAGTTATTTTATTCTATAAATATGTGTCAGTAAGAATTATTCTGGTAATTCTATAGTCTGTGCTTAAGAAACCGGTATAAATTTGAACAAAATAAGCAGAAATAAAAAAAGATACCAAAAATGACACCCGTCATTTACCACGGGCATCTATTGATGTCAATGGTACGGTATGTCCTAGGTACCATTTGCAGCTATGGATGTCAATGGTATTGAATGCCTGTCATTTTACATTTTTGACAATACTATAAAGATTATTAATAACAAAAGAATGTCATTAATTATTAATAATATTAAATATTATATAAAAAAGTTACAAATTATTATTAATTGATGTAATTTTTATACAAAACATGTAAGCTTATTAAGTTATATGTCTTAATATTTTATTATATACCTAATATTTTTTTTCATGATTTAAATTGCGTTAAATTAAAAAGCTTGCTTTTAAGCTTAATAAATATTATAGGTGCATAATATGTAGTTATATTTTTAACGTTAAACGTTATTTTTATATACACGGTAATTACAATCACCATCCACTGACCGAGAAAAAAAAGAATATCAGACAGGATCATATTCTTAATATAATCATATTATGTATTATTAAATCATCAATTGCATCTTTTTGGATAATTTTTAAGTAATGGCACAAAATTGAATTAATATTACTCCTGACAACAGTGCCAACTAATCAATTACTATTTACTGTGAGTGCTTGTTTGTTACTATACAAATCACTGACCTCTATATATCACTGGACTGGCTGTTGTCAACGTGCTTTTGTGGCTGCTTGATATTCGCCATTTTGGCGCTGTCCGCCGCTGTCGGACGTAGCGAGAGTTCGTGGTACTAAAACTAATGATGACGATATAAAGATTTTTATTTTTTTATTTTTTTTATTTTTATTAATCAATAACCGTATCATCATAATTACTACTTATGTTATATTAACAACGAAAATGCAAAATTACTTTACAGTAAACAAGCACTTCTCGCTGTCTTTTGCAATATACGTAAAAATTAGTTCTCGGGACTCTCGCTAGTGGCGCTTCAAATGGACACAAAAAAATTGCTGTCAAACGCTTGGAACAGCCAGTCCAGTGGTATTATAGAGATCAGTGATACTAATTAATAAACAGATTATTAACATAAAGACTAATTTTTAAAACTGAATATTAGTAGATCCTAGCAATGGAAAACATTATAAAATTAATAGATAATACTTATTAGCCTCATAATATATTCTCATCAACAAAAAATAGATGTAAAATAAAATTGCATTATTACAATAAAATATACCGCATTCATTGATAAATATTATATTATGAAATTGCTAGGGTTCCTTAGTAAGCCATTTTGCAGAAAGTCAATGTCAGTAACATTTTATAAAAAAAATAAATAAAGAAATGACTAGAGAATGTGTAATTGAAATGATTTGAATAGAAGACTTTAATGCAATTTATATTAGTGTGTAACAGTTGAATGTATTGACAAATCTTTCATATTTTATAACTTTGGACTATGGAGGGTAGAGGTACACTCCATACTTAGGACGATTATAGTACTTATGTCCTTGGACAAAGAAATTAGACAATTTTATTTCAATGTTTCCAGGTGGAATCAAATATGTATATTTTAAATTCTCCTTAAAATAAAAACAAAACAATAAGTCATTAATTATTTTTTACAAAACATTCGACAATACTACCTAGGTACTTATAATCGTCCATACCTATCCTATTGTTCTTGTTTTTCCGCAAATAATTGTTATTATTGTCTATTATATTACTGTGGTGTTCAATTTATATAATGATGTCATAATATAATATACTTTTTTGTATATGAAAATGTCATTATGAAATATTATTATACCTACTTGTTCAAGATAGATGTATCGTGCCTCGCCAGATTTCTTACCAAGATAAAATCAATTTAAAATATTCGTTGACATTGTATTACATAGTGCTTTATTTATTAGAACATTTAGAATTTATCTGTCATTTTTTTACTATAAAGATTATGATAGTTAAAAAATGTACACTTGTTATTATTAAGTAAATCTTCGACATTCCTTTTAGCTAGCCTTCTTAATAAAGCATAATTTAGACATAATTTTATCTCTTACTATAATTATTTGTAAATCTCATGTATGAAAATGCCTTTTAAAAGATATTTCATACAGTTACATACTTATATTGCATTGAGTTATTATTACTAGAGTAGACGCCGCGAACAAAATCTGTTCGCCACTAGCGGCCGCCCGGGGCGCGGGGGAGGAGGCGACCGCATCATAGATTACTATGCAGAAGGGACACGGACACTTTGTTTATATTCTGCCTAATGAGCATACAACTAATTATTTTAATTACAATTACTTTTTAAGCTATTGCATAGATTCTATCGCGGGCTTTGAGCGCGGCGACCGAATCGAGAAATTCCGTAACGAAAAAACCTAACACCAATAAGGTTTTATATTCTGTAAATACAATAGCTTAATAAAAAAGTATATATATATATTTATATATATATATATATTTATATATATATATATATATATATATATATATATATATATATATATATATATATATATATATATATATATATATATATATATATATATATATATATATATATATATATATATATATATATATAATAAATAAATAAACATTATTTATTTATTTATTATTATATATATATATATAATAATAAATAAATAAATAATGTTTTATCTGATAGGGAACTACAAAATAATTTCATTATCTGTATTAATTAACATAGCAACTCGATATTGTCACTTCTGCGTAGACCTTTTTTTACTCTTTGATTTCAACAATCATGGCCGCCGCCGCATGGCGCGTCTTTAAAATTATACAAAATTATTAAATTAAGCGTGATTAAACGAAAATGCAGTAAACTTACGCGTGAAAAGTCACTCCTTGACTTTTATTTGATTTTCCTGAACGGTTTGTACAGTACCTCACTACACATGACGGCATATTTAGACGTAATAATTTTTACTCCAATGCGTCAAGCTACCTTATATATGTAGCAATATACTCTATGAAGCTACCGCAGCCGCTCGGCACAGACTAAACGCGTATATGCCGATCGGCCTATACAGGTGTTTGAATAAATCTAGTTGAGGCGCCCACTCTATACGTAGTAATAATAACTCAATGCTTATATTGTTACCATATCAATTGTTTTTCATAGTCTGGTATATAGATTTTTTTATCTAGTTGTCCCTATGATGTACGTCTTTGAAATAAACTATGCAGCTACATCTCTTTTTTATTTGCATAATTTATTATGCTTATCATACTTATCTTGACTAAACAAATAGAAAAATCTTAGAATAAAGCGTTATTATTCTTTAAGGAGAAATCCCCATTTATTAGTTATATAATTTAGCGTAACGTTACCACTCCGATTTCTTGTTTTTTTAAAAAATCGGAGGATTCTAAATATAAAACATTTTGAATGTGGCCTTCCTTGCTGTGATGAAAAACTAGTGTGATATAGGTCTTAATTTAATTTACATTGTAAAATTTACAATATGTAGTGTATTTCCTTAAAAGAATTGATTATTACTTAATTAAATATATAGTACCTGGATGACCGAGCTTTGCTCGGTATTTTAGATATCGGGAAAAGTCATATTTTTCTGTTTAAGTGGCAATATTGGGCTACCCAAACACCACCTTTTTGTTATTTTCTTTCAATAAAAATAGTAAGTTTATGTTTAAGTTGATTATCGATAAAATTGATTATTGAAAACACGAATAAAACAACATTTTCTGAAAGTGAATCCTAGCTACGAGTAGATCGATTTATCGCCCCCGAAAACCCCTGTATACAAAATTTTATAAAAATTGTTGGAGCCGTTTCCGAGATTCAGATTATATACCTATATACAAGAATTGCTCGTTTAAAGATATAAGATATCTACGACCAACTTTTATATTTTAGTTCTTAGTTTTTATTTTAATAAATTGTCTTCTTTATCCGTACATAACTATACGAGTATAAAATAAGTAGTATATGATTTATATTTCACACTAGCGACTTACCCTTGCTTTGCTCGGGTTCGTTCTTATATGTTCCACTAGTTAAGTAAAGTAGTCTAAGTTACTCCTTATTGGTCCCTCCTCTCCTCCTTATCTACGAGTGAGTCCTGACAAAATCGATACAGCTGTTTCAGAGATTAGCCTGAACAAACAGACAGAAAGACAAAAAATTTAATAATGAATTATTTGAGGTTAGTAGCGTTTAGTGAAAAGCTATTAATTTCAAATTAAAAACAGACACTTTCAATTTTATTTATATGTACAGATTTATAGATTTATAGATGTATCAGATGACATTTAAATTAATTTTCGTAAAAATAGCCCAGTGAAATGAACATGTTAATTTAATGAACATGATATGTTCACAAAAAGATTCGAAGCCGTGATGACTTGTGATTCTAACGCTGCTTGTACACGGTAAGGAAAGTCGCCGGGCCTACGTAAGAATTCGTGTCGTTTCTACGCACGATCCGTGTACATAGCTCGGGCATTATGTAAGAAAAAAATCTTATCTACGCTAGACACGACGGGCTCTGTGTTGAGAGGGGCGGGGTAAGCAAGCCGCGGGGTGGTTCGGGTAGGTTGAGTATATTTTATGCGTGGACTTTGACATTCATATTGTATAGTTGTTCCTTCAATTTATTATTTTTAGTGATAGGAATCGAATAGAGATTCAATATTCGAAATAACTCGAATCACCCGACAAAAAATCGAATCATGATTCGAATAAACCTTTGATTCGAATCATATTCGAATCAATATGATGATTCGAAACGAAACGAAGTAGTACCGACTCTTTTATCCATATTGCCTAATGTACAATATCTTTGTTAACGTGTTCAAATTAGTTCTGAAAAACTAACGAACAAGACTTAATTTAACTACTTTCTAAAAAAACTACGGATAAACTTTACCGCTAGAAATTGTTCGAAAAATTATAACATTACTATATAATTTCTATACTTTTTAAAAATTATTATTTCACACGAGAAAAGCTTTGTTTAAAATGCAAAAATTTATTCTAACGTAAGCTTTCTTTATTATCTTACGTAAGCTTACTGAGCAATATAATCCACCCAGTCTCGCAAACCAATTAACATGTGCACCTTACCAAACCGGAAACCCTACGCACGACATGCGACAGTACGAAAATATTTTTATCGTGTACACGTATCTATTTTTCTTGTCTGAAGCAGATAAGAAAATTTTCGCGGCTACATCCGAAAAGATTCTTGTCTAGACCCGGTGAGTTTTCTTAGCGTCTACAAGCGCCCGAAGGCGTAAGATAATATGAAGCTCTTGAGTCAACATATTTCTTTTTTAATGATTCTTAATGTGACACCTTTTGGTAAATAATATATACATAGTCATCCATAATTTACATAACTTGTTTCCGAACGAAATTTTGACCTTTGACTTTGACATTAGTTTGACATTTCTACAAGTGCTGTTTCTATTGGATGATAATTGATACTCCGTTCGAAGAGCGGAAAACGTAATTTTTATTTTTTATTTTTAATGTACTTTTGTTACGACACTAACGCACATTCGTAAAAATAAATAAAAATTAAAATAATACCTTTTCAATTAAAATTAGATATGGTTCCGACAAGTGTAATTTACGCAGCTGTACCAATTTCGGTAGTAGTTGCATTAGGTCTAATTCGCAAGTGGCGATCTAGAAACTGGGTGAAGTGTACGAGCAATACATGTTTGAGGGGCAAAACTTTTATCATTACAGGAGCAAATAGTGGAATAGGCTTAGAAACAGCAAAGGCTCTAGTTAAAAGAAAGGCACGAGTAATATTTGCTTGTAGGGATATAGAAAGTGCAAAAGAAGCGATTTCTGTAATTAGAAAAGAACAACCAGCAGGCGGTGAATTGGTAAGTTCATAACAAAATAAAACAACTTTGTGATATAAAATTAAAAGTTCATGGTCATAATTTCTCCATTTTATTTAAAAAAACTATATTTTTTTAGATTCCCATGCAATTAGACCTGGCATCATTTGATTCCATCGAAAAGTTTGCTACAGTTATTAAAGCTGGTTTTTACAAAATAGATGTTTTAATAAACAATGCTGGTGTGTCTATTCCATTAAAACTGGACCAAAAAACCAAAGAAGGTTTTGAAATTCATCTTGGTGTAAATCATTTAGGGCATTTCTATCTCACTAATTTACTTCTAGATCAACTTAAAAAAGCTTCACCGAGCAGGTAGATAAATATATGCTTTTATTTACTAAGATAATTTCTTGTGTAGTAATAAACTTTCAATATGTTTAAATAATATTATTCATTGCAGAGTTGTTATTGTATCATCAACTCTTCACGAAAGGGGAAAATTAAATTTTAATGATCTAAACCTTAGAGCAGAAATTGAAGTTGCCAAAAAAGGCAAAAGTGGCCGTATCAATCCTGGATATTGTAATTCAAAATTGATGAATGCATATTTTGCAAGAGGATTAGCTGCAAAATTGAAAAACGATGGAGTATATGTATACACATGTTGCCCTGGTTTCTGTTACACTAATTTATTCAGGTAAATTTAATTCTTATATAATAAAATTTCACAGCATAAATTTAACAAACACAAAACAACCTTTTTTTTAATAATAATTTTACCAGTTTCGAATATCCTATCAAATATTTGATATTTAATTTATATTGATAATTTTAACCATTCAAATACTTTGTAGAATAAAAATATCATCACTATATAACTATATATGAAACTATTTTTTTTATAAATTATATTACTTATCAATTATATATGTATATTGTATATTATTTATACTAATATTATAAATGTGAATGTAAGTTTGTTTGTTACGCTTTCACAAAACTCCTTAACTGATCATCATCAACTTTGTACACATATTCTTGGAGGTATTAGAATAAACATAGAATACTAGTGGAACCCACAACTTCGCTCACAACTAAGCTAGGGACGAACCCGGGTGAAGCGAGGGTGAGTCACTAGTATGATAATAGGTTTGCTTTTTTGACATGCAAAACATTCACATTGTTTTTTATTTATAAGGATTTCCTGTGCTTCAGCCAGCCATTTCTATATGTGTTTATCATATTAGAGGTCAATGGGACATATTATATATTCATTTTTATCTTCTTAACTCTTATTATGATATCACATTTCTTATCATTACATACTTTTTAAAGCATTATTATTAGTGATATTGTCTCTTTTCAACTTATTTTTCATATTTTTTGTTTCACAACAATTTTTATTTACAGCATTGTGTTAATTTAGTGCAATTTTAGTTTAAGATTAAAAATTTATCATTAAATACATTATGGAATACTTTGTAGATATTTAAGGTGTGTTCTGAGAAAAAATAAGTAGTACATTATTGCAAAATTGTAAACAAATAATACATATTTCAAAAGCGCAATTGTTATGGTTCCTTACAAGCTCGTCTCAGCAGGGCCACCTTTCAATACGGTGGTAGATTTATCATTTATATACATTATAACTACTACTACTAAACTCAGACATTTTATTTAAATAAAAGACTAATCAAAAGTGACTTTAACATTCTATTTGAATAAAGTATGTTTTCATTTGATTACAAAAGACATTAAAAATGTGCAGTACAATATCATATAATTACAGTATTTAAATGACATAAATGTTGAACCTGATAAAGGCATGTTGAGTGCAACATACCAACATTATCATCCACAAATGTTAAGTAATATTTGCATTTTGCATTATGTTATCACATTATCATATTCAAGATTATTAATTTAATGAATTAGCTACTTTCATATTCACAATGGCATGATATCATTAAATGACTAATTAAAACTCAGATATCAAACTATTCATTTGACTTCTTTATTTGATTCTTGAGCATTATGCATTAAAATCTAATATATAAAAATTTCGTGTCACAGCAAGCCTGTAACAAGCAGTTATCAAACTCCTCCAAAACAGCTTGACCGATTTTCATGAAATTTTTTGTGTATATTTGGTAGGTTTGAGAATAGGTCGAAGGCTATTTTTTATTATTTTTACTGATAGGTTGCCCTCTCCAAATATTTTATTTTTGTTTTTAAATCAAATTTTTATTTTTCACTTTTTTATGATTTGGCATCAATAAAATCTTTTAACCCTAAATTTTCATCCTTCGGGCGCGGGCGGAGCTGCGGGAATTGCTAGTATTAAAATAATAATGAAGACAAAGCCTTATTCTTCTATCTCCGTTGAACTTTTTCATTTACTCAGTTTCCCAAATAGTCCAAAGGACTAACTTCTTTAAACGACAGAATGAAGCATGGATGAAATTAAGTTTAGTCTTTTTAGAATAATTTAAATACATTTTTGAAAGGAACAAAATATTTTTAATAGATTTTTATACTGACTTAAAATTAAGTAGCTTTTTTTAATTATGGGCGGATAATTATTTTTGATATATAATAATAATTGTTGCATCTCAAAATATAATAGTAATTAATATACAATTTTTAAAGTGACGATTTTAGCCCGGAGTTTAAATTTAGTTTTATGTGTTACAGGTACTTTGTAAGGTGGTATCACTACATTTTGATGGCTCCCATCGCCTTTCTCTTCATGAGGTCAGCTAAGCAAGTAAGTAATTATCAACACTGAATGCTAATAACACTAATGATATAGGCCAACTCAACTACTTAACTAATGCATTGTGAAATTGAAATATGTAGGGTTACCATTTATTTTACTTTTATGGACAAACTATAGATTCGGACTCTGTATCGATAATAATATCTATTTCAATTAAATTTACAAAACCTCTAACCCGACTACATAAAAAGGTGTCTAAAAAGGACGAAACAAGAAAATAATCAATTAGATTTGCAAGAACTATAACCCGACTACGTAAAAAGGTGTCCAAAAAGGACAAAACAAAAATATAATTCAACTAGAAATCCAGAAATGCATAGGTACAAAAATGGCCAAGGTAGAGCCGTGGTCGCACTTACTATATACTTACAATGATTACGTGGGTACCAGGAACACCTCCATTAAGCAGACATTGTTTGTATAGAATACAGTACAGTACAGTACAGTACAATTTTACAGTACCTAAATTATTTGTTTAATTTTTATATAAGAGAACAGTTCCTAAATAATAAGTCCACTTTATATCACAGTGATAAAATTTTCTCGTTTTGAAAATAATGGTCGCTCTACACATGTGTAAAAAGCATAACAGAGATGCGTTACAAAAATACACGAGTAGTTACTGTACTAAATTTTCTAATAATAGACCATTGCGCCACACCTACGTCACTAGTTTAATAGAACGTTTAAAGAATTATATTGCCGATTCAAAATAGTACCGGTTGAAATGTGAAATGGTATTAATATTATACATTGTATTTATGTATTCAGCCCCTTTAAAAGTTTCGCTGCTGGGCACGGGCCTCCCTTCAATAAGAGGGGGATCAGGTCATAGTCCACCACGCTGGCCTAGTGCAGGTTGGCGAACTTCACATGTCTGTCGAAAACCTGCTAGATTCTTTCAGATATTAAGGTTTCCTCACGATTTTTTCCGTCACCGTAAGACAAGTGGTTATGTTAGAAATGATTCGCACACGAAAATATTAGAGGTGCGAGCGCCGGATTTGAATCCGCATCACACGGTTATCAAAGCGAGCGCGTTACCATTGGGCTACTACTGCCCTAATAAAAAAAAACTTATTATACAATCGGTAAAAAATAAAAATAATTTCTTTTAGCAATCTCTTAACTTAAAGTACAATAAATAAATTTTTGTCTGTCAGTTTGTTCCGGCTAATCTCTGAAACGGCTGGACCGATTTTGACGGGACTTTCACTCGCAGATAGCTAATATTATAAGGAGTTATTTTAGAAATTTTATTTATTTTAACTAGCAGAACCCGTGGCTTCGATCTCGATAAACCTAGGGACGAACCCGAGCGAAGCGAGGATGAGTCGCTAGTAATGAATAAGTTAGGCGGAAACTTCTTACAATGCTATGTCATATCCCATCCAAAATGTCTTTCTTACCTACCTTTGTACTCGTAGTAAGTTAAAATAATAGCTCCTCTCGAAATCTCACATGAAATGTAACTGACGATATAAACAAAGTCATTTGCAAGTTGTACTTTGCACCTACGATTACGAGTGATTTTAGTTACGCATAATTACTACAGAATTCTTTTTATAATATTGTTAGCTGTTATTTTATGTGAACATTTTTTTTTGTCCTTGTATCCACTAATATGAAACAATAACACGCGTTTTCCGTTTAATGACAGGAGGGCATTGACCCCGTCACTTTGGTTTTTCGTAATACTAAAGTGTGGTGACGAAGTGAGGTAACGAAACAGTTAAGACTTAAACTTTGATAATATTTGAAACAAATTAAAGTTTTTTCCTATTTTTATTAGAGGTATGTGTATAAATGTGCATATCTTATATAATTACAATTGTCCGCCAACCCGCACTAGGCCAGCGTGCTGGATTATGGACTGATCCCCTCAAATTAAAGGGTGGCCCAGCAGTGTGAATTAAAAAAAGCTAAATACTTATAATTACATAAGCAAATAAATAAAACAAACATAAAAAAGATTTTTTTAATGTCAATTATTCGCGTAAATCTATGGAAGTATTTTGTAGAGGCATTTAATTAACAGCAACGTGAATGTCCCTTAAATCTTTACGAACTTATTTAACAAAAGAAAACATAACTTAAACACCTTGTTAATATTAGTTACAAACTATGCGGCGGTACTTACAAGTCACAGGTAATCACTATGACGCGGTAGTAGTTACAGGTAATCTAGACACTATGTCCACCACCCTTGTATGAAGCATTGCTGCTACCTATGTAGAATATTGTGCAAAAGGGTATAAGGTGTAGATGTCAAAAACTGTATACCTCATACGTCCCATGACATAATCTTTAATAAATTATAAGGTAAAGGTACATAATATTGGCTTTTCATATTGAAGATAACATCATAATATTGTACGTTATCTATAGTATTAGGAAAAATAATCTATAAATAGACAGACAGGTACTTATTTGTCGCGCTATAACTATATTTCATTCAATATGTACTTACATATCTAAATACTATAATAATTATTAGATCAAATTGACTTAATCGTATTAATTATTGATATAGATATCACGTATTTTGGCTTTGTTACGTTTGGCTCAGTTGGTAGTGACCCTACTTTCTGCGCCAGTGGTCGCGGGTTCGAGTCCCGCTAAGGGCATTCATTTGTTGAGCACGAATGTTTGTACTCCAGTCATGGGTGTTAATATTTATAATATGTATTGTATTTCAAACTTATATGTGTAGTATATCAACTATCTGGTATCCGTAACACAAGCACGTAACGTAGCTTACCACGGAACTAGATGGCGCTGTTGTAATAATGTCTCAATATTTAAAAAATAAATAAATAATGAAACACATATAGCAACTTACCCACACTTTGCTCGTGCGCGTTATTAACGTTTAATCTATATCTACGTTTATTTAGATAAAAACAGTTATTGTGACTTGTGAGTGTACCTTAGAGACACATCACACATGATATTTCAAACTTTTCTGTAGGCTTTTAGTTTTGTGGTATGTCTAAAGGTTTAGTCAGGGGTAAGCGTTTCAAGCGATCCAGCGACGGACGATTAAGACGGGTGAGGTCCATTGTGTTTTAGTGGGTAGTAAGAGCACTGGCTTATTTTAAGCTGGTGAGTCGCACACAACCACATCGATTAACTTGACAGACTTATAGCTTCGCACCGCGGAAATGAGATTTTCTATAGTTATCCTATATGTTGACCCGAATCTTCACACCTCATCAAAATCTGTACAGTGGTTTTCTCGTCGTGTACGCCCAGTTAGACAAGGACAAAAACTGGAGATTCGGGCTCTATTATTAAAATACAATAAGATTTACCAAAAAATATATAAGTAATACCGATTCGCCTTAGTATGTAAGATTTTTAAACGAAACAAAGGAATACAAAAAGTGCCTCCCACATTTAAAAATCACAGATTAAAAAATTTAAATTTCTTAAATCCACTGCTCTCTTTCGGACATTATTTACGTATACAATCCAAGTTTGTACATTAAGCGTGTTTGCAATAGTTATAAATATAAATATAATTTGATGGACGTGAAAAAACGGACTTGATATTTTCATCGTTCACGATATATTAGTAGTACTCTAACTATAGTATGACGTTAGCAATACAAAAATATTTATCATTCTGCCCGTCTGCCTGTTAATCGTTCCGAATGCCATTACGTCGTGAATAATTATCATCTATTACGAGTATCTTATATTATATTTTTTTTCTTTAAAATCTATATTGTAATACATTTTTTCATTTTTGCTTTAATGCTCGGTGTAAAAGCGGAATTACTTAATAAGTATTATTATATGCTTAGGAAAATTTTATTTAGTTGATGAATTATTAATTATAATTATTATAAATACGAGGTGCGATCAAGAAGTAAGGTCAAAGGTGACATGTGTCTAAAGGTTAAGGTGATCTTATACTAGCGACTTAGCCTATACATTTATCTGTGCAGTAAATTTTATACAAATCTGTCCAGTTTTTTAACATACTGAAAATTTCAAAATAATTTAATAGCAATCCGATATCAATCATTTTTTCTTTAACAGTCAAACGATGTAAGTTTAATTCAGAATATTTTGTATGTGTTACTTTACAGTTAAAATTTTTCAGGGTTCGGAGACAGTGGTGTATTGCGCCTCCGAATACAATGTCGAAGGTCAAACAGGTAAGTTCTACCGCGATTGTCAAGAATACGTTTCAAAATATCCCTTCGACAAGGAAGAAGAGATTAAATTATGGGAAATCAGCGAAGAAATGGTAAAGAACAGAGGACCCTTGAAGAACTAAATCTAATGCGATTTGATAGTTTATTTTTGCAAAAGCATAATGTATTTGTTTATAGCTTTTTTCATTTTTTTAAATAGTTTAAGCGAATTTAGCGCAATAAAAATGATATATCACTCAAAATCAATATTAATTCCACCGCTATAGCCATTGAGTTATAAATAACATCATTGGCTATAGCAATGTACCTATTAGTTTAGACTTTAGAGTAAGTTATAAGTACTCCTTTGTGTTCAATTCTTTTGGTGTTACAATAAATATATATTGTAAAAATATATAAACAGAAGTTAACTGCCAATAATAATGTTGCTTATTCTGGATAATATATTGATGAAACAGTTAGGCTAATAATATTATTAAATAATTAATAAAATATATGTGTTTCTTCAGGTCTTAAAGTTGCCTAATTTTTACTTATATAATCTTAAAATTTAGAGTACTAAAAAAATATACTTTCTCTACTATTCGAATAACATGATCGTTCTTATTTGTTGGCCTAATTCTTTATTGTAACAGGTTAGTGTTAAATGGTTAAAGTGGATATTCCAAAGAAGAATGCATACTGTATAATTATTAAAATATATACATTCGGGTATTCATTTGTGTTTCATTTTTATAAACACTTTCAAGCCCTTTAATTTCACACAACTACAACTTACAAGTGTATACATAATTCTGACTCTTTATCTCTATTGTTTTAGCAACCTACTTAAATACCATGTAATTGCTCCATCTGTTTACTCTGCTATCAAACAGTACCTGGATCAATCACCGCCTACCGAAGTGAACCCCCAAATCCGTTTCTTGACTTTGAGTCCGGCTGGATTGCCGTATATTTTTTATTGTTGGGAAATGCATTAAAAGCATACCAAAAGTGGTTATGTGGGACTCACTGGTCAAAAAAGCCAGTACTACTCACTAAAACCCAACAGACCTCACCCGTCTTAAAGGGGCGTTGCAGGTTCGCTTGCGCTTCAACCACGACGCCCCGACGCGACGGCTTGCCAGGTCTGCCGAAGCAGACCGCGCAGCCAAGGGGTTGCTCGACAGTTCACAAGGGCAACCCGCATGACACAACGCCCACCTAAGTGGGCCCCTCCTGCGCGTTTCTTGGCTTTACGACCGGCCAAATCGCCTGACGCTATTCATAAATGTACCCCCCCAAAAACACTTAAGTGAGCGCACTCTGTGGGGTAGGAGCACTGACCTCTATAATACCACTGGACTGGCTGTTCCAAGCGTTTGACAGCAATTTTTTTGTGTCCATTTAAAGCGCCACTAGCGAGAGTCTCGAGAACTAATTTTGACGTATATTGCAAATGTCAGCGAGACGTGTTTGTTTACTGTAAAGTAATTTTGCATTTTCGTTGTTAATATAACATAAGTAGTAATTATGATGATACGGTTATTGATTAATAAAAATAAAAAAATAAAAATCTTTATATCGACATCGTTAGTTTTAGTACCACGAACTCTCGCTACGTCCGACAGCGGCGGACAGCGCCAAAATGGCGAATATCAAGCAGCCACAAAAGCACGTTGACAACAGCCAGTCCAGTGGTACCTATTATAGAGGTCAGTGGGTAGGAGTCAAAGTGCTATGACGTTTTAAAAGACACAACACCTTGTCTTATCGCCTCCACTGGTGACAGGAGAACTGGCTCATTTTTCGCCCAAAGAATCGGCATTGCCATTCAACGGGGGAATGCAGCTAGCATTCTTGCCACTATTCCACGCGGACACGACTTGTACAGTAATAATTAAGTGTAGATTTGTTTTATATATATATATAGTTAAGTTTACTTGTAATTTCCTTTATAGTCAAAAAAATATTCAATTATATTATGATATATTATGCTATTGCATAAAACCACGCCTTGCCATTATTCATTGAACTTAAATATTTAATCGTACTATTATTTTACTAACAAATAAGCATTCACTTTATTCTTGGAAATGAAATCAGCGAATCGACTTCAAAGTTCAAATCTCAATCAGGTTGTGAGCACGCCCCGGCCCATTGGCGTTTGAGAGTGAAGGTTATATTGTTTGACTATAGGAAAAAGAAATAAAAGATTTTTTTTGTCATAATTTATATTGATCCCTCAAAGGTATCTTAAATCACAGCTTATTAATAAATTTCAGCTTGAACCAAGCGTAGCTAAGTAAATATTACAAATAATATAAATGGCTTGAAACGATGACATAAAGGCCAAAATTAGCTACACCTAATGTTAAAACTACGATTTTTATTTTTAATCGTATATCTAAGTAAATAGTGCAATATCCTGGAAAATAAAAAAACATTTTCCTTTTCTAATATGGAATAATAGACAAAGAAACAGTCATTTTCACAAAATGCCTGATACTAATAATAATTTAAGTGGATGATGTGTGTAGTGTAGCGGGTAATATATTTAAAACAGCTGTATGGTATGAATTTGTTCAATTATTGCATGCTCTGCCTATTTTAGTTTTAGTCCGAGCCTACAATAAAAAAAAGTAACATACTGTTTGACCATTAGATTATAAAAGTATTTGAATACATATAATATGATATATGTATATATATTTAAATACGGTCATATATATTTTTTGTGTGTAGCAATTATAAATTTTTACGAGGCGCTAAAATTTAATGAAACGTTAGCTTATAATACATAAATTTATCATTGAGAACTTCAAGTAAATGTGCTTTATTTAATAATACGGTAACCATAAAGCTAGGCACATAGTGAATAGGGCTTTTAATTTATGGTTATTCCATTAAAAACCTAATACCACTCAAGAACTGGCGCCCTATAGCATTTATTTATTACATAAATATTACATACATAAACTGTAAATAAAATAAACGTCATTGCGCCTGTGAAGATAGCTGCAAGTCAATGATAAATATATTAGTTAATTTATAAATAATACCAGCAATTCCCGCGGCTTCGCCCGAGTTCTAATCACTATTAAAAACATTTGGTCTAAAAATAAAAATCTAAGAATAAAAAATAGCCTGCGACATATTCTCAAAACTACCATACTCATAAAACTCAGTCAAGCCGTTTCGGAGGAGTTCGATAACAAACACTGTGACGTGAGATTTTTACATAAAAGGTAAAACAAAAAAAAAACTCAAATTCGAATTTCAAAAAAATTAAAAAAGCAAACGCTTTATACGGACTGTATAATTCTATGCTTAGACAGTAAGTACTGAGTGGCACTGCATCAGTACATAAATTGATAAAAGAAAAATAAATAAAACATATTAAAATGATACCAGGTCAGACATTGATAACTATTTAAATTTTACAAAATTACTTTCACATTTTTTAATTATTCATTAAACAAATTGTTTTTCGAAGATAATTCAAATATCTAAACCTCTTTCGTAGAAGCAAGCGTATTATTTAAGCCATTTTAAATTACTATAAATAATTATTTAAGGAAAACGTTTAGTTCAACTCTGATTTGACCGACAATACCAGTTAGCCAAAGTTACAAGCAATTTATATGTATATGTACTTATAAAGTCTATAACTTGTTACATAACTATTATTTATGAAATATGCTTCCTTACCGCTTCATAACTCGCAAAATTAATTAGATTCTTAATTCTATACAACGGTATACAATATAGCATTAACAAATATTTAAATTGCAAAAGTGCACTTAATATATACTTATATAGGCTAGTGGCTACATAATATAGATTCATTTGAAATCATGCATATCTATTCTAGTGAATACTAGATAGCTACTACAGCTGAAATATTATATATTGATAGTGCAAAAGAGGCCTAACCCTAAAAATTAAAATGAGAAATGTGATTTATTTTAATTTGAAGACTTTGGATTAACAACCTTGTACGGAACTGTTTGTACACATACAATTAATTAGGAAGAGTTAAGGTGCGAAATGACACACTGATTTATTCATACTAAAAAGAATACACGATGCATGTGAATTGCTGTGTAGACAAAAGTTTTATAACATAAAAATGTATATTGAATATAATAAATCGAATGTACGAGTATGTATATATATACTCTGTACATACTGCCCACTCGATTGTATCGAAAATACAATATCGTTTTCGATAAGCTAAAGATTTTGTTCACAAAGTAATTGCATTGATTTTAAGTAATAGCAAATATCAACAATCTTTGGCTTTAATATGTACATATTTCAATTATCACAAATATGTACAACAATATGTTTTTGTAATTTCCATTGTAAATGGAACTTGTTACTACGTAATTAAAATATTTCCTGCAGAATATATTTACTCCAAAAAAGAGATTAGATAAATTGTAATTAACCCACAACCAAATGAAAATAAAACAATTTGTTGTCATCACATTATTGAAAATATTTTGAACCTTATATTTCAAAAAAAAAAAATAATTGAGTTTTTAAGAAGTATTAAAAATAAAAATAATATAATATTAATTTACATATTATATTTAAGAAATTTTTACATAATAGGTACAGCAATAAACTGGCATATTTCAAATTTTTGTATTATTATTTAACATGTATTTCAAATTGGTAGCAAACAAAATATGGTGCAAAAAGAAAATAATAATATAATACACGAAGTTTCAACGGAATTTATGTTTCATTTATAAAAATATATCGTTAAAATTAAAATGATTAAACACATTTTACAGTAAAAACTATTTCAACAAACAACTTAATCTAATATACGGTGTTCGTGCAAGCTATAGCTATTTCTCAGACTTGAGACCATGGAGATTAAGAGACCAGGAGGACCATCGCCCTAGAGGCTAGAATGTAGTGTCTCAGAACTGTTGTTAAACTAAGGAGGCGCTGCGATCGCTATGTTGTCTCAATGCCTAACTTCACGTTGTCACAATAGTGACAATACTCATAAACAGCTAACTTCACAAATACTACTTACCGACAACAGCGCGTTATAAATTCTACAAATTTTCAGAGACAGGCGGGTAATGCTTTAGTATGAAGCGATGGTTCTCCTGGTCTTTAACCTCCATGCTTGAGACTAATATAGACAGAGTCCGCCAAAACAAAAATGTCAAAATCAAAAATGGTAGCGCGATTCTACATTTTGGAATTATATGGTTTCTATTCTTCAAAAAATAATATTCCGTATGTACTTACTATAAAAATAATATACAAGTTTTAAAAACAAAATATGATACATTTTTTTTAAAAAGATGGCATAACATTAGCTTATTTTTTTTTAGTTCTAATAGAACCAGTTAGATAATTGTATTTATTCAGTTGTAACTCAGTATACAAATTGTCATATGTATCCATTGTTAAACATAACAATTTTGTTTATTGTGTTCTTTGACACTCCATCTATAATATTCTTTAGTCTGAGAACTATCTCTACTCTAAATATTTAACATATTAAGCACTAAGGTGACTTTTAATACATCTACTCGAGATAACTTGAGATAAATATACACTAAATGAATACAATTAGTGTACTTTCTAATATTACTCTTTTCGCTTAAACATTTGATGCAGGGAAAATAAATATAAGGCACTTTACAGCCAATTAATAGTCTGTATTTATATATAGATAACTATATTATTAAATAACATTTACTGTAATTAAAATTATGTTTGGAATGTAAAGTTAAATTAAAAGGTGCCCTTAAAATTACATAATATTTTTTATACTATATAATATACTAAATTAGGAGAACATTTTTCTATCCTAATTTCTAAATCAATATATTATGCATTATATTATTATAAAATTTATTTAATTTCTTAAGTTCATTTATGGAAGATATGTAGTTTAGAATTTACTCTGGTCTTGTCGATTATTATAGGGACGGATGATTTCTTAAATGCAATTTTCGAGATAAGTACTGTAAAGCTTAGCGTATACACAAGTGTTTTGTTTAAAAACATTTACTTGTTTTACTCTTGTTGCATTATTTTTGAGTAAATTTCAATGCTTGATGTGATAGCGTTCTAAAAGACAATTTTGTCTGTGTTCTATTAAAAGCATGGCATTCACTGTTCAAACCTAGACCTAGACGCGACTTAAGTATCCAAAGATCTAGACAGAGACCCCTCAGGTATCAGACGCACCCACCTTATACACAAGTATTTTTATTTACGTGAATAATGGCTTTAAATCTAAAACTTCGAGACATAATTTCTTTAATTAAATTATTCATACCTGAAGTACATAGTTATTTAGAAATGAGATTACAAATTTTTATTAATAAATAATGTAGCGTGCATGCCTAAAATAAAAAAAATTGAAATGACGAAGACACGATCGCCAACAGATTTTTTACGTAACACGAACATTTGTTTCGAAACAGCTAGATATTTCTATGCAAATAAGTGAATGCTGTACGACATAACCTTGTATTTAATCAAAAATCGGTTATAAAATTCTTCGACGTGACATTTGCCAAGCAATTTAAATAAAACAGTTTTTCCGGATTCTCTAGCGGAGCAAATATATTGCTGTAAATCATTCCAAACGTTGATAATCAATTCAAAATAAATTCGCAAAATAATCCTAAAACATATTAAATAAATCAAATATTCGCGTTAATTTACGAAAGTATTAGTTTCTCGTACAAATTTATGTTTCGAAGAACCGTGAACAGCAGCTTACTCTGAAACCTGAGGTAGGACTGGACCCATGGAGAGTGACCGTGTCTGGATGATGGTACATGCGAAGTTCCTTTTCAGCTTTCTGTTCTATGTCAGCCCATCTGAAAATAAATTTGTTTCATGAGTGCATAATTTTGTTTTAACGATTAGTGTACCGACTAATCTCCTTCGTCTTTTCCGTTCTATATGACGAAGACGTAACTCTTGCGAAGAAATCTGAGCTTGAACTTTGAAGTCGCCTTCAATAGAATATATTTGTTTCTTGAGCAAATCTTGAAATTCTGCTTATATGTCATAAAACGTATGTTGTATATACCAAATGAAAAGATGCTATAACTTATAAGGTTTAATTAAAAAAAATTAAGCGGAATTAAATCTCTAGGCCCGCACCTATACATATATATTCATGTAAGAATCATTTTCAATGATTAGGTACTTATTACCTTTCTTACGGTGATGGAATACAGGCATGATTGAGAGAATCTAATAAAGACGTGTGAAGTCAACCAACCCGCACTTGGTCACACGTGTAGGACTATAGCCCGATCCCATTCGTATGGAAAAGTGGCGCGTGCCAAAAAGTGAGACGTTAACAAAGGGCTTAATATATGTATGTCTATATAGAAACAAGATAACAAAATAATGAAACCATTTAAATATTTAGAAATAGCGGGGGCCTATAATAGTTGAATGGAAAACTTCGCTCTATTCAGGACAAGCCACGTCTGAATCTCAAAGTCATTAATATGTTGTATCGGTTGCGGTCGGTAATAATTTATACTAATATTTTCCTCTAACGGGTATCGACTCCACGACCTTCGCTTATTAAACATGTATTTTACCGCAAAGGGTCATCAAGGTGTCAGTGTCAGCACGCAGCTCTGATTGAAATGTGGTTCATAAAAAGGTATATTTAGAATTAACACAAGCTATCATTCTTACAGCGTGAAAAATCAACAAACTATTTGCCCAAAATCGGTATTTACTCTTTCGATCTACTCCGACGATTTATTGTGATACTACGTCTGCTAGTAACCAGACAGAAACATAATTTGGGCATAGTTATGCAGACCAGAACCAACCCACAGAATGACTGTTTTGAGATCGATTTTCACAACAAAATGTGGGTTGGTATCTTTGTTGACAGTGTATTTTGCATACAAAAAAATGTTAGATAGCTTAGATATTTTTAGTACAATATATAAAACACGCAATTTTGGACCTATCTGTGTACTTAACTCAATTTCACCACGATTGTGTTCTGGTCTGCATAACTATGTCCATTTTATCTTAATCAGTTGAGTGGATCCAAAGACGAGTTGTGATCTCATATAACATGACACGACCCTATGGCAATGCCATGTAATGAGCTTTAACGATTAGGCTACTGTATATTATAGTAATTGCGAAGAATTAACTACTACGCTATTGGTTAAGAGTTCGATTCCCGAATCTTGAATATTTTATAAGTATTTATACATGACATAGTAAAGTTTTTTACTTTAATTGAGACGAGTCTGTACATATAATATTTTTTATTTTTTTGAAACACAATGGGTATATAAAGTGGCTGAATCTTTGTCTGGCTGTGTGTCTATGAACGAGAACAGTTCACGAGAAAACCACTGGGCAGAATCTGATGAAATTTGGTTTGATGACGGCATTAAAATATATAATATGTCATCTATAAGAAAGCTATAGTATGTAAGTATATAATCTTCATATTATATACTTACGTACTATCTTATTTCGACAAAGCGTGAACTAAACAGTAGTAAACATTACGTGACGATGAAATAAGTATATAAAAATTAAAAACACTAAATACATACTGAGAATATTCACACCAATAATTTATGCAACGTATAGGTGACGAGACGGTGAAGGTTATTTTTTCTGGTTTACATAGAAACTATTACGAATAAGCTAATTCAAGCGATATAGGTACATAATAAATATATTTTAACTTTATCGCGAAAGTGTTTGAAATGTGTGTGTTCTTACAAGTTTCTAGCGAGACCGAGGCACCTTTGCTCCGCTCGGGTATATTTCAGTTAGGAAGGTACGTTTCAACGGTTGATATAGATGTCTCAGAAATGTGTTATTTTCCCGCACTAAAAAGTATTACATATATATGTTATACCTGATAGCCATTACTAATCATCATCATCAATCATACGAAATTTCATAAGAATTTGTCGAGTTGTTTTTCGTGTTGCGGTCACAGGCAGACTATTTCAAAAAGATATTAAAAAATAGTTCTAGCGCGAGCGAAGCCGCGGGTTTCGCTTGTAAATGTATATAAAAATTTGACAAATTATATTACAATTTACAATGAAAAATTCCTCGAAAAATTATAATATTATAATAAAAAATCCTCTTCCTATTCCTCGAAAACCACTATGCATTGGTGAAAGCAGCATGAAAATCGGTGCAGTAGTTTTTGAGTTTGTCTCGAACAGACAGCCAGACAGACGCGATACGGGGAGAACTTTGTTTTACAATATGTAGTGATTCTGATTCTTCTCAGTTGAAATGTGTAGATTAATTAATAAATTAATTGTTTAATATTTTTTAATTGCTAAGACGTAAAAAATGTGCTTGTAATTAATTTGCGACGAGGAAAATATCAGGTTAAGTGACTTTGCAACAGAATAGTCTGATAGCATTTTTAGTAGAGATATAAAAAGCCTACATCACTAATCTCATCCCTTATTATAAACATTAAGTACTAGCGACTCACCCTCGCTTCTCTCAGGTTCGTTCCTAGGTGCTAAAGATTTTAAAAATTATTTTTTGAAGTTATACTTCTTTTGGCGCGCTAGGGAAAAATGATGAGAGTAAATTTTTACGATACACACACCGTCACGAAAAATCGACACCCTGAAGTTAGCTATGGTCAATATTTATTTTCTATTTTTTTAGTGTCGTTTTTTCTACAAACGTAGAATAAGGCGAAAGATAAAATTTTTCAAAAGATTTTTATCTTGTTACGTCAAAGAAGTATAACTTCTAACGCGTGTATATAAGTACACACACACACACACACACTTTTTTATGTAAGTACCGTATATACTATCATATGCATTTAGTTAAAACCTGTTAATTTGAAATTAAAAACAGACACTTTAATTTTATTTATTTGTATAGATAAATGCCATTAAGTTTGGGTGGATGGACCTTTGTTACTAATGCCAGAACAGCTGAAAGATCAGAATAAAAGGCACAAAGATAGTTTATAGTCTGGAATAGAACAGATTATTTTTATCTTGGATGTAATGTACCGTTTACGGGGGATATCCACTAGGAACGAATCCGAGCGAGGCAATGGAAGTCGCACACTATATAATATTATGTTATCACGATGATACACTTCGCGATAATTGAAAATAAAAAAAATATAGAAACAAAAAAACCTACAACGTAAAATATCAAATAAAAACAAAAAAGATATGACGACATAAGAACACAGTAGGTTTTATACAATTAGAAACAATAGCATATTATGTAGTAATATTCGCACGTCGCCTCCATACCTAAATGATTAATTTGATGGAATATTTTTATTATATATTAATAACAAAAATATAGAGATGGTACGGGCTAAAACATATTTTTTGTCGCATAAGAACTTTACGCCATACTACATAGAGGCAATATATATTTCGATTTATGAGTACGAAAGGTAGTCGTCGTACGCGCTCACGGGTTGTTATATTAATGATATCAATCTATCATTCTATCATTAAGATCGGTTAATATACAATTCGTTTTATCTTGGACTATCATTTACTAATCTATCAATAATTCCTATTAGTATAAATCACTGTCAATCAAAGACTGTAGGAGTTTTCGTCTCAGCCTGTACAAAGATGACTCTAAGGTTGTTTTTGAATACATCACTTTAAATGTTCAAAACTATAATAAACAGCAATACCATTAAGAATTTTTAGCTGTAACATAATAACAATGCAAATATAATTTACCTCTGTACAGATAATGAGAACGCTTCAACCACATTGCTATCAGTTTTTGCCGATGTCTCTAAGTAAGTCGATATTTTGTTGTCTTCGCACCACTGCTTCAGCTGATCATACGACACTTCTCTGTCTTTTGATGACACATCAGACTGTAGGACAAAATTTTATTTATATATAAAAATATAGTGAAATAAATACTTACCCAATTAATAGGAAAAAGTGAAATAAAAATCAAAAATCCTACAAAATTTTTCATATTCACCTTATTTCCAACAACGATAAAGGGGAATTTTTCAATTCCATTCTTAACACCAGCATAATGTAGAAACTCATTTAGCCATGTTTTTATATTGTTGAAAGAACTTCTATCGTCAATTGCATAGGCCAATATACAAATGTCTGTGCCTCTATAGAAGGGTGTTCGTAATGATTTGAATCTTTCTTGGCCTGCTGTGTCCCATATCTATAAACAAAATAAAGGTACTTTTAAACTAATTTACTCAAGCCTCCATTTTTTATATTTCATAACATATTGTGTACTTTAACACATTTTTTCCTATTACTTTAATTTTTTGTGATATTTTGTAATAGCAAGTTTGAATAAATTTATTAATTTTAAAAATTAAATAAAATGCATGAACTACAGTATTACATTATTTTCATTGAGGTAATAATAAGTTTTAGAGATTAAGGGTATGCCCCTTTTGTTTTGATATTTTGTGAAAAACATTACAATCATCATGTAAAGTCCTTATGTATTTCTCATTTTCTATATAAATACAGCAAACCACAAATTCTATTATTGAGCGCAGTTAGCCAACATTATTAAATTACAATATAATATTATGACCACATACATATTAGGCTAATGTTTCATTAAGTAATTTGATTTAAAATGTGATTTCAATGAATGTGTATTTGAATAACAATTTAAACTCAAAATTTACTTAATGTCATAGTTTTTAACAATTAATCAAATAGACATAAACATTATTTAATTATCTTTAAAGTGGCAACTAGGTACATGATTTATTGTACAGCATTACATTTTTAAAGCATAATTCAATTATTAAAATTTTATAGAACTTTAAATTTCTCATCGAAACATGTAGATAACAATAGTAGCTTGTTGCTTTGATTACATTAGGTAGAATTAGTTTTAATCTTTTTATCAAGAGATGGCACGTAATTGTGTAATAAACCTGATAATATGACCTTGCTCTTACAGCAATTAGAGTTAAGAATTCTTAACAAATTCAATAGTTAACATTGTGACATTTTCTTTTTATAATTTTTTTTCTCAATTCAAGGGTAATCTATTACAAAAAATATTTGATAATACATACTGATATGAATAGCAATATCAGTATGTATTATATGAATAGCAATTCAGTATTGTATTATAGACATACATTTTTGTATTACATTTAATAAAACAAGAAAAATAATATAAGCATTGCATAAAACTTTACCTGTGATCATCTTATTCATAAATTGCACTCCATTTGTAGGAAGTTGTGATTGTCAAAATGATTTGATATAAATCTGCTCATTATAATAATAAAACAAGAAATATAATTGCATAAAACTTTACCTGTAATGTATACTGTTTTCCATTAACTTCAATCATCTTATTCATGAATTCCACTCCTATCGTATGGAAGTTGTGATCGTCAAAATGATTTGATATAAATCTGCTCATTAAACATGATTTACCCACACCTCCGTCGCCTAGTATAACAATTTTCAAAAGAACATTTTTGTTCGTCGTCCTCCCGTAATTTTGATCATTATCTTCAACCATCATGGCTTTGTTATTGTCATAATAGTCACAAAATTTTCTTATTTTAATTAGTTCAGCCTTGAATCAATGTAAAATCTGTCTATTAAAAATATGACTCAAGGATTCGCTGGTAATGTTGAAATATTTAACTATTTCAAAACTTACATAAATAAACATTTGCTATTGTAAAACTATTATTTACAATACTTCATTACACCATGAACATATATTCATGAATGAAAACTAAATGAATAACAAAATAATTGTAAATTTTCAGTGAAGTCTACTGAACAGCTGTCTATTTGAAAACCTTCAAATTATTATATTATAGTATATACAATCTGTAGTTGTACAGATACTGAAATAATTGTCACATGAGGACACAGATACTATATACATATTTTTTACCTATTAATTAATTACATATACAATTATATTTTAATTTAATTTGAGTGAAATTTAGGTATTTTTGAAATTAAATTAAAGAGAAATAAATATTTGAATTTTTAAATATCTATTTTCTGCTCACGCCATCTATGTAACTGCGATTTAAAATAGTTTTTACTACTTCTAAAATATGCTAACAGATGTCGTTGGTAAATGTTTGTTTTGTGGTTCAGTGGTTGCGACGAGTGACTCGCGAGATGTCAGTCCGTTCAAATAAGTTTATTCCGCTTTGTTTTGCGGAGGTGAGAGGACATGAGTGGTTGTGCTTCGCGTAAACTCGTTGTGCCCAATGTTTTTCTAGTTACATGCATTTTTGAGTGAATAGACGTTGTAACTCTATATAAAAGTGCTTCCAAATTCTAAAAACATCAGTGTGTGCAGTCGAAAAATCGGAAAATTAGTACATTTGCGCAATTGTGCTAGCGACTCGATGTCAATAAACTTGTCGGTGATATTTTATGGGAAAGGTGTGCCGCGTCGCTAATACCTGTTCGCAGTGGGAGGGTGCCTGAGATCGGGATGTTAGCGGGCGGTGGCGCCTGATGGTGCCATGGTGTCGTGGATAGATAGGTGAGTGGCTTTAGATGGCATTCGGGGCAGCTCAGCGGGGCGGAGGGCGGGGGGCGGGCTGGCGTGCATTCACCTCTGACCCGCGCGGGGCGAGCGGCGCTCAAGGTCGGTGCGCCGCCTGAAGGTCGCTGGTCACGTGACGCGAAGGGTGCCTACCCCCGCCCCTCACTCGTAGCGTCCCCGATGTTTGGGCAGACTGTCGCGATCTTAAATGTATTTTTTATTTTTTGTTATTTTTTTATTTATCTTGTGTAATATACAATTGATGATTTCCAAATGTTATATATTTTCTTGATAATATGATATGAATTAAGTTGTTCGAAAATGACATTTATTTTATAAAAAAATGTGCAATATGTTTCATGCTGATTCTACAATAACACTTGTATTGAAGATATACAAAAAAATATTTTGTTATACATTATACCTAAGCGCTTTTATATTCCAACGTTAGAAATAGATAATATTACTATGGCATAGCTTTGAATTTGCATACGGGCTAACGGTATAGTATGAAAGCTCGATTGCTACTTGATACTACGATTTAGTATGCGATTATCATATCCCCGGCTAGAGTGGCACGATTTATAAACAGACACAAGTACATATGTATCACAGTTTCATATTTCATGTAAAGAATGTCACGTACATTAGTGTACACAAATTTATTTCGACAGCGAGCGATGTTTTATCTGATTGAGTGAATTGATAAACTCGACACCTATGTTTTTTATGTTGGCAGCTATTTTTTATTGAACTACGACAAGTCGTAGTACGACTTAACTAACAAACCACTTTTAAATTGTCTTTAAAAAGGTTGATAATGAATTACTTAATATTTTTTATGTATTTTATTAGATATATATTACAAATTTTAATATTATGAGATTTATTTATAAGGATTTACTAATGTAGTCTCTTCATACACCGCGGAATTTAAAAAAAATAGTGTCAATATAGGATTTTGTTTTTAATTAAGTAGAGAGTTCATCACTAATTTGTCCTTATTTGTATAAATAATGCTAATTTAGCATCTTTTACCTATACCACAAACAAAATTCAAATCTATAAATGTATAATTTATGCAAAACATGAAATAGTGAACGAGCTAAGAAAATAATACCGGGCCCCACGACAGCACCGCCGACCAGACACGTTCTCGACAAAAAAGTTGCATATCAAGGTCAGGATTTTGATATATCAATTATAAATCGCAGCTTGATTTTAATAACGAAGTATTATTTGTAACGAAGAACATGACTACAGTTTAGTAGGTACTGTGGGTGTATGTAGAAGTACCTACATAACAGTAAAAGATTTTAAATGCACGCTATATTAATTTTGTTATCTTTTAAAAGCTATATTGGCTTGCTGTTAATTTTTAGTGGTAAACCATGAGTAATATAAGAAATCGACTGTTTAATGATCGCACTTTCTTTTTATGCTGTATATTATGCAATGTTTATGAATTACACAGCCGCTCGGCTGTTTTTATTTGGGGTAATGTGGGTCGATGTATAAGTCTGCCTGTTTTTACAGTTAACCAATCTTTTAACATGCCGCATTAATTTAAAGAAGACAAAATTGCAAGGAAATTACATACAATTAAAACATACGTTATCACAACAAACAATATTGAATGATACAGACGTAACATGCTGCAACTTTAATTTTCCATTTAAAGTATTTTAATTTAAATTCAGATTCATATTTGTTTATAATAGGAACAAAGATATAAATGAAATAAGATAAACCGTCAACACTACTAAATGTAACATTAAATTAGAAAAGATTTAAATTTTAAAAACAAATGAAACAATTTTATTATGAATTTTTAGGTGTAATTATCCCAGGTAATTTTAACTAAATCGTACTTAATCGTACATAACGTAGTACTTTAAGCACAGACACACCTTATTATATGTTAATAGTTTCGACAGACAAATGCGATTCATAGACGTGGGCTGTAATTGCTGATCTAAATAAGTATAAAATAATATAGCCAGACATTTGTTGCTGACACCATTAAAATAACGGTTCATTTCAATTCCTAGACGATAGGTACTTCAATATGCCCTTGAAAATTTTATTTCGTTTAATTATACATTTATTACACTACCAAAACTGATACCTACATAATACATTGAATTAAATAAGTATTATTCATGATTACCAAGCTGAAGGATAACTATCAAATTATATACGAAACATTTATAAATAACTCATGAGGTTAGACTGAAATATTTTTTATAAAATTTAAATTATACCTATAACCACCTTTATAATTTATTATTCAAGTTTTAAATTATAAACATTCTTATATAATTATATTATTTATATCAGATGTGAGAAAATATGCTTGTTTTGGCTACGATACAATATTGGTATAATAACGGTACTAGTGAAATCAGTTAAAATTCCGAAAACTGTTAATTTGTGATGATTACAGTAATGTTTCCAAATAAGGACTTTGAACAATTGCTTTTGTTATCACAGTGCATATCTTTTATTCTAATTCTAACAGTGGTTTAATTGTAAATTGAATGTCGAAATAGGATCACGGTTTGCTCATTGTTTGCATTTAGCCGGATGGTGATGATTATTCGTTGATCTACAGTAATTAGTTATTAATTCAACAGTTATAACGCCATGAATGATCATGCCTAACTAAATAATCATAATAATAATAAAATAATGTATGAAATGTTAAAAAAAATGTTAATAGTACTCTCTATTTAAGATACAATTAAGTACGGGAAAAGTTTATACTATACTTTTATTATAAAATCAATAAGGATTTTGTCAATTTGTCATCTACTTTGTCCTTATCGTGCGGTTTAACATTCAAAATAAAATTTGCACTGATCCAAGGAGAAGACGATGTTTAAAAATCACGACTGAATTTTATTCCAACAGAAATAGACTTGTTTTGAAGTGCTTCTTGGCACCTTGTCGTTACCTTGATACTAACACTATTACTGATACACTTAATGTATTGACAATAAAATAGAGAAGTTGACAAGGTGTTTAAATTATTCTCTACCAACTTCTCGTCGTAAATTATGAAGAAAAGTATCTAGTACATTTTAAATATTTTATCATAATTATATACCTGCTGGTATAACTATTTACAATTGTATGATATGGGTACTTAATATATTTAACGTAGAATATTCATTTAATAAAATTATCTGTTATAGCTTAGAAGTTAGAATATGAGTTAAAAGTAAATAATAATTTATAGACTATACTACAGTATAGGTAATAATTTATCTAATTAGTTAGTCATTGTAATTAAAAAAAACATTTTGTTGTCAATGTCATTTCTACAAAACTAAACAATAAATGACACCAAGTACAAAAGCAATAACTTGAAGTTCATGCGAATAAATCGCGAAGGTAATAAGGTTGTGCGCGACTGTACTCTCACTATAGTAGAGTTAATACCTCGCTGCAGACTCGGCCATAAATCATAATCGGACTAGGGATGTGCGCTAGTTGCGCGCGCGCAAGGCCGCTATCGATAACGGAATCATCAAGGTTACGACGTAAACATACTGCATTCATTAAGTATGCAGGGTAACTAATGGGTACTAATGTGATTAATTAACTAATTATTAAAAACTAAAGAGGGCAATTAGCAAATATGTATAGAGTATTTAGTATAACTATTTTAGTTGTGCTGTGCTATTAAGTATATTTAAATCGCTACAAAAATAAATTAGACCCCTGCGTGTGAAATAAACGTGTTTTTATTTCTATCACACATTTATAAAGATACAAAAAAAAGAACTATCGATATCACTCATCGACTGCAGTAATGCACAGCGTAGTAATGCACAATGCCGTGCCATAAGGCCCGTGAGTGGGAAAGAGAGCGAAACACTCGAATGATTTATGGCCGAGTCTGCAGCGAGGTATTAACTCTACTATACTTTCACGTGTGGCTGTGTGCGTCGCGGCCGGTGACCTTGCTATCAGGCGGAAGCGGTGTGAGTCAGCGCGTCTGGGAGCAGGGACCTTCGCGTCTATTCCCATTTAGTTTCATACTTATAAAAAAATCAATTTAAGTAGGTACCTACGAGTACGTAGTTCTTTTAATGCGAATCGTTAAAATATTACGTTTTCGTTAATTTCTAATGGATCAATTTCAATAATATTATTGATTTTTTATATTTACAATGGATAATTTTATATTATAAATATAATTAATAAACGGCTTATAGTTTAACTAATTAATTCAGTATTTCGAAATCGGAATAATTTCTAGGTAGGTACAAATGCACGCAAGTTTGTGCCTTCGAATTGTTCTTTGTTTAAATTTAAATTTCTCTTTCAGACCCGTTTCGATTGCCGACATTGAGGTTATAGGTTTTGATTATATTTTTGATTGCCTGTGGTTTTTCGAGACCTAATATTTTGTGATATATTATTTATATAATTTATTGGAGGCTAGTGTTGTAATATATTATGTTGTATTTTCCTTAAAATGTTCAATGTTATATCTACATTTTTAGCTATTGTTATTTTAAATTTTCTAAAGGCATTACTTAGAGGTTCTGAATGAGGAAGTTTAAATATTATCTGTATTCAAGTTAACGTACTAACTTGGCTCCTTATTGTTATGCACACACGTATGCTTCCATTGAATGGTATGTAAAATATCTTTATCTAAGTATTCACACTAACATTACATTAGGTATTAATTACTATTCTCAATGTTATGATTTTAGAAGGTACTTTTGCCAGAATATTCGTGGTTTTTCAACGAACACTATAAAAATTAAAGGTTTAATAGATGAATTTCTATATATACCTACCCAAATCCTATAGTTTCTAAATTTTGCATATAATAACTGACGAAACTCTTCTAAAGGATCATGAAAATACCAGTAGTACAAGTGACATCTATGCAATAAAAATATGCAATTCGAAACGTACCAATAACAGTTTTAACAGTCGAAAGTATTGTTGGTCTTTAATTAGGTATATTGCTGTATTAAGTATTACTTATTAAAATTTGATACCACATTTATCCATTGGAGCACATCACTTTGACCCTAGCGGTAGTGTTGTGACATGGTTCGCGCGACACCGATTTCGATGCAACGAGAAGCTTACCGTTATGTGATATGATCGTATGCTTATA
Organism: Boloria euphrosyne; assembly: GCA_951802675.2. NCBI lineage: Eukaryota > Metazoa > Arthropoda > Insecta > Lepidoptera > Nymphalidae > Boloria > Boloria euphrosyne. Next base: position 12,841,871 of record OX637871.1, read on the forward strand.
TAACGGATTTACATTATATTAATGAATGAGCTTTGACACAAACTACAGTGACTAAACCAGTTGTGGTGTATGTGCGTTCAAACGATTAATTTTATTTATGGTTAGTTAAGTCGGTTCCTTTTGAGGAGCAAAGTTAATGTTGAATATGATGTTTACAAGAATATTAAGTTATATTAAAGTGAAATAATGGCGTTATAATTTATGCATTTAGGTGTATTTGTATATTTGCCAAAAATGAGATTTTAATTTTATCGGATTGTACCATTTTATCATTTGAAAATATGTTCATAAAAATACATATCGAACCGTTGATAGGTACGTCTCAGGTTGTTAACCGCATGGTTAGGTGAAGCACGAATAAAAATATTTTTTTTAATATTTTAAAGGACATTTTTTTATACAATACTAATTGTATGGAAGCCCATGAATTGGGACTAACTTTGGGATTGGGATCGGAATCCTGAACGTCGGGAGGCAATTAAATAGCTAGAAAATTATAGAAGGTAATTCATATATTATTTTTTTATTACGAACAATATAACTGTCCTGCGATGATACCTTCACTTGTTTCTTTCAGAACGATTCTTTTTCAAGCTATTATGTCTTGTAAAACGAGTCATTAACGTGATGTTATTTTGAATATTATACAAATATGAATGGGAATGTTTATGTATCTTAAATTAATTATATCATTACAACACACCACACGGGTCAGGCGAACATTGCAGGCATTTCAAATTTCATCCGTTCACGTACATTCTGACCCCGGCTCCACGCTTGCGTCACTAAAAGTAAAAGGCTGATGTGGTATTGGTTTAATACTGTATTTTTTCTTATTAAAGCTCTATAAATAAAGGAAAAATTGTTTAATCTACGTGTTAACATCAAGACAACAACTCATTTAATTTTGTATATCTCGATTTATTCAAATAACATTACTTTAGTGCGACTGAGCTTTAAATATTTATACTAGGTATAAACTATTCTGTGTTTTTTATATATATGTAAATGTAACCTTCTGTAAAAAAATAAAGTGCTTAGGTTAAACATCCATAAATGGTCTTTGGAGGTTAAATTACTGATACTCGTTAGAATAAATGAATGCCTTAAATGTAAATTATTGTGTATATCTAAATGAACGTACCTATTACATGAAAGAAGTACCTACCTGGAGACTAATGTGGGCACTTTATGTCTCCAGATACGTCTTTCGCTTCGTCCAATGTCAATCATGTATTTCTAAATATCAAACATATATTCGAATCAGTATTATAAACCTTACAAATATAGTAATAAGGCTGATATCAAAAGTTGTCAATTTATAGTCCTTCAACGAAAGCCTTTAACATTAAACATCCTCTGAGGTTTCGCAACGGTTCAACCATTCGAAATTCATTTCGAAGAACCCATTATTGTGACTCATAGGAACAGGTCTTGAGTGGCGCCGCGTAAAGGCGAGATCACACTGTGTTTTTATTTGACCTTGATCTAAAATTAGAATATTGCGTAATTCGAACCACTTGCTTCCTATATATTATGTACTTATTAAGAACGATATTGTACAATTTTAAATATTTGTCGTTTCATATTTATTTTTTCTGTCATTTAATAAGTCAGTTTACGCATACAAAGTGTTGAAAATCTCCCTGGTTTGTCTCTCAGTCTGGTATTATGCTTATTATTATTTCATATAAGCTGTTATGTTAGTCATAGAATCAGCTTATTTGTTCTAAAAAGTGTTTGTTCGTTCTCTATAGTTTAAATACCGTAAACTCAGTAATTATCACCGTTTTTTAGAATTGCTGTTGGTCCCGTTAAGTGCTAATTATGAACGCGCCTTAACATTATTTCGTTAATATGGTACCCATTTCTTGTTTTGAGTCACCAAATTTCGGAGCAGATCAAAGATGTTAGTCATAGCTCGCCATAGTAATAGTTGTGTAGTAAATAAAGCGTATACTCTACTATTGTAATTTGTATTTTCCCATGGTTTCGTGTAGTTAATTTAACACTAGAATGGAAGGGTTGGGGAACAAGCCATACCTTTAAAGACCGCGACTGTCAAATTGATGGAATATTCAATGTTTGTTATTGAAATAATTAACAATCATTATTCATATATTTTTATTAAGTTAAAACTTATATAATCATAAGCTAGAAAAAGTCATTTAATAATGTATTTACAAACTGAAAAATAGTCAAAAAGTTATTAGCCTTCAAAATAATTTTTCCGTCAGATTGACGTCGCTTTAATAAATTGGATTTTTATGTTCAAAAGCTGATCTAAAAGTAAAATATTGCTTATAATTTGTATTGCTTATAATTGTAATTTTTTCTACTCAACTCATTCATATTTAATTATTGAGTCTGGTTATGTAGTTTTTATCAACCAGTGAGAAACAAATGTCTGAATATGCATTTCAATTTCATGCACAGATATCTATATTAAATTATGCGTAGGTATTAAATGCCAATTACCTATAACATTTGCAGCGAAGTCCTAAACAAAGAAATCCTCAAATTTGCCTTAGAGATGTTTAATGTTAATGATCAATCGCGCAGCAATTTCCGGATGACATTTTTGTCCTATTTCATCCACGAACACCGATTAGGTAGGTACTTAGTCATCTCCCAGACCGGTCTTAATATTTATAAGAATGTGGTTCACACTTTATATTACATTAAGTTTATGTGTTTGGGAATATAAGCAAATAACTGGTTATTATATTTCTTGATAATTATTAATTACATAAATTTTATGTATATTAAAACGTATTTTTAAATTTCATACTTTATTAACAGATACCGTTATAGGCACTGATTGCAAGTGGGCATGTAGATTTTAATTTAATTTTTATTACAAAATAGGATTCCGCACTGGTGTTATTAATTAATTATAAGGTCAAATATTGTGTTTAATATTTACGCACAAATGTATAAGATTTCTTGTGACTAATAAACTTGCAATGTACCTAAATGGTTTTATCTTGACCCACCCAGATTTTATTGTGTCATAGGTACTCAACAAATAAAGAAACCAATAACAAAGAGTAAAACAAAAACGTAGTCTATATGTACTTATAATGTTCAGTAACACAACATGTTACTGTTTTATAATAGTTCCTTATAAAATTTAATTTGATTATTTCGAGGTCAATAGCTTCGTTTTGTTAACCTCGTGTATGGTTACAGATTGCATGAAATAGTTCCATTCCTACAAGGTGACTCACGAGTCACGGTTTTGACCAATGATGATTTTGTTTAATACATTTTGCTTTATTTCTTAGCTCGTCTATACTCAACACCAAACTATTCTTAAACACATTCGTATTTAAAGTAGTTATAACTTATAATAGTTATTAATTACATAATATTTAACAATACATTTACATATTGTAACTGCCAATCTAAAAAACTCGATTCATCAATATCGACAGCATGTTTCTGAGAAGTAAAACAATCGCTTGCAAGCTCACTTGAGGTGTCAACCTTAGCGGAATGCGGCTGCGGCGACCCATTTTCCATACTCCTCCCGTCACTGCACGCCCCACCGCACTCGTTACTTACCCCCCGTCCCTACACGTCACTGGTACCGGTCTCGTGCCCTCGATACGTTCGATTCCGTGTTGCGAAAATATTTGTTCAAGTAACTTAAACCTAACTTAGTTTTCTTTGTAACTTAAAAAAGTATTTGCAGAAGATTCAAAGTAAGATCAGTTGCTCTTGTACGTACAGGGTGTAATGATATGTGTTAAAAATATGTTACTTAAACAAATATAAGTAAACTAGCCTTTCCCGCGGCTTCGCTCGCGTTTTAAAGTCTGGAAACAAAATTCTTTCGCCCGTCCGCCCGAATTGCACGCGGTGATCATTATTTTGTTGCGAAGTTATTTTAAAACTATGATATCTCGTAAGATATTCATTGAAATCAAATGATGTCAACAGCAATTTTGTTCAAAATTAAATACTTGTGATGAATAACTTATTTATTTAGGTAAGGATTAATATCATGTTTATAAAAACACCTTCGCAAATAATAAATTTTCTTAAAACAAATTTGATTACCATAAAAAATGTTACAGCGAGTCAACCTTAAAAGATAGACATATGTTATCGCGGACTTTTTTTTAGAACTTTTAAAGAGGAACAATTCCGTCATAGATGATTTTTGCATAACTTTAACCGTTTACGCAGCGCACGCAACGGAAGTACTCAAAAGGAATATTTTTCTCCCGTTTTTGCAACATTTTTCATTGGTGCTCAGCTACTATTGATCGTAGCGGGATGTAATATAGTCTATAGGATGTAATATAGCCTTCCTCGGTAAACGGACTATCCAACACAAAAAGAATTTTTCAAATCGAACCAGTAGTTCCTGAGATTAGCGCGTTCAACCAAACAAACAAACACTTCAGCTTTATAAATAATATATGTAATATAGATATAGATGGATGGATAACCATATATTATAATAATGTCAAGGTATTCTTAAAAATATCGAAGACTTTTGTGTTCACTCGCTTAGCAAATAATTGTATTAATAATAAAAATAAAAATCAACACAATTTGAATCTTTGACATTTTAAACTTTGGAACACTATAAGGTGCTCCTTACCTATTCAAATAAAGAATAGAAGCCTAATTATTGTAAGCAAGAGAAATGTAAAAAATAATAATCGTTTAACCATAAATAGTAAAATGCTTGCATCTCTACCAATTCATTGAACAAATAATTTCTTCATAGAATATGAAAGGCATATAAATTATAATATGTAAGTATTACAAAAAAATACTTTTCATTCGGTAAGCAGATGAATGTCGGATGACATAGGTATTTTTATAAAAAAGCTACAATTAACGTGGTACCTATAGATTAAAAAGAATTCAGATGTATAAAAAATAACTATAAAGTATTTGTAATATTTTTCTTTTGTTTGGCAATTTTTTTTCACTCCAATTAAGATTTCACAGCGCTACCCTAAAACTATGTAATGAATAGGAATTTCCTTTCCCTAGTTTTTGCAACGGTACTGCTTACGACTTACAAGGCTATCAACAATATAATGATTCATTGCTGAAAGATAAATATATATGTTTAATTAATGCTTTGACCCGGTATTATTGCGAAACGGTCTAAGAGTCAGCATTCCAACGGTGGCAAATGCCGTAACTCGCAAAAATCATACAAAATTTTACTTGGAAAAACAATAATAGCATATGTTTTAATATATAAATGGAAGTGTATTTTAATATCATTTTTAAAAGAATTCATATTTTGTGGTAGTAATTTAGCGATTGTATAATTTTATACGAGATTTTAAAATAATTAGTTAAATGGTAAAAATATTATTCCATATTTTGTTAATCCTTATCAATAATACCAACATGTTTAATTGATTAATTAATTAAATTAATGCAGAAATTTGGAAGTTTGTAACACAATCACGACAGAACTGCTGAACAGATGGAAGACAGCAGCGCGCTCGGCGCGAGAGTCATTCGAATTTCGAAGTCTATCTGCAGCTTGCGTACATAGTACATACCTACATTCGCTACAAGCATTAACTCAATGACTACAAGTTACATTTTGATTTTGTTTGTGTTACTTTGAAATTGCGTAGTGTAGGCAAGGCAGGCATTTATCACTTACAACTTATACCTTGTAGTAGTATATGTCCCCAAATTGATCCCACACAAATTTTAAGTAGTTTGTTTTTTAAATCAAAATAAATTGAAAAAATATGTCATACAAATGTAAACGAAATCTTCAATCTATTTCGATGATAATAAGTAGGCTTTTCTTCTTCTTCTTCTTCGTGACACTCTTGACAGAGCGGTCGTGGTCATCACGTAGTAACTTCTGTAGCGGCAGTTGTGATGCTCTTCACGATTGTTCGCCACTTCTCTCTGTTGGTTGACATTCTGGTGCACTCATACAAGGGACCACCCACAGCTGACTTAATTTGGTCGGTCCATCGCATGGATGATCTTCCTCGCCCTCTGTTGCCATCCACCCTGCCCTGTACGACAAGGCGTTCGATAGAGTTACTCTCACGACGGGAAACGTGTCCGAAGAACTTCAAAATGCGACCCTGTACTACCGCCGAGAGGCGTTGTTTAATACCGAGTTCCTGGAGAATAGAGACGTTGGTGCGAAATTCGGTCCACGATATTCTCAACATTCGCCTCCAGCACCACATCTCCAGAGCATCTATTTTCTTTTTCTCGATTTGTCGCAATGTCCACGTCTCCGCAGCGTATAAAAATATGGAAAAAACAAGGGTTCGAACGAGTCGGATCTTCGTAGCCTTTGTTATGTTTCGGTTTTTCCATACTTTCTTTAGCTTGTCCATCGCAGTTCTAGTTATTGCCATACGGCGCTTCACTTCTTCTACGCAGCCTCCTTCATTCAAGATTAGAGCTCCAAGATATATGTAGGAGTGCACGACCTCACACTTCGCAATCTGAGTGACTTCGGGCGAATTATTATTAGCTCGGTCTACAATCATCATCTTAGTTTTACTGCGGTTAATCTTTAATCCGAATTCTAGGCTCACACGCTCCATTTTGAGAAGTAATTCTTCCATATGACAAGCACTAGACGCGAACAAGGTTATATCGTCAGCGTAGCGCAGATTCGATATCTTGTAGCCAGCAATAGCTACACCATCAGTCCAGTCCTCGAGAGTAATGCGCATTATGAGTTCAGTATAAACATTGAACAAAAGCGGTGATATTATGCATCCTTGTCGGACACCTGCGCTTGGGTGGAAGTTTTCTGACATAACGTCATCTCTCCGCACGGATGCAGTTCCATCTTCATAAAGGCGCCTGAGAAGATGAACTAAGTGTTGGGGTGTACCCATGTCTAACAGAACACTCCATAGCTTAGGCCATTTCACAGAGTCAAAAGCCTTTGAGAAGTCAACAAAGCAAATATAGGTCGGTTTGTAGAACTCCCTTGCCTTTTCTATGATCTGGCGGACAATAAGTATCTGCTCACGTGTACCTTTACCCCTTACAAAACCAGCTTGTTCTGGAGCTATCTCCTTTGACAGGAAAGTCTTCAGTCGTTCATTTAGAATATGTAACAAGATTTTGCTGGCGTGAGATATTAACGCAATAAGGCGGTAGTTGCTACATTTCTTGGTTGAACCCTTTTTGTGTAAAGGAATGAAAACCGTATGAGTCCATTCTTTTGGCCATGTTCCCGATCGCCATACCTTGTTGCAGATGGTATGGAAGATATTGACACCTATATCGTCTAAAGCTCTAAGTGTCTCAATGGGGATTGCATCTCTACCGGTAGCCTTACCGTTTTTAAGGTGCATAATGGCAGTTCTGACTTCAGACTTGAGAATGTCAGGCTCTAGGTTTTCCAATTCGGGTTCTGTATTGGGATAGTTTTTTGACTGACTGTCGTTGAACAGGGACTGACAGTAACTTTTCCAAACTTCTGTTATATGTTCTAGCTCAGTAACTACTATACCGTCATTGTTTTCAATGGCCCAGGTCTTAGAAGTGAGTGATTTAGTGATGGATCTTATTTTATGATGGAGGTCCCTGGACTCATGTCTGTTAGCATGAATTTCGATTTCCTCACATATTCTGCACAGATATGCATTGTAGTCCTGTCTGCATCTGGTTTGGATTTGTGCTGACATCCTATTCAAGTCCTTACTATCAGCTCCTGCTGCTTTCAATGCGCGTCTCCGCTCAACTAGTTCTAGTGTGCCATCGGTCATCCAGTGTTGTCGCTTGTGTGTTACACTTGGTGATTTAGAAGCCGCAGCAGACTCTATAATTAGTTCTTGGGTTCGTTCCCACAACTCGTCAGGTGTCTTCTCGCTCATGCTTGTGATGTCCCATTCCAACCAGATACGTTTTGCAGCAATGTAAAACTTTGAGCTATCTTTTATTTCGATTCTCTTCTGTTTTTGGAGACTTCGAGCCGCTTTTAGTTTTAGCTTAAAATTTGATATTAGCAGTTGGTGGTCTGATCCACAGTCAGCACCGGGAAGAGTATGAGCATTTTTAATAGAAGTTTTCCATCGCGATCTAACCAGGATGTAATCTATTTGATTGCGATGTTTGCCGTTTGGCGATGTCCAAGTATAGAGCCTGCGTGGGTGGTGTTGAAATAGGCTATTTACTATCACCAGATCATTTTCAGTTGAAAACTGTATGAGGCGTTCGCCTCTTTCGTTGCGTGCTCCAAGACCAAACCTACCCACGCAATTACCAAGCTGGTAAGAGTTCTCTCCAATCTTAGCATTAAAGTCACCCAGTATTAGTAGTATTTCTCTATTAGGGACTTTTGTGATGGTGGTCTCCAATTCTGAGTAAAACTTATCTACGACCTCATCACTGGCAGTGCTGGTGGGGGCATATACTTGCACGATGGTCAAGTTCACTGGTGACGCCTTTAGCTTGACGCTGATAATCCGGTCATTTACTGCTTCAAAGCCGATCACACAGTTTCTCTGATGTGCGGGTATTAATAGAGCAACTCCATTCTGGCTGCTGTTGTCATTGCCAGAAAAGTAGACGGCATGGGATTCAGTGAGAAAGTATCCATTACCTTTCCAATGAGTTTCACTGAGTCCGCAGATGTTTAAGCCGCAACGAGTGATCTCCGTCTCCAAGATGTTAAGTTTTCCGGGGCTAAGTAAGCCACGCACATTCCATGTTCCTATTGTTTGAATTTGGCGTAACTTAAAAGGTATTCCAGTAGCTGAATTTCCACAGGGAGCCTGGTCTCCTGCTACCCTGTGGCCGGTAGCACATTTCCCACCGCTTGCCCCGGAAGCAAAGCGGCGCCGGTTGCTAGGCGGATTGCATGGCTTTCGTGATCTATCTAATTGTACTTGCATGATGACTTTCTTGGGAAAATTAGTTGCAGTGGTTTCCCGTTGCCTTCTGCACCAGTCTTTTCGAAGGTTATTTGGACCTCAGGCTGCTGAAGCCTCTTCTAACAGGTGGTCCTGCTAGGTATAAGTGGTTATTCCGCCACAAATCGGTCGCCAGAGCCTCGTCTGTTATCTAGCAGGGGGTACCACGTGCAGGTGAGGTTGACTTTGGAGGCCGACTAGATGTTATTGTCGTTTTCCCCCTTACCCCCCAAAGTAGGCACTAAGGAATAAAAAACTTTAAATCCAAAAGGGCAACCACCTTCCAAAATAAAAAAAGAAAAAATAACTTTAATTTTGGAAATCGGTAGCAATGCCAAACAATTAGGTAGGTACTAATATTTTATGGACGATATTATATCGAATCATCAGGACCCAGCCGCCGGTACAGCCCCTTGAAGACCGACCGACCTCGAAAAGTAATTTGGGCCTCAAGTACATTTGCCAATTACGTCAAGGACGCACGGTACCTACTTACTTGAGTTTGAATGTTTACGTTTCTGAGAACTTTTTGTTTTTGTTTACCTATGTATAAAGGTCACAATTACAGGTTACAATTCTTAAAATCCACTTAGATACACGATAAGAAGAAACCATAACACTTTGATGTTTATTTAATTTACAAGAGCTCTTTGTTTCGACCGAAGTACCCCCGCTTTATTTAAAAACAAATTGTATAAAAATTTTCGACCTTACACTATTTTTAAACAATATTTTAAGAGAAGCCTTGAAAGATTGGTTTACTTATAACCAAATTTGAAAAAAGACGAGTGATCGGTCAATTTTATATTTAATTAATAACTATTATTATTGTTTACCTTTGGTTGTGAGTTCACCTGTTCACAATTTCAGAGAGGGCAATATTGTTAAACAGTGCCGAGGTCAAATGACCGTACACGTTGCTTGGTGATTTGTCACGCGCCTCTGTTCCAGCCTTGGTGAATATCATAAGTACTCGTAACACTATCGACAAAAAACATCAAAAAATAATATAGTTACCAAAGCCATATAATAATTTAGTAACATTCATCACGCTGACAAAATGGTTAAAGCAATTAAAAAAAAAATGTTTTACAGTAGGTACCTTTACCTCCTCTACAACTAAAGTGACTAAGGTTTTTTTCATCTACCCCATGGTGTGGTTAGGTTAGGTTATTGTTGATAGGTTCTTAAAAATATTGGGTGCTTATGGAAACAATTTTTCGTTTAAGTAATCCGTTTGTTAAATATGAGGCATTAAAGTTAAATACATAAAATTTAAAAGCAAACCCTTATCTAAATAATTTAAATACAAATCATTAGCGTTTCCGACATACACGAAATAACTATTCTTAAGAATTGATCATTCTGTCATCATAATTTTCATCATAATAATAAGATTTAACGCGTGCGAAGCCGCGGGTTCCGCTAGAATTAGTTATAGTTTATAGGCAAGACGGTGCGCGTAAATTTTATTCTCGCGTCCGTAATTTCTTGCGATTACTTAGAAGTAATGTCTTAGGAGATATTCATTTAAGTTATATGGTGTAAAAGAGTAAAATAATGTGCATAAAATCCTTAAAGCCTATAACATGATAAGGATTAAGAGATAGACATATGCCATCGCGGAATTTTCTGTAGACCATATAAAATACACAATTTCACCATACATCAGTTACTGTTTGGCACCAAGCCCCAATGGGTTAATTTTAACCCGACCGAAGTTAGTGTAATTCGCTACTTAACAAACTAATTTATAAATCTGTGACATTGACGAAATATATTATGCACAACTGGCGCACCTAAAACTGTGTAACTAACCTCTGATAAACTTTTATATGTCACTTATCTCTAAATATTATATTCCTTCAATTAATTTTTAATATTATGTATCATGTATTTAAAATTTTATTTGTGTAGTGTACTGTGTATCAACTACATGCTATCCTTAACACAAGCTTCGTAGCTTTTCACGGAACTAGATGGCGCTGTGTTTAATAATGTCCCAACATAATTTTGTACATATTTATCTTCAATTATAGCCAAAAAAACCTTCCGTAATATGAATTACCTAGGTACCAGCTATAGTATCGAAATGTACTGTATAGTTTTATATTATTCTGCAATAAATCTTTTAATCAGAGGAAATACATTCGCTGAGATTGGTTTCACAGTCTGATAAATACGAATTGGGCAAGATATGTATGTAGTAAATGCATGCCAGCAATTACATTTCAGAAGCCAAGGTGTACTACATTTACCAACGAGACATTATACCTAGTCGTGTTAGCTGGCGTAGAATACGCTCGGCCTAGACGCCTATTGATAGATTTCATTAATATTGATATGTGATTTATAAGGCATAATATTATCATTATTGTCTATTGCTTAACTGTTTATTATTACTTTTACTAAAGTCAATTATCTTATCAGTAAGGCTTACTTTTTTGTTTAACTTTTTTGCTTGCAATCGACCTTATAAGTCCCTATCGCTACCTACAGTTAGGTCTTTTGTAAAAATTTCAATAATTTCTGGTAATAGTCAATTTGATTGTATAAAATTAAATATTAAATTATTAGATAACACTTACTAGTATAATTATTATAAACGCGAATTAAACATCGCTTTGCGTAAATATTACTTATATTAAAATTGGAATTTTGCACGATCTACTATTTTTTGTTTTAAGAGTATTATGAAGGATCAATAAAAATTAAAATAATTGTTTATAGTACATAGCGAATCGAGAGCACTCAAATTTATCGGAATCTTTATTGAATTAATTTTTTTTTAATTTCTATCTAGGAAATAAACACTTACTCACATCCTTATGCCTTATTTAGTAAATATTGTAAAGTGAGGATGTGTTGTTCAATTATCATCCTGCAAGCAACGGTTTCAAGTAATTTTTGACCGACTTTCATTGGAAGATTTTATATATTATACTCTTTTTTTCGTTATGTCATTTCCATGAAGATGTTGAATATCTATTAAAAATCTATTTAAAAACGTAAACGAAGCGAGGACACGCCACTAGTTTTATATACTAACAAAGTCGAAGGTCTCGTTGGTATTCCTGAGAAAATTAGTAATTAGTAATTACGTATTCAGTGCAATAAATACAGATGTTAAGCGCATACTGGAGTAGGTAATTTGGATTAAAATACCGTGTTATAATAAATCTGTTACTTAAGTAGGTTAATAAAGCCGCACTTTGGTTTATGTAGTCGCAAGAAACACTTAAGAGGCAAATGACATTATAAATTCGTTTAATGGCAACTCTCTGTCATCAAAGTAATCTATTGCGGTGAATGCCAAAGGACTTTACTGTAATTTAGTAAAACTTTAGCTAAGGTTAACGAAGTAGGTACTAATACTATAAACTAAACTTCAATTAAGTTAAACTACTAGGTTATTTAAATGTTTGGAGGTTTATTTAAACGTAAATACTAATTACCTACTATGTACAAAATACTGCTCATAAATGAAGATATTTGTTCTGACCACAGAAACTCCTTTCTGGAAACTCACTATGCTTTGAAAGAAAGTCTTATTAAAGTAAAAAAGTATATTTGGTAACACAATTTTTTTCTATATAGGTCACACAAATTTTTCTACATTGGTACCTAATTCGTCATGTGAAATGTGTACGCCGAGTATCTATTAAGCGATTTCGATCAAACCGTTCGCGTTCGACCGATTTGGATGAATTTTATACACAAAAAGACACGCAGTTGTTAGGAATAAATTTACCAAAAGGTAGAGCTGCCTGTACCTAAACACAAAAGGCAACTAACTACTTTGCTTATTAAAATATTGCCCCGTATAGTACCACTCTCTCACAGGAGACCGGCGTGAAGTGGCAGCTATGCTGTCGCGTTTCGTCCGGTAAGTGAGAGTCCGGGAGGCCCACTCCCCATCCCTACTCCCGTCCTTCTCCCTCCTCCCTCCCTCCCTTTCCTTAAAGGCCGGCAACGCATCTGCAAGCCCTGTGGTGCTGCAGATGTCCATGGGCGGAGGTGATCACTTACCATCAGGTGAGCCTCCTGCCCGTTTGCCCCCTTTGTCCCATAAAAAAAAAAAAAAAAAAAAAAAAAAAAAAAAAAAAAAAAAAAAAAAAAAAAAAAAAAAGTATTATGATTTTTTAATCATTGACTGTTTCATTTATCTTAGTTTATTATATATAATTAAATTGCTGTTTTTATTAAGTATCGTTTGACCTTTAGTCTTTAATGTAAACAAAAAACAGTCATATGAATATATGACTCGAATTTCAAATGTATTTTAAAGTATTTTTGTTAGTCTAATCAATTTATTTTTAATTGTTCTATTATAAAATAAGAAATAATTGTTAACTTGACTCGCTTTCCTTAAATTATAAGTTATAACCTCTCGTTACGCGTCTAGAACATAGTGATTAATGTCGAAAAGAGAATTATTTAAAAGCTATTTATAATACTTCGTTATACGTACGTACCTATACATTACGATTTCACAAGAAAACGGACACTTTACGGCGAGAGAAACCAGAAAATTGAATTGAATAAGTATGTAAGGTACTAAACTTTACTTACTTATACACACTACCTTTTTACTATAACAATTCACAAGCTATCTATCATCGATGCACAATATTAGTTGACATTAATGTTGTTTGAATATCTCGAAAGCTCTAAATTCTAGATCTCACAACCTTCGCAATAAACAAATCTAAACGTGTCATACGCTTGTTAAACCTATAATTAATAGGTCAAATAGATAATTACACTTTGTTTGATATTATTGTATACAAACAAATAAATCGTTTCGAATTTATACAGTAAAGTTGTTAGTTAATTGTTGTGTCTAGTGCTTGTTAGTGATCATAGTTACAAAATACCGTTATGAAAGATTTCCTTTTCGAGTAGGCAGTACGACAATCATGTCGCAAATAGATATATTCAGGAGTAGGTATATCTGTAATGGTTACCCGTTTTCGTTTGTATTAATCTATAAATTCATGTAATAAAATTCTAACTTAGTTAAATCTGTACATTGATTATTTTTTGGAAATTCTAATATTGAAAGTCATTGTTAACGATACAGAGGCCGAATCTATCGTTTTTAGAATTTTTGTCTGTCTGTCTGTCTGCGACCGCATTAGGAGAAAACCACTGGACGGATTTTGATGAAATTTGGTGTGGTGATAGTTGGTTCTCCGTGTCTATATATAGGATACTTTTTACTGCAGAATCTATATCTCATTTCTGATCAATCTATTGTCTATACTAACGTTCAAAATGTATCTAGTAAGTAATAAGGATATTCTTATTAGACTGTTCGTTTTAACTAAAAACAGATTTGTATCGTTGTGTGTTTCAAGTCACTAAGATTTAAAATATTTCTTTAAAATTCATTCAATTTTCAATAATGTTACAACAAAATGCCCTAAAAATTGTCTGAACACACAGTAAAGTAATTTTACTATTTTTTTTTAAAATAAATGCCAATGGCTGTTTGTTGATGTGTTCTGATTTCATGCACAAACTGAATTATTTTGTAAACATAGTTAATAATGGCGAGTGCTATAGACTTTTTGACAATACATCAAGTATTTTCCGTGTTCATACATTAGTATTATATTGTCAAAAATATTGATGGACATTCTATGTATTGCCTCAACTTACTTTGTGTAAGTTTTCTGTAAATCTACTTTCAATAATTTCTAAAACTTATTTATCGATTTCCATGTATTTTTTTATGCATTTGTATCTACTTGTCGTACACTTATCAAAACGCAACGATAATAATAGCCTAGGGCAGTGATAGTATCGATTACGACATTACGATAAATCGCAAATCGTAGATTTTATCTTAAAACCTTGTCGACACGCAACTCTTGACAGTTGCTTACTACCATAGATGTGTAAAACAAAATATAATAAACGCCAGTCATAAAGTAAACGTGTTCCATATTTTAAATTTTCAATTCACAATATTTGCTCATTTCGTTTGGACAGCTGTCGTCTGGTACAGTGAGAAATATTGCAACCACATTTATATTATTCTACAAAATAAACTTTCAAATGTTATTCATTAGTTTGAGAGTAATATGGACAAATCGTTTTAAAACGATAAATTTAACAATAAAACCTAAGCTAGTTGCTAAGTTTTAACTCCTAAATAATTCTAGAAAAATGACTTGATGTACATTTTAAATGCAAACAAAATTATTACTTTTAAAAAAAGCAATAAATCTAAACGATATTGTTTTTAATAAATGACTTCAAAGCATGATTTTTTGCTTTAACATCTCTTGGCAAAACTAGCATCAGTTTAAGTAGAGTTCTCCGACTGCTCGTCAACTCTATTAAATAAGTCGTTCACCTTTTATAAAATATTTTTATTTTCCTCTATAGTTTCTAAGCTTCGGGCAAAAAGTTGATTCTGAATTGCAAAGAGACTTCATTGGTGAGGCAAATGATTAACCAGTATCAGTCTACTGTTTCCGTTTGCATCAAGTTTTAATCGATATCAATTTTAATAACCATCTTTATGGATGAGTAGAAAATTTTTATTCTCATGCTAAATATATTTTTTAATTATTACTCCAAATTAAAAAAAAAAGTATTAAGAAATCAATAAAAAATATTACCGATTCAAAAAAAAAATGTTGCCATTTTAATTAATAAAATAAGTTGAAACAGTTGACATAAAATTATCTCAGTTCTTTGTCTCGTAGTAAGTAGAATTAAAATTAATGGGCGTTATGTTTACCTCATCTATTTACGTGACGGTGTGGGTGACGGGGTGCGTCGCACTCTTGGGATAGACGACCTCAGCAATCATCGGGTCAAGGACATAGTAAACACCAAACATTACCGATAGTTCGTATAAACAACAACGTAATTATCTATCACCGTTATTGCGAAGTTAAATTACATGTTGAGTCAATGATCTCGAGGATACACTTCAAGAGGCTGTAAATCTTTCTAAATTTATTACCTACTAGGAAACCCGGCTCGCTTCGCTGGGCGTAAGTTGAAATACTTAAATTCAAACGATTTTTATAATTTTGTATATATAATAAAATATAAATTATTTTTAACAAAAAACAAAAACCGACTTCAAAACTAAACAAATCTAAACTAAAAAGTAGAAAATAATACTTTTAAGAACTTCGTTAATTTTGAAGTCGGTGCCAGCCAGGACGGATAGATTTATCTTGCCTTTGCAATGAACTTTCGAACGGTATTTTGATTATGTTTACAAATATAGATATAGATTAATCGAATATGTGTCTATTTAAGGTTATTTTGCTTTGGCTGGCACCGACTTCTAAATTAACGAAGTTCTTAAAAGTATTATTTTCTACTTTTTAGTTTAGATTTGTTTAGTTTTGAAGTCGGTTTTTGTTTTTTGTTAAAAATAATTTATTTTCAAATTTTTAGCGGAAAGTAGATACTTATTTTGTTTATGTACAAAAAAGAATTTTCCAAATCGGTCCAGCCATCTTCGAGTAATGGGGGACATACATAAAAAAAGTCCCCAACGAATTGAGAACCTCCTCCTTTTTTTAGAGTCGGTTAATAAGAGCCTGAAAGAATTTAACTATCGGTCTATAATTACGTATAAAATTGAAAGAATTTTCTTTTAACTCCTAACCGTTGAGGAGTTGTACCTTCCATCATTAGCTCAACCACAGGAGATGATGATTATCAGACGCAAATACTTGAACAGCTTTAGAAAATATATGAAAAACGTAATAAGTGCCTATAAAATTTGAGAGTTGTCTTCGATTTCCCTGGGATCCCATCATCAGATCGTGACTTGGTGACTATGGGACCAACTAGAAACTATACCCTTTCAAACAAAAAAAGAATTTTCCAAATCGGTCCAGCCATCGTAGAGTAATCGGGGAACATACATAGAAAAAAAAAAAGTCCCCGACGAATTGAGAACCTCCTCCTTTTTTTGAAGTCCGTTAAAAAGCAACCTTAGTTACTCCTTATAACATTACCTATATACGTAATGCGAGTAAAAGTCTCGTCAAAATCGGTCCAGCCGTTTCAAAGATTAACCGGAACAAACAGACATACAGACAAACATTTTAAAAATGTTTTTTTTATGTAGGTAAGTACCGTACCTATATAGGTACTTTTATAATTTATATGCATTTAGTGAAAAGCTGTTAATTTGAAATTAAAAACAGACACTTCAATTTCATTTAAGTAGGTATATGTACTGATAGAGAGGATATACCTACTCGTACTAAAGCAAAGGTTGTTGATTATAACAGTTAAAGTTTTTAAAAATGAATTTGATAAACAACTTAAGATTAAGTTTAAGTAGACAAAACGTAAATATAAAAAAATAACATAAAATCTAAGTAAGAATGAAAGTAAAACGATTTTTTTTATTTAATTCAGAATGCACCTGCCTTTAATACAGTATTATCGCAATGCATGGTACGATGTTGACGTCACGCTGATAGTACTGTGACCTTAAGATAGTTATCGGTCGACGCCTCGTCTCGCGTCCATCGACAACTTGAAAAGCACAAGGACATTTATTCAAGCCTTTAATTATACATATAATGTATTTACTGTTTACTCTTACAATGACACTAATTTATGTGTTTATTAATGAATATGTATATATTTTTTTAAATTATATCTTTTGTCCTTACTTGGAATATATTTTATAATAATAAATAAGATTATTTTTATTATAATTGCTATTATGTGTAATTCTAATATATTTAATATACATAAATTAATAAAATTTTCCACGTCGCGTTGCGCGCTAATTCATATAATACTGGACAGACAAAGACCGTCTGACGTACGAATAACCGTTCGGCCTTGTCTAGGCCGCGATGACGCCATTCAGCGAATATACTTAGTACGCCGAAATTATGCGTGCATCCCGCTTACACATCGCTGTATCAGCAACGTATGAATGAGACGACAAGTATAAGAAAAATCCTTAATCATGTTGATGTACTTTTTAGTTATTCATTTTAAACTTTGAATTTCTAATAATTTGTTAACGTACCTACTAAAATATAATCGTTAAAACATTTGGTGTATACTTAGCCTTTTGATTATATAAAAATCATATAATCAAAGAATTAGCCATGGACCATGATGTCTTGGTTCGTAATTCGTATAAAGACAATGTGTGAATAAGAAATATTTCGGTAATAGTGTTTAGCTGTATAAGTTCATTTTAATCAAAATCTGTGGAGAAATCCTTGTATATGATATTAGCGGAACCTTTATTTGATTGAAAGTTGATATCTGCCAATCGTTTCCTAACAGTGTCTACTGCAATCTGCAACGCCTAATGCAAGCCTTGCATTGTGTAATTGGCAATTACCGGAGTTACCAAGGCAACGGCTGTCTGATAGCGATAACCGAGCAATGTCTGGGGGCAAGGGACTCTATTGGACGTTAATTGGTTCGCCAGACGGTCTTCACTTCTTCATATCTAGGCATCCTTTTTTTTCTACTTATACTTAAAATTGTTAAAGTAATTTCTTGTCAATTTTATCACTCATTGCTTGCATACCATGTCATTACCGTTCAAAGCTCATAAGGAAAACTTAATATAAATTTTATTTTTTTTACTTTATTTACCTACCTAATTAAAGGTAATGTATAAATAATATAAACAATGTCCAGGGAAGTTTAGAAAGCTAAACTCTGCATATTACACTCATCTAAGTTATCACAGTGGAGTGACTAGTGTATTGGGAGCGGCGGACCAGTTCGCGCGAAAGGCGAAATGCTCGCGACCGCCCGGCTTACAACCGGCTTCGTGAAGGCCGATCCCCCACTCGCCTCCTTCTTTAGTGATTGCCGTTTGTCGACAAATACTATCTATTCGACATCTGTTCAATAACGATTGCATATCTAAAATCTTATTGTCATTCAGTACGTTAAAGAATTAACTTTAAAAGTATAATATTCACAACAAAGACATAGAATATGCATGGTAGTAACAAAGTAACATTGAAAATTATACTTTCAAATTCATTCAACAAGCGCTGTCGATGTCATGTTATCGCGTCTGCTCCTCGCAGTGCCTTGTAAACAAAATGCCAATGACACGGAGGTCGACCGTTCTATCGATAATTTAGTGCGGTTATCGCACAGCACTGGGTGCGTCGCAAGGCCGCGGCTCGACGGCACTACGCGTGTCGTCGCGTACGTGTACACAAACACATCGTTTTGAAACGACAGCTTTATTTCAACTCTCAATCGGACGCGAAATTTGTTGCGTATTTATAGAAATGTGCCTAACGTTACTTAAGTATGACTTTAAATTAAATTCAGTAAATACAATTTTTTATACAAGATTACATGGACTTTTTTCTTTTTTTTTACAGATAAACAAGATGCTGGTATTAACAAGTCCATTTCGATATCAAGCAACGAACAACAAAACCTCGCTTTATTCCGATACAGACGGACCAAGATTATGTGAATACATTTCAGTATTTCCCCGGGATTTACCAAGACTGACTCCCTCTGATGCCTTAAAAATGATAAGCGACGCAAGATGATTAAATGAATAATATTTTTGTAATAAAATATGATTGAGAGGCATTTTTAAATATATCTGTGTATTTTTGGAAAATTTTAATAGACTATGCTTGCATGGTGCTTAATAGTGTAGTGAGGAAAATTAAAACTATCGATAGTTTGTGGGTAATGCTAGAGTGAATTACGAATGCCGCTATGTCGAATGAGGGAGAGCCCGTGAAGGTTGAAGGGGGACACGTCTCTGTCACAACCATCAGCATGTCTGGTCCAGAAACGAGCAAAGGTAAGTTTGATTGAAAGCCAATAAGAAATAACGAAATATTAATAATTACAAATTATCTTTTTATAAATAATTGGTATTTATTTTGAAGTTGAATTTATTGAAACATAACACTATTAAGAACTTTATAAATGAAACCTAAACCTAAGAAAGTATTATAAATTAAACTATTACATATAACTTATTTTAAAAAAAGGAAAGACATCTAATAAAGAATATTTTGTAATTTCTAGGTCAATTCTCGTATAGTTCGAGCGGTGTGCGCATCAGTGTGTCTTCGGTGCCACAGGACGAAGACTCTACTGATGCCGAAATCTCTAAAATAGATTTCACGCAGCATCAATATGAGGTAATTCTAAAATATTATTTTTTTCTTATATCATGAGGGCGAGGCGAGCAGGTTGAGATCGATTTTCAATTTGAACTATTTTTTTCTCTCTATTAAATAAGTACTGTTGAGAACAAGCAGACAGACAGACAAAAGTACTGTTGAGTAAATAAGTACTGTTGAGAATTAAAAAAAATATTGAATATTATGTGGTTAAGATATCAGCTGAACATTGCTTCAGTATGATAATTTTTGAAACACAAAAGCGAGTAGGTCTAGCCTCTAGGTACATTACTGCTAAGGTCTTTCAAGTACCTATTGGTGATTTAAGAATAAACCCAACCTATGTTATATATATCGCAGCCATAAACTTTTGTTTATGGCTGCGATACTGTCAATACTTTAATTGTACCTAAATTATTAAAACAAATACAGATAGTTCAATTCCATACGTTTCTAAGGCACTTTATTTAACAAAAGATGATTAAATTCATGGTTACTGAAGCAACTAAGTCGAGAATCTCCATACTAAAAAACGGCTTAATGGTTCATTAAGTGACTATGGGTGCGGCGGTTAGAAAGTTTGTAATTTTTAATAAATAACATGGGCCAAAATTATATAGAATTGGTTGCTATTCACTTTTAAGGTCAACATGAGGAATAAGAAGAAGCGCGCAGCTAGCGGCCAATGCGAGCAAAACGAGCAAGAACGACCCATGTCTTGGGAAGGTGAACTTTCTGACTCGGAAATGGTTATCGACACGAGTGTTAATAATGGTAATTATATAACTTATGTAAAAAGCGAATATTTGACATTTTAAAATGTAGGTGAATTTTCGGATATTTTCTCGCGGATTTAATTTGATTTTAGACAGCAATCATGGTCATGGCAGAGACATCTCATTATTATTAATCATAATTATAGAAATATAGACACATTTATATTGAAATATAAAAACAGAGGCTCTGAGCTGTAGGTATAGGTTATAAATAAAGTAAGCTTGTAAGTTGTAACATTCACATTTCGTCTCCAAATAGCCAATTCATCTGCCAGAGCATACTACTACTTACACATAGATTAATTTTTAAGTTTTTTGTCCATCTTGATATCTGAGCTGTACATTCCACGAGGGAAAAATTTACAAACTAATATTATATTATTCATTTTGTTATAGATGAAAACAGCAGTTCTCTTGATCTGCAATCGTCTCGGGACTCTATAGACACGCTTCGCAACGTAACGATCAAAACTGAGCCTCTCAAAACTGAAGCTTTCCAAAGTTTGGATGATCAACGGATGCTAGACCTCAAGTATGCAGCTCTTCAGTCGCATCAGAGAAGCCTCAGTATGAATAGGGTACGTGATTATTGATTAATGACATTATTTGCTTATATAACTAATTTATTTTCGTTAAAATATTTGTTAGATTTTCTTAACTGGGTTACAAGTCAAAATTGGATTAAATATATATAATCTTAGTATCTTAGTATTAGCATATCCTTATGAAACATATAGTCGGCCAACGGACGTGACAGCCAGCCCAAGCTGCAATACACTCGCTGGGGACATTACTGTATGAAAGCTTGGGCTGTCACGTCCGTTGACCGACTATATGTTTCATAGGCTTTGGTATTAGGTAATATAGCGTTGTGACTGTTTCCACATGGACTACGCTATCCATACTAATCCATACTAATCCATACTAATATTATAAATGCGAAAGTAACTCTGTCTTTCTGTCTGTCTGTCTGTCTGTCTGTTACCTTTTCACGCCTAAGCCACCCAACCGATTTTGCTGAAATTTGGTATGTAGATAGTTTGCATTCATGAGAAGAAAATAGGCGTATTATTTTTTGGAAATTCAACCCCTAAAAGGGTTAAAAGGGGTGGCAAAGTTTGTATGAGAAAAATATTTTTATTGCACATTTTTGCATGAAACTTTGAATGAATGCTTTTAAGTACAAATGATGAAACACGTATTTCAGGGTTTTTCGAAATTCACCCCCATTGGGGGTTAAAGGGGGTGGCTAAGTTTGTATGGGAAATTTAATTCTATTGAAATATTTTGCGTGACACTGAAATAATGCTTTGCAATACAAATTATGAGATACATATCTAAGCGTTTTTTGAAAATCAACACCTATGGGGGTTAACGGGGGTGGCACAAGTAACAGTATACAAGCAAAAATGTTTATTTTATTCATTCTTAGCGCGAGCGAAGCCGCGGGCACCGCTAGTTTTAAATATAACTATCTTTTAGTATTTATTTTGATATTTGTTACCCAAACTTTCGAATGCTTTACAGCAATCATGGTTACGGTAAAGACTAGAAATTATCATAGCTCAATAACTCATTAAAAATGTAGTTAGTGTAGAGATAAAAAAAAATAAAAAAAGATTAAAAAAACTCTTATTTCAGATACCAGTCCTAACCGACAATACTCTTTCTCTCGCGCGACGGCCGTCCTCACCCACAAGCAGTGCCAAATCTCTCCACTCGGAATACGACCCGCAGATGATGCAGAACCCTACAATCGAAGTACAAAACTTGACTATTAAGAAGGAAACTCAGTTATCGGGTAAGTTATTTGTATTTTGGACTAGCGACGTACCGTTGCTTCGCTCGAGTGTATTTACAATTACATGGTTTTTTCTCGCGCGGAACCCGGCCCCGTGTCAAAAATAAAATAACCTAAGAACTAACAGATAAACCGACATAAAGACATGCAAACTAAAATCTAATAATTGTTAATGAAGTGCAAACATTCATTCATCTTTATTTCGATATTGTAATTTTTAAGTAACATATAGGGGTATTATCTTTTGATGTGTAGTACTGTTACTTGTCCCGGTTTTATTGAAACAGCTTGTAAAAAACTAAGTAAAATTGCTTTAAGAAATTATCTTTGTTTTCTAATGAGGTGAAGGAAAACGTAAGAAACCTTAATTTCAGAGATTACCTAATTAGTTCGTTGAATGAAGCCCAGTAATCCGCGATTGGCGTGGTGAACTCTGATCCTCGCATTGAGGGAAGCCTAGCTGTGGCGTTAAACATACTGAACTTATTATAGTTTAAATTGTTAATTTTTAAAAATGCTTAGCTTTAAGCAGTCTTATTTTACTTTACAAGAACTTATCACTTTTATTTTATATTCTACACGTATGTATGAACAATGGCTAATATAATACTTACGTTAATTTTACGATCACACTCAAAGTGTTTAAATGGTCAAAGTGTTTAAAAGTTTAAACGGTTAGTTATTCCCATATAAAATAAACGGCTCTCAAGTTTTCGATTTTATAGCAGTTTTCTTAGGTTTTCTCTATTTTTCTATACTTAAACCACTCGTGACACACCGCCATAGAAATCAAAAAGAATTATCAAACAGCAATCGATTTTCACAAATATAGATGTATATATTTTGTAGTAATGTTGAGGCATTTTGTTTATGATAATATTAAATAACATTTTCTTTACAGAACTCAAATGTGAAGCATCAGCAGGAATGGATAAGTTCTTAGGATTACACGGCTCGCCTCTACTAGGGCGTCTACCGAGAGTGCAGTCTAGTGCTAGCACAGATTCTGCTGTACACTCTATGTACACGCATAGGTAAGTTTTAAACTTCATTCTATAAAATTATTTACATACAAAAATCTATAATAAACAGATTCACTTTCCCAATTTTTCTAATAACTTCTCCATTTTTTCCCCTTAAAAGCTTATTAGACTTAATAAAAAAGAAATGGCGCTAATCTATTAAAGTCTTTAGTAATGCCCTAACTATAAAAATAGTATAAGATTTTTATTTGCATTAAATTAAATAATTTACCTTATATAATTGTTTCACTGCACTTTTAAAAATATAAAATATACAAACACCCATTGGTAACACTGATTGTTTGTGAAACCGAGTGATGCGGGTTCAAATCCCGGGTATAGCACCTCTGATATTTTAATTTGCGAATCATTTTAATCAATTTCTAACTTCAAACTCTAACTTTAAAGTTAGAGTTTTTCAAGTGGTAGTGCCATGCTTGTTACCTTCGGGTAGCAGCCGAATGGGCCGGCACGCCCCGTATAGTACCACTCTCTCACAGGAGACCGGCGTGAAGTGGCAGATATGCTGTCGCGTTTCGTCCGGTAAGTGAGAGTCCGGGAGGCCCACTCCCCATCCCTACTCCCGTCCTTCTCCCTTCTCCCTCCCTCCCTTTCCTGAAAGGCCGGTAACGCATCTGCAAGCCCTGTGGTGTTGCAGATGTCCATGGGCGGAGGTGATCACTTACCATCTGGTGAGCCTCCTGCCCGTTTGCCCCCTTTGTCCCATAAAAAAAAAAAAAAAAAAACTTTAAAGTTGATATTATAAAAGAAAGAATATATAAAAATATATCCATATTTTAGTGTATACAGCAGTCCGTCGGCCAGCCCTCGTCCGTCGCGCCACTACACGCCGTCGCTATCACGGAACAATAGCGACGCGTCGCATTCCTCTTGCTATTCCTATAGCTCGGAGTTCTCCCCCACACATTCACCTGTACAGGTAAATTATTTAGTTTTACGATATTTTACTCACATATTTTAGGAAGTTTAGAATAATTTTGTGTAAAAGTTGATGAAACGGTTTTATTTTAAATGTTTAGTTTTTTTGTGATTTTAATACAGCCACAGGTGTTTACGTGCTTGTGCGTGTGCTACGGCCTACAAGGCTTGTGCTGCGTATACCAGATAGTTGATACACTACACAAATATAATAATATAACCTTAAATTTACATTATACACACATATACAGGCCCTCACTAATGTCAACCAAGTACTTAGTGGATATAATAGAAATTTTTAACGCACCTTTGAGTGAACTCACAAAGGTCACATTAGCTGTTATTAGTTCTAGTTTAATATAACTTCAATCGCATTAGGTTATTCCTGTGAAGATTGCTGTAATTCTTGGTCGAAATAAATAAATATTATACAAATAGGGCATCTACAAACTGATCAAACTATCGTTCTGACGTGAACGAACAAACAAACATTCACATGAATAATGTGAGTACGTATTCCAGAGCCGGCACCCGCACGTGGTGTACCGCGAGGCGCACGACGACGACCCCGACGCGGCGGACGAGCGCCTGCACCACCACCAGGGGATCAGCCGGCAGCAGCTTATTAACAGGTATTTATTATCTCCATTGGCTTGGTTTTTTTGTAGATTTACGTTAAATAAACTATATTTTAGCTGTCATTATATGAATTCGGATTCGTCCTCTATATTGATAATAATAACTATTCAAAAAATCTGTAATATACAATAGATTTATCATTTAATTATATGTCGTCCCACTGCTGGACATGGGCCTCCCTTCAATACGAGGGGGATCAGGCTATAGTCCACAGGGTTGGCAAACTTCACATGTCTTTAAAACTTGCTAGGTTTCTCAGATGTGCAGGTTTCCTCATCCTTCACCGTAAGACAAGTGGTAATCATGTTAGAAATGATTCGCACATGAAAATATCAGAGGTTCGAGATCCGGATTTGAACTCGCATAACTCGGTTATCCAAGCGAGCGCATTACCACATAGCTACCACTACATAAAGTAATATTTATCATGATTTTTTACAGTCCATGCCCCATATGCGGTGATAAGATAAGCGGTTTCCACTACGGGATATTCTCGTGCGAGTCGTGTAAAGGGTTTTTTAAGAGGACAGTGCAGAATCGGAAGAACTACATGTGCCTGCGAGGGGGGAACTGCCCGGTCACGGTGGCTACGAGGAAGAAGTGTCCCGCTTGTCGGTTCGACAAGTGCTTGGGGTGTGGCATGAAACTTGAAGGTAAACGTTAAAATAACACTAAATATTATAATTTTAGTTGAAATTTTTATCTTATTTTCCTTCTAGAATTTATGCGCAGTCACTTAATAAAATCGAATCAAATATTCTTTAAAGACGATCAATTAAAAAAATTGGTCTATACTTCTTCGTATTAAAATTCTTTTTACTAAATATTGCCGATGTATATTCATGTCACTCTTCTATAGCCTGTAAGATTAAAAAGCAATTTTAGCTTTCCATCAAATATACCAAATATATATCAAATTATCGAACAATTAAAAAGATTTGTTATGTTCAAAATATTGAATTACAATTTTTTCATTAAAATTAATATCTATAATAACTAATAAGTATACTAGTATGTATGAATCTACCTTTTCGGATTTTGTCGCGGATTCATTTTGATTTTTAGTTCCCGACGTTAACGAATGCTTTACAGCAATCGTGAGAGAATATTCGTGTAAACCTAACAAAGTATTATACTAGTATGTATATTAAAATACAACGTGTGATTCCAGCAATAAGAGAGGACCGGACGCGGGGCGGGCGCTCCACGTACCAGTGCTCGTACACGCTGTCGGGCGCGGCGTCCACGGGCTCGCTGCTGGCCGCGCACGCCGCGCCCACGCTGCGGCACGCCTCCAGCCTCACCTGCGTACGTACTGCTCTATAGTACTACACTCGTCTCGTTTTTAAAGTTTTAATAGGAGAAAGGAGCCGGGAGACTTATAAATATCCCAAACCTTAGTTTTAGCTCTTGCCTCCTACTAGAGGCTATCTAGACTAGACGTAAGACTAGGCTAGTTAGTATAATGCCATGCAATCTTACTGTGGGTGACATGAAGTTTAAGGTAATATGCACCCGACTGTCATACTTACATTTAATTGTCATTTAGCTGTAAAGGAATAACGAAACAAACATACACATACAAATAATTAATTATTATAGTAGACCTATTATGTACTGATATAAACCTTATAATATTATAAATAATTTAAACCTATTATGTACTATTTTTTTAAGGCTATTCTGTTTAAACTTTTCCGATAAAACGATAATAAAACGAAATATGTAAGGAAGTACACGCTATTAAGCTCTGAAATACATTATTGAGTTGACAAACTAAAAATGAGTTAACACTATGCTAATTAGAGATTTATGTAAATAAGAAATCTACATACATAATATGTGTAATAAAAGCATTACATGTATATACTTTGTATATTTTTAGGTAAATGGCCCAGGATCATATAACAGTCGAGGAGAATCAAGTAACAGCCGGCTCACTCCTGACATACCACCATTATTACAAGTAAGTCTACTTATAAATTCTACATATTAACTCTAACATCTAACTAACTAACTTTTCATAAAATTTTTCAAATAAATTTAATCACAATCTGACGACACGTTGGCTCAGTTGGTAATGACCCTACTATCTGCGCCAGCGATCCCGGGTTCGAGTCCCGCTGGGGGCATTCATTTGCTGAGCACGAATGTTTGTACTACTTACTTACTTACTTATAATATGTATGTATTTAAAATTTATATGTGTAGTGTATCAAGTATCTGGTATCCGTAATACAAGCCTCGCAGCTTACCACGGAACTAGATGACACTGTTGTAATAATGTCACAAAATATTTATGTTTTATATTTATATAATTTTTCCAGGAAATAATGGACGTGGAACATCTATGGCAATACAACGAGTCAGAATTGAGTCGTATGAGCAAATCCACTGGTAGTCCCTCAGCGAACCCACTGTTGGCAGCCAGCGGCATCACCGCGCAGAACTCAAGCGCAGACTTCCTCGCCGACCTGTGCAATATTGCTGACCACAGATTATATAAAATTGTGAAATGGTGCAAGAGTTTGCCATTGTTTAAGAATATTTCTGTAAGTATATAGCAGACTTTTTTATATCTATCTGGTTATGTGTGGTTTACTGGCAAATTTTGTACTACACGCTATTAGAATGAAGTGATCCGACAGAGAACCAAAGTTATCAACATAGCCCAAAGAATTAGCAAGCTCAAGTTGCAATGGGCTGGTCACATTTGTCGCAGAACCGGTAACCGGTGGAGATGGGTTCTTGAGTGGAGACCTAGGCTTGGCAATCGTAGTGTAGGACGTCCTCATGCTACGTGGAGCGATGATATTTGTAAAGTGGCTGGCAGCGGTTGGATGCGTAGAGTTGAAGATCCAGCTCAGTGGCGTGCCATAGGAGAGGTCTATGTCCTACAGTGGACGAATACAGGCTAAATATGATGATGATGACTATAATCCAACAAAACCTCCCCTATCTTAATAGAATCGCGCAACATTGCATAATATGCATTCAGCCACAACGTCCGTATTATGTTGTAACTTGTATGACATTGTTAGCACGAGAACAGATAATACATAACAGATATAACAGGCTCTGATAATTAGTTTTATTTGTTATATATAAAAGCGTCTTTTTAAAAAAGACATATTCACACAAATTAAAATAGCAAAGTCTTATCTAAACACAAAGACAAAATCGATGGAACCATCCCATATATAGAATACATGTTCAAAAATATTAAAGCTACAATTCCCTCCAAATAAGAAATCGTTTTTGTTGCGTTTAGGCCTCCTCCTTTATAAATGAACATATCCACAGGCGTTAAGCGCCCGTGCCTTTTGAAATTTTTTTTTGGCGTTTTCCAGTAATAACTCTAAACTAAGTGAAGCGTCGTGGCCCGGCATTGTTTTTTTTTTACATTTTAATTGCAGTTTATCACAACAAAAGGGTTAATTATTATTATGATTTGTTCGCCAGATCGACGACCAGATCTGCCTGCTGATCAACAGCTGGTGCGAGCTGCTAGTGCTGTCGTGCTGCTACCGCGGCGTGAGCACGCCGGGCGAGGTGCGCGTGGGCGGCGGCCGCGGCATCACGCTGCATCAGAGCGCTAAGTTAGTCCTTATGCTTAAGACATACGACTTATTTTACTATAACGACTGTTTAGAGTGGCTAGCATGTACTACACATCTGGGAGTCCTAGGTTTGAGTTCCGGGTTGGGTCTAGATTATTTACTGAATGTTTCTGTTTAGTAAGCCTCAGTAGCTTGGAGTTGGAAAGTCGACAGGTCCACCTTTTGCCGTGTAAAGGTGTCGGTCCTCTGCCTTAACTCTCACTGGTCGTATCGAAGTATTCTATTGGACTTATCAATATATTAGTAAAAGATATTTGATCTGTAAAGCATTCGCATTCAAACGTCGAAAAAAATAAACAAAATAAAACTACGAGGTTTAGGTCGAGGGTTAAGTGTTTTTAAATTCCCATTTATATTTTATCCTTATAATTATTATCCTATTTTTTTTATATATTTGGTAGTCTGAGAATAGGTCGTGGGCAATTTTTTATTCCCCTGGGTGACGAGGGTTCCCTGTACAGATTTTATTTTTTTTTATTCTTAGAGCAATTTTTATTTTTTTATTGATTTGGCATCAAAAAATAATTATAAGCCTAAATTTTTATTCATCTACACAAATCTCTATTTTTAATAGTATTGCTATTAATATAATAAAAGTACCTGCCATTTTCATACTCTAAATTAGTAACTAAATAATTTGATTTATTTTTTATCAGGTACGGCCTCACTCCATGTATAGAACGAATGCTTAGTTTCACGGACCACCTGAGAAGGTTGCGAGTGGACCGCTACGAGTACGTCGCGCTGAAGGTCATCGTACTCCTTACTTCTGGTGATTATTCAAGATTTATCTATTTTTTATTTCTTTCTTTTACATATATAATTATAAAATATATAATAATTATTAGCATAGCAATACATATGAAATTTTTTTTGAATATAAAATAATTTTAATGTAAAAGTTAAAAAAAATGTTATATGTATACAAACATTTTTTTTAGTAATTAAACCCATCGTTGCGGTTTTTTTTTTATTTTTGTTGCCCAAGATTTAAAAAAAGGAACTAAAAATTGAAAATAGTTGAAGAAAATATCTTTTAAAATTAAAAATGTATTGTATTGTTCATAGATGCACCAGAGCTTCGTGAAGCGGAAAAAGTAAGAGCGTCCCAAGAAAAAGCGCTGGCAGCGCTTCAAGCGTATACAGCGACGCACTCGCCGGAAACGCCCGCTAAGTTCGGAGAGCTGCTGCTACGTATACCGGAATTGCAAAGAACTTGCCAGGTGAATATCGACTTTAGTACTCATTAATTAAAGTCGGAAGTTGTATATAATATTGTCATTAATTTGCTTTAATATATATCTTAACAAGTTACATTTTTGTCTCATTTTTAGAATCCCATGTCATTTTCCACGTTTTATATTCCTTGTACTTCCTCCTTCGAGAAACTATGGTTATAGTTTCTCAGATATAATTAATTAAAAAAAATTTAACGCAGGCATTTTTTTCCTAATACAAATCTTTGATATAAATGAAAATATATTTGCATGTTCTTCAAAAAAACTTACATTTTTTCCTGGTTTTGTTTACAGTTCTTCATGCAAGTTGGTAAAGAAATGTTGAATCCAGCAAACAAAAGCAAAGATGGCGATGGTCCTAGCTTCAACCTCCTCATGGAACTTCTTAGAGGCGACCACTAAGCCGGACCTGGATACATCAAGTATGAAAAATGTAAACATATTGTATAAACTATAAAGTACTTGACTAGTGAAAAGAAACGTTATTTAAAGCGTAATTCAAACATAAAACAGATTTTTTAATAAATTAGGTACTCTATGTAAGATATGTTATTAGCGATATACAATAATACAGTGATATTACAATATTGCCTTCAAAGCCTTAACTATAATATGGCCTTGAATTAAAGACTGCTTTCATGAACATTAATATTGTAGTGCTTTTTATGGTCTTGTATCAGTAATTTGATTATAATCGAACTTTCCTCCAAAT
Organism: Boloria euphrosyne; assembly: GCA_951802675.2. Lineage (NCBI taxonomy): Eukaryota > Metazoa > Arthropoda > Insecta > Lepidoptera > Nymphalidae > Boloria > Boloria euphrosyne. The sequence continues at coordinate 12,872,647 of OX637871.1, forward strand.
AATAAATTTAAAATAAATATTACATATAAAATATAAATTGTAGAACACAAACTTCCAGACTAAAACAGTAAGGCGATGACGTGTCGTATTATAAAGAGCTATTTTAAAATATAAAAAATCATTAACGAAAGCGCTGTACATTTAGAAATATCCATTAAAAAATAAATCTTACATGACAAATGAATCAGAAGAATGAAAAATTATTATCAATAAATAACAAACCATATCCGATTTTTTACTAATCTTTAAAAGTTTCGAAGAACACATATTTTAATCACATTACAGATATAAGACTGCTTATACTAAATGTATTGTAATGTATTTTTGTAACAATGAATATTATAACGCATTTATTTTTCATACGCTCTCGAAACATATTAAATACTCCTGGTATCTCTATTTTTTAGCGTTTATATATACATATATGTACATATATTGTAAAGAGTAACTCAAATTCCAACACTGCCATATGCTTTTACTAGTATATATATTAAAAATAAGAAACGGGAACAATTATACATAAAATATAAATGCTCCTTTCGAATTTGCCGCTCAAATTACGATGTTATAAAGATTACAGATTATATTGTTTTCTTTGGCAAGGAAAAACTTTTTAAAGTTGCCAATAAATAACTAACTATATCAATGAAAAATCTTGCCAGATATGTTTTTGAAGATTTTTTCCCAATGTCTTAACATAATCAATAAAATATTAATAATATTTAAGTATGAAATATAACTTGATACTATGAAAAATTAGAACTTATTGTATTTTTGTAATTTTGTACTTGTCTGTGACTGTCTTAAATGTTTTTGTACGATTGTCTTCGAACTGTAGTAATAATTTGATTGATTTAATAATTAAATATAACATATGGTGAGTCCCAAGAAATATGGTAGGCTATGGACCTTTGAATTAATAAGTAAAATTTTTAGCAATTGATAAAATTATGTCACTACGATGAAGTTTACGTTAGTAATTAAACCCATGTTTAAAAATGTATTTTTTTGTCCAGGATTAAAAATATCGGGAAGTAATAAAGCCAAAATAGGTTTACGAAAATATCCGAAATATTTTTTTTAATTCAAATATCCGTGTAAATGTGAGGAAGCACGTTGTTATTCCAATGATCTTGTATAGAAATAAATGATTTATTTATATTTCCATAGCAAAGATATTTGTTGGTGAAACCTTTTAGGGCGCGTTTAAAAACGCCCTTTGTAATCATTGCCATTTCGATTAAGTTACTTAATAAATTTTGTATGTCACATAGGTTAAGAAATGAAGGTAAAACTTTCTAATGACTTTGAATTATCAAGGTATGGAACTTAGATATTAATGTATCACTGCCCGTAACGGGATAATATTGTCGTTTTAATTATTTTCCGTCTTTAATTATAATATTGTATATATTAGTTATTTTTTTATAATATTTCTTTTATTTCTTTTTAGTGCAATACATTGGCATTGGCATAAAGTTTTATTTTCTTGGTCAAAATAAAAAAAAATATATACATATTATATACTTTATGCTTTGTCTTTGTCTTAAAGCTGCTCAATGACAGCTATCGAAACCAGTAATCACTGCCCATAATTAGGATGAAATTGCTAAAAGCAAATACATACTTTGTTTTGTTGCAATAGTTATCTTAAATATATTTTTTATTGTAATTTTAGATTTAGTAGTACAATATCGTAGATACAAAAATGTAGTATAGAGTATAGAATCTGTTGTAGATTAATTTAGTTGCAGTTGACTGCACTGTAATTTCTTTATTGTATTTTTTCGATCTTTATTACGCCGTCTACATAAATTATAATTGGTTTAATTTTTACTTAAAGTCATATTGAGAAAAACCTCGACAATGCCACAAGTTTTATAAAATATGTAGAGTCATATCAGTTATGATATACATTTAATTTGATAACATGTCAATAATACATCAATATTAGATTTAACAATGTATGTACGATAAGGGCACAAGTACTTCGTATATTTAGTTATAAATTATAATATTTGAGCTCATATACTGTAAGTAATTATAAGCGTTTTAAAAACAATGTGCCACTTGAACGCTATGTTTAGTTTGTAAGGTTGAGATTTACATGTGATTCAGTTCGCTCTCATCGCAAGGTCAAGGCGTACACATAAAGTAGAGGACTGTTAATTCTACAATAATATCCGAAAAAAATGTATTAATCATTGATATACTAGGAAAAAAGGTGTAGATAAGTCATACGCGCTCAAAAAGCGGCACACCAAAACTAGGCTAATTGGCCCACCTGAACGTTGACGACGCACTGTTGCGAATTATATTTGTCTCTTTTTCACTGGCGATACTTGAATCATGCCATCCTATTTTGACAACTAATCGTAATGTAGTGTGTTCAGTGTTATTGCAATATTTTTAGTTATTCATGTGTGCGTTAGTGTGCCGTTTTTGAAGGTAGAATGTCGTTTAGGTAACGTATCTACACCTTTTTACTTATAATATCATTGGTATTAATATTTTCAATTAGAACTTCTCCAAAATGTAATATAAAAAAATATTTTTACTGTTGTTATAGTGTGATAAAAAGTAATAGTGATACGAAGAGGGCTAAGCACACCTGTAGTATTTTTGTACGTAACTTTTTCGCATGATCAAATGATTATGAATATTACATATTTTTTACAACGTTTAAGCTTTGAATTTTTATATAAAAAAATGTAATTTAAAAGTTTTAACGTAGTAAAAAATAAGTGTTTCAACTTATGGATAAGAGAAATAGAGAGAGTTTTGTGATGCAATATCACTAGAATACAGTTTTATTAGTATCTTTTACAAGTAAAATTCAATTACTTCATATTTTTGCCCTTGAAAATATATCACATAAATATGATAACTTTCTAGTCCTCTTTCAACAATCACTTGTTCTGACTGATTGCGATGCTCGCTTTATGTGTAGGGATAGGAAAGTTAGTGGCTAATGTGTGTAAAAGTTAACTGAACTGATAATGATAGGGTTAAAATAAGTTCTCACGCTTCAAAACAAAAGTTTCGTTATTTTAATTAATATTGCATACAAGCTTAGCCAAGCGAGCTTATCTACTAAAATATTTATCAAAAATGCCGATACAACGTTCAATATTGTTTTGCGATTGGGTCTTTGTCTCGGGGAGTGAATGATGCAATTTTAGAGAAGGCAGGTCTGAGTGAGTCCGAATAATTTTTATATTAAAAATTAGAAGGAATGAGAGAATGATATTACGTCCAATAATTTGTAATTTTACGTTTGTTACGATATATACATAAGTATTATATTGATATTCAATTCTTTATTTTGTAGAGCTACGGAAATATTTTTATATATAGAGCAAAATAAATTGGATTTCAAACATTTTATTCGTTTAAATTAACTCTTATAATACTAGCGGAACCCAAAAATATTTTTAACTTCATTATATTATACCTTACAATGTACAAACGATTGATTCCCCATTTAAAGTTCCATTGAAAATACTAGGTACTCACCCTCGGTTCGCTCGGGTTCGCTGTAGATTATCCTTAGAGTATCCTCAAGATCGGTCCAGCCGTTCCAGAGATTTGCTCGTAACCGGAACAAACCGACAGATAAAAATTGACTTTTGATGTAAGTACAGTATATGTATACTTTCATATGCAAATAGTAAAAATAATTAAAAACAGTCAATTTTTTTATACTTACTGATTAAAATGAAATACTTTATTTATTGGTTATTTATACACAAGCGGGACCAAGGGTAATGCTAGTTATATCGATAAGTTTGATAACTTACAATAATTTCCGTCCGTCTGAAGAGGTTTATAGTTTATTCAATAGATGGCGGCACTAGTAAGTTACATCGCGCTATCGTTACGTTCACCTTGATTTGATATGTACTGAGATTCCTGTAGTTTCATCTTGAACCGAGGACTTCTGAGTTATTATATATTTTTGAGATACGTAGTACGTACTTTTGTGGTACGTATGTCGTATTACGTATAATCTTTAATGTTACTACTTACTGTTAGTGATTAACTGCCTCAGTGATGACTAGGGACTGATGTAGTGACTAGCATGTACGCAGTACGGTCCATAGATTATACACTTATATACTGGGTACGGTCCTTCATCGAGAGGTCCTGGGTTCGAGTCCGGGGTCGGGCCAAGTTTAAATATTGAGTCTTTCTGTTTAGTAAGCCTCAATAACAGGCCGGAGTTCTGAAGTTGGTGGTGTGTTACCCCCGTGCCTCGGAGAGCACGTAAAGCCGTCGGTCCTGCGCCTTAGCTCTGACTGGTCGTGTCGAGTAGTCGTCCCACCGGAGTATGAGAGTGATGTACCATGTGGGTGGCTCTTGCTTTCGATACTACTTAATGATTAATCTAACTATAGCAGGGTCACGTTAATAGGTAACATTTGACGTCTGTTAGATTTATCTTCATAGTGAGGTGACCTGATAAAAAACATCGATTAATGTGATAGAATCGATACGGACTTGAAACATATGTGAATTTTAAAAATCATCAGGCAAATCCCTGTCCCATTATTATTTTTCTTTCTTAAATTTAAGGAGCAAAATAAGACAAGTATATAATTTAACAAAAAAATTGCATTTATTCAGTTGAACTATCAGAACTGTTATTAATATTGTCAGCTTCATCACTGCTGTCACCACTCAGAGATATTATTAATTCATTTTCAATAATATTGTCTATTCTCACATCTCGTTCAAAATCTTGTAAAATTATTTTCTTTGTTTTCTCTACGACTTTTCTCCAGTCTTCTGTAGTGACTTTATATATGTAGCAATATACTCTATGGTAGTGACTTCTGCACACGCAGTTTGTAGCAGAGTCATCATTTTAGCAGTACTGAAGGGTGGTTCAGTATTGTTCCGCGCTGCATGACCCTTTATTTGTGCCCAAATAAGCTCGATGGCGTTATACTGGCAATTGTAGGGAGGCAATCGAATAACTTCGTGTTCATGCTCTAGGGCTAGTTCATCGATTACATAGCGGAGCTTGGACGGCTTAGTTGCTTTTACCAGTTTTAACAACTCCACTTTTAATAAAGTTGAACTTGCATCCACACCATTTCTTACCAGCCACGAGACAATCTCTTGCTTTTTAATTGCTTGAGTTGGTTGTTTATCAACTTGTACCGAATGATATGGTGCATTGTCCATTATAATTTTCGATGGGTTTTCTAAGCTGACTAACAGCTTCTCAAACCACTCTTTAAAAACCTCAAAGTTCATTTCCTCATGGTAATCACTTGTAGTTTTAGAGGCGAATGCGAGGAGGCAGTCTGGAATAAAACCTTGAGAAGCTGGTCCCGCGTGTCATATAATAAGTCGGGCTCCTTTTCCCGATGGAACTTTTGAGGTGGAGGCCGTTGTATCATCGGTCCATGTCCGCGAAACCGTATGGTTCGCATTCAACCATGTTTCGTCAATAAACACGACATTGTCCCAATCTGTAATTTTATTTACTTGAATGTTACTCTCTTCAAAATAATATCGTAGCGTTCTAAAAGGATTTTCGGCTTGTCAGATTTTTTAAATATAAAACCAATCGATTTCAAAACCTTTGATAGAGACGATTTACCGCCAAAAAAATAAGCCTGCGTCTTTTAACGAACTCATTAGCTTTTCCCGTGTAGGATATTCTTTTCTCGAGTAATATCCATAAATGTGGTTGCGAATTGCAGCAGCATCAAAATTATCAACGCCAACAATTTTCTTGTCCCTCTTTATTTTTTTCGGTGTACGTAAAGTATTATCTTCTGAGCCTGACGGTCCGTATTTCTCATTCAGAATTTGAGTTATTGTCCGCTTCCCTATTCCCAATGCTTCGGCAACGCGTTCTCTCGGTTGTGTACAATTTCACCACTAGTTCGCGAGATTGGCTGTTTAGCGTTTTCCCCCGTTTCGACATGGTAAGACTGTGTAGGGGTTTCTTCCCTAGCTTACTATTTGAAGACTTCTTCTTGGAGTTGGAGAGAAATGATACTGTTGGCCGTTCGGATCGGAATGAATTTATTTTACAATTTTATGATTATATATACAAAATCTTAAAACAAAATAAGTATTTACATTAATATTTAAAATTATTCTAAATTCGATTCTACACTGAAATGTTTTTCTTTTCCACCAGTGATGAGTGAATTTATTTTACAATTTTATGCCACCTAAATTGTACCTAACATCAATGATTTTTCTATTTAGTTATTTTTTGTATTTTTATAGTTAGTTAATATAGTTAATAATATAATTATGTTTTATTATAAACACAACGTGGTTATTAATTTATGGTGATATTTCTTCACAAGTAATCATTGCATTCCAATCAACTTATCACCTTCGATTTTTAGAGTAAATCCCTAGTGTTTAAAAAGAAAAAGGGTTTACTGACGCAACATTGTAACGACGTTCAATTCTTTAGATCAGAAATTGTTTATTATGTTTAGAATGGTTTATTAGTGAAAGCAAATCGTAAAATTACTCGAATCGATAATTATTACAATAAATATATAATCCTAATTGAAAAAAGTTAAGCGATTGTGCAGTTGTAACAAAACGAAAAAATATATTATTTTATGCCGCTGTCACAAGGTTACGTTGTTGAATTTTGATGAACTGTCAAATGTTACCTATTAACGTGACCCTGCTATACCATTGTAATAAACTCGTATATTATCATATTATGCAGGTGGAATACCTTAATGAAATTATATTGATTAGAACATCTAATCATTTCATATAAATAGAATTGAAGTGTCTGTTTTTAATTTCAAATTAACAAACTTCTACTAAATGCATGTAAATGTATATACGGTACTTACATCAAAAATATTTTTTTTGAAATGTTTGACGTTTGTCTGTCTATCTGTTTGTTCCGGCTAATCGTTAAAAGGACTGGACTGATTTGATTTTGAAGGGACTTTAATAACTTGGGCTACTTTTATTTTAGACATTTTGTTTATTTTAACGCATTAAATCTACGACGAACCCGAGCGAACCGAGGGTGAGTAGCTAGTATTTATAATGAAATCACAAACGCTTGTGGATATAGTTCATAGGAAAAACTTAATGATACTTAATGTTAATACTTTCTTAGATTTACGCGAAAAATCAAAATAAATCCACGACAAAATCCAAAAAGGTAGTTTCATCCATACTTAATATTATAAATGCGAAAGTAACTCTGTCTGTCTGTCTGTTACCTTTTCACGCCTAAACCACCCAACCGATTTTGCTGAAATTTGGTATGTAGATAGTTTACATTCATGAGAAGGAAATAGGCATATTATTTTTTGGAAATTCAACCCCTAAAAGGGTTAAAAGGGGTGGCAAAGTTTGTATGAGAAAAATATTTTTATTGCACATTTTTGCATGAAACTTTGAATTAATGCTTTTTAGTACAAATGATGAAACACGTATTTCAGGGTTTTTCGAAATTCATCCCCATTGGGGGTTAAAGGGGGTGGCTAAGTTTGTATGGGAAATTTAATTCTATTGAAATATTTTGCGTGAAACTGAAATAATGCTCTGCAATACAAATTATGAGATACATATCTAAGCGTTTTTTTGAAAATCAACCCCTATGGGGGTTAACGGGGGTGGCACAATTTGCGTAGGAGAAATATTTAACAGTAATTTTTACCATAAGTCCATAACAATGAACCACGTACATCAGTTTATCATTAACGAAAAACACACAAAGAAATTATGATACATATAGTAGCAAAATTGGTTAAAAATAGGAAATAAGTTTTAGAAAGCGCAGCAGTGGCGGCACGGCAGGATGCTACACAGTAGTTTTCAGAAAAGAGGTCCAGAACTTTAAATGGGGAATCAGTCCTTGGTACATTATAAGTAACAGTATATAAGCAAAAATTTTTATTTTATTCACTCTTAGCGCGAGCGAAGCCGCGGGCACCGCTAGTTTATAATACTGTCAGCAATATCTTTAGCCCGGAAGTTGAACAGTGTTATGACAACTTAGCTGTCATCCCCCACTTTGATTACTCTCCATAAATACGAAGTTTTTCGTTAAGAGCGGTTATTCCTGTGCGAGTTACGTTGTAGTGCTTTAGCTATTTGTGGCAGTGCGTAAAGTATTAAAGTGCCGTGAAGTGAATTGTTATATAATTAAGTAATGTTATTAATGTTATTCGTTATTAATGGTATAAAATGATATATGTGGTGTAACGACATAAGAAAGGTGGAATAATTTAGTGTATAACAGTTTGAGTGTTCATATATACACCCGTCGTTTACATCAGAAGCGGGATGTGAACTATGGGAAGAAACAGATCACGCCGTAATTGGGCTCGCTCACAATCCTCTTCTAGCAGCTATAGGCAAAAAAAGAGAGCAATATTGAAGCCACCACAGAAGCCAGTAATTTTAATATATGCGTAAGCCTCTCCAGCTTCTAAAATAGCCGCTGAAAATATGAAGGCTTGTATTTGTATAGACGATTGGGACACTGAATGGACCCTTAATTTTCTTTTTAATTTATATGCTCCGTGTTGGTAATGTATGTGTTATTTATTTACGGTTCTTCTTTATTATTTATGAGTGTTCAGCGAGTCTAATCTGAACTTTAAAAATAATCATGACATGTATTGTACTTAGTATTACAGTTATTCAGGCTCTGCTTGGCATGTTAAGTGTGACAGTGTTCCTTTAAGTGCAAGCAGTTTTGAATAAAAGACTATTCTTGTACGCTAAGTGTGACAGTATGCCTTTAGGTACAAGAGGTTATGAATGAAAGACTGTCCTTGTACGCTAAGTGTGACAGAGTTCCTTTAGGTACAAGCGGTTATGAATAAAAGACTATTCTTGTACGCTAAGTGTGACAATATGCCTTTAGGTACAAGAGGTTATGAATGAAAGACTGTCCTTGTACGCTAAGTGTGACAGAGTTCCTTTAGGTACAAGCGGTTAGAATAAAAGACTATTCTTGTACGCTAAGTGTGACAATATGCCTTTAGGTACAAGAGGTTATGAATTAAAGACTGTCCTTGTACGCTAAGTGAGAAAGAGTTCCTTTAGGTACAAGCAGTTATGAATGTAAGACTATCCTAGTACGCTAATTGTGACAGTGTTCCTTTAGGTACAGGTAGCCTTACTAAGTACTAATCTTTGGTTGGTGTAAAGGCGAGCCTGGGACACTTAAGTGCAAAAAAGTTTCTTTAAGTGCAGGTGGCCTTTGGTTCAATCATTGGTGTTTAACAATGCAACTGTTGGCAAATGATCATTGGAATTTATTATAACAATATATATGAATACTGTTTGTGTTTAGATCCACACTCATAGGGTGACTGGAACAGTCACCGTGCAGGATGGCCGTGTCAGTAATATCTTTAGCCCGGAAGTTGAACAGTGTTATGACAACTTAGCTGTCATCCCCCACTTTGATTACTCTCCATAAATACGAAGTTTTTCGTTAAGAGCGGGTTATTCCTGTGCGAGTTACGTTGTAAGTGCTTTAGCTATTTGTGGCAGTGCGTAAAGTATTAAAGTGCCGTGAAGTGAATTGTTATATAATTAAGTAATGTTATTAATGTTATTCGTTATTAATGGTATAAAGTGATATATGTGGTGTAACGACATAAGAAAGGTGGAATAATTTAGTGTATAACAGTTTGAATGTTCATATATACACCCGTCGTTTACAATACTTAATGTTTTTTTTAATATCTGACAACTGTGCAATTTTTCAAAATTCTATTCCCACCAAATAGGATTTTAATTTTTAACTCAAAGGTTCATCGTTACCTCTATAGGTAATTTTTTATTTTTTATTTTTATTACTCAGTATTTTTATAATTAGTAATATATGCTTCATTTCAAAGAGTAACTAAGGCTAGTTTTATTTTATTAGAAAATTATAAGAACAATTTATTTTAACTAACGCCCAGCGAAGCGGACCGGGTTTGCTTGCACAAAATAAAATGAGAAAAGGGGTTCGTCGCTTATCCAATAGATGGCGTTACTAGTAAGTTACATAGCTGTCATTAGTCGTTGCGTTCACCTTAATTAATATCATAGAGTATATTGCTACATATATAAATTAATATATAGCGAGATTGCTCTATAACCGAAAGAAGGTCAAGGAAGTCCACGCTGTCTACCTCCACCTCTGATATAAAAAGTTTTAATTTTTGAAATAATTAATAAGCGGTGAGCTACCATAAACCATTAGGCTAGTATAAATTTTATATAATAAAAAAAGACATTTTTCGCGCAAGACTCAAGTCTCAACCTCGTGTTCAGATTTATTTTTTTCATTCTTAAATCTTATATTAAGCTTTAGGATTACTGAATATAAAATTATTAAAATCACAAAACGCAACACCAGGCACAACAAGGGCCATCTTGAAAAAATGTTTTCTGCCTATAACTCGGAAACTGCACTTTAAAAAGTTTATAAGACACAAAAGATGCAAAATGTAATTCCTCTACATTAAAAGTTTCAATGACTTTTGTCCTAAAGTGTAGTGTTGGGTAACTAATGAAAGGAAATGATTGGTGGAATTTTAAATGGTGAATCAATCGTTGATACCTAGTAATATAAGTAATAGCATAAACCAAAAATAATATCATTTGTACTTTTAGAGCGAACGAAGCGCGAGTTCCGCTAGTATAATAATACAGGTTTATGGTTTATCCAATAGATGGCGATACTAGTAAGTTACATCGCGCTATCGTTACGTTCACCTTGATTTGATATATGTATATGTGAGATTATTTGCTGCCATTGAGTTAAAAGACTAGAGTAGCATTGCGTAATGCGTATCTAGTCCTGTATTTATAACATCATTGGTTTTTAATTTTTGAAGTGCGTACTTTTGCGGTACGTATCACGTATGTCTATTGGAGATGGGGAAAAATGTTATTTTGTAGTCACTGTGACTGTCGTTCCAGTTCCATAAAAGTCACCGTGAAAAATCACCGTGACTTTGTCACTTCGGTTCCGATGTGACAGCTGTTCCTTTAGTAACAGTGATACTTTGTCACTACAATAACTTTTTGCTAATTGTTACATTTGTTACTAGAGAAGTGATAAGCGCCTTTAAATTGACTACAGGTTTAAACGTTATTCTTATTTTTTTAAACGCGTACATAAAAGCGCTATTTGTTTAAACGTATTTTTAAAAAAAGTAACTAATCTTTGGGTACTTAGAACTTTAAAGTATTATTGACTTTAACATTGACTTATTATTTACTACGTCCGCGTTCTAAGAAACCACTGTGAAACCAATTTTTTTCCGAGTTTAGCGGTATCTCACAGAGCTACAGGCGTCTTGCACGCGATTTACATTTATTTAAATCATTATTTTGTTGCGAAGTTAACTAAGTATATCATAGTTGTTGACTCAACTTCGCAACAAAATAATAATTTCGATCTCGTAAGATATACATATAATAGAAATCAAATGATGCCAAGAGCAATTTTGTTCAAAATTAAATACTTGTGATGAGTAACTTATTTATGTAGGTAAGGATTAATATCATGTTTACAAAAACACCTTAATGCAAATAATGCATTATCTTAAAACCTCAGAGTCATCAGTCAACCTTAAAATATGACATAATATGCTATCGCGGACTTTTTGAAGTTATACTTCTTTAGGCGCGTTATGAAAAAATGATGAGAGTGAATGTTTATGATGCGCGCGCAGCGCCGTCACACGAAAATCTACATGTTGAAGTTAGCTATAGTCAACACTAGTTTTTTTTTTCAACGATGACATGGGTGTCATTTTCGAAGTTTCTCGGGGTGCCGATTGCGAAAATGAGGTCCATTTTCAAATCCAAGATGGCGGACATCCGGTTTTTTTTTCAATAATGACATGGGTGTCATTTTCGAGATTTCTCGGGGTGCTGATTGCGAAAATGAGGTCCATTTATAAATCCAAGATGGCGGACATCCAGTTTTTTACAATAATGACAAGGGTGTCATTTTCGAGGTTTCTCGGGGTGCTGATTGCGAAAATGAGGTCCATTTTCAAATCTAAGATGGCGGATCTGAATTGAATATTTTGATTAATATTGTTTACTATCCGTAAATATTAGTGAAAGAACTTGTGCTTGTAAAAAAAAGATACCTTGACTTACTCGTGCGCAGTTTTTTTTATATTGTAAGGGTGATGATACCACAATTACAAAAAATATATAATCTGACAATTTACGCAAGCCGAGCTCCAGCTTGCTTGCAATAAAATGTTGCTTTTATAAATACAATTTGGTTAGTTATATTTATTATTATTTTGATAATATGAGTGATAATGATATAAAATGTTTTCTGTGTAGAAGATATAAGCATCTTTTAAAAAAAAATCATTATCAATCGTCATAGTTAAAAAAAAAATCAAGTTGTCAGATTACCTATACCCCTTAAAATATTCGTCTGATTTTTAGTCAATATGGCTGGGACGTTCCAAACAATAAACAAATACGGTAAAAGATAATAAAAATTGCGAGGAGAGGTAATCCTAATTTTTCCTACTTACTTGACAATTATTATCATATTTTGGACAATTCGCACAATATCTTTATAAATTGTATCCTATGTATTATTCTGATGTATAAGCAATATTACTGTAAAGTTTCATTAAAATCCATTCAGTAGTTTTTACGTCAAAGAGTAACAAACTTTCGCGTTTATAATATTATATAAGTAGGATGATATTTGAGTTCAGGTGTTTTAGTATTCTGATTTAAAATCTGGTTTTAGTGTCATATTTATTACAATAAACACAGTTGCTTTATTTTTCTAGTTGCCAAAAGATATAGTTAACTATATGGAGTATCATATTATCACAAGGACATACGAAATTATTATAAATTTTAAAACTAAGAATTATAAAACTCCTATATACAAAAGGTAATCGAGTATAGTATTCCAACCCCATCTTCCTGCTTAACTCGACTAATGTCATAAATAATTTTTGATTTATACTTCTAATAAATTTCTATAATAATGGAGATTTATCTCGATTAAAAAATTTTTTTTCACTCTTAATAATGAGTTCTTAAAAAATAAATAAATCTTCATTCGCGCAGCAGTCGAGAGTTCACGCATGCGCAGTAGTATTTATTTGAACATACCCAAGGTGGGTGTAATGATATTAATAAAAAATTCATTATCAGCGTAAATAAGATCGAACGAACATTTTTTTTGATCCGACAAACGATAACTAGCTTAGATTGATTAAAAAAAAAGGTTAGTTCCTATAATTGTCAGCGCTAGGTTCAAATTAAATTTTTGGAAATTATTTATAAAAAAACGAACAACGAACAAACAATAAATTTGACACAATAAATCGAACAATCACGAACTAACGACGAACAAACGAATTAGCAAAAAAAGTTTAAAAAATTCATTTTCCGCCGCCAACGAGCTGCCGCCGCCGAGAGCTGGAAAAACGTTATGTTGTTATTACCATAGATGAAAAATGTTATTACCGTGACTGTCGTCCTAGTTTATGTTAGTTACCTACATTAATTATTGTTACTAGAGATGTGATATTTTTTTTAAATTGAGCGCACGTTTAAACGCATAATATGAAAGTATATACTCTACTTACATCTATAAGTACACATAAATAAAATTGAATTGTCTGTTTTTAATTTCAAATTAACAGCTATTCACTAAAAATGCATATGAAAGTATATACGATACTAATATCAAAAATATTTTATTTTTATTTTTGTTTGCCTGTCTGTTTGTTCGGGCTAATCACTGAAACGGCTGGACCAATTTTGAAAATATCACTCGCAGATAGCTAATGTTGTAAGGAATAACTTAGGGGGCCGTCCATTAATCACGTGATGATTTTCTGTTTAGACGAATGTTTTACTTAAAATTATAAGTATAACTTGTGAAATGTGATTTTCTTTTTCTTAGTTTTTTATGATACGCGCTGTGACACCCTTTCACTGCACAGAAAGGCATTTTTAAATAAAGCGGGAGCTGAGGCCTGAGACTAAGTTTACGCGACGGGAAATGTATCTAGCCAGGGGTGTGAAACTCGCCTACATTATCGTAATTCGTACAAATTAACGCCATCTTTTGGTCGAGGAGGGTGAGTTCGGGGTGAGATATTAATATGTCAAAATAGATGGCAGTAGCAGTCGAGAATTTTTGCTAATATAATTAATTTAAATAATTCTTCAAACATGTTTTGTACGATTCATAGGTATAAAAAAAATATATTATAAAATATAAACATATTTTAATTTATCTCCAATATTTTTCGCCATGGCAATCAATATTATTGAGGCCCACCGTGCGTTATGTATAATCTATGGTGCGTTAGTCGGCCATATTTTAATTTTGAAATTTGAATTACTCGTTTATTTGCGTTTGTTCGGTGTGCGTTGTGATTTTAATATTTCCTACGTTTTGGCTTGTTTACGGACTTTTTGATCTTCTACGCGTTACGACATCATCTGGCTTGTTACTTGGACCCCGGACTGATTGCATGACTGATAACTTGGCTCTCTGGGTTGGCTTTAGGAAACGGCCACACGATTTTAGTGTTTTGGGGGGGGGGGGGGTGTTTTGGTAGCTACCCGATGGTACCACTCCCGCGGTGCGGAGACCCTTATTTTTTTATGATTTTTTTAATTTCGTGTTTTTGTATGCGTATAACGGAACGTTTTTCCAAGTAAAAATGGTTTGGTAAGTAAAATGGAACGTAACTAAGAGTGAAAAACATTATAAATTTAAAAATAAATAACACACAAAATAAATTTCTAATCAATACAAATAAAATTCAAATTAGAATTAGTTAGTCGAGTACCATAAGCATTACTAGGCCAGATTGGTTAGGTTAGGTTAGAACATGACCACAAACATAACCGACTTTCAGCTAAACACTAGGTCAGATAGGTTAGGTTAGAACATGACCACAAACATAACCGACTTTCAGCTAAACACTAGGTCAGATAGGTTAGGTTAGAACATGACCACAAACATAACCGACTTTCAGCTAAACACTAGGTCAGATAGGTTAGGTTAGAACATGACCACAAACATAGCCGACTTTCAGCTAAACACTGGGTCAGATTGGTTAGGTTAGGTTAGAACATGACCACAAACATAGCCGACTTTCAGCTAAACACTGGGTCAGATTGGTTAGGTTAGGTTAGAACATGGCTGTCTCCTACCGGGAGCGTCCCCAGGTGGCGGATGGGGGAACGCCACTCGCTTGTGGCCGTCAACACAAGCGGGTTCTACCGGAGCAATCCGGCGCGGACCAACAGCCAGGGTGGGGTGTCAGGGGGGCACCTGGACCCGCCTGAGGTAGCGCGGTGTCTCTGGCCGTTTTCACGGCAGGAGGCACTGCGCGGGCCGTGCTGTCGGGGCTAGCTCGACAGTGCGGCGGCTGGAGCGGGGCCACTTCGGTGGTCCTGCGTCAATCGAGGGGTTTGACACGTTGGGAGGTGTTTCCCCTGCCCTCCGGGGTTCGTTGGGGGATGCGTTGGGTGGAGGTCCTCCTCCCTTCGGTGCCATGGGGGGTGTTAGGTTTTATGGGGTGGGTACCCACTTCAGTGGGAAGTAGGGGTGGGGCCGCGGGGGGCGGGAAGAATAAAATATTTCTCCCCGCCCTCCGCGGTCCCAACGGGCCGTCACCGCTGATGGCGGACTTGAGAGGGTGGCAGGGGAAGGGGAGTGTCGGCGTTGTCGCATCCTCTTCTCCTGCGGCCGTTGTGGACGGGCCTTCGGGCATTGAGGGGTTTTGCCCAGCTTTTGGGTGGGAGGTTTTGGGTGTATGCGTATAGACTTATATACGTATACACCCCTTTTTTTTTTGCAGGTAGCCCACTTCGGTGGGCGGTGTTAGCGTCGTGTGGGGTTGCTCCGGGTACTTCTCTGATCAGCAGAGTGGACTTGCGAGCAGCCTCACTTTTCTGAGGGGTCCACTTCGGTGGACAGAGGGGGCTGTTTCTCAGCAGCCCCCTCACCTGACGGGCCGACCATCTGGCCTACCGCCGGGGCGTCGCGGTTGTATGCTAACACGATCCCGTGGCGTCCCACTATGGCGGATGAGGGTTGGGGTCAGGTTTTAGTGGGTAGTACGGGCCGCCTCTTGTTCTCACAAGGAGTTGGGCTTGTGAGTCCCACACAGTGCCTCCTGGGGGTCAGGGGGTCAGTGCGATAAATGCATTTCCTGACGTTAAAACAAAAAAAGACCACAAACATAACCGACTTTCAGCTAAACACTAGGTCAGATTGGTTAGGTTAGGTTAGAACATGACCACAAACATAACCGACTTTAATATTTTTAATTCTAATTTGAATTTTATTTGTATTGATTAGAAATTTATTTTGTGTGTTATTTATTTTCAAATTTATGTTTTTCACTCTTTCTGAATTTCTGAATATAAAATAATTAAAATCACAAAATGCAACACCAGGCACACCAATCGCAAATAAATACTAGGTACTCACCCTCGGTTCGCTCGGGTTCGCCGTAGATTTAACGCGTTAAAATAAATAAATGGTCTAAAATAAAAGTAGCCCAAGTTACTCCTTATAGCATTAGCTATCTGCTAGTAAAAGTATCCTCAAGATCGGTCCAGCCGTTCCAGAGATTTGCTCGTAGCCGGAACAAACAGACAGATAGACAAAGATTTTAAAAATTGACTTATGATGTAAGTACAGTATATGTATACTTTCATATGCATTTAGTAAAAATAATTAAAAGCAGTAAATTTTTTTATACTTACTGATTAAAATGAAATACTTTATTTATTGGTTATTTATACACGAGCGGGACCAAGGGTAATGCTAGTTATATCAATAAGTTTATTGAAACCATTAAGGTCCGATTTCACCAAAGTAGAATAAATTTTATTTCTAGGATAAAGCTGCTATTTACTCTCAGATAACCATACTTTCATTTCACCAACTACTTATCCTGAGCATAACAAAGTTATACGAGAGTAACTCTTATACCACCAATTTTGAAGGAATAACCGGCTTATTCCTCAGATTAAATCAAAATGGTGTCAAAATTATGTCACCTGAGCGCTTAGAGTACATTATTACTGAGCGACCATTACATAAATAAATAAATATAAATAAGCATATAAGTTAGCACTTCGTTTCCTTTAAGATATTTTTTTTAACACAGTAAACACAACACAAAGCATATAAATGAAATTTAAACACCAGGCAGCGTGACTTTACAGATAGTTTGTTTGAAAAATAGCACTGACTCATTGAATGATTGACACAAGTTCAAAGTGACGACTAAATTAGAAATGTCCTGTTATGCTATTCTGTACTGAGACCATGACAAGCCTATTTAATTTGTCTGCATTCACTTATCTAAGAATAGTAATACTAGGATTAACTTTTTGTCCTTACAAAGTGGTGAAACGTACTATAAGATATTCTGAGAATAAATGCAGCGAATAATTTTATACCTGGCATAGCTATTCTTCGATAACGACACCATTGGTGAAATCGGACCTAAGAAACATTACTTTTATCCTGATATTAAAATTACGGAACTTACAATAATTTTTAATGTCCGTCTGAAGAGGTTTATAGTTTATCCAATAGATGGCGGTACTAGTAAGTTACATCGCGCTATCGTTACGTTCACCTTGATTTGATATATACTGAGATCCCCTAAGATGCTGCATCTTGACCGAGGGAAGGTCAAGAGATCCCACTTCTGAACTTTTATTTTTGAAGTGCGTACTTTTATGGTACGTATTACGTACGTCTATTTCGTTTAATTTATATTGTAACTAGCTGACCCCAGACCCAGCCACGCGTTGCTGTGGCTCAGTAATTATAATAGAAATTTTTTTAAGCTATTGCATAGCTTCTATCGCGGGTCTTGAGCGTGGCGACCGAATCCAAAAATTCCGTAACGAAAATAACCTGATATTTCATATTGTTATAAGTAAAGATAATTCCAACAAATTCGAACAAATTTGTGAAGTGTCGGTGGCTCAGTCGGTTTGGCTACAACTTACATTTTTCGTACATGCGACATGAGTTCAAATCCCACGCCCGGTTTACTTTTGCATTTTGTTAATTATTGGCTACCGTGTAGGTATGTGTCTTTTGACTATTATTTATATATTTACTATTATATTAAAGTAGTGGCAATGTTATAATAAAAATAAGGGTCAGCAGAATATTCGAGGGTGAAATAGTATTGTCAGCCAAATATTACATTTGATTGCCTTTCGTTTTGTGAATTTTCAACTACACGATTTTAAATCCTTATTTTGTTAAGGATAAAGTTTATTACGACGATAGCGTCATTAGGAGTAAAATGTGGAGTAGCACATCTATGGTTTACTTTTAGTTTACTTGTACTGGTGTTGTTTAGGTCTGGCGTTACCCATAATTAATATACATGGCGCTGTAGATTAATAAATCGATTTTAAATCCACAATTTTTAATAAAAATAAAAATTTATCATCTATGTACAACAGTGAATATCTGTACTCGTATAATTTGTGTACAAAATGTTTTAAATATGAATAAACAAAGTGCATTTATTAAACTAAAATAGTGAAAGAAAATGAGTGAGTAGGTACTCTATATACATACATCTTATTATTATTATCACAAATGTAGTATTATTTTTTGTTTGAATTTTTTGAATGAATAATTGTTTTGGTGTGTAATTACACTATTAATACCTAATTAGTTATACTTATTATTTATACCTAGATATTTTCATTTTATAGAGAAGAAAAGCATAAAGAGCTAAAAAGAAAAAGACATTGTGAATGTCAAAGGGCAAAAATATTGTCAGCGTCAGAAAGATTTGTTTTCTTATCGGTCACCACGCTCAAAAAGTGTAACTTGAATTAATATCAAAGAAAAATAGCTTAAAAAAACAAAGGAAAAATATACTGCATAAATAAAATAAATAAATAATTATAATTGCATAAGTTGATAAAAACAGCTATGCAATAGCTTTACCGCGGCAGTCTCCGAGTGCCACACGTCTTTTTTTACTAATTCTTTTGATACAATCAAAGTAATATTTTCTTAAAAAAAAAATAATAGATTCATTCATATGTAATTGACAGTAAAACGTTCCGCCAAAATTTGAAAGTAACAGGTAAAGTATCGAAATGTTGAAATTAAGCACAAACCAACATATACTTTTTGAATTTACATTTTTATTCATCTTATCTTTTATTATAGTTTGTAATGTCTAGTTTGTAATCAGTGACTTACTTACAAAATATAGGTAGTATATATTATATAATTATACTGAAATTGAAAAAAAAAATTAAGAATTTATCTTTTGAATAAATAAATTAGATTAAAATTTACGACTGAATAAATAAACAATTATCAAATTATAAAATCAAAATAAAATAAAAATAATAAAAAACAATCAAGAAATAAGTACATGTCTTTGAGATGGTATGAAAATAAATAGACAAAAACAGTAATTAATAAACTTTGTTTGTGTTATTATTTATACCTAATACTAAAAATATACAAACTGAACACTGCACAATAATTACACAATACAATGAACAATTATAAAAATCATTCACGAAAATTGTAATAATAATATGATTATTATACAGACACTAGCTAACCCGGCAAACGCTGTTTTGCCATATACAATATTTCTAGTGAATATAGTAAGTTTGGGGGGTGGGGTCTATGTCACTGTGGACGATGACAGCCTCTTGAGCACTAAAAGTACGTAGCTAAGGTTATTAAAACGTATTGTACGTTTTAATCATCAAAAGGGAAAATTATTAAAATCACAAAACGCAACACCAGGCACAACAATGGCCATCTTGAAAAAATGTTTTCTGCCTATAACTCGGAAACTGCACTTTAAAAAGTTTATAAGACACAAAAGATGCAAAATGTAATTCCTCTACATTAAAAGTTTCAATGACTTTTGTCCTAAAGTGTAGTGTTGGGTAACAAATGAAAGGAAATGAGGGTGGAATTTTAAATGGTGAATCAATCGTTGATACCTAGTAATATAAGTAATAGCATAAACCTAAAAATCATAGAGTATATTGCTACATATACTAAAAATAATATCATTTGTACTTTTAGTGCGAACGAAGCGCGAGTTCCGCTAGTATAATAATACAGGTTTATAGTTTATCCAATAGATGGCGATACTAGTAAGTTGCATCGCGCTATCGTTACGTTCACCTTGATTTGATATATATATATATGTGAGATTAGGTGCTGCATCTTGACTGAGGGAAGGTCAAGATGTCCCGCTTCTGAATTGTTTATTTTTGAAATACGTACCCTTTAGGTACGTATAAATTATAATTTAATATTTATAAGATTCCCTTATATGTGATAGGGGCTAGGGCATTCACCTGATTATGCACTATGCAGGTGAGAGCGCGATGTACCATGTGTGGGTTGCTCTTGCTTTCGGTACTACTTAATCTAATTAAACAATTAGAATTACCATTATAATATAATCGTATATTATCACATTATGCAGGTGGAATACCTAAATGAATTTATATTGATCAGAACATCTTATCAGTACTTATAAATAGAATGGAAGTGGAAGTGAATGCATTTAAAACATAAAAATCACTGTTTTTTGAAATGTTTGACGTTTGTCTGTCTGTCTGTTTGTTCCGGCTAATCTCTGAAATGACTGGACTGATTTTGACGGGATTTTCACTTGCAGATAGCTAATGTTATAAGGGGTAACGTGGGCTTCTTTTGTTTATTTTAACGCGTTATATCTACGACGAAACCGAGCGAACCGAGGGTGAGTAGCTAGTATTTATAATTAAATTACAAATGCTTGTGGATATAGTTCATAGAAGAAACTTTTAGATAATTGTTACTTTTAGGTGCAACATGGCTCCAAAATACAATTGCGACATACAAGGGCGTAGCCAGGATTTTGTTTAGGGGGGGGCAGGCTAGACAAACCATGAATATAATCTAAGGTAAATGCTTATAATAAAACAGTAGCTCAGAAGATAATCTGTAAATAAAATATTTTTTAAAACAGTGACCGTAACATAATATTTTGTATTGAATATAGACCTCGAAAAAGTCGTTTTAAATTTTTATGTCTGATCGCCTGTATGTCTGTCTATTTGAATGTTATCGTTTAATTCAAAAAGCACTGCACGGATTTTAATCAAATTTTGTGACGTGATTACTTATTATTGGGGTCGTGACTTAGGATACTTTTTATTGCAGTAAAATATTTCATTTCCACTGAAAAACAGAATAATTAGTTCATTTAAGTCGTCTTAAGAACCTAGCGCTGGCTAAATCTTGAGAGATATATCAAAACTATATAGGTAGTAGGAAATTGTGGGTATTAAAAAGTCCGACAGAAATGTCTAAAATATCAAATATCCTCTCCTATCTCCTCTCCTCAATACCTATTTTTATCAGTAGATATAAAAACAGTAACTTAGCCTATAGATGTACGCGTTTCAGGCAAAAAGTTCTGTACTGATTTGAAGTAAATTTTGTACAGTTGATACGTATATACACGATACAACATTTAAAATACCTTTTATTGAAGTAAAATTTTTAATTCATACGTTAAAACACAATAACTGGTTCTATTGAAAGATAAGGGTAACAAAATATGGCTAACTCTAACTAAAACTTAAAAGATTATATCAAAATTATGTATTAATATTCTGTATGGTTTTGTAAGACCTACCGAAAAGTTTGAAATAGTTAGTCTATATCTCCACAGGAAAACACAATAGCTGGTTGTATACAGTTAACAGTAGTCTTCATAAAAGAGGGTGGACCTTTAAATGAGGAATGATTCGTTGTTACACAACAAGTAATAGCATAAAGCCAAAATATTTTAGTACTTTAAGCGGGAGCGAAGATGCGGGCTCCGTTAGTATATATAAGATAAAACCAAATTAAAAATTAAAAAAACCTCTGAGACAAAATAATAGTAATAAAAAAGATTATTTGTTAGATTCTATGTACCAGTCATCACTCCACTTTCCTCATAAATCTAAAGCATTGATCAGACAAAAAAATCATGTTTAGTTTAGTTTTAATTTCTTAGTTAATTATCCTCATTTCCTTGTAATATAATGTACATTATTTTTCTAGTCGAGCCCTTTCATTTGATACCCATATTGAGGAAGTTGTGAAAAAAATATGTAAATCGCCATTTTGTGGTGGCGGCTATCTCGGACCGATTTTTACCAAACATAGCTAAAAACACTTCCAACTAATTCACATTTCAAATGAAAAAAAAAATAAAATCAAAATCGGTTTATCCGCTAGGGAGCTACGATGCCACAGATAAACACAAACACAGACATGTCAAACTTACAACAACCTGTCGTTTTTGCGTCGGGGGTTAGTAAAAAACAAAATATCAGTGAATTTATTATACACTAGCGACTCGCCCTCGTTTCGCTCGGGCCTTATATTCCCGATTTACGAGATTAGATTCCCTTAGAATGAAGAAGGATGAAGACGAAACCCGAGAACATGTCGTGGGATTTCTATTATCGGATGTGGCGAAAAGAGGCCTTCTGGACTCATAACAGCACATCTGGCAGGAAGAAGATTTACCAGGCGATTGGAACAAAGGCCTTCTTATCACTGTACCAAAAAAGGGGGAACTCAGTCAATACTGTAACTGGAGAGGTATTTTTCTTTCGGACTTTGCTTTTGGTCACGTCCAAAGTGCTCTGAAAAGTCATTTTGGATAGACTCTCGCAGGCCGTCAACCCCTTCATACGCAGAGAGCAAGCAGGATTTCAGCCCAATCGATCGTGTACAAATAATTAACATCACAAGAATTATTATTGTAAAGTTACTCATAAAAGGCTCATTTTGGAGGACATAGAGGTACACGCAGGCGTAAGACAGGGTTGTCTCCTTTCACCACTTCTCTTTCTTGTCGTTCTGGATGGTATTCTGCATAATGCCACGGCATTGAATGAGGCATAATCAAGTTCTTAGAAGACCTGGTCTCTTGAGCCACACTAGCACATGCAGGCCAAATTGAACGACTTATGAAAGGAGGCAGCTAGCACGGGGCTCAAAGTAAATATAAGGAAGACACGGTAAATGAGGAGCAGAGAAACGAGTACACTCCCGTTGGTGATCGGCACAGAGGCAGTGGAACTTGTCCATAAATGTACCTACCTCGGTAGCTGCGTGTCAGAAAAGAGACGAACCGAAGAGGACATCACTTCGAGAATCGCCAAAGCACGAGCAACCTTCGCACAACTTAGACCCTAGTATGGGTCTCACACAATACTATGTAGTGAAAAGAAATAGTCAATGTTGAGAGTCATCGTTGTTCTCAGCCATGTTTTAAAACGACGTATCGTCGTTTTGCACGTATAAAAGCAAATCTAGAATCAACCATTCATAGTGCAATCTTATAAAATTCGCCTGTCAATAGAATCAACGTTGTTTTTGTTTATTAATATGCAACCTACGTAATATTATTTTATGGTTTGTGAGCATTCCTGCATCTTCTAGGGGGGGGCAGCTGCCCCCCCCTGCCCGTACCTGGCTACGCCCATGGCGACATATATAGAAAACAAAAAAAGTTAGGTGATAGCATTGATATACTAGGAAAAAAGGTGTAGATAAGTCATACGCGCTCAAAAAGTGGCACACTAAAACTAGGCTATTGGCCTACCAACGCGTTGACGACGCACTGTCGAGAATTATATTTGTCTCTTTTTCACTGGCGATACTTGAATCATGCCATCCTATTTTGACGACTAATCGTAATGTAGTGTGTTATTGCAATATTTTTAGTTATTCTGTATTCATGTGTGCGTTAGTGTGCCGTTTTTGAAGATGTGTTTAGGTAACGTATCTACACCTTTTTACTTATAATATCATTGGGTGATAGAAACATTGAGAGCTTTATCCAAAACCAATATAGATTGTGGACATACTGCGTCGATCCCTAGTAATTGGGGAAGAGGGCAGGGAGATAATGGCGATGAATTCTAATTATAGATAAAATATTGTATTCTATTGTACGAGTATGTATTGTTTTCAGCCTTTTTAACGTCCCACTGCTGGGTACGGGCCTCCCTTCAATACGAAAGCCATCAGGATATGTCCTGATGGACATATCCTGATGGCCATAGTTAGTTAAAATATTGTAGTCGTATCTATATTAATTTGTGATGTATTTATACATCACAAAATAGATTTGCTTTTCTTTGCATCGGCTACCAATTACCATTGATGTCGCAAATTATCTGATTAGATATCTATAGTAATTGAAATCCGGGGGATTCAATTTTGTTTTACTTTTAAGTTATACAATATTTCATCGAAATCAATAATAATAATTAGGACTCGTGTTATTACACCAAACAGAAAAAAACATAACAATATTATGTACCTACTCGTACTATAAATTAGAAACATTTGTAAAGTTTCCAGTCCATATAACAATAAGAAGTGGTACATAAAAAAAAGTGGACGAAAAAGTTTGATTAGATCTGTTAACATACTGCAAAATTCATGGTTTTTCCTGATTGCTTGGAAACGGAATACTCAATGTCTAAGAAAAATTGGCCTTGGGACCTACCACATAAAAAAAAGGTGTGTGTGCGATTCACACACGATAGAAGTGAAACTATAGTAAATCGACAAAAGAATGAGATGAATATATTATATAAAAAAAGAAATGTCAAAAAATAAACAACGGTTACCATGGCAACATGGGAATGTATTCTATCTCATTCTCTTCGACTTAATCCTATACTTTTATGTATTTCTTTCTTTATCGTGAAGCATTTTCGTTTCATCGAGTTTCAAATCACAACGATTCTAAAGAAGTTTCACTTCAAAAACATACATTCACAAATACAAAGCCTTTATTGGAAGTCGTTTGAGCCGTGTAGGAATTACGAAGGTTTTACATCGGACACACATACGAGTATAGATCAAACACGTAACTCTCCTTTGGACTTGGCCGCAGTCGGAAAAAATAACTAATAAATAAAATCTGATATATGTAAAAATATGAAACGTAGGTACTTATCAAATATAATCAACAGATCCATTTTATTATAACTGAAAACTTGATTAAGTATCGTTGATTAAAATGTATACCTACCTAGTAGGTACCTACTCACTTGTCGAAACATTAATATGGAAAATTATTGGATACTAAAATGAGTGATTAATATAGAAAATGCTTTCGTAATAATAATTGAGCTCAAAGATATTTTTGGGTAGGTTATTTCTCCGTCAACTGTTGACGATTTCAAAAAAAAAACTTTTGTTCGGTGTACTTCGGCTAATTTTTTTCAAAGGTAGGTACATATTACGTTTATTATACTTTTTCTAAAGCTGTCCAAGTATTTGTTTCTTTTAATCATCATCTAATATGGATGAGCTAATGACGAACAAACATTCGTGCACAAGAACTTGCCCTCAGGGACTCAAACCCGCAACCGCTGGCACAGCAAGTAGGGTGCCAAGCCAAACGTGTCGTCAATGTCCTCTAGAATCTAGATTGATAAGATTGTGATTTTTGTGCATTTATCACGATAATTCAGGGAGTAATTAGTTTATATTTATCAAGATATCTATCACAATGGATATATAAAGAATACTTTGATTTGTAACTATGCTCAAAATGTTGCGATTTGGTCTAGTGTTGTGTGTTGCTGGCCTGGCATTAGGGGGGCCCCCCGTTGCCAAAACGAGAGAAGATATTGAGGCCTTTAGACAATATTTGGAACAAAGCCGTACAGGTATTATAGTTTTACAATATAACAATCCGTAGCCGTTCTAAAAAGAAGGATTTCTTTTTGTAAAATATTTTACACATTATAAATTTGTCATTGTCTTATATATTTATTTATCACTCCTTAACTCTCACTGGTCGTGTCGAGCAGTCGTCCCACCGGAATATGAGAGTGATAAAGAATAGAGAGTGCACTTGTGTTCGTGCATACACTTGTGCACTATAATATCTCCCGCGCAGATGGCTAGTCTCAACGAGATTGGCCGCCCGCGCCGTGGCCGGAATCGGTCGGAAGGACATCATCATTATTTATCAACTCGTTTTGTTATAATGTTCATATTGTTTTATATAGTATATCATCTATACTAATATTATAAAGAAGTAAAGTTTGTGTGTTTGTTAAATTGTAAGGGGTAATCTCGGGATCTACTGAACCGATTTTAAAAATTCTTTCACCAATAGAAAGCCACATTATTGCTGAGTGTCATAGGTTATATAAAAAAACGAAAAATAAAAAGGCTTTTACGTGGTAGTCCGTTTTGCAAAATGAATCGGACAAAAAACGGTCGAATGAAAGCGTTTCTTACGAACGCTGCCTTAACTATGAAAGATATATTTTTGAGTTCTAGAGAAAAGATGTGGAGCTTGAAAATGCCTACAAAAAAGTCAACGACAGCATATGTCTAACTTTTATATTTAAGTTACAAAAAGTAGTTTTATTAATATTAGTATAGATAATTTAATTTTTAATATTAATAAAATACCTACAGTTAGAAATTAAAACATAACACTCTGTACTAAAAAAGGATTATTAACATTATGCCCAACGAAGTGGGCACGGGTCAGCTAGTATATCATATTTTATATAGGGCGTAGTTTACTATATATTAATGTTTTAAATGTAGAGTATTAACCTTTTTTTAGATGACGGTGTCCGAGTAGACTCTAGCGCGCTATCAGATCTTCAAGGCAACATTTGGGAGAAAAGTGGAAAATTTCAAGGCGATATACTGTTAGATGTCTGGCAAATAGAGGCCCTTGTCACAGATTATGCAGCTGGAAGAGCAGCTTACATCTGGCCAAACACTAAATGGCCTAACAATGTCGTTGTTTACGAATTTGGGGCCAACGAATTTAGTAAGTTATTTTTTTTTTATTATTTGAAAATAGTGACGCATGCATACGCCCTTCATGCGATTACATATAAATGCGATTACTACGGGCTTCGATAACTGTCGGCTTATAATAGAAAACACAGATGCGTTTTTTACAGAAGTCATATTATTTAACAAAATATTAATTATAAATTTAATTTAATAATTAATAAGTAAGATTAAAAATAAAAAAATAAAATACACGAAACAAATCATTCTTAAATTATTATGAAAAATTTATCGGTGTATCGCTAAACTAATATCGCTAAATCGCCGATATAACGAAAAAATCAACGATATCGCCGATATGTCGGCATCGGACTCGTCCCTAGTTATAGTTTTGAGTGTTATTTGCAATGATATTCTAACAAACAGATATGTTGTGAGCGCGCAATGGTGAAGACCCGAAAACGTCCTAATTGGGACGTATTGCCTTTAGTCAGGTCTGTGTCACGCATGACGACGAGTGGTACGCTGCTACAAAATTTAAAAAAACGCCATCCTGTGTATTTTGGAAATGTACCAATTATTATGATACCAAAGTTAATAAAACACAAGGGATCTCATACCACATGTAAGAACGCAGTATACTTCGATTTATTAATATATTTCAATTATTTGCCTAATATTCTGATATGTGATCGGTTGCTAGATTAATGTTTGTTTACATTAACGCGCAATTGACAACACTAGCTGTCTCTTTTTTTCTTATTGATTTTATCGACTATCCCCTTTCTATCATTTTGACTTGTAGTGAAATGTATGTACCTTGAATGAAAAGTGTGTATGTGTGCTGCGCGGAACACTTTTTTCGGTTGTTTAGTGAGCGTATATATATCTGTCTATTAGAATATCATTGGTTATTTGCATATTACTCAATATACAATACCACAGCTTTTTATAAAGTTAAAGTTTAGCTTAAGTGTCATATATTTTTTCATACACATTTTTTACTATTGTTATTTTATTAATTAATATTATGTTAATTTTCTTTTAAATTATAGATGCCGCACAACAGAATGCCATTTTGAATTCAATCAATTTGATCCAACGGAACTCGTGTGTAAGATTCCGCCGGCGTACCGCTAACGATCGCGACTTCGTTTTAATTACCGTAAGTATACGTTTCTCTTATTAAAGTACAGATAACAGAATGCATGAAGTATTCTGTATTTTTATGATACTGGTTTGAAATTTACATGGCTAATACGGAATACCCGTATCCATTAGTGCTGCTCGGGGTTTGCTCATAAAAAGGTTCGGGATCGGAAATTATAAGTGTTCTTGCACTAAAAATTTCACTCAACTTCGATTATCAACTGAACTCTCGACATACTGCCTTTTTATATGCGTGAATATAGAACTTTCGATTAAATTTGCAATAAACTGTTTTTGTCATCTAATTGTCAAAAGTTGAAAATTGACATTCGCTGTTGTAAAGCATGTTACAAACCTGCTACCTACCTGCCTACTAGTATGATAGGTTCATTTTCTATTTCGAAATAATATTATGTCGGAGGAAGATTTAGTTGCGTTTTTCTGCTAAAATGTAAAACCTTTTTCGTTAAAAGTTACTATGTTATGTTACGACAAATCAAAATCAAATTAAAAACCTACGATATGTCTCGAGTAGGGTAGAGACGCCATCTAATAAGTAGATTAATTTGATTTTCTTTAATAGGGTAGATCTGATGGATGCTACGCCAATGTTGGATTCTGGGCTGGCCGCGGTGTTCACACCCTTAACTTAGCGCGCGACACCCCTGGGCGAGGATGTCTCATGCCTGTGGTCATCGTCCATGAGTGGCTTCATATCCTTGGCTTCTTCCACATGCAATCTACTTACAATAGGGATAACTACGTGCGCATCAACTTCGAGAACATTGTGAATGGTATATCTAATTTTCTCCTTTCTTATATATAAAAACACACAGTGTTTGTTATCGAACTCTTCCGGAACGGCTTGACCGATTTTTATAACTTCTTTTGTGTAAATTTGGTAGGTCTGAGAATAGGTCTTTGGCTATTTTTTATTCTCCTAGGTGATAAAGATGGCCTTCTCTTTTACTTTTTTATGCTTTGGCATCAAAAAATACTTATAACCCTAAATTTTCATCCTTATACCACCAATCTCTATTTTTAATGGTGATTAGAGCGCCCGCGCTCTATTAAAACATACATTATTAATAGTTTTTATTATTATTATTAATTAATATTTGTAGGTATGGCGTATAATTTTGATAGATACGGCAGTAACATGGTAAGCAATCTCGGCCTTCCATACGAGTACACCAGTTGCATGCACTACACCACTCACGCCTTCAGCAGAAATGGACGTCCAACCATTGTGGCTCTAAGGGTGAGAATACTTTTATTTTATATACTCCTTACAAAACAGTTCAGTTTAAATCACTTTAATAATAAACGTTCCAATTAAGAGTTCCATTTATTTAGGAGAATTTTCAATGATAACCACTTCTCTTACGGAGAAGGTAAATCTACATGTGATAACAAACAAGATAACAAGTTTCCGAAATACATGTAAAGTTCGCAAACCCGCAATTGGCTAGCGTGTACTATGGCCCTCTTTTATTAAAGGGTGTAAGGACGTTAAAGAGGGCTAAATACAATACATTAATTGACGTTTACCGACTATTCGTAAAGTTTATGAGAGAGAGCTCCTGTTACTGCAGAAAAAAACCCTAACTCTTGAGTTTATATTTTTTCTACAAAATTCAAATCATAATTTGCAAGTAACAATTATACTATCTACAAACATTTTTTTTTGTACTGATAGCCTTTCACGGGAGTAATGGGTCAAATAGAGAGAGTAACTGACTTGGACTGGTTGAGATTGCGGAGACACTACAACTGCCCCGGAGCATGGACTCTTGGAAATATTGAGGATCTAGACAACATTCAAAATGTCATCAGTTCAGAGCAAGGAGATATTTCTAGAGTGGTCGAAGCTGAAGAAGCAGAAGAACAACAGTGATTTATGCTAATGATCAATGCTAAATAAATTATTTACAATAAAGACTCAACACTTTAGGACCGTTTCATTTACTGACTTAAAAACTTCCCGTAAAGTATTAGCCTCAAAAAGAAAAAGTACCAAGAACAAAACGAAAAATTTTTTGGTGCTAAGGTGGAACTTACAAGCTGAATGGTTCTTACTTTAAGTCTAGGTTAAAAACGATATACATATTTCCAGTGTTTGGAAAGTAATCCAGGACTTTGCTAGTCGGTTTCTTGTATGACATTCTGATAAGGTGTTAGGGATGAATAACTTTTTTACCATAAAAATATCGTTTATAATTTTTGTAAAAATAATCTCTATTAGATTCCTAGTATGTCTGTCTGCCTGGCTGCCCTTTTGTCACACTATTTTTT
Organism: Boloria euphrosyne; assembly: GCA_951802675.2. NCBI lineage: Eukaryota > Metazoa > Arthropoda > Insecta > Lepidoptera > Nymphalidae > Boloria > Boloria euphrosyne. The sequence continues at coordinate 12,902,945 of OX637871.1, forward strand.
TTTAATTTAGGGTCTACTGGACACGCACATACATCGTTTATGTAAATCGTTTGACGTTACTTCAAAACCAACAATCACTACCTAATGCTTTGAATATATTTTTTAATCCTCGATAAAAGTATTTAGGAATTATAATACTAGTAAAGTATCGTTATCAATTATCAAGTGTAAAACCCTAAGCATATTTCTAAGTATATGAATACCTATAAATTGATCCTGACTATGCTTTACAAATCTTATAATATACTTACTTCCTTAATATTTTTTTTATGGGACAAAGGGGACAAACGGGCAGGAGGCTCACCTGATGGTAAGTGATCACCGCCGCCCATGGACAACTGCAACACCACAGGGCTTGCAGATGCGTTGCCGGCCTTTCAAGAAAGAATACGCTCTCTTCTTAAAGGTTGCCAGGTCGTAACGGTTCGGAAAGACCGCAGGCGACAGCTGGTTCCACAGAGTGGTTGTGCGGGGCAAAAAATGTCTTAGAAAACGCACTGTTGTGGAACGCTGGACATCGAGGTGGTGAGGATGGAATTTTCGGTTTTGGCGCGATGTCCGATGATGAAATTCTGCGGCCTCATCAGTCCCCAAATCAGTCCGAACAATTCCTCAGAACACTCCCCGTGATAAATGCGGTAGAAGATGCAGAGTTATAAGTTATAGTAATTATTTAATATAAGTCCTACTAAAAGTATAAAGCTAATTTTTTAAGCTTAACAAGTACTTATACTGTTGGAACGCTAACTCAAACCCGACCAAACTATCGGCCGACCGAAAGTCCGTAGTTTGCAGGCGCTTTAAATGTCTATACGTTTTTTTATTAATTAGACCGAATTTCCCACGTCATGGGCAGACGTGGACCTTATTTGCATTTTAAATTTTTACATTTTGTTTTAGAAACCTTAAGGGTTGTGTTATACATCTGTTGTTATTACATATTTAATATTTATAATTTTATTAATACAAAAATGTTATCTAAATACATAAATTTGAATGATGTCTTTCAAAAGCTTCATACAACTATATATAGTGCAGCATGTACGAGGGCTTTACATAATGGAAATTCTCAAATAAACATGGACAGTTAATAGAACCCCAAAAAAATCCAAAGTGGCGGTCGGTTGGTTAACATGGCTTACAAAAAAGTTGGCAATAGAATATTGTGTGTCTCCTAAGATACACCCGCAATAACTATTTTTATCTATAAGTACATATTAAAAACAGTAACTTAGCAAATTTATATGCGCTTTCATACAAAAAGTACGGAACCGATTTAAACTAAATTTTGTTTAGTAATAGATTATTACTAGGGTCAATATTTAGGATACCTTTAACTACAGGAAATGATTTTATTCTCACAGGAAATCACAATAACTGATTCTATAGAGTAGTCCTCATAAGAGAGGGGTGGAGCTTCAAATAGGTAATCACATAATGTTGGTAAATTGTAAGTAATAGCATAAAGCTGAAGATATTTTTTGTACTGTTATCGCGAGCGAAGCCGCGGGATCCGCTAGTAAATAATAAATTATTTAAATCAAAGTGTCTCATAAGTTGTCTATACCTATTAGATAATTTTTTCTTTGATTGAAAAGATTGTTTTTTGTTTTGTTGATTGATTTTTGTGCATTTATCACGTTAATTCAGTGAGTAATTAGCTTATTTATCAAGATATCTATGACAATGGGTATATAAGGAATACTTTGATTTTTAAATATGCTCCAAAATGTTGGGTTTTGGTCTACTGTTGTGTGTTGCTGGCCTGGCTTTAGGGGGACCCCCCGTTGCCAAGACGAGAGAAGAAATTGAGGCCTTTAGGCAATACTTGGAACAAAGTCGTACAGGTATTATAGTTTTACAATATTATAATCCGTCCGTTTAACAATCCGTTAGTCGTTTTCAAAACAGGAGGATTTTATCTCGGTAAAATACTTTGTAAATATGTTGTTTTTAACAATTCTTTTACATATATTATGTTCAGCATCTTTTCTCGGAACATTATTTTAATATATTTATAAATGTAGAGTCTAAACGTTTTTCAGATAATGGTGTCCGAGTAGACTCTAGCGCGCTTTCGGATCTTCAAGGGAACATTTGGGAGAACAGCGGCAAATTTCAAGGCGATATCGTGTTAGATGATTGGCAAATAGAGGCCCTAGTCACAGATTTTGCAGCTGGAAGAGCTGCTTACATCCGGCCAAACACTAAATGGCCTAACAATGTTGTTGTTTTCGATTTTGGGGCCAACGAATTTAGTAAGCTATAATTTTTTAATCATAGTTAGGGATGAATGCATATAAACTTCTGCCGATACGATACCTACGTTGTGATGCGGATACTGAAAGCATCAAAAATATTCAGTTTTGGATAAAAAACACTGAAACAGTTTTGACATACCTACTGTCCAGTCAAATAAGGTCTGAAATCAAAATATGACTTACAACTTTGCATTTTTGATATGTTGTAGTTTAAATGATACAAAAACATTCTGTAAAGATTTTAGTGTCAGCAACCCCCGGCAAGGGTGGAAAAAAGATGGTCAAAAATTTTCTTTCGCAATTACTCGAAAACGATACAAATTAGACAAAAAAGTTAAAGTAAAAATTTGTAGAGCTTAAAATTTTACATAAAAATATGTCATGAATTTTTTTCCTCCGGTCAAAATTAATCGAGTTAGGGAGGTTTTGAGTTTCAGAGGTGAACGTAATTTAAAAAAAATCGTATGTAGTAGAAAAATAAGTGAATTTTATTTCTGAATTAATAATAGATTAATAATATAAAATTTTTATTAACGAAAAAAATCATTCTTAGAAAATTATGAAAAATTATCGGTGTATCGTCAAACTAATATCGTCCATTCCATGGTACCATTAAAGTACCATTAACGATTAAAACTATATCAGGAATCCGATATCACCGATATATCGGCATCCGAAACTAGAGATAGTTTTAGTTTTTAAGATTTTTTTGCAAATTACCCAATACCCAATTACATAATATACAACTACTGCTTTTATTAAGCCATAAAGCTTAAATATTAAGTTTAGTTTAATTGTCATATATTTTTTTGTATAGATTTTTTTTAATCTTGTTATTTTAGTAATTTACGAATAAATGATGTATGCTGATTTTCACCTAAATTATAGATGCCGCACAACAGAATGCCATTTTGAATTCAATCAATTTGATCCAACGCAACTCGTGTGTAAGATTCCGGCGGCGCACCGCTAACGATCGCGACTTCGTTTTACTTACAGTAAGTCTACGTTTCTCTAAACTCTATCATTTTTGGCTAACTTATTTGATACTATATGTGTTTTGATGATACTGGTTAGAAATTTAAATACCCGTACCCATTAGAGCTCGGGGTTTGCGCATAAAAAGGTGTATTTTTTCTTAAAACATAGCATACTAACTTTGGCCTACTATAAACAAATTCTGAAATAAAGCAATAATATGGAATTATTATCGCCTAGGAATGTTTCCTTATTTAGGGAATGTATTTCAAATCCGTGATCTACGTGTTACTTCAAGAATAGGACTATACGTCCTAGTTTTGAAATTAAGAGCTGATGCTTTATTTTTTATCTTTATTATCTGGCAGGGTTGAGACGTGATAATATATATAGATTATTTTTATTTTCTTTGTAGGGTAGACCTGATGGGTGCTACGCCAATGTTGGATTCTGGGCTGGCCGCGGTGTTCACATCCTTAACTTAGCGCGCGACACCCCTGGACGAGGATGCCTCCAGCCTGTGGTCATCGTACATGAGTGGCTTCATATCCTCGGATTCTTCCACATGCAATCTACTTACAATAGGGATACCTTCGTACGAATTAATTTTGAGAACATTGTGAATGGTATATTCAAAATAATTTCGAAATTAAAATCTCGATTTAACTGATCTTTTGATTACTAATAGCCTTAAGTTGCCTATTGCTGAATATTGTTGTGTACTTTTTTAGTAAAATACATATATGTTTTCAAAAATTTCTTATTTTTAGGTATGGCCTTTAATTTTGAAAGATACAGCAATAACATCGTAAGCAATCTCGGCCTTCCTTACGAGTACACCAGTTGCATGCACTACACCTCCCACGCCTTCACCAGAAATGGACGTCCAACCATTGTGGCTCTCAGGGTGAGGAAACTTATTATATGCAGTCCTTATAAATATTTCTGTTTAAATCACTTTAATAATAAACGATCTAATTAAGATAACAACTTGTCTTACGGTGAAGGAAAACATTGTGAGGAAATCTACATGAGAAACCTTAACAAGTTTTCAAAGACATGTGAAGCCAACTCGCACTTGGCCAACCTGATACCCACATATTGTAGGGTGGCTCTTGCCCAGCAGTGGGACGTTAAAAAGGGTTGTATACAATACAATGATAGACGTTAACCGATTATTTGTAACCCTTATGAGTGTACCTATATATTTTCTACAAAATTCAAATCATATTAATTGTATGTGTAAGTCTACCGGAATCTCATGGCAAATGGGGAAATTAAAATTTGTTGTGTGCAATACTCGGAAAATTGGATTAAACGATCTTGATACTGTTTAATTGGGATTTAATGTATAATGATGGGAGCCTTAAAACTTCGGGACCTTGCGATTTTAAAATTTTAATCTATCTCGTATAAGGGCGCAGAAATGTTTTGTTTCACTACTTCAAGTAGTTGATATTTACGCCAAAAATCATCCTACTGTAAATTATTTGCACTAGGAATGATAACTAGCATTATCCATAACAATTAATGAAGGTCTTGTGAGATTTGGAATAAGCTTCTCTGTAACCCATTTTTAAAAAATTGTCCTTATTCTTATCGTGGTGATAGTCCGCAGATACACTTGATGCCAGGCACCAGGCAACAATTCGGTACAAAGCCATTTTCTCCACTAGCGTTTACAATGATCCACCTTGCTCCTAGTGAAATACTTTTAGATGGACCGACAATATTCTTATTTTGCCAGCACCTGTTCACAGAACATAAACTGTGAATTTAAGTCTCATCTAAATAAACCAAATGCAATTTATTATTTTCTTCAGCTTCGCGATTTTCCTTTATACGCTTCAAAAACTTGTTTTTTTTGTAGTTTTATGTCATCTTTCTCCATCAAAATGGTCCTTTTTGATTGGCATTTAACATATTCAAAATTAAATCTCTACTACCTACCTACATGTATAAAATTTTAAAATCTTTTTTGGAAAACAGACATTTCCTGGTCCAAAACGGCGAAGCTCTTTCGAGTCTCTACCCTGTTAAAGCAGGAGTTCCACAGGGCAGCGTGCTAGGCTCGACATTGTACCTTATCTATACATCTGACCTACAAACTTCAGAGAGTATCACCATTCACCATTGGTACCTTTGCTAATGATACCGCAATCTTAGCAGTTCACTCAGACCCAGCTGAGGCGGCGGAGCTTTTGCAGTGTGGGCTTAATGATATATCTACCTGGTTGAATAAATGGAGAATCAAGGTTAACGAAACAAAATCTGTAAATGTAACCTTCACTCTAAGAAGAGGCATTTGTCCACCTGTCAAAATCAATGATTCAGAAGTCCCACAATCAGACCATGTTAGATATTTAGGATTACACCTTGATAAAAGACTCACCTGGCAAAAAAATATCTTCACAAAAAGGAAACAATTGGGATTACAACTCCGTAGGCTATATTGGCTTAATGGTCGCCGGTCACAACTGTCGCTTAGTAATAAGCTGCTACTCTATAAAGCGATCCTTAGGCCAATTTGGACTTACGGAATTGAACTCTGGGGGACAGCTTCCCATTCCAATATCGAAATCATGCAAAGGTTCCAAAACAAAATCTTGAGGACAATAATTGGTGCCCCATGGTTCGTCACAAATGAACAACTTCATCATGACCTGCACATGACTACAGTCAAACAGGAAATACTCTTCCACACAAACAAGTACAAAAAGGATTAAAGACCACCCAAACAGCTTAGCCAATGTCTTGATGGAAGACAACATAACAACTCGCAGATTAAAACGGAAGATGCCGCAAGACACACTCAAATTGCAACAGTGAAGTAAAGTAGGATGCGACACAGGTCGCATACCGAGCAAGCCAAGAATAAACCCCACCAACCCACTGATAAATGTCCCTTTGGTGACAGATCGCAGTGTAACAAGAGACAAAAAAAAACATATTCAAAACCAGTCTCCTTAAGTATAAGTCTGTAAAAAATAATAAAATTTATCTTGTTAATCAAACCATTGGTTAGTCATTCATCATCGTCAATCCACTGCAGCGCACAGGCCTCCTTTTACGAGTGAAAGTGACAGGGATTATTATTTAATATTCTTCTTACCTCAAAGATTCTCTCCCTCCGTTAAAGTCAATATCCTGTCAAAGAATTTGTAACAGTTTCATTACTGTTGGTATTTCTTTTCGAATTGATAGAATTCTTTTACTTTATTCATAATCAACTCTAAATCGAAACTGTTCAAGTTGATTTTCTTCTTCCCTCTTTCCATCCATTCCATCATTCGATGTGCCCATCATACCTACTATTCGCCGTATAGGAGTACTGGTAATCCCTATGAAGAAGCTTCAATTAAGTAAAAAAATAAATAAAATAAACTAAAAGTATCAAAACAACTCAGTCCGGTCTTCAACTTACCGGTCAACCCTACGACGCGCTTTAAAATCAAAGAGTTTGATTTATCTTCCCTTATTAACCGACTTCAAAAAAAGGAGGAGGTTCTCAATTCGTCGGGGACTTTGTTTTTTTTTATATGTATGTTCCCCGATTACTCGACGATGGCTGGACCGATTTGGAAAATTCTTTTTTTGTTTGAAAGGGTATAGTTTCCAGTTGGTCCCATAGTCACCAAGTCACGATCTGATCATGGGATCTCAGGGAAATCGAAGGCAACTCTCAAATTTTATAGGCACTTATTACGTTTTTCATATATTTCCTAAAGCTGTTCAAGTATTTGCGTCTGATAATCATCATCTCCTGTGGTTGAGCTAATGATGGAAGGTACAACTCCTCAACGGTTAGGAGTTAAAAGAAAATTCTTTCAATATTATACGTAATTATAGACCGATAGTTAAATTCTTTCAGGTTCTTATTAACCGACTGCAAAAAAGGAGGAGGTTCTCAATTCGTTGGGGACTTTTTTTATGTATGTTCCCCATTACTCGAAGATGGCTGGACCGATTTGGAAAATTCTTTTTTTTACGTATAAACAAAAGGCAGTGGTAGCCCAGCGGTAACGCATCGCTTGTATAACCGAGTGATGCGGGTTCAAATCCGGGTCTCGCACCTCTGATATTTTCATGTGCGAATCATTTCTATCATGATTACCACTTGTCTTACGGTGAAGGAAAACATCGTGAGGAAACCTGCATGTCTGAGAAAACCTAGCAAGTTTTCGTAAGACATGTGAAGTCCGCCAACACGCACTGGGCCAGCGCGGTGGACTATGGCCTGATCCCCCTCCTACTGAGAGAGGCCCGTGCCCAGCAGTGGGACGTCAAAAAGGGCTGATGATGATGATGACGTATAAACAAAATAAGTAACTACTTTCCGCAAAAAATTTGAAAATAAATAATTTTTAACAAAAAACAAAAACCGACTTCAAAACTAAACAAATCTCAACTAAAAAGTAGAAAATATTAAATAATACTTTTAAGAACTTCGTTAATTTTGAAGGCGGTGCCAGCCAAAGCAAAATAACCTTAAATAGACACATATTCGATTAATCTATAAATTTGTAAACATAATCAAAATACCGTTCGAAAGTCCATTGCAAAGGCAAGATAAATCTATCCGTCCTGGCTGGCACCGACTTCAAAATTAACTAAGTTCTTAAAAGTATTATTTTCTACTTTTTAGTTTAGATTTGTTTAGTTTTGAAGTCCGTTTTTGTTTTTTGTTCAAAATAATTTATTTTACAAAACACATTAAAAACAATCTTTCTCTCTTGAGATTGAAGTGGCTTTTTCGACATTTTCACAAAAACAACTAATTTTCAGGAAGATATCACAAAATTTCAGCTACGGTTGACAAATCTCGTAATTTGATTTGATACATGACAATTGACATTGCCATATGAAAATCATATTTTTTTAGTTTTTCTTTATGCCATGAGATTCCGGTAAACCTATAACCATAATACTACGAGTATGAAGTATCTATAAGCAAAGTTTTTGTTCTACCATTAGCCTTTCTTGGGAACAATGGGTCAAAACGATCGAGTAACTAGCTTGGACTGGTTGAGGTTGCGGAGACACTACAACTGCCCTGGAGCATGGACTCTTGGAGACATTCAGGATCTGGACAATATTCAAGATGTCATCAGTTCAGAGCAAGAAGAGATTCCTGAAGTGATAGAAGCTAAAGAAGCAGAAGAGCAACAGTGATTTATGCTAATGATCAATGCTAAATAAGTTATTCACAATAAAGACTCAAAACTTTAGGACCGTTTCATTTATTGACTTAAAACCTCGGAAGGTATTAGCCTCAAGAAGAAAAAGAACCAAGAACAAAACGAAAGTAGTATTTAGTACTAAGACGGAACTTACAAAATGAATGATTCTTACTTTAAGCCTACGTTAAAAAGAATATACATATTTCCAGTGTGTGGAAAGTAATCCAGGACTTTGCTAGTCGGTTTCTAGTATGACATTCAGATAAGTTGTTAGGTGTTTTGGTATTATATTGGTAAACTTTTACCACTATAATTATTATTTATAATTTTGAGTAAAATAATCCCTATTAGATTTCTTCGTAAATTCGTAAATTGTCTGACGTTACTTCGAAGCCACCAATCTCTATAAAATAATGCTTCTGTATATATTTTTTAATCCTTGATAAACGTATTTAAGAATTATAATACTGGCGTAGAATCTTTATCAATTATCAAGTGTAAAACCCCAAGTATATTTCAAATATAGGAATATAAATTGATCCCGACTATGCTTATGAATTTCTGATATACGTATTCCTTAATAAAAGTCCTATAAATAAGTATAAAGCTAAACTTTTAAGCGTATTACATAAAATATTGAAACGCTCAAATATCTAAAGTATACAAATATATAACTAACTAGCTGACCCGGCAGACTTCATACTGCCTCAATCGATAAATAAAAGACCTAAACTTTTGTTTTCATATATATTCCTTTTAAACCTTCTTTGGACTTCCACAAATAATTCAAGACCAAAATTAGCCAAATCGGTCCAGCCGTGCTCGAGTTTTAGCGAGACTAACGAACAGCAATTCATTTTTATATATATACTAGCTGACCCGGCAGACTTCATACTGCCTCAATCGATAAATAGAAGACCTACACTTTTTTCGTATTTATTCACCTTTTAAACCTTCTCTGGACTTCCACAAATAATTCAAGACCAAAATTAGCCAAATCGGCCCTGTCGTTCTCGAGTTTTAGCGAGACTAACGAACAGCAATTCATTTTTATATATATATATAGATAGATAGATAGATTTGCATTGCATAGAAAGCCATGAAGAAACAAATATTGAATAATCAAATCATTTTATCACGATCAATTTCACTTAATAAATATTAATAACATACCTTAAAATATGCATAATAAGATTTAGCTATTGTTATTTTTATTATTAATAATTATCAAGTTTTTATCAAGTTGATAGCTATAAAAGTAGTTGTAAGAATTAGTACACCACTATAACGACATAATGAGGACGATAGTAGTAGTGTTGTGCGTGGTTGCTGCGGTGGTCGCCAAGCCCTCGATAGTGAGGAGTAAGGAAGAAATAGAAGCTTTCAGACACTACTTGGAAAGCACAAAGACTAGTAAGTGCTATTTTAGTGTAAGTTTAAATTAAAAAAAAAAACAAATAAATCGAGCGCGTGGAATCTTCCACTCTCTTAAAACTGCCATAATGCTTAGCTTTTTAAAAGCTTTTGATAATATTGTTTTCTTATTTGTAATTTGTCCCATGAATTTTGAAATATTTATATCTACATATATACGTACATATTTTATGTAGTATACATAAAATCTAATCGCAACTGCCTCGGTGGTGTAATGGCTAGCATGTACGGTCACACACCGGGAGGTCCTGGGTTCGAGTTCCGGGTCGGGCCAAGTTTGATTATTAAGTCTTTCTGCTTAGTAAGCCTCAGTAGCAGCCCGGAGTTGGGAAATTGGCGGTGTGTCAACCCCGTTCCTTGGAGAGCACGTAAAGCCGTCGGTCCTCCGCCTTAGCTCTCACTTATCGTGTCGAGTAGTCGTCCCACCGGAGTATATCGAATGGATGATAGGAATAGAGAGTGCACTTGTGTCTGCGCGTATACTTATGCACTATAATATCTCCTGCGTAATTGGCCAGTTTCAATGAGATGGCCGCCATGGCCGGAATTGGCCGGAGAACATTATTAATCAAATTGTAACTAATTATTAACGATGCATAGGCTAAAACCATAGTTTTTAGAATTTCTGTCTGTCTGTCTATCTGTCTTTGACCGCATTCATGAGAAATGCATTGGAGATATTTTATTGAAAATTCTTATTCTCATCTCTGATAAATGTATGTTGTATACTAACCGTTAAACATTTTAACGGAAAGAACCCAAGCGGAGCGAGGGTGCATCACTAGCTATGAAATATATAGTCCTTAAATGTCACAATAAGATTGATTGATTGATAAAAAATTACTGTATCTATTGATTAATTCATTACGCAATTAGAATGAGTATATCATATGACATCAGAACAATGTCTTTTTCAACCGACTTCCAAAAGGAGGAGGTTATCAATTCGTCTGTATTTTTTTTTTTTTATGTTTGTTAGCTGATAACTTTGGACTGGGTGAACCGATTTTGATGATTCTTTTTTTATGCGAAAGGTAGTGCTTCCCATGTGGTCCCATTTTAATATTTTCCAGTTCTGACAATGGCATCCATGAGAAAACCATAAAAGTCTAATATTTGCATTAAGCATATGCGCGACAAATGGACGAATAACTCAATATCACGCCAACCGATTTCGATGATTCTTTTTTTAATGGAAAGGATATACTTCAAGGGTAGTTTGATGAGAGTTTGGTAAGGTTCTGATGATGGAATCCATGACAAAGTATCGGAACTCTTCAATTCTTAGGAGCAAATTAACGATGCTTGGCCGAATCTTTTATAGGCTATACCTATGGATATTTGACTCACGTATCGTAACTGATGATGGAAGGTACAACACCTCAACGGTTAGCAGTTTAAAGAAAATCTTTCAATATAATACGCAATTATGGACTGATAGTTGTATGTTTTCAGGCTATTAGGTTTACCTCATAACAGAGGGTAAACTTTTATAGTCATAACACAATACGTATCTACTTCCCGCTAAAAATTTAAAAATAAATTATTTTTAACAAAAAAACAAAAACCGACTTCCAAACTTAATAAATCTAAACTAAAAAGTAGAAAATAATACTTTTAAGGACTTTGTTAATTTTGAAGTCGGTGCCAGCCAAAGCAAAATAACCCTAAATAGATACATATTCGATTAATCTATCAATTTGTAAACATAATCAAAATACCTGGCTGGCACCGACTCCAAAATTAACAAAGCCCTTAAAAGTATTATTTTCTACTTTTTAGTTTAGATTTATTAAGTTTGGAAGTCGGTTTTTGTTTTTTTGTTAAAAATAATTTATTTTAATTATTATTATTATTGCAAACGGTGTACAAATAACACATTACGAGTATGAATCAAATATATACACAAGCTTGTGTAATGTGTATATGGTTTTTGTGCAATGTACGGCTGCACGGATTTGGATGGAATTTCGAGCACACTGTCTACTTTGTCACTTGTTATTTCATTAAGTGAAAATAGTTTTATAGAAATTAAAACAACCTTTCATCAGTACGTTTAAATAAAATTGAAGTGTCTGTTTATTTCAAATAAACAGCTTTTCACTAAATGCATATGAAAGTATATACGGTACTTACATCAAGAAATCAATTTTTAACATTTTTGTCTGTCTGTCTCTCTGCCTGTTTGTTCCGGCTAATCTCTGAAACGGCTGGACCGATTTTGACGGGACTTTCACTCGCAGATAACTAATGTTACAAGGAGTAACTTAGGCTACTTTTATTTTTTCAGAAAATTATAAAAACCGTTAAATTTATTTTAAACTACGCCCAGCGAAGTGGGCCGTTTGCTAGTTATTCTCTAAAATAATACTTTTCATTTTAACAGGCGATGGACGACACTTCATTGCTCGTACAAAAATTTTCCCTAATGCGAACCCCGAGGAGAACAGCGGAAAATTCCAAGGAGATATCATTTTAGATGATTTTATGATTGAAGCAATGGTAAAACAGTATGCCGCAGGTCGCAACGCGTACATCTATCCCACTGCCAAGTGGCCCAACAACACTGTAGTATGGGAATTCGGAGAAAATGAGTTTGGTAAGCTCTTGTAATTAAAGCCCTTTTTAAAGTCCCACTGCTAGGCACAGGCCTCCCCCGTGTTGGCGGACTTCACATGTCTTACGAAAACTTGCTAGGTTTTCTCAGATATGCTGGTTTCCTCACGATGTTTTCCTCCACCGTAAGACAAGTGGTAATCAGGATAGAAATGATTCGCATATGAAAATATCAAAGGTGCGAGACCCAGACTTGAACCCGCTATGACTTATAATGACCTTTTTTTTTGTCGCTGGAGGATACCCATCGGCCATCATGGGGACCCACCGATCCGTCATAAACCGGTGGGTACTGTGAGACTCCTACTCACTAAAACCTCCAGCGGAACACGTCGCCGCAGTGCAATGGGACGTTACAGGATCGCTTTCGCACTCAACCGTAACGTCCCTGTGGAAGGCCCGAACCACGCGGGCCACTGCGCCTAAATCGGGATGCCCTCTGTTCACAGAGCATCCCGACCGCCTCGATGATGTGCGGGGGAGTCAAATGAGCGACTCCCCCGCTGTAGCTCCTCTAGGGTGGCGGGAGAAGATGCGCATAACGGCGCCTCCTCCCCCCTAGCCGACGGCGACGAAGAGGGTGCAAAGCGTTAGCCTCGCGTTCCCTCTCCGCCGTCTCCTTCAGTGAGATGACGGTCTCACTGACTTATAATGGCCTATACCTACCAGATAAAATACAAAATAGATAATAAAATGTTTTATTGTATTTCTAAATATTTATAAAACTTATTTATTACTAGTTGTTTGGGTAGGCGTAAAGGATACCTTTTACTGCGGGAAAATATCTCATCTCTAAAAAATATTTACTACCGTTCTTAGGGCGAACCCGAGTGGAGCGAAGGTGCGTTGCTAGCATAGTACAAATCTGTAGGTATTACGTGGAATAGAATTCGTACCAGATAAGATAATATGTAATTTATTAGCAAATTAATTATTTTTTGTAGGCTATGTGAATAATTGTACGATATGTGAATGATAACAAAACACATTTTTTTTTCATTTACCTTTATAATATAAGGGTACTAACATACTAACGCCACCGCACTTTCATTTTTCTATAGATTTAAGTGAACGTGCTTATATCGTAAATAACTTTTTTCTTGGGTTTGGATATAATAGGTTCATAAGGTTAATTTTAAGAATCTTTCTTTCTAGGTTGGTTAGGTTAGGTTAGATATATGCCCACATCACACGAGCCGAGCGAGCGTAGCGAGCGTGCCGGTAGCCGGCAGCGGCTGGCGAGTGCCATAGTCGAAAAATATCATAAAATAAAACGCTATTAAATCAAACACTTTATTTAAAAAATGGCGCCAAAAATTAATTAAAGATGTAGAATGGCGGCACTTAAAAATTGCCGCCATACTTATAGCTGCGGTTGAGTTAGTACGTAAGTACCAATATAAATATTAAATAAAAAGTAAAACCGATTTCTTTGCCATTAAAATTGACACGCCTTTATGTAAAATCGAAATATTTTCAAGTTATTATATAAATTAAGTAAATTAATCGTATCTCTAACGAATGTAAATACAGTATAGCAGTATAGACTTACTTAATGTATGCTGAATATAATATGAAACGAGGGCATTTCATAGTGACTTTGAAATTGCAATATCTAATCGTGATCGATAATCCTTTAATCAATGAATTGTCATACCATGAGAAATGTTAACAATGAAATACAAACGGTGCTTGTATTATTGTAGAATGATAAGAATTGATAGCCATATCATTACGTCATAATCTTAAAGTTTTATTTTATTTTGTTTTCGATGCATTTTATCTAATGACATATTTTTATGGCAGAAACAAACTACAATTTATTTTTTTCAGCACTTAGTAATTTAAAGTAATAATACAAATATTATTATCACTTTGGGCTAATTAAAGAAACTTTTAAGACGCAGCTTAAAGCTCGGGTCAATTTCCGAAAGAACTTAGGTATATTTACTTAATGGTTATACAGTTCGTATAATATAGGATATATGATAACAATGCTTTGCTAAGAACATTCATTATTATATTAAAAAATAAAGGAAATTAAGTACAATTGGCTTCTTAAATTTTACGTATTAGAGCATATAAATAAATAATATAAAGTAATATTATAATGATAATTTAATTAAAATATTTTTTATAGATAATGATATTATGTAGAGCTTACATTCTAAATATGTTTATTAGTTCCTACCTGTTCAACGACAAAATATGGCCGTTACTTTATTTGTGAGTACGTAAAGCAAAAAAGCTCAATCGTAATCTTTAATATCTATTGAATATCATTGATGAAATATCAATTATTAGATAGATATATCTTTTTTCTTGGTAACGGATAAGCTAAGTAATTTTAATTTGATGACTTATTAAAGCATTTTACGACCGACTATGCTAGAAATGTGAGTTTTGAGTGTATGTATGTATGCATATATTTCATCCCATATAATGTGACTCATTTTTTTTATCTTTAACTTATTTAAAACGTGTACATTAACAAATATATTCCTTCGTCAACTTGATTTCATTTTATTTGCTTTTTCGGAAGTCTTGATTTTTTTTTTATTTTTACATGCAGTTTCTATTTGCTTTAGGACCTTTGCAGCAAGCAGCTATTTTGGATGGTATTGCTCACATCGAGAACATGACTTGTGTCAAGTTTCGCTACCGTGAACCTGAAGATACTGCCTTTGTAAGACTTACGGTAAGTGTCTCTTAATGTTTTTTACTTACAGGTTGTATTTTTCTAAATACAAATAAATTTTCCAACCTAAAAAAAACAAAAAAGGTGTCTCTTATTTTATTTTCATTATTCTTCTATTTCGAAATATAAATTATATATATATATATATATATATATATATATATATATATATATATATATATATATATATATATATATATATATATATATATATATATATATATATATATATATATATATTATACTACGAAACAAACTGCTCATGTAATTCTTTGTAAGCATTTACCTAACACGCATCTAATCCGGCCGTTTCAGAGTTTAGCCGGAACAAACAGACAGACAGACAGACAAAATTAATTATTTAATGTTAAAAATTTTGAACGACTTACAATGTTATTATATGTATAGATTATTTTAGGGTTTGCCTGCTGGTTGCTATGCTCATGTGGGTTACTCAGAGAGTCGTGGAGTGCACACGATGAATCTTGCACGCAATTATCCCGGAGTGGGATGCTTCCGCCACGCTACTATCGTCCACGAATGGATGCACATCTTGGGCTTTTTACACATGCACTCTACCTACAATCGCGATGATTACGTCAGGATCGCAGAGGAAAATATTATGAGCGGTAAGCTAAACCGAACTAACTATTATTGTTAAAGTTGAATGTATATTTAAAATAAATAATTACTATTTAAATTAACAAAGTTCATATAAAAAACGAAGAAGAATCATTTTTAATTTTGGAACAATTCATCTACGAAATTTTGTAAGTTTGTTTTGTTAATCCTTTATGCTAAAGTGGCTGGACGTATTTGCTACATGGTTAGACGAGACGATGAAGAACAAGAGGGTGAGTTGCTAGCTATAAATAAAGCAAGAAAACTGTTGAAAACTTTCACGATTACAATATCAATATTCTCGGCGATTCAACAATCAGTTTATCTTTTAAGTCCATCTTATTTTTATCTTATTAGAAACCTTGAGCCTATTATGAAAAACTTGATAGGCAAAGCGATTTTCATAGTAATTTATGTGGTAGTACTTACATTAAATCAGATCAGGAGGTTCTGAGATAATACATAAGAGCATCAAGTCTACTTTATAATATTAGCTTAGAAAAATATGATTATTTATTATAATGTTTAGCATTATTCAGTTTAAGTAACCATATAACCTGTTTGACGTGATGTTTGTTTCTCGAAGTTTTTTTAAGTTGATACAGAAATATTTTATCGAAACATGTATGTCCGCTAAACAAAAACTAAAATATTAGAGAGAAAAGAGAGTTAGTTTTAAATACCTAGTCGGCTTATTCAACAACTACTATCAGCCGGAGTTATTTTCTCTTTTTCGTGGGAAAAGAGGTTTCATTATTATATTACTAATTTTAACAAACCTTATATTTTAGGAACTGAACATAATTTTGATATCTTCGATCCTGAATTAGTCAGCAACCTTGGTGTTGAATATGACTATGTTAGCTGCTTGCACTACGGGCCCTATGCATTTTCTTCTAATGGAGAACCCACAATCATCGCACTACGAGTAAGTTTTGCATTTCTCACTTCTATAATTTTTTTTTATAATTTCCAACGCAATATGCAAAGAAATGGAACTTAACAAAAAACACTTTGATATTCGGAGTCTTGTTAAACTTTAACTGATTTAGTATATTGACTGTAGCACGAGAGTCACATAGGTACATATTATAAGTGGTTTAAAGATATTTTATCAGATATCCTTCACCTAGTAATTAAATATAATATATGTAAAAAAGATAAACTGTAATCCTTACTAATATTATAAATGCGAAAGTAACTCTGTCTGTCTGTCACGCTTTCACGCCAAAGCTACTGAACCGATTTAAATGAAATTTGGTATACAGATAGTCTAGAGCCTGAGAAAGGACATAGGCTAATTTTCAAGGCGAAAAAAGGGCTGTAAAGGATTAAAATAGGGGATGAAAATTTACATGGAAATTACGTCATTTTTTAATTGAACAAGCTTGAAGTTTATTTTTTAGGCTTTTGATTAGATAGAAATAAAAAAGAAATTTAAAGTTTTTAATATTTAATTCTAAAGGTGGTACCTAGGGACGAACCAGAGCGAAGCGAGTGTGAGTCGCTAGTATGATAATAATTATATCGATTATCCACTAATAACCTGCTAAAAATGCTCTATATTCTTATAAGGTTACGAAATACAATATTTCGATGTAATTAAATATTATGTTGAATGTTGTGCAGGAACATGAAGGGCAAATGGGTCAGCGAGTTTTCATAACGGATAAGGACTGGCTAAGAATCAACAGGCATTATAACTGCTCCGGTGCATGGGATTAAGTTATAGTTTATAAAGAAAATTAATAATAAATAAATCATTTGAAAACAACTTGAGTTATTTCATTTTATTCAATTACTGAGCACTGAGAGAATAATAATTGACAAATATATATGATAAATAAATGAACAAACAAATATGTTGGGACATTATTACAACAGCGTCATCTAGTTCCGTGATAAGCTACAAGGCTTGTGTTACGGATACCACAGATAGTTGATATACTCAAATATATAAAAATTTAAAATACATATAATAAATATAAACACCTATGACTGGAGTACAAACATTCGTGATTAGCAAACGACTGCCCCCAGTGGGGCTCGAACCCGCGACCGCTGGCGCAGAAAGTAGGATCACTACCAACTGAGCCAAACGAAACAACACTTGAAAATGAACACGTTATTTTTTTAATATGTTGCGACATTAACACACAGCACCATCTAGTTTCACGAACTTTATGCAATCGATATACACTGCACATATATTATAACTTTAAATATATTATAAATTTTAACACCCATGACTGAAGTACAAACTTTCGTGTTATTCACACGAATGCCCCAAGCGGGACTCAAACCCGCAAACGCTAGCTAGTAGGGTCATTACAAACTGAGCAAAAATTGTATTATCTGGAAATGTCCTAAGATTGATTTGATGATAAAATAGCTTTTTATACATACTCGATTTATACTTGTAAAATTTTTTTTAAAATCAAATTGAACAACACTGTTGCTACTCCGTAAGAACTTTGCATAACATAACTAATCCTTCCGCTTAAACAGTTGAATGATACTAAAAGTTCTTACAGAATACAAAGGAACTTTGCTTTTATTTCACATCTAGCCTCTACGTATACAATATACATACTATAATAAAAGTCAGACATTACTGTCGAATCTGAAAATTAAATATTTTTTTGAAAAATCTAATTGAAATGGATGGAAAAAAGGAGTTTTTAGAATTTTTGCCTGTCTGTGACCACACTAAAAGCTGAAAACGTAGAAAGCCATCCAGTAAATATTGCGTAGTTTATTTTTTGTCTTTTGACTACCGTTTGCTTTTTCGGTACTGGCAAAAGAGCTCTAATAAAGTATTATTTACAAAACATACACGCTTAATTTTTTTAAGCTGTCCCCGAGGAGCAATGCGACCTTCATGTTGTCGGAACATGTGACGGCTAAGTATTAATGTGACCATGTTTTGTGGATATTTATTTCTTATACTTTTAAGTTTAACTATACCGTTTTAAATTTATAACGTGTGAGTTGTCTAAAATAAATGCTTAATATTTTCTTAGGTTTCCGCGAATATTCGACATTATAAATGGAACTATCTTTGCGGATTTTGTCCTCTCCTGTGGGCCGTGACCATGATTGCTTTAAAGCATTCGAATTTCGAAACCTGAGGAACAAAGGATGTGTACCTATATCTCGAAGAAAAAAATTGGTTTAAACATTTCTAAGTAGAAAGTTAGTAATATAATAATTTTAATCGTTTTTTTTTACTTATGTAATCGCGTTTTACTAACATGTTTAAATTTAGTTTTAACTTCTTAAAACTTTTTTCTTTACATTAAATGAATGCATATTTATTTCACACATTTTATTATAGATACATTAATTAATAGTTCAATTGTAAATTACTTTCTGTGACTAAAATAAACATAATATGGTCACATTATTTATACTTTGATGTCGACGCGTCATGAGCTACTTACCGCTGTCGCCGTAAATATTGTCAGGACAAATTTCCACTCTTTGAAATCTCGCCACTCGATGTGACGATTTAATCGGATTTATTACGCTAACTACATGAATGAAATAATGGGGTATAAAGCAATAAAATTGTCATTTTGCTTGCACTAAAAATAATTGCTTTGATTTAAACATTTTAAAATATATTTTAAAATAAATAAAAAAGTTTAATAGAAAAAATGATATTAAAATTACTCACTAAAATCACTATACTATCTGTGTACTCACAAATCAGTAGACTATTTGTGTACCAAATTTAATTTAAATCGGTTCAGTAGTTTTGGTGTGAAAGCGCGATAGACAGACAGATTTACTTTCGCATTTATAATACAGTATAGTAAGGAAGTAAGGAGAAGGATTGGTTAATAAGCTCCGAGTAGCTTTTGTTTTCAATTTCTTTGTTTCATTGCGTCTACTGTTTAAAAACTTGTAAAATATTTTTCCTATTTATATGCAATTATAACTATTAAAGCTATTTCTTGTTGATTTCGTTGTTTTTCAGTATATAGTACAGAAATATATAAACAGTATGAATATTTAGATTAAAGATTTGTCTATCCCAAAATGTATAATACCCAAATCACATTACCTACAAAAAGAAACATTATATACTTTTTTTTAAATAATTATGTCATCAGCCTATGATCTGAATATAATAAAGAAATCACTATGACTTTGACAGGTCACGGTCCGATGTATCAACTGACAGTGGATGTCGGTCTGTCGGCGTGATCTCTGAAACTGATACCCTCTGGCAGAGGGTGGTCGCTTATTTAAGAAGATTCGGAGAATCTGCTTTGAAGTATTGGATTACCTATAGCGTTTATTGAAAGAAATATGTCTTTAGATGTTTAAATTTGTATTAAAACATGCAAATAAATGTATACAACTAATATTAATATTATCTCTACATTGTAAAAAAAAGTTGCTTCCCGCCGTCTGTTTGCGTAGATTTTTAAACTACGCAACGGTTTTGAATGCGGTTTTCATTTAAAAGACGTCGAATCAAGAGGAAGGTTCATAATATGTATAATACGAGTACATACCTACATAGTATAGGAGAAAAAAGCGGGGATTTCAAAAAGAATCATTTAGACTAGATGTATTTTATAATATGTGACTTACATACACATTGTTTTATTGAAATATTAACGGTATTTAATCACTGGCTGTTTGCGCCGACAATCGAAGCCCGATAAAAAATAAAAAAAAAACACATTTAAAAAAAATAAGAGGGACTGTCAAAATTGAACCACTTTAATTCCCTGAAGACTGCCTCTAGCTTGACATAGAAACTGTAAATCGAAGTGGGTTACATTGACAGGCTCTTAACGAAGCTGATAAATAGATAAAGTTCGTCGTAAAAAAGTGTCAAAGTTTAACGACATCACGCACGTAAAAAGTAAAAGGACGTCCCGGTCTTACTATTTTTACCGTAGAGACTGTTTTCAATTAAGATTATAGTTATGCGTTCACAAATTATACATATCCTCAGGAAACATTATATTGGAACTTTTTTAATTATCCACAGAAAATTTGTCAATGGTGATAAAAGATTAGATACAGAGAAATCTTTTTTGGATAAGTATTTTAATAGAGCTTTACTTACCTTTTTGGTGTAATGTTTCTGTCATTTATAACGCATACAATAACAAAATCACTTGGATAAAAAAGAAAACAAAAGATGTTTGATTTAAATATTTATGAATAATTTTCGAATAAACTACATAGCTCTTTTTAATACTGTCTGTTTGCTGAACAAAATTTAATCAAATATGGTACACAAATAATACATTTTTATTTAGTTTTGAAATTGGTACCTTTTTGTTATGACTAGGTAATAGACCTATCATGTACCTAAATCGTGTGCATGTCAGTAAAATAAAGCTTTCTACAAATCTAAGGAGGAAAAGAACAAATTACAGTCTAGCTCTAGCCTTTTAAATTTGCAAAGATACGGAATCTCCTGAATGTTTTTTTTTATTATAGTCCCTTGATAAACTATATTATTGTAATTAGTATTTGGAGATTTTTTTTACCTAGTAAATTGAAAGTCAAACTTTTTAGGATAGTTATAAATACCTATATAGTATGGCGGAATTTTTACTTAGCTACATGACAAGTATAAACAACCACTCGGTAATTACATAGCGATAAAACGATGTAGCTTATAAAATTCACTAATTCCATTATGCTTAAAACAGTGGCAGCCCAGTGGTAACGCGCTCGCTTGGATGACCGGGTGATGGGGGTTCAAATCCGGATCTCGCGCCTCTGATATTTTTGAAAGATATGCGAAATCCGCCAACCCGCACTATGCCAGCGTGCTGGACTATGGCCTGATCGCCCTCGTGTTGAAGAGAAGCCCGTACCCAGCAGTGGGACGATAAAAAGGGCTGAATATATAATTAATGTTTAGCTTTTATAAGTTTTGAAGTTTGACGACACGTTTGGCTCAGTCGGTAGAGTCCCTACTCTCTGCGCCAGCGGTCGCGGGTTTGAGTCCCGCTTGTACAATGTTTGTACTCCAGTCATAGGTGTTTATATTTATAATATATATGTATTTAAAATTTATATGTTGCTAAGCACGGAACTAAATGGCGCTGTGTGTAATAATATGTCCCAAAAAAAAATTACAACTTTTGTAGTGGAAGCTGAAGGACAAAAGCTCGCTGGATTCTTCGGTTTATAGAATTGTACGGACAATATAATTCTAGAATCTATAATATCAAATTAAAATTCATATTGTTACTTCAACACGATGTAATGGCTTATGAGATTTTAGTAACATTTTTGAAGCCGGTAGGTGCGTATGGTAGCTTACATTTTAGATTTATATGGACATCTTACTTTATAGTGACGTGCCTTCTTGACATAAATTAATTATTTAATTAATAATCAATTGTTATAGTAAAAATACTTTTTAATCTATTTAAAAAAATACAATGTATTAATAAGAATCAATGTTATCGAAACGAATAGATATATCGCTAATATAACGTATCTGACATCAATTTTTAATTTCCTAATTTACTGTGATAGAGAACTTATCTGTGTCATTAAAGTAATTAAAATTTCCCTAAAATGTATAAAGCTATACTACTTAACAAGTAAATATTAAAAACATTTATTAATAATTGCTTTATTTATACTTATTATATGAAAAGTTCTAAAAAAGGATTTTATGACCCGACGGCTGGCGCCTCTAAACAGCTCTTCCGGATACGCGCGTCGCAAATCGCACGGCCCGTTAACTTTAAAAGTCATTAATTTAGTAAAAACATCCACACTGAATGCTTGGCGATGAGGCAGAAAGCAACAATGATAAATATTTCGACAATTATCTTTTTCTAAAACTATACATATAAATTATTTTATACATGGTAGATACTTATAATATCTTATAAGTTATTATAATCAAAGTATTGTAGGCCTTAGAAATTATGTTTATTTCTTTACATTATTTTTATTTACATGCAGGTAAATTGTAATGTAATGTATAATAAGTAAGACCTAGGCTATTACTGATTTCTCCAACTATCATCGAATTTTCTTTGTTGGTGCTTTGAATCGTTGTGCTTGTAAGACAAACGATCATTGAAAAAATAGCAGTGCTAAGCCTTAATATATCATTCTTCAGTTAAATTAAATGTTCCGCATCATTTCTCAAAGTAACAATTCTATTTAAACACTAATTAAATATTTTAAGAATTTTTCGTACGCGACGTTAAAATAAACTCTTAATTAATCGTTGGGGTGAAGCGTTGCGTGAATGCGACGTGAGTGATGGCCGCACTAAGTTGCGGTAATTGTGATGCGCGCGCGCATATGTATTGACATCTATTAAAATACGATTATGGACAAATCCCGATATATTTTTTTATATTGTTGCTTATAAACGTTGAATAATTAAATGAAAAAATCTAAACGAAATAAAGTAAAGTAGGTACTCATATTATTTGACACAGCATTAGTTTTGGTATGTTAAGTTTTATGAATTACGTCTAATTAAAACTGATACTTTCTACCGATAATTATCAATCACCTCGCTCCGCTCGAGATCGACCCTACGGCAACGTTCCTACATTTTAACGGTTAGTAGGTATATACTTAGATTTCTGAGAGACAAAATATTTTTATGTAGTGATGTACCTATTTGCTGATCTATCCAGCCATCATCATATCAAATTTTATCAAAATCTCCAGTAGTTTTCTTGTGATGCCATCACTGACAGGCAAAGATTTACTAAACTATAAGATTTAAGCTATGATTTCACAAAAAATATTTAATGTACAAATTCGACTCGATTTTTAGAAGCGAATAAGGAATTTATCCGTAACAATTTATAGCCATAGCTACCATACCGGATGATGTTTTGACAAATGATCGTGTTCACGCATTATTGGGCCTACATCCCTGCAAGATGAACATGTACAATATAGACCACCGTAGCGAAAATATGCCAAACGTGAGTCTTTAATGTGATATAGCCTGAACTATATATTGTGATTGTCTTTTATACATAGATTTTTAATCTATTGGAATAATCTAAGGTATAGGTTTGTAAAATAAACTTTTTTGAAATAAATAATACAATTCTACTGAAAGGAATTAATTTGACATATCCTCGCGTTGCGAAATCTGATACTTTACTTTGTGTTACTGAAAGTAACACACACACAAATTAATTATCCATCCATATTCTATACATTAAATAAAATTGAAGTGTTTGTTTCTATCTAACTTTTGACTAAAGACATAAGTATACAATAATTTAAATATACAAATTACTTTTTATTTATGTAACATTTTTAATTTTTTTGTCTGTTTGTTTGTTCCCGCCGATTTCTTAAACGTCTGAAGAGATTTTGTTGAGGCTTTCACTGTTGGGTAGCTGATTTTATTAAGGAGTAACTTAGACTGTTATATATTATTTTTATTTTAAACAACGAATTTGGAACCCGCTCACAACAATTGTACTGACAATCTAGAGAGAGACAAACCCGAGCGAAGTGAGGGTTTGTCGTTTGACGTTTGATATTATGACAGACCCTGCCACACAAAATATAATGGCCAGAGTTTTTATTTATTAAGAAGGTGTTTCTTAACTAGTATAGTACTAGTACTCTTAGTCATATTATTTTTAATCTAGAACTGATTCTCTATCCTCCTCATGAGTATCCAAGAAATTTGAAACCTCTTACGAGTAATAGGAGCGGAAATAACAGAAAATATGATCAGCATTCGTTTATGTACAAATATAATTTAATAACAAACGCTTTAATGTCTACCCGTCTTATTATTAAAGAACAAGACAAGATTAGTGCGTTCTCGTTACGCGCCTGCGCAAACGAGCGCGCCGCCGACAACTGTCAACCCCAATTATGGCCACCATGACACTTTCGCGCGCTTGCTTTTGAATATAGAACGTTGGGCCTACTGGAATTTAATTCTTTAACTGCTTTCTTTGTTAGAAATGTCGTGTAGTAAATTTAAATACTAATATTTTAAGAATACTGCTGTTATTTATGTAGGGACCAGCACTCAAATAAACAGAAATAGGATAAAATTAAAAAATACTGATTACAGTCTAAACTTATTTCTTAATAAGATATGATTATGGAGGATCCCAGGAATTAGCACTTTATTGCAAAACGTAGCTAAAGGATGTGCGGGCTGTAGAGCCTTCAAGGAAATTAAACAACTAAGATAATAAGAGTCATAATAAGAATTTTCTATTTATACACTACCTTATAATCGAAGCTCTTTTCAGATGATAACTCCTTTCTATCACCTAATAAGCCGTCCCGTTTCCAGACAACATAAAAATTAACAATAATTAGGTAGTACTGAGACTCTTTCTTTAGAGAGACTCTCTCTTTCAGAGAGGGAGAGCTTAGTCAAATAACCTTTGACTAAAAAATGTATTATAAACAAATTTATTTGTGCAGTATAATATTTAAATCGTGTTAGATTAGTTTTTTTGTTCACTTCTGTATATCTTTTTGATTTCCTCGTGAAAAGTATATACCTACCTACTAACTTTGTTTTACCTATTTTAAGCGATATTTTGCACTAAATTTATTTTCTTTTCTAGACTCCTTTTTCAATCAAAATCAATTTATAATTTTATTCCTAAATCATGAGTTAAGGTTATTACAGTACAATTAAAATTACAGTAGTTATTACAGTATTTTTAATTTTAATGTTAAAATTAGTAAACCTTTTCAATAATTATAATTATACTTATTAAGGAACTGAGTAATTACCTACCTAGCAAAACATAAATGACCTTTACCTATGTAAATACTCAAGTAAAATAATTCTAGGTAAAAAAATAAATTGGTCGAAAGTTACCGACATTTTCGAGCAATTTAATTTTCTTACTAGTATGATAGAGTCACATTAATTTTCATTTATATTAAGAACATCCATTAAAAAATCTCTGTATTTTTTAGCTGTAATTTGACAATCTATTATAATTTTATTTAAAGTTATAATGTGGTTTCGAGCGCCTGGCAGTCGGCATTACAGACGTTTTTCGAGATTTTACACTAATTCGATGCGACGTGTTCGTTTCTATTCCCGGCTTGGCACAGCCGGGAATGCAATACGACGGAAATCTCAAAAATTAAGTGAGTATGCCATTTCAAATTTCAATACAGATAAAACTATTTTCTAATAACAGATAGTTATTTAAATGATTTAGTTTTGCTTAAATTCGTTTTTATAAAAAAATATATAATAATTTACCATCAGAAAGAAAAACAGTAAAATAACAAGTTTTTGAAAACAGAAAAATAATAAATTTACCTCCAATTTTTGTAATACATATATATCTCTACATTAAGATGAAGTTTCAACGCTTAGAAAGAAGAGTTTCTAATTCCTATTGTTGCAGTGTATTCTTGAGATTTTTTTTTATCTAAGATTATAGCAATCTATACTTTTCTATAGTTACTTACATCTAAATGCGGCATCGTAAAAACAATTTTCTCATCCGCACTCCTGCACATAAACTTTTCAAAACCAATTATATAAAAAGTTTATGTTAATTTTCTAAACTATAAATAATATGAGTTGACGTGTCAATTATTGTGACTCAAATTGTTTCCCTCTCAAAGTTTTTTTTGGGCGGGAAAAGAGACCACGCCTCGATTTCAAGCAGATTTCAGATCGTTGCATGTTGAAACACCCATTTGAACACATACGTTAAGAAATAGATTCAAATACATGAAGTTAAAGTTTGTTTTAGATAAATTAATAGTATTGTTAAAAATACGCAGTATTTACAAACTTGAGTTCTATAGGTATAGAAATAAAGCACACGACTTTTCTTCATTCGCATTGTGGGTGTGTTCAAAGGGATGTTTACAAGGTATTTTTTGTTACACACATGTTGTTATTGGCATCACGTAGCCAAGAAGCCAGATCACGATACAGACTCCATTAGTTCGCACATTAGGCCGAGTTAGTCGAATTATTTAATTATAGTAATTCAATAAGGTGGTGAATTAATAACAATTATTTAAATTTCTATCGAAGTTGAACTGGACATCAATGTTTGTTTAAACAAAGTGTGACGTTGTTGAAAATGAAGAAAAATTTGATTTTAATAAGCGAATAACGAATTTTAATGTAAATTATAGGTACACTAGTGTTACAATAGTTTTTTCGATGATGATGGATCAAAATAAAGGTAAGTTTTCAGATTTTTTCAGTGTGCGCCTGCGCATGTCTATGTTTTACATAATACTTAAAGGAGACCTACATATCCTATGTGTTGGTCTTATACCTTACTTTATTAAAATCTGTCCAGTTGTTTCTTGTGGTGCGTTCCCAAACAGACAGAAAAATTCTAATTTAAAACAATAGATTCAACTTTGTTGGTAATATAGTAATGACTATTTTAATAGGCTTTTCAAAATATATTTCATGTAGAGATTCGACTCAGGTAAAATTGGACCGCAAAGAAAAAGGGTCGGTTAAGAATATTTTAATGTGGTTAAATGAAAATAAAAAAATGAATTCAAAGTACCCTTTTTCTTTGCGGTCCAGTTTATATGGGTATGTGTTAATATTGAATGTGATCAATTTCTCAATGGATTGACTTCATTATAGTTGTACTGACATTGAATGAAGTTATGTTGAGATAAATAAAGTTGAGTGGAACTTCATTTAAAATTCGCAAAAGATATTTTTGAAACCTCGCGTTTTGTCAGATTTTTAATAGCTATCTTCTGTATCATATATACCTACTTCAATATGCTGTATTTTTTTCTTAAGTATAGTTAGATAATATTCGCTTATTTTGTGTATCGAAATTTTCGTTTTCTTTTTCTATAAGGCAGTAACGCGCTCGCTTGATTATCCGAGTGATACGGGTTCAAATCCGGGTCTTGCACCTCTGATATTTTTATGTACGAATCTTTTCTTACTTAGTACCTATTAAATAATAATTATCACTTGTCTTACGCTGAAAGAAAACATTGTGAGGAAACTTGTATGTTTGAGAAAACCTAGCAAATTCTCGAAAGACATGTGCAGTCCGCTAACCCGCGCTTGACCAGCGTGTTGGACTATAGCCTGATTCCCCTCGTATTGAAGGGAGGCCCGTGTCCAGCAGTAGGACGTTAACAAGGGCTGAAGGTGTAGGTATTAGGTACATAGATATTTTCTATAAATTCTTTTTATACCAGGTCCTATATCCATTTCAAAAATTAATTCCATTCTTAAGGATTTACGTATTACATTATAAATTTTTCATAATAACTCTTTATTTTAGTCTAATTTACACGAATAGAGTATATAACATCATAATGTGTGTGATATTTTTTTCACTTTTGTGAAGCTGCAGTATTCCGTTCCTCTCCGTTGAATATACTTTAGAGCAGGGGTCGGCAACCTGCGGCTCGCGAGCCACATGCGGCTCTTTGGATGTGAAACTGCGGCTCTTTAGTTCCATGCGCAAATAATATTTATTTTATAAATAAGAAACATTCAAAAATCGTTCTGAATTAATGAGTATTAGGCACCATTTCTATCTTTTAGCCACATGTACTTGCTTTTAACAGCACCCCTACCCCGTGACACGCGTCGTCACAGTCGTTAGTTCTAATTTGTTGTGAAAAAACACTGCTTTCATATGTATAAATATATATATATATATATATATATATATATATATATATATATATATATATATATATATATATATATATATAATGAATAAATGGATTAGTTTTTTTATGAAAAAACTTTATTATGCAAGTACTACTTATGGTTGAGAAGAAAAATGTTTGCGGCTCTTTAAAAACTTTGAAATTTTGTAAATTGTAATTTTTGACTCTTCCGACTCAAAAGGTTGCCGACCCCTGCTCTATTGCTCCTGCTCGCTGCTATTGTTGAACTGTAGTAAATCTTTGTAATTATACTAGTGCTATGCCCTATGGTTTTTCTTTGTCATCATTATGGACCGACCGCAAGAGTTAAAAACATTGATTCATATAGAAAACGACAATTTCAATATTACCATAGAAAATAAATGATAAATTTATACTAGCAATTCCCGCGGCTCCGCCCGCGCCCGAAGGATGAAAATTTAGTGCTATAAAGAAAAAAACAAAAATTTTGTCTAACAAAAAAAAGATAATATATCTGGAGAGGGCCACCCTTATCACCTATTAGCTACGACCTATTCTCAGCTCAACCAAATACACAAAAAAAGACTACTAGGAGTTCGATAACAAACACTGTGACACGATATTTTTATATATTAGATATACCTAATACAGACAGAGTATTAAAATTAAATACACGTGTAAATATAGTGTTACAGAGCGCAAATCCCTAGTAACAATGGTACACACAAGCCGCCCTTCGAACCGTGTGCAATTCGAAACAACGTCTTGTTGTCTTCGTATTGAAACTAAAGTAAAAGGATATAATATCGAAATCGATAGAATATCGAACTTAAGTGTATGTAGCATGGGTATCTTACATTTTGTAGTATATGCCGGCACGGTTTCCACCAATATCTAATAATAACTTCATCGGTTTTCCTGTAAAATTTTAAAAATAAATGTATCTTAGCGATCTTCTCGTTAAATCTTTACGAATTTTATTTTACTTCAACTTTCGAAAATTTAAAGATTCGACAACGATCACGACGCCCCGACATCAGGTCTGCCGAAGCAGATTAATTATCATAGAAGTACCAGGAGCAACCCGCATGGCACACCGTCCACTAAAGTGGGTCACCTAAACACTTGTGTATTTCCCCTCATGCGGTGCTATGACGCACCAGGACGACCACCTTAGAGGCAGCACAAAATAAGTGCGACATTCGGAACTATAAAGATACTCATATCAATTTTTACGTAAGGAAAATCCTTTTTTTCTTTTTGTATAATCAGCTACGGAACCCTAATGAAAATAACAGGTGCAGCGCTTTAAAAACTTTCATCATATGAAAATCTAACGCATGGCCCTAAATATACCTATACATAATTAAAAATCAACTACAATTAGATTTTAGGGGAATTGTTAAAATCTACAATTAGAATAAATCCGAACATTTCAATTAGCCACACGTGTGTAATTGATAGCTAGTTTTTTAGAGCATAATTCCGACAGATTCGAAGCGTACGCATCTTGAAACAGCTCTTTGTTCCTTTTTTAAGACATACCTACGACCTCCGTATCTTCATAAGAATCCGAAGATCACTCTGAGACTACAAATATAATTCCAAATTATATTTTTTCATACATATTTTAATTTAATTAAATATAAAATTGTTACAGAAATTCCAAATTCTGGAAAACAAGACGTGATATCAAAGAATTATGACGCCAAAGCACAGTCGCAGTTAAATTACAATATAAGCTCATCGAACTATCCAGAGAACAACCATAACCTTTTCCAAATGATAAAGTGCCATGAAGATAGTTTATTACGACTACATCATTTGACTGCTGGACGACAAATCAATGGCGCTTATGAAAATAATTATCAAAACGATATATCTTGGTACCCAAAGGACTTTCAAAGGCAGTACATAAAACCAGTTGATTATTTGGCATACGAGGATATGAGGCGAAAATTTGATGAAGTCAAAGTTAAGGAAAAGGAAGTTCGAAAGGACTTAGAGGATGATAAGGAGGGAAAAGTAGACGATAGGAAAAAACCGAGAAGAAACAGAACAACGTTTACAAGTCAACAGCTAGCTGCATTGGAAAAAGTTTTTGAAAAAACACATTACCCTGATGCTTTTGTTAGAGAAGATCTGGCATCGCGTGTTAATTTAACCGAAGCGAGAGTGCAGGTAAAAATTAACTAAAGTTTCTTTTTTATGGGACAAAGGGGGCAAACGGGCAGGAGGCTCACCTGATGGTAAGTGATCACCTCCGCCCATGGACATCTGCAACACCACAGGGCTTGCAGATGCGTTGCCGGCCTTTCAGGAAAGGGAGGGAGGGAGGAGGGAAAAGGACGGGAGGAGGGATGGGGAGTGGGCCTCCCTGACTCTCACTTACCGGACGAAACGCGACAGCATAGCTGCCACTTCACGCCGGTCTTCTGTGAGAGAGTGGTACTATACGGGGCGTGCCGGCCCATTCGGCTGCTACCCGAAGGTAACAAGCATGGCACTACCACTTGAAAGTTAATAAAATATATTGTGTGCTATTTATTTTTTCGTAGGTAAAATATTATGTGTTTCAAAGCTGTAATATTTTGTTCAATTAATTAATTTCAAGTAACTAGCGGCTTCGCTTTGCTCGGGTTTGTCCCTAGGTACATGATGTACTTATCTTTAGAGCGGAAACCTAATTGTTTTTCTAAAATAAAAGTTCGTCAATATTAGTACAGCGCGGCAGTTAACAAGATTAGCCGTAACAAACATACAGACAACAAATATAATTGTATCTTTTTTATTAGTAATGTACCTAATACCTTTATAACTCATAAAGGTATTTAGTAAACAGCTGTTATATTTAAATTACAAGCAGAAACTTTTTTCAACTATAACATACCCATTACCCATATTAATTAATGATTTAAATATGTTATGCAATATGCAGGTATGGTTTCAAAACAGACGTGCGAAGTTCAGAAGGAATGAACGATCTGCTTTATCGTCGCACAGGACATCAACAAGTCAAAGCTCTCCAGAACCTATACCAGTTCCAATAGGCATCGCTCAAGCAGACCCTCGACAAGAATTCAATCGTAACTCAAAAGAACCTTGGATACATCACTTTCAAGCAAACAATTTGAACTTTAATCTCGGTTTACCTATAGCAAATTCAGGACTTTATCAAAATGATTATACGCTTATGATGCAGAACGTAGGAAATAGACAATATGTATCTAATACAAACACTCTCATGGGACAAAATATGTCAAACTATGCAAGTACCTCCGACAATGGCTATGGTTCTTGTTCTCTAATAGGAGGTTACAGTGGCACACTCCAACCAGCGCATCATAGTTCCTATAATTTAAATCTAAGGTTGAGACCTCATGATTTTAGTATAATATAGTACTTTCCTATAACGAAATATTATGTACTTGATTGATAATTAATTATTTATTACAATTAGAGAATAATAATTCAATAAAATTTGTAACAAATACATTTTAACAGTTATTGATCATTTTCACCTTTTATTTTATTTTCATTGGACTTAAATTAAAAAGTACTTACTAAGAGTAGATACGTTCTATGCCTATTTCAAATTTCATTTTGTGCAACAATTTAAATATGAGCTAATAATATTATAGCATTTAAAAATGTATAAACTATAAATACTATTTCTCAATGTGAGCGGAGATGCAGCTAGTTACAGCTATGGCCGTTGGATGTTTCCGGAGGGACAGAGAAAATTAGGGAGCAATAAGGTATGCCTCTTTATATCCCGTAAACGTATGTTCACCTTCCGTGGTGGGGAGGGCTCATTAGCGTCTGGTAATCCAGCCGAGCGCAATGTCAAGAAACGCACAAGTTGCTGGCGGTGGGCGGTGGTTAACGCGGGTAGCTCCAGATCCTTCTCTGATAGCTGAGCGGACTGTGGAGTAACTTTTTGGCTGAGTTATCTGCTTTGGCAAAGCTGCCTTCGGGGTGTCTTGGTTGAATGAGTAAGCGATCCTACGACGCTGTTTTAGTGGGTGGTACTGGCTTTTCTAGCCGGTGAACTCCACATAATATCTACTTGTTACCTATATAGGCATTTCACCACAGTAAAATCACATCAATCCACTGATCAGTGTGATAATACCACCCTTAATATTTTTCTATTTCAATGTTTGCATTTGATTGAAAAATCAATCAATTAAAAAATCATTGATATGTATTGTTGCCCGTTAAGAAGGGCTGGATACACACATACATATTCATTTGATTGAATTCTAAATATTTTAAGCATGTATCATCCCTTTTTTAACGTCCCAGTGCTGGGCACGGGTCTCCTTTCAACACGAGGGGATCAGGCCATAGTCCACCACGCTTACTCTATGCGGTTTGGTGGACTTGTACACAGTACCATAACTTGTCTTACACAAGTGGTAATCCTGTTAGAAATGATTGGCACCTGAAAATATCAGAGTCGTGAGACCCGGATTTGACTGATATTTTTTAAGCATTATGAAAAAAAAATAATTGATAGTAATTTGTTATTTGTAAATATATTTTTATTATTTTTACATTCATTTGATTTCGTTTATTCATCCGATTTCGAGATTACTTCGTTTAAAATTAATACATTAAGGACTGGAAGTCCTTAATTGCTTATCTCAACTCTCAAGTGTTAATCTCCTCGGTGACGCGCCTATTTTGTAAAGTTAAAATTATTTCAAACATATTCTTGTCTAATTTGTTTTGTTCTAATTATATTTCATTATTTCCTATTCCTTTATGATAATCCTGCGACTTGGTAAGTGAAAACTTTTTATTAACTTTCAATATTCTTCTAACCACACTAAAAAATACATATAATATGTGCCTGTGTCGGCCGAAACCTTTGCTTTTGAAATGCGAAGAGCCTAATTAACCACTAGACGCCCGCGCATTATGACATGCAACACCGAATAATCACCGAGCCCGTTTGACATTTTTCGCCGATTCTACCATAACATAAAAACATTTACAATTTAAAATATACAGCAGCGATTTTAAATGTTTCAGTTGTTTTGGATTCTTAAATAATTTGAGCATTTATGAGAGTATATAAAATGTACTTTAAACTATTGATAAATCATAAATAAGCTTGTAAAATATTAACGTTGGCTAAAAATATTCTACTTTTTGTATTACAATGATTTCTGATAATACCAGGGTTTATATTTACACTAATTTTGAAAAACTACTTTGTGAATAAACATGTAGTCACACAAAACCATTTATTGAATTATTTTCATTAGTTGTAAGTAACAATCACATTCAAAACTTTATAAATATCGCGGCTCGTTCGATGTATTTACACAGCTTACCGCGCAATTTTAAAAGCAATCATCAGGATATAGTGACTAGATTCTTAGCAAAAGTTACACTTAAATACATATTAGTTCTTACTTTAAAAACATACACCAATAAATCTTGAACACAATCCACTGTGATTAGAATTCAGTTAGTTTTATTATAAAAGGGAAAAATTGAGGTTATTTTTAAAAACACTCGTATTTCAATATAATTCACATTTTTGTATTTATTATTTAGCTTAAATTTTAAATATACAAGCTAACTATATCACTTATATTATGAAACCTTTATACTTTTCATTCAAGAATCTAAATATTTAAACATGTAAAGTTGTCCAAATTATTGTACTGATAATAATTTTAAATATTTTGATGCGGAGTAATGCTGTACCCCTCAACAGTCAACACAAAAATTATCGATAATTGTTGTGAACGGCGAAACAAATATAAACAAAATAATAAATTTTATATTTATGTACAGCAATTGAAATCAGATATCTTATTTTTATGCATATATATACGAGATTTAAAATATTACTATAGTGAGCATTCAAATTTTCATAAAATATAAAATAAAAAATATTATAATTATCTCATAAATGCAAGAGTCAGAAATCTGGCTATCATGTTAAGTATTTCGTAATATGAATATTATTTATGGAATACATTATTGTATTTTATTATATTATGTAATTTTTTTTGACAAAACTATATTATTTTCGAATCTTCAATAATCTAATCATAAGTTGTATAATTTAAATTGTCCATAATATAGTATTTTCATGAGAAATAAAGTCAATTTTGCATTAAAATTTGTAATTGCAAACGCTCAAAAACTAATAACATATCTTGCTAAAGTAATAATTCTCATTGAAACTAAAATATTGGAGGCAAGTTTTATATAAAAAGTTCAGTTAAAGTTTTAATTATTTAAATAATATAATAAAAATTATTCCGCTTATATGGTACAAAATTTTTATTTTGCAATTCAATAATATCGCTCTTATAGTTTTTGATGACTAAAATTGATAACAAAAAAGACCATTACGTACAGTATTTAGTTTAACGTAATTGGCCTCAAAGATCCTTACTTCTAAAATTTTCTGATCTCACCTTTTAATCCAGATAATCCTTTAGGTATTCAAAAGCAAACTAATAATTTACTCTAGATGATTGTCTTTTTCTTATCCAGTATTCAAAGCAGCATATAAATTTACAAAAAAGGAATTTTTATACATTAATATTATAAAAAGAAAAAAGATTTCACTTGTTTCATTGTAATGTATAGGCTCCGAAAGTCCAAAACCAATTAATAAATTCACCTAGAGAAAGCTTTATTTTCAGCGAGCAGCATAGACTTTATTTTATTTACAAAAAAAAATGATTAATTTACTATAAAAATGACAATATTTTGAAGCAAGCTATAACCAGGTCTTGATGAAATTATTTTGTAAAAATGTATCATATGTATCAGAAAAAGTGATTTTATCGGTTTCATGACATTCATCCTTTTCTTCTTTATTTGTTTTGTCGTATTTGTCTTCGCTCCGAATTCTGTTAGAATTACTTGGAAAAATTCATGTTCTATTGACTGTTTTGCAACATTTTGAATACTTGTTTTTGTTTTGTTGGGAACTCTCCATAAGTTTATCTATATAAAATATCTGAATAATAAAAGTATATAACCGTTTATTTTATATGGAAATCATCAAAATGTATATACAAACACTATCGTCCGAAGGGGACGATAGTTTGTATATAAGTTATCTAGGTATATAGTACGTGTTGTACTCGTACACCCATTTCAAGCTACTATAAACACTCGAGATCGTCAAGAAAAAAATATTTTATTTTAGAAGGTCTTTGTATTGCTATTATAATAATATAGTATATTATGTTAGACTTTGTATTGAAACTCTTATGTATACTTGATTTAATTTGAAATACATAAGATATTTAAATTTTATATAACATTTTATTCTAGAACGAGCTAACACATATTTCTTCAATATACATTTTTTATATTAAAATATCGATATCATCGATAGCATAATATATCGACATGTGTCAATGTCTAGCTCAAATTTGAGGAAAGTCAAATATGTCACATTTGACAGCTTATAGGCTTATATTATTATTATTTATAAATAAACACATTTTATATTATAAAACTATTGAAATATGCTACAAAAAACTGAAAATATGAAATTATATTTATTTTTCTACAGTAATTTACCTTTATCAGATACTAAATAAGTGAGTAATAGTCCAAATTCATGTAAAATAATGGCGACTTTATTTACAAATTTCAATACATCAGAATTGCTTTAACCAAAAAACTAACATTATAACGTAAATATAAATTAATTAGTATATCAATAGTAGCAAAGAATATTAACAATTAATATGCCTGCGTTTAAGGCACAAATTCACTTGTTTTCAATTTTTAAATCTCACTAAACCAATAGCGAGTCGCGCGCGCTTTACTTTAAATTTTAACAACTTTTGGCGCATTTGTTTTTAATGTTGCCGGAATCTGATTAAAATAATATTTCATTATATATGTAATAAAATTTCTAAAGGTAGCGTGCATTACTTATTTAGCAAAAAATATAGCGATTTCGTTGTATAATAAGTGATAAAAGCGCAGAGGGCGAGGTGGTACACATAGGTACCAGCGGGGATCTACGGTAACGCCGGAAGTGGTACACATAGGTACCGGCGGGGATCAAGTGGTTAATGTCAAATTACAAATATCAAAACTCAAACTTCAAAGAGGCTGTATGGACTATAGTCCTTTGCCTTTCCCTATTGGGGATAAATTTCAAAAACAACAAAAAACAAATCAAACTTCAAAGTCAAAGTTCACTGACAAGTGACAAATGACAATGATTATTGATTAATGATTTCAATTTCATAAATATTTGCTATAAAGTTATATTGTACTTACAAATAATAAGATAAAGTAGGACGGTGATTAACTTTTTATTATTTTTATCTGCAGAGAGTTTATAAAATCCTAAATATAAGTTTAATATATATTAAAACTAAACTTCTGTAAAAGGGCTTTAATTAATTTGTACGTTATCAATCGTGTACATTCGCGCCAAAAGCGAGATGCAATTACGAATAACTTAGCAGATTTCATAATGTTCTTAAATGTAAGCAATTTTGTGCTGTTGACACTTTGTTTGGCTTCTGCTTCTTATTATGTGTACGATTTATATTTCAAAAGAAAAAAGCAAGAAAATAATGACATACATGAAGCTATTATGTTTTCATATGGTGCAAGAGAATTAAAGAGAAGTAAGCACTCACGTTGTATGATCACTGAAAGCATGGATCGCTTACTGTATTATTTGAACTCTCCTCGGCATAGCATAGATATTTGTATGTATGTTATTACCAACACGGACTTGACAAATGTTATTCTCAAGCTACATATTCGTGGTGTGAAAATTCGTATTATAATCGATGCAGATATGGCTTTTTCAAATGGATCAACTATAAAACGATTTGAAAAACAAGGTATACCAGTCCGGTGGATGAAATCTACTAATATTATGCATCACAAATTTTGTTTAATAGATACAATAAATAAAGAAAATGTGAAAAAGACTCCTTTTGTGATATGTGGATCGTTAAACTGGACTAACCAAGGTTTAAGTGGGAACTGGGAGGATGTAGTAGTAACATCTCAGAGAGAAATAGTCGAGCAATATAAGACTGAATTTGAAAAACTATGGCTCCAATTTAAACCAATTGTATAGTGTTGGGATTTTAATATAGGCTTTAATTTAAGTAGTTTTTATGTTTCATTTTAACAAGTGATAATAAGATTTTAAAAACATTACCAGTGGCTTTTACACTATACCTATTATATCCATCCTTTTTTGCATTATTTAACAGAAACTATTTTAATATTGTTCTTGATGTTACTATTCTTATAATAAAAAAGAATGATACATTTTAGTCAAAACATAATACCTACAATATGTAAATATATTTGTTGATTTAAATATGTTGATAAATCTAAGTATCCATTTACTACAATTAAGCAATTTAACAGATTACATGCAACTTATTTATTACAATCTTATACTTAACTTTATTCATGGTTAACAATATACTATGAAAATAAAAAAAAATAAAAAAATTAAAATTCAAAATATTTTATTCAGCATAAAATTGCTACAACTTTTTACTGAACATCATGAGAACATCATTGAAAACTATGGCACTGTAAAATTGACATCTTTATACAATATACAGTGGCGGATTTATTAGAATTTAAAAGCCAGAAAGCTAAGTAAG
Source organism: Boloria euphrosyne (assembly GCA_951802675.2). Classification (NCBI taxonomy): domain Eukaryota; kingdom Metazoa; phylum Arthropoda; class Insecta; order Lepidoptera; family Nymphalidae; genus Boloria; species Boloria euphrosyne. Next base: position 12,941,004 of record OX637871.1, read on the forward strand.
CTGGAGCCTAGAACGGCAATCGTAGGAAAAAAATGTCTCGAAAACTTAAAAAAAAAATAATTTCATTTTTATATTATATTTTTATTACAATATTATTTTTTATTAATTATTTATATATTTTCGAAGTACAGTATCTGCTGGGTGCGTGACTCTAGCGCCATCTAACGATACAACTCACGGTGGCTCTTTTGAGAAAATATACATGTATTGTATGCCAAATAGCTATTGAAAAAATAAAATAAACTATATATAATATAATAAAATTTTTTCAATGTTAAATGTGATATATTACACAGAGTGTACATTAAATTATTTTTTTTTCCGTGGGTCAGCTGAAAACAGTAAGTAAAATAAATACAACAACTAAAACAAGTCTCAATAAGTGAATTAGGTTGGCCCAACTTTTTTTGATTTACGGATTTTTTTTATTTTTAATTATTTGTTCGTCGTTTGTTCGTTAATGTTCGAATGTAGAAATTGTTTGTACGTCTTTTATTTATTTATAATTAATTAAACAAATGTTCACCCTTAAGTTGGCCCCCTTTACTAGATATCTTTATTTTTATCGCTCAGATTAATTTAATTTTGATCAATTATCGTTTGTTCGACGACTATTGGTGATTGTTCGAACATAAAAACAATTAAATTCCCAATTATTAATTATTTTATATCTAATAAGCAAACCATCACTTCATTGTCTGGCAACCGGAAACTTATAAAATTTACAATTACTATTTCTACTAGTATTTTTGCAATCGACTACACAACAACTCTGATGACCCATTTTATTTTATTTATTTAATTCAACTGACACACGTGTTATTTTTATGGTCATAAATAATAAAGAGCCACTCGTAGTTCTGTTTTGGTCCGCAGCGGGCGCTGACATCACTTTTGTTTCCCCCACCATGCCTTACGCACCCAGCGGATACAGAGAAAACTTACAAAAGTGTACAAAAAAACCTGAATGATTGAAATGCCTGAATGATTGAATGACTGAAATTTTCTACTAGCATTTCAATATTCCAAAATATTTAGTAGTTTTGTCCCATTTTTTTAGTAACGATTACTATTTTTTATCGGTTATTAGGTACACTCGAAAATGTACGAAGGTATGTTCTATTATCGCCTTACGCTGCTTGTACACGCTAAGAAAAGTCGCCGGGCCTACGCAAGAATTCGTGTCGTTTCTACGCTGTACATAGCTCTGGCGATAAGTAAAAAAAACTTGTCTACGCTAGACACGACTCACTCTGTGCTGAGAGGGGCGGGGTAAGTGAGCCGCGGGGTGGCTAGGGTCGTTGAGTATGTTTTATGTGCGGACATTGACATTTACATTGTATAGTTGTTCCTACAATTTATTACTTTTAGTTATAGGACTCGAATCGAAAATTATTATAATACACTCAACAAAAAAGTTGAATCATGATTCGAATAAACCCTAGATTCGAATCAATATGATGATTCGAATCGAAACTAAATAGTACCGACCACCGACTAGTAACAAAAGTATAGTCCGTACCACGAAAGATGAGACTTGTCAAACGTCAGTAGTGGGGGGTCTGCGCAGGTACAGTTGTGTTAGAAATTGTTATGTATAATTTCAATATCTATTTAGGAGTTTTTCGATAACATTTTTAATAAGTTGTAAAACAATGTTATATTAAAATTATTAACATTATTTATTACGAAATGATAAAGTTTAAGTATTAAAATATGTCGATAAGCCAGCGGGAAGAAAATTATTAAGTAACAATATTTATAACGAAATGAAAAAGTTTAATATAAAAAATGGCATATTATTATTTTAATCACTCTCACTAGTCACTGTCAATAACTGATGTGTTTTAAAACAACTTGTTTTAACATGTAAGTGTTCACGTCGTAAACCATCTTCCTAATTTGTCTTTTTAATGTATTACCTCGAAGCATAATAAAAATTAACAATATTACACTCTTGTAGAATAATTCTACAAGAACAAAAAAACAAAATAGAAAATAAACACTTAAAGTTGCACTCGTCTGTACTGCGGGGTCCAGCGGGGCGTGTACGGGGCGAGGAGAACGACAGGCAACCGGTACCGCGCCTCCCGCGCTCTTTCCGAAGGCCCGATATCACACGAGGCCTTCCCGCCTCTCACCCCTACCGCTAAGGATACCTATAAATCGGCTTCTGCGCAAGTCAAATCACGTGGTTTGTCAAGTCTCATCTTTAGTGGTACGAATTATACCGACTATTTTATCCATATTACCTAATGTACAACATTATTGTTAACGTGTTCAAATTAGTTCTTAAAAACTAACGAACAAAACATAATTTAACCACTTTCTAAAAAACTATGGATAAAGCCTACCACTAGAAAGTGTTCGAAAAATTATAACATTACTACATAACATACATACTTTTAAAAAATATTTATCCGGGAAAAACTTTGTTTAACATGCAAAAAATTCTAACTGTATTATCTAACGTAAGCTTACCGCGCAATATAATCCACCCAGTCTTACAAACAAATTAACATGTGCACCCTACCAAATCCTACGCACGACAGCGCGAAAAAATTATTCTCGCGCACACGTATTTATTTTTCTTGTCTGAAGCAGATAAGAAAATTTTCGCGGCTACATCCGAAAAGATTCTTGTCCAGACACGGTGAGTTTTCTTAGCTTAGCTAGTTTACAAGGGCCCTTAGATCTATTTCAAGATCTATTTTAGTACGTTATTTCATGCGGAAAGAGATAATATCCAAGTGTCGCCTCATAAGACATTTTAATGACATTTGAACGTAAATTAATCAAATACACCACTAATATTAAATACCTATAAAAAAATAAATTACAATAATTACTTAAGTTTATTTTCAAGGCTTGCAGATTATAAATTAACCTCTTAAATCTTTTGCTTTCTTTTTACTAATTCGCCGTTAGTTTTATTTCCCTTAACGCTCAAAACGCTCTATAATCCATTACTATAGTCCTTTGCCTTTCCCTATTGGGGATAAATTTTAAAAACAATCAACTCCTGTCAGTGTCAACTTACTATAGTAATGCCATTCACCATTGGCGTTTGGAGTGTGGAAAAACAAAAAAATATTACTCAAAATAATATCTTGTGCAACAGGTAATAAGGATTATTATTTAAAAAATACACAAGTTTACACATTTGTATTTTGTAATAAGATTAGCTTTATAACCGCTAGTGTAACACTGTATCGGGGGCAAAGACCAATTTTAAGTTATAACTAGTGATAAGCAAATCTATAAGATTGCTTCTTATGTAATAAAATTTATTCAAATCATATTGAAAATGGTACGTGGTATTGTATCTGGAAGGCTAGCCCTTGTAACAGGTAAGAAAATTTATTGATATCCTTAGAAAAATATAGTTCTATACAAAATTTTATAATTATTGTTTTACATTTTATTACATTTTGAAATAAAAGTATGTTCTATTTAAAATTTAGTAATTAAGTAGAATATAACATTTCCAGGTGCTGGCTCAGGTATTGGCAGAGCGGCCTGCCAAGTTTTATCAAGAGAGGGAGCTACAGTTATTGCTGCAGACAAGAACTATGATGCCGCTTTGGAAACTATACAAAAGCATACTGCCTTGGCATCAGGTTCTAATGGTGATAATACTTTTTGAATTATAATGGCATAAGAAGTGAAAATAATAATATACTGTCTATGTCTATAAGATTCAGCTATTTTTACCCAACTTTTAATTTTATATATTCAGTTTAAATTTACAAATAGAGATTTGTTATTATTAAGGTTACAATAGAATAAAAATACTGTTGTAGTTTTTTATCTCACAAATTTTTGACTTACTTTTTTTTATTATTATTTATAGATGCGGGTGACCATAGTGCCATGGAACTGGATGTAGCTGATGCGAAGTCTGTACAAAACCTATTAAAAAATGTAATAGCACAGTATAAAAATCCACCAAAAATAGTTGTGAACTCTGCTGGAATCACCAGAGATAATTGGTTACTTAAATTATCTGAAGAAGACTATGATAGTGTACTTAATATTAATTTAAAGGTAAGATTGTTATGTCTGTAATAATAACTATAATTAAATTTAATAACTGTTTGAAGATAATAAAACCTTTTTTAAATTTAGTTCTTATTAAAGACATAAAGGAGTCTCTTGGTATGTTTTAATAGTTAGTGCGTGTGGTATAAACTTACCCTTACTTGAAAAATAATTGATTCTCCATATAAAATTTCATCCCCCTTTTCACCTCCTTAATTTTGGGGATTAAAAATATCCTATGACCTTACTGGAATCCTAAACTATATTCATAGTAAAAAATATATATATAAAAGGCTTCATTTAATTACTTATTTCAATTATACAGCTTATAAATTTTATTTCATGACATCTTTTTCTTTCAGGGAACTTTCCTAATAATGCAAACATTTGCAAAGGCAATGACAGAATCATCAATCCCTGGCTCTATAATAAATATATCAAGTATAGTGGGAAAATATGGGAATATTGGTAATAAAATATGTACTTGTTTAAAGAAGTATAAACATTAAAAGGCAAAAAAAATATTAATAAAATAAGACATCAGAAATCATTATAATAATAATATATAAAATTAATTGATACAAATATATTTTAAGTTAGGTAAAAATTAGAAGAGAAAACACAAATAGTCATTGGAATATCACTAGTATTTATAACCTTTATATTTCTTTTAGGTCAAAGCAATTATTCAGCGAGTAAAGCTGGAGTAGTGGCCATGACACAAACTGCGGCTAAAGAGTTAGGGAAGTTTAATATAAGGTTTGTATCCTTTATCTTGGCATAATAAAATAGTGTTAAACAATAACTTTGAAAGAAAAAATTGTTTAAAAAAATTAAAGATAAATATTTTAATGTACTTATTATATTGTTTAGTGCAATTTACTATTTGAACATCAATTTTCATCTTAAATTAGATTTTCTTGCTTTGAGTATTTAATTAATTATATTCTTTCAATTATTTACAGAGTAAATGCAATTCTACCAGGATTTATTGACACACCTATTGTAAAAACAGTACCTGATAAAGTAAAGGAGCATATGCTTAAACTGGTGCCATTGGGAAGGCTTGGAGAACCCATTGGTAAGTGTATTGTTACTTTCAAAGAAGAAAGAAGCTCTTTTTATAGATATAATATACTAATTAAGTCAACAAATGGTTTGTATAGGAAAATAATTGTTGAAGAGAAACAAAGATGTATCTCTATCTCACTTTAAGGGTTACATACGGCCTTTTCCAATTACAGCACTAAGGCGCATTATGCGGCATAATGCTCAACGTTGAATGTTCCAACTACAACAGCGCTTCGCACAATCGAACACTGCTTTTGCGTGATGCTGTGTTAAAAAAATAAATATACCGTGTATTGATGAAGGTTACAAGAGTAATAACATTGACTTTTTTATATTCCACGTTTATAATGTGAATACAATTTTATTTTAGAATTCAAAACTATAAATATATTTATTTTGCAGAAATATATAATCGAATCATTATATTCACGTTCCAATTAGCATCAGCACAAATCGGCATTGTGCGCCACTGAGTCGTATTATGCTCTGTAATTGGAAAACAGGGATAGTCAACAACATAACCATAGTATTTTTACCATGTATGTACAGTCCGTACATACTCAAGAGATTTTTAGTACAAAACAGTTTTAATTCGACATTATTGTACATATCACATCACATCGACACAGTGGCAAAATAAAATATTGAAAAAGATTCTTGCAATATAAAGAGGGGATGCTTTTTCCCATCTACTCCATAACTAAAGGGCTAATAAAAATTTTTTTTGGATCAAGGTATCCCTTTGTAAAATAGGTATTAAGCATTAAATAGCAAATTTTTATTACAGCCGCCAAGTGTCCAAAGCCATCTAAAATAAATTCAATTCTAATGTTTTTCTGATTGTGATGGTTAGATTTTTCCCACTTAAAACACACATGCAATGAACATTTAACTAATTTGGTAAATATTTTTCAGAGGTAGCCGAGGTGATCACATTTTTAAGTTCAGATAAAAGTTCCTTTATCACTGGCGCAGCTATCGATGTGTCCGGTGGATTTTGAAGCGACCATCCTTGTTTTTACTTAATTTATATATTCACTACTGTGATAGTTTTTGAAAAATTTTTGATGTTGGGAAATGTGTTTTATAATCATGACTATATTTTTATGTAAATAAAGAATGTTTGTTATATACAAGTTATATACATTAAAGTGTTCTTTAATCAAATTATTATTACAAAAACATAGTTTTTTTATAGTTATTTTTTTAAGATGACCTTGTAAAATGTACTTGAGTATAATTTACTGACGTTAAATTTTAAACTTAACAAAAAATAAAAACAACAAGATCAAAATAATATTATTATTTATATTACTTTTCTTTACTTTTCTTAGCTTTTAACTTATTACTTTTTAATGCTGCTTTATTCTTTTGCCTTTTATCCTTCATGAAGGTTTTATATTCTGTTTTTCTTTTTTCATCTATGATCTCTTTATATTTCCTTTTGTTGTATTTTTGGAATTCTGCATCAGCTAGCAGTTCATCTACCATAGTTCTCTTTCTTTCTTTCCTAGTCACCCTTTCATTTACATGATCCAAAGCCGAGTCCATAACTCGACCAACCTGTGTAATTACAAAGTATAATAATTTAAATGCTTTGTTTATTTTTTTTTGTATCTACAGATTAAAAATAAACAGTATTAAATAACACCTCACACCAATATACTTACATGTTTAAAAAAAAATATGATCTTAATATAGACTACTACAATTTTTTTATCACAATAGTAAAATCAAATTGTTATAAAGACACAAAGAAGATTTATACACACCTGGAAATACTTTGGCAGAACCTCCATATCATTCTTTTTATAGAAATGTTTTGGATCCAAAGCTGATCTCATCTTAAGAACTTGTAAATCATTCTTCAGTTCAGGTGTCATTTCTGGAGCTTTCATGTTGAACCATCCTGGTCCTTTAGTCTTTTTTCTTTCTTTCTGTGACAATATAAAAAAACATAAATAACACTTATTCATAAACTTTTTTAATAAAATATATTTTAAAGGCTGCAGTTTGTAAAATCCCCATCTATTGGTAAAATAGAATTCTTAGAATATATCCTAGATTAACAGACTACTTTTTATTGCTATAAATACTGTACCAGTGGAGTTATAAAGCTAAATGATTTAAATAAATATTCATCTTAAATTAAATAAATATATGTAGAAATTTGTTACTACCTTGCGCATTGCCCTTAATTTTCTATCACTAATATCATATTTGGGTAAACTATGCTCTTTTTCTAATCCAGGTATGAGGACTGACTTTTTCATTTCCTTTTCTACATCTACTCCTCCAAGATTTGACTTAAGTTTTCCTGTTTCTGTATCTAATTGCTCAAAGTGGAATAATCGTTTTTTCTTTTCTTTTTTTATAATTGACTGATTCCACCCCATTTCTTCAAAGAATTCATCAAAAACATCATCAATTTTTAAACCTTTAAGCTTTTTCTGAACTTCCTCTTCAGCTAGCTCCAGCTCATCTAGTTCTTGTTTTTTCTTTTCAAATAACTCTAATATTTCTTCATTCCTTTTTTCCCTTTCTATGATAAATAGTGTAAAAAATTATTACAGTAAAATACAATAGATATAGTTTTATGAAAACAGACACTAACCTATAAAAAGTTTGTCGCCTTGATCTAATAACTCGTCTTTTTCATGAAGTTCTTCATTTCCTACTGTGTCTATTATAAAATCCATTATGATAATATTTCTATCCCAACTTTAAACATACATACTTTTATAAAACAATAATGAACTTATGATGTTAAATGTAAACACTAAAGGCTAAAACACACGTGTTGTCAATTGTCACTTGTTAAATAGAAGTGACGTTGACAGTTGACAGCGGGTTTTTCAAAGTTCAGAAATATGGAATTTCAACTGTTAGAATGAAAAATACGTGATTGATTCAATTATAAAACATTGTGATATTCATGAGATGAATAGTGCTTAAATAAATAATAGAAATCATTATATAAAACTACATATTATTATAAGTTATTATTTAAATTAAATGCTTATTTTGAACTAGTCACCTTGTTTAAAAATATTTGACTTTCAAAATAAATTTAATAAGGGTACAGTTACACATGCTCATAAAATGTCATGCTTATTAGCATGCTTAATTCAATTCAATTCTTTGGTTTGTTGGCTTCAATGCGTGCCAGTTAAGCACAAATTATTATTAGCATTCTTAAAACAAGCATGCTCTTCAAACAGACATAGGGTACAGTTACACATGCTCATAACTAGCACGAAAGCATGCCACTATTGAGCAATTGCTACTTAGTAGCATGTGTGTCGAAACATTGCTAATAATGAGCATGCTTATTTCGAGCACGCTCAAATTTCGACGGTCGTGCGATTTTTGGGCATGCTACTGTCAAAGTCTACTGGAAAATTCACTTGGTTTTCCATTTTTCACTTGCACACTGGCAGAGAACTTGCTAGAATGTCGAATACCAAAGAACCAGCCCGTGCTTAAATAGCATGTGAGTTCAATTTATTGCGTCAGCGTTTTTAATTTATAATGTGTCAGTCAATTACATTTATAATATGTCAGTTTGAAGAGCATGCTTGTTTTAAGCATGCTAATAAGCATGACATTTTATGAGCATGTGTAACTGTACCCATATTATAAATGTAATTGACTGACACATTATAAATTAAAAACGCTGACGCAATAAATTGAACACACATGCTATTTAAGCACGGGCTGGTTGTTTGGTATTCGACATTCTAGCAAGTTCTCTGCCAGTGTGCAAGTGAAAAATGGAAAACCAAGTGAATTTTCCAGTAGACTTTGACAGTAGCATGCCCAAAAATCGCACGACCGTCGAAATTTGAGCATGCTCGAAATAAGCATGCTCATTATTAGCAATGTTTCGACACACATGCTACTAAGTAGCAATTGCTCAATAGTGGCATGCTTTCGTGCTAGTTATGAGCATGTGTAACTGTACCCTAACTTCCAAAAAGTAACACACATTTTATTTTTATAAAATCGAAAGCCGTCTCAAAAAATTCCATTAAAACGAACCAGACGTAAGAACAAAATATGTAAAATTTTCGGAGAAAATTATTGTAAAAGTCATTATTGTCGATAAAGTGACCAAATCTATAGTTTAAAATTTCTGTTTGTGACGGCATCTTAAAAAAACGACTAGACAGAATTTGATGGAGTGGTTTGTTGATAACTGGTTATACAGGTCAACCCATAAACGCGAACAAACGAGACACAATAGATTTTCAATTGTTATAAATCTATATTGACCGCGCTCCCGTTGATAGGTTACAGTATTTCTCTATGAGGTCAACGTATAGGTTACTTTTACTATAGTAGGGGAGCCCAAGCGGGGATTTCGGGATTTACTAAAGCGCGGCAGATTTATATACAGGGGGATACCTTGTACCCGGTGAAGTACCTCCACAAAACATGAGGCCCATATATAAGGCCGCCCGTGAAGGATACAGGATCAGATTAGTAAAAAAAAATTGACCATCAGAAATTCTCGAGCGCGTCAGATTAAGGTAGGGTGAGTTAATTACATCCTAAAAAATGTATATTCCACTAATCTGACAATTTGAGAGTGACGTAAAAAAAGGGGAGGGCAACAAAGTTGTAAAAAAAAAAACGTCATCTCGACATTCTCGAGCGTAGCTAAATTTTTTTTATTTTGAAGGAAATAATTCAAGAATAATGAAAAATATATAATCTGACGATTTCCGCAAGCCGAAATAACAAAATTATTATATCATCATTAACATATGTAAGAAAGCATACAAAAAGTTAGGTTTTTTGCTGCGTACAGTTCGTAGTTTTACAAATCTTAAAGCTATTACGGTTTTATACAACACACTTGTAAGAAGCCAATTGGAATGCAACGCCACTATTTGGAGCCCTCATGAAAATAAGTATATCCTTATGTTGGAAAGAATCCAAAATAAATTTATGAGATTTTTATACCTTAAATATTATGGAGTATATCCTTTTTATCCACTGATGTATCCTACTCTGTTTGTCTTAGGTATGGTAGGATACAACGAGTTAAGGGTCAGGAGAAATTTTGCACTATCTCTGTTCGTATTTAAGGTAATCAGGGGACGGTTGCATCAGCCAGATATACTGGAGCAGATACATCTGTCTGTTCCTGACAGGTATGTGTGGCGACGAAGGAGACCACGACTGCTTGTGGTACCGATAGGTAGGACAGATTTAATGAAGATGGCACCGCTGTCGCGAGCACTTTGTACACTTAACCTATTAGTAGAGAACGGACTAGACTTATTCTTACATATACTTATTATTACAAATACAAAATTAAGCTTATTCTAGAATATGGTTAGTTACTGAAAAATGTTTATAACAGATTTTACGTTTAGGTCACTGTGCTGTTGCATTAGGTTATCCTGTAATAATAGCATAAGTTTGTTGAAATAAATAAATAAATAAATAAATAAAAATTCGTCGATAAAGTTAAATGCGTGCAGCTGCGTGATGCCTACATTTCCTTCTCCGCGTCTATTCCTCTCTCACTCTTTCCCTATCTATTACTCTCTCACTCTGTCCCCACTCTGGTTTCTGCTGCCATGACGCCATCACAGCTGATCATAAAGACGCGTTCGTGGCATACTGTTTACAACGTGTTTCCAACATTTTGGCTATGTGTGCCGCGTGCAAATTGCTTGATCCATTCAAAAGTAATTGCGGTTTGAAAATTCCAAAAATATTTTTTATTTATTTAAACTCAGCGAGCTCAAAATATGACATAAATTATATTTTGAGCTCAAAATACTTATGAAGTACAATTATAAGCGCCCAGAAATAGAATTAGCGGGAAGTTGCAGGGATGGCCTTTAAGGTGAACCGTTTTTCTAATTTTTTTTTGTCAGATTAGGCGTATCCCTCTAGATAATCGTCAGATTATGAGACAGTACGTTTAGAACATAAAGATGAACCATATATATCTTAATCTGACGCGCTTGAGTATTTCAAAATGGCGATTTTTTTTTGCACATTATGAAAAAGGCCACGAGTTTGCGTCATATCGAAATCGTCAGATTAGTGAATGAGAGCTTTTTTTTTGTGCACTTAACACTCCCTTAGAAAATCTGACGCGCTCGATTAAATTATTTTTTTTTCATTTTCAACCCTTAAATACAGCCACCCGCATCACGCAAATGATCAGATTAACATACGTACATTATTAAAAATACGTAGGGCATTGATGCTATCAATATCTGACGCGCTCGAGGATGTCCATGCAAAAGTTTTTTTTACATATTTAAAAATCTATAGCCGCTTCCCCCACCGATGTAAAGGTATATATCATATAACATTTTTTTCTTCTTATCATCTAAGCTTTGCATCCCAATAGGTCTCTACGACGCTCGAGTAAATCCCCATTTAGCATCGTGGGCTCCCCTACTACTACGAAAGTATATCACATCTCTAAAAAATGTTTACTAACGGAGCGAGCGTAAATCACTTGTCACTACATATTATAAAACAAAGTCCTCCGAAGCGTCTACCTGTCTGTTCGCGATAAACTTAATACTGCACCGATTTTCATGATTTTTTTACTAATGCATACTGGTTTTCAAGAAGGTATATAATTTATCAAGTTTTTGTATTCTTTTACCAGCGGAACCCGCAGATTCGCTCGTGCTAAATCTAAATAGAAATTATTGTAATCGATGTGTTATAAACCTTTAAAGTACTTACTTATAGTTTTAGGTGAGTGAGTCCTATGAATTTAATTATTACAATATGTAAATCTTAATATGTAAAAGTTATATGGAGTAGTTGAGTAAATAGGTATAGCATATTTTTTATATAATATTTGTTCAATAAAATGATTTTTGTAAGTATATTTAATATGAAACTGAAAAAATCTTTAATGATATTTATATTATAATTTAGTAACAAAATAAAAAAAATACTTTAAAGGAGAGAATAATATATTTTAAGCAGTCAAGGTTAACAAGGACGTCTTGAGAAGTTTCCGAGGGAGTCTCATTATTGTCACAGGCTTCCTGAAAGCCTCTCAACGGTTGATCGTTCAGCCACCACTTTGAAGGGACCAAGGCTACGAGATGTTTTACTCATTATATTTCATTGCAATAATATACAATACAAGTAAAAGTATATATATTATATTATATTTCAAAAAAAAATTATTTCAACAAATATTGTCAAGGGCAGGGTTCATGCTCTCTTCTGTCCCCTTTATTTTTAATTTTCAACAGATAGAATGAAAACTAGAGACCAGGTTCCATACTATCTTTACACCAAATTTAATCTAATAAATTGGTTCATTAGATATTTAATTTATCCATTACAAACAAAAAACAAAAATCCATTTTTCTCTTTAATAGTTATGTTCTCCGACCGATTCCGGCCATGGCGGCCAAACTCATTGAGACTGGCCAAGTACGCAGGAGATATTATAGTGCACAAGTGTACGCGCAGACACAAGTGCACTCTCTATTCCTATCACTCTCATACTCCGGTGGGACGACTACTCGACACGACCAGTGAGAGCTAAGGCGCAGGACCGACGGCTTTACGTGCTCTCCGAGGCACGGGGGTGAACCACCACCAACTTCCCAACTCCGGGCTGTTACTGAGGCTAACGAAACAGAAAGATTCAATAACTAAACTTGGCCCGACCCGGGACTCGAACCCAGGACCTCTCGGTGTGTGACCGTACATGCTAGCCACTACACCACCGAGGCAGTTGTACCTACTAGTATATAATTTTCATGTATCCAGTAGATTAGATAGTATTAAAAATAAATGTAAATATTTCACCCAAAGTGAAGTGATTTTATTTTACTTGTAGACGTAGAGTCAGTATTGTCTTTATCATTTGCCTTCGAGCGTGATAATAGAGGCACACCAATGGGTTGTATGCGGTTAATACGACGATTCCACTAAAAGGTTAGTAGGCCGGAAGGGTAGTTTAGCCTTTCGCTTTGTTTCTTCAAAACTACCCACAATTTATAATCAACCGAGATAAACTTGTAATGATCTCTTGAATTAGTGAGGCTCAATGCACTTTTAGGTAATTATGGTGGTATGTAAATTATGGCACTTATATAAAAAAAACATAATTTTTAAAAGTTTTGTCTGTCTGTTTTCCCACCTAATTTCCAAAATATCTGGATTTAAAAAAACATTGACTACTATTAAAATGTATCTAGGCATGTAGCCGAGCAAATCAAGGGTAAATCGTAGGTGTATAATATAATTAATAGTGAATACGATACAGGTTGCTGTATTTATAAATGCCAGTCATATGAACAGTGAATTTGAATGCGGCGTAATTTAGCATTCGGACTAACAATTATAAACGTGACCTAAATGCGCCTCATGAATTTCATTTAAAATTAGCCTCAATTATAACTTCTATTAGTTACATATCTAACACAATAAAGTATACAAAAAAATTAAATTTTCTATATATTTTTCGGTTATAAATGAGTTTATCCTCTTAGTTATCGGAAAGATAAATCATATAACTCGTCTCTACTCGTAGTAGAAGTGAAATGTTTTTTTTTTATTTCATTCTGAATTAGTGCTTGACTACGTTCCACCTGATGGTAAGTGGTAACGTAGTCGTAGATGGTAAGTCGCACTAATTCAGTAGCCACCTATTCACTCTTGCTTTGAAGACACCCATATTGTAACCGGACGGAAATACTGACGCAGGTAGATTGTTCCAATCCTTCGCCGCACGTATAATAAATGACGAAGCGAAACGCTTCGTCCGGACGGGTGGAATGTCCACGACGTAAGGATGGAGACCAGCCGTTCATCGGGTCGTTCGATGATGGAAGGAAGAAAGAATGTCTGTAAAATAAGATTCGAAAAGAATAGTAGAAAATGAATTGAAGTTGCTTGCTTGTAGCGCGATAGACAATTTTAAGTTAAAATGTATTAAGTAAAAATAAACCTTTCTTATCTGGTCTATTAACACATTACACTACACTAAGTACGAAAAAGAAGTTATTCTCTTTTGTGTTGTGTTACTGTAGGATAAATCAAATCTATAAAATCATTTTCATGTCATATAAAAATGTTTCAATCAATATTTTAAAATTATTTAAATATCATCTGGATTTTAAAATAATCTAAGATTTATCTATCGGTACATTTGTGTTGTGGGCATTTCGCGCCAATCGCATGTTTTATAGAAAAAAAAAAACAATTTTTAAAGAATTTAATAACTGTAATACAACCTAATTACACTTTTCTAGCTAGTGTACTAAAATCCTACTACAGTCAAAAGTAAGCTCCCTAAAAGGAAAAAATAATGCCAAAATGTTCACCTTCAGTGTTCAATGTCTTCAACGTGGCTACCAAAGTAAACTATTTTAAATTTCCATGTAATAACAGTTTCATACTAAAAAGTACTAAATAGGAATATACTTATTAATGGAAACCGTTCCATTAAAGACTTCCTACACCCATGGGCGTACCCAGCTTTTGGCCTAGGGGGGGGCAAATCTGAAATTTATTAAACCGGCCCCCGCACTTGTTTTACTCTACATACTGCACAAAAACAATACACGCAACATTAGGTGTATATATTATTATAATAATGCTGGTCACTTATTCTTCTTCCGAGAAGGGCACCAACCATCCCAAGGTGGTGTTGGATTTTTAATCCATAAGTCACTCAAAAACAACGTCGTAGAGGTTGGCAGTGTGTCGGCGAGGGTAGCGTATCTTGTATTGAAAATAACTGAAAGATACTTCTTGAAGGTTATACAAGTGTATGCTTCTACGTCTACACATTTTGACGACGAAATCGAAGCCATGTACGAAGACATAGCTAAGGCTATGTCTCGCACCAACACCTACTACACTGTTGTTATGGGTGACTTCAATGCCAAAGTGGGAGTACAAGAAGATGGCGAATCGAGGGTTGGATCATTTGGTTATGGACTGAGGAACCATCGAGGGCAAATGTTAGTAAACTTCCTCGAGGCCCAGGGGCATTTTCTGATGAACTCATTTTTCCAGAAAAAGCCTCAAAGGAAGTGGACCTGGCAAAGCCCCGATAATACTACAAAGAACGAGATCGTCTTCATTATATCCAACAAGCGATACATATTCAGGGATGTTTCAGTGATTAACAGGGTTAAAACCGGCAGTGATCACCGACTTGTAAGGGGAACCCTGAATATGAACATCAAAATTGAACGTGCGCGGCAAATGAAGTCGACTCTTAGACCTACACCACTCCAGATGAAAGCTGGCTGCGAAAGCTTCCAGCTAGAACTACAGAACCGATTCGCCATGTTGGAAACCACTCAGGATATCGATGACACCACCAATAGTCTGATGCGTTTGATCCGTGAGGTGGGACAAAAAAATTTTCGACCTAAGAGAGATAGACAAAAGTCGAAACTCTCAAGCGAGACTCTGAACGAGATGGCGAAGCAACGCGAGGCTGTAAATACCACTCAGTCTAAGCGTTAGGTACTAGACAGGAATGTGAGAAACCTAATAAGGCGTGATCTAAGACGAGCGAATACCCGAAGTATTGAAGATGCTATTGCACTCAATAGGGGCTCGAAAGTCTTTGCCAACTCTCACAATTCCCGTTGTCACCTGACAAAGCTTAGAACCGCACAAGGTACAACCGTCTTCTCCAAGCCAGAGATTCTCGCTGATGTCGAAAGATTCTACGGGGTTCTACTCCTCACATACACTTCCACCTGAGTCCCACCACGTGGAGGATCCACGAGCCAGACTTGTACGCCACCAAACAGATGAGCTTCCCGACATCGACGTGGGCGAGATTATGATAGCTCTTGGACAACTAGGAAACAACAAAGCTCCGGGTGAGGATGGAATTACCGCAGAGCTCCTCAGAGCGGCAGGAATACAGGTTCTATCAGAGCTCTCAAATCTCTTTAATTCTGTCCTTCACAATGGCACTACACCGGAGGCATGGAGTAGGAGCTTAGTGGTATTGTTCTTTAAGAAGGGGGATAAAGCCCTTTTAGAACTACCAACCTGTATCTCTTCTGAGCCATGTGTATAAGTTGTTTTCAAGAGTTATCACGAACCGTCTCGCCCAAAAATTTGATAACTTCCAGCCTGTGGAGCAGGCTGGGTTTTGAAAAAGCTTCAGTACTGTAGACCACATACACACACTAAGGCAAATTATTCAAAGGACCGAGGAATATAATCAGCCTCTATGCCTAGCGTTTGTGGACTATGAGAAAGCCTTCGACACCATCGAAACCTGGGCTGTTCTACAATCCATGCAGAGACCTTTTTGACTATCGGTATATTCAAATACTACGGTGTTTATACCAGTCTGCAACGATGACCATCCAAGAACAAAGGCAGAGCACAAGACCAATCTGATTGCACCGCGAGGTAAGACAGGAGGATGTTATCTCCCCGAAACTGTGTACCTGTGCATTGGACGACGTCTTTAAAACGCTCGATTGGAACGGACGAGGCATCAACATCAATGGAGAGTATATAACACACCTGCGATTTACCGATGACATAGTCGTCTTATCAGAGACTCTGATGGATTTGGAAGAAATGCTAAACGGCCTTAGTGATTCTTCAAGACGAGTGGGTCTCGAGATAAATCTCGACAAGACCAAAATCATGTCGAATTGTCATGTATCCCCGAGACCAGTGATCGTGAATGACGCTGTTCTTGAAGTTGTGCAGTAATATGTATACCTTGGCCAAACTATACAACTTGACCGGCACAACTTTGAGAAGGAGGCCAACCGAAGAATTCGCTTGGGCTGGGCTGCTTTTGTGAAGCTACGTCATATACTATAGTCGTCGATCCCACAATCCCTTAAGACCAGGGTATTTAACCAGTGCGTCCTACCAGTAATGACATACGGAGCCGAAACGTGGACACTCACCGTAAGACTGGTCCACAAATTCAAGGACAGAATTCGAAATGAAGTTATGCGCCAGAGAACTAAAGTAACCGACATCGCGTGCAAAATTAGCTCGTTGAAGTGGAAGTGGGCCGGTCATGTCTCCAGGCGAACTGATGGTCGAAGGAGCGGAAAAGTGCTAGAGTGGAGACCGCGTTTAGCTTGTCTAAAGTAGTGTAGGACTCCCTGCAGCACGATAGACCGATGACTTAAGAAAGGTAGCGGGCAGTGGATGGATGCGGACTGCCCAAGACCGGGATGGTTGGAGCTCATTGGGGGAGGCCTTTGTTCAGCAGTGGACGATGATAGGCTGATTGATTGAATTAATCATAGAAAATACTCACAAAAAAAATTTCGTATGTCCATTTTTATTTAACGGACGCTTTTTGTTATTGTTCAACAGAATGCACCAATGATCAACCAGATTTTTTAAAATAGTGTATGATATAATTGATAGATGTGTGTAACTACAATAAATAATATATAAAATAAAAAATAATATTATATAATAGGTATAAGTAGCCACTTTTAATAACTTGTGGCTCATTTATTTATTGGCATTAAATAATAGTAATGTTCAAAGAACGCCTGGTCGCATTACTGTAATTTGGCTATTTTTCGTTACATAAAAATATTACAACTATCTATAGTTTTATTAAGTATTTCCATTTCATTGTTTTAGCTTTTACATTACTGCCTTATAATTGCCAATTTTTTAAAGTATTTAAATGGACATAAGTAGTATGTTATCCTTAAGAGATAGACATATGTCATCGCGAAATTTTTATAGACCTTTTTAATATGTATAACGAAGATCCAGGGGCCATATTGTTAAAAACAGTGACGTCAGCATTACCGACGTCATTCTCTTCAATATTGTTTACGTTATTCATGGTGGTAGTAATTCAAACTACAACTTCTTCCAATAATCCTTTTATTGAACAAAGTAACACTAATAGCTAGTCAAGAGCTCCACACTGTTCGGCTACTCGTGCCAGAATGAATCTATGTCACAATCACCATCTGTATTTATATCAAAGTTTGAGAGTGGGGAGCTCTTCATAAAAATCGTTTAATAAATTATAAACATGTACTGTACTTATTTATAATAATCGACAAAGCATTAAAATTATTATTAATCAACTTATAACTGTATTTTAAATTTGATGAGTCTATAGAAAATATTTCTTTTACTAAAACATCATTTAGGAAACGGAAACCAATAATTATTAAATAATTATAAAAGTAATAGAATGACGTTGCGCCGATATGTACAATACTGTAGTACACTATTTTGATCTATCTCGTAAGGCTCATCGAGCGTTTGCAATGTAAGCGCAAAAAAATGTGTTTATTTACGACATCACATTAGAAACCTCTAAAATTATCAGTGTTTCTCTACTATATTATGCATGTATTATACATATAAACCTTCCTCTTAAATCACTCTATCTATAAAAAAAAACCGCATAAAAATCCGTTGCGTAGTTTTAAAGATCTAAACATATATAGGGACAGACAGACAGCGGGAAGCGACTTTGTTTTATACCATGTAGTTATAGTGCATTCTCTAACGACAAATATTGTTAGAACAAACATTATGTGTCTTTTGGTATGTGATTAACATGATCTAGATGAGGTTCTAAATAAATAAATTAATAAATTAATAATAAAATATTTTTGTTTCGGTTCACCGGTGAATATTACAATAAATCCAGGGGGGGGCAGCTGCCCCCCCCTGCCCCTACCTGGGTACGCCCATGCCTACACCTCACACAAACGCTGAAAAGGAAATATGATAAAGTTGTACGCATTATATTTCTTATTTCCCTTCCGTTTCCGATAAAATTTAAGTTATATCTAAATATATAAAACCGAAAGGTCATTCACTCATCACGAAATATCGAAAACCTTTTGACGTATTAAGAGGAAAATTGGCAGGGCGGTAGTTTATAAGTAGGTAGACGTCCGCTAAGAACCGACTTTGCGACAGGGGCGGATTAAG
Source organism: Boloria euphrosyne (assembly GCA_951802675.2). NCBI lineage: Eukaryota > Metazoa > Arthropoda > Insecta > Lepidoptera > Nymphalidae > Boloria > Boloria euphrosyne. The sequence goes on from OX637871.1 coordinate 12,960,054, forward strand.
GAGGCTCTCGCAAATTTGTATAAGAGTCCTTTTTTTGTGCTACGAACTTTAAATTTGGCAGGGAGGTAGTTTATAGTTACGAACCTGAAATTTATAAGTCAAATAGAACCTAACGAATCCTAGCAAAGCGAGGGTTAGTCGCTAGTAATACTACACTAACGACACGTTGGGCTCAATTTTAAGAGGCACTTACTGTGCTAGTGGTCGCGGGTTTGAGTCCCTATTCTTTACCTATAGCAAGAATGATTATAATAAAATGTAGCTAAAATTAGTTTCCGAATCATCAACCATTTTCACTTCAAAAAAAATGTCGCCCTATTACTTCAATACCACGTGAAAGACTGACAAATCAACAAAAATACAATTGCGCATTAATATATTTCTGACGAAGGAAAAGAATTATTAATGGGGTATCTGTCCTTGTCCTTTCCTCGGCGGTTGAGTACTTCCTTGAAATATATTCGAGTGAATTACTTCGAATAAATTTACTTTGAATTATATTCAGGAGTGTCATAAAATGTAAGACAAAGGAAACTGTCTTCAAATTGAAACTGAATCTTTTAATTAAGCCTTAAGCAGATAAGGGGATTTCTAATTAAAAACTAATCGCCGGTATTTCAATCTTAATGAATTTTAAATGAAATACTTTTGTTTTTTGTCATTTTATATCGCTTTACTTACGATTTGTAATTTTTATTTAAATGATATGAAGACACTTCTGGCTCAGTTTGTAGTGATCCTACCCTACTTGCTGTGCCAGGGGTTGCGGGTTCGAGTGCCTCTGAGCATTCATTTATGTATTTTATTTTTTACATAAGCACGAATGCTTATACTCTAGTCATGACTGTTGATATTTATAATATGTATGTATTCAAAGTTATATATGCGAAGTGTATCAACAGCTATCTGGTATCCATAATACAGGCCTCGTAAGTCGTAGCATACAATGGGACTAGATGGTGTCCTGTTAATGTGCCAATATATTTATTTACTGTTTAATTTTCTTGACATTTTGTAACACGAGAAACTCTTCCACGAGGAAAAGAAAAACAAATTAAATATTCATTGTAGTTTAAGTATTTTAATTAAAATTTTCATCAAAGCTTTTTATCAAACGTAAAAAGACTCCGGTATATTTATTTTAAATCCTCTTTAGCTTTATTTGAATATTTATTATTATTTCCAAGGCCCGACCAAAATGGCCCTGAACTAACCTTGAAGCGGTATTGAGCGGACGGAATCAACATTGACCCATTTTAAACCATGACTGTGAAATAGCCTAGAGTGCAGAGTAGAGGCCAAAAGCGTTTAAGTGCCAGATTATGGCTAAACGTACAAAGAGAATCGTATTAAAAGTTCGTATTTCGAAGTTAAATGTAATCAACAACTCTATGTTCAATATTTCTTGTTGGTGTAGTGGTTAGCAAGTACGGTCACTCATCGAGAGGTCCTGGGTTCGAGTCCCGGGTCGGGCCAAGTTTTGTTATTGAGTCTTGCTGTTTAGTGAGCCTCAGTAACAGCCCGGAGTTGGGATGTTGGTGGTGTGTTACCCCCGTGCCTCGGAGAGCACGTAAAGCCGTCGGTCCTGCGCCTTAGCTCTCTCTGGTCGTGTCGAGTAGTCGTCTCACCGGAGTATGAGAGTGATAGGAATAGAGAGTGCACTTTTGTGCACTATGATATCTTCTGCGCAGTTGGCTTGTCTCATTGAGATTGGCCGCCATGGCCGAAGTCGGTCGGAGAACTTTTATTATTATTATTTCTTTGTATTGACACTGTTGAGTACATTGTATTTAACTAAATTAATTGAATTAGTATATAGGTTTTTTTTCTTTGAACAGCTTGTAGATAGATGTTCCAATTTATACGTTATATATACTACGAGTATGAATATGTAAAATACTAAGCTGTTTAGTTAAGCATTACATTTTATATTGTCACCCAAACACTCGACAGTATAGTAAAATATCTCATTTTAAAACATTTAATAATACGTCTTTTTGGATGAGTATTACCAGGAAAAAGAAAATAGAAAAAAACTGAAAAAAAACTTTTTCTCAATTTTTGATTTTAACCCCCTCTACAACATATCCTAAAATCACCTTTCTCAATTCACCTGCATTTATTTTCCTTTTGTTTTCAAGTAAATACGGTACTAAAAGCAAAAAAATCTATTTTTCATTTTTTTGTCTATCTGTCTGTCTGTCTATCTATCTGTCTGTCTGTTTGTTCCGGCTAATCTCGGAAACGGCTGGACCGATTTTGACGGGACTTTCACTTGCATATAGCTAATGTTATAGGAAGCTGGCTACTTTTATTTGGGAATTTTATTTATTTTAACTTACTTTAACCCTCTTCGCTCGGCTTCGGCTGCGCTCGCGCTAAATCTAGTGAGTCGCTTATATAAAATCAGTAAATTTTTACTGCATGTAGTCCATTGTTAACTTAGACAAAGGCCATGCCATTAGCAGACCTTTTGACGCTTAGATTAATCCAGGAGATTACATTCTGGTTTATACTTAACCCGTAAATTTTGCCTTAAAAGCTAGATAGAATCATAAGTAGGTATTTAATATATATATAAGATAATATACACTTGTCTTAGTGACACTTAAGGCTTTGAAGTAGGAAGGATCAGGTATCAATAATACTTACTATACTAACGAAATTGTTAAGTAAATTCAAAGTGATTAATATTCGACGACACGTTTGCCTCAGTTTGACCTATATATATAAATCCTAATTACTGTGCCAGCTGTCTCGGGTTCGACTCCCGCTGGTAGTATGACATGACAGTAGAAACGGAGTCTTTGTTTGGAGATAAAATAAAGTAGAACTGTTTGTAGCCGTGCCAAACAACCGTCTGCAATCACTTAAGTACTTAATAAAGAAGAAGATAAAGGGAAGCTTAATGTTAATTTGTTTGGTTAATTCCTAGTTTTTATCGACTCGAGAATCTTTTCTTCTTCGTCAACTAATCCTTCTTAATGCTATTATAAGGAAAGTGTTTGTTTTTATTTCTTTCGTGTGAAAGAAATAAAAAACAATAAAAACACTTTCGTAATAATAGTGATACCGTAGTGATTAATTTGTATACGAATGAAAAAGGCCTAAGTATATTGTGTCATGGTGGTCGAAATATTACACTTTAAGTCTGTATTCAAGTATGACAACTACTTCTTTTACAGCTTCGTACCAAAAGTAATTAATTTAGAGAGTTAAAGATTATTGTTTTCGACTTCACTTTTATTTAAAAAAGGAGTGATCAAGCTATAGTCCACCATATTGGACATATTATGTAGGTAAGTAACTTACATGTTACTCCGACATGAAGGTTTTGTGTTCGAGATTTGAACCCTTTTCACCTGTTTTCCCAAGCGAGCGTTACTACAAGGCTACCACTGACTAATAAATTTTAATTTATGAATATGAAACGGACCCCCAAATAACTGTTTCTATGTTTTTTTTGCTTAGTTTGAAAGCTTTGGGAAGTTGTGACGAAATACGAATAAGGGACAAGCAGAAGTAGTAACAGTAGTAAGTTCTCCTAGTGGTAAAATTAAAGTAGCACTGTGTGCTTTTTTGTACTATCAAAAGCTCTAGTGTTGTGTCAGTTTCGAATTCTGAACTCTTGTTTGTAATAATACATTAATTAACGTTAATCTAAACATATAATAAATCTGTAGAAGGGTCAATTCTGTACATTGAAAATATTGAAAAAATAAATAGCAGGGGGTGTTACTGGATCGATACCAAACCCAAATATGCGATTAAAAAATTTTTTGTCTGTCTGTCTGTCTGTATGTTCAGGCATCACGTGAAAACTAACGGTTCGATTTCGATGAAACTTGGTATAATTATACCTTATTATCCTGGGCATAAAATGGGATACTTTTTATCCTGGAAAAATACGTAGAAAAAAAAATCTTAATTTTTCAGTTTTATCCATAGACGTTGTTCTGTAGAACCGCGAACACACCTGTAGTCCACGCGATCGAAGTCGCGGGCACAGCTAGTATTGAATAAGCATTTATTGCTTAGCTCTCGTTAATATCCTTAATATTGAATAATCAATAAAAAGCTCTCGTTAATATGCTGTAAGTGAAATATTATTTTAATGAATACGTTTGCGGTTTAGATTGTTACTTGAAATAATAATTAAGCGAATACTTGAAATCGGATATATTTAAAGGGATAATACCGGTTGCTCTCCATGGAAACAAGTGAATACCGCTTTGAAAACTTTTCAGCCCGTGTTCCAAAAATAAATTGAGGCAGCATGAAAAGTTTAACAAAATCGGATTGGAGGTGGTCATTGAATATTTAAGGACTAGGAATTTGAAAGTAAAGTTGTATAGAACACAATGGTACATTAGATCTTGTGTACCGTAAATTAATAAAATAACTATAATTAATAAATTAATAAAACACTGCCAGACTAATTCCAGAAAATCTGCCAAGAGACTTAATATTTTGTAATTACTGAATTAGATAAACGATTTACGTATTTTGTAAAGTAAGATTGTTATGACAAAGTCAAGTTTTCGTAAACAAAGCTTAGTTACTTGGAAATTATTTTCTTAACTTCAAAGATACCATTTGCTTCGGAAATTGTTAAGAAATTCTCGTAAATAAATAATTATTATTATTCAATTAATGTCAAACATTATTTTAAACTGTTGTTTAAAATAATATTTGGGCACGCCTGGAAGCCACAGATAAACCACAGCGTTTATATTACTGAATACAAATGTAATAATTCAGTACAATTATATTCAGAAATATCCACATTTATACTTATTTCTTCTACTTTAATTATCAACCGACGGCAGGTAGAGTGTAGAAGGAAGATTAATCCATAAAACCTTACCTAACGATATGCTCCGGCCATCAATCACCGCCCGAATTCAATTACAACTTGAAAAGGGAGAGTGCGTATAAATGGTTTTGATGAATTTTAGAGCTAAATGTTTAAATTACAGAATGCTAATGATTTATTTGTAAATATAAATAGTAGTATTGCTAACTGAGGCTAACTGCTTATTTGAGTATACATAACAAAATATTTTATTTGCCATTATATTAAATACTAAACGCCAGCGAAGCCACGGGTTCCGCTAGTTAAAATAAATAAAATATCTGAAATGTAACCTCCTCCTTTTTTCTCACAGAAGACCGGCGTGAAGTGGCAGCTATGCTGTCGCGTTTCGTCCGGTAAGTGAGAGTCCGGGAGGCCCACTACCCATCCCTACTCCCGTCCTTCTCCTTTATCCCTCCCTCCCTTTCCTGAAAGGCCGGCAACGCATCTGCAAGCCCTGTGGTGTTGCAGATGTCCATGGGCGGCGGTGATCACTTACCATCAGGTGAGCCTCCTGCCCGTTTGCCCCCTTTGTCCCATAAAAAAAAATCAGTTAAAAAGTCGCCTAAGTTACTCCTTACATCATTAGCTATCTGCCAGTGAAAGTCCCGTCAAAATCTGTCCAGCCGTTTCAGAGATTACCCGGAACAAACAGATAGAAAGACAATTTAGTTGTTTGTTACACAATAACGAAAGACTGGTTGAACGGACCTTAATGTTTGCCACTGATATAGATTATAGTTTGGAATAGTACATAGGCTACTCTTTATCCCGAAAAAAACGTTTCCTGTGGAATAGAGTTGTTTTGTTTTTTTAAGGGTCGAAGCCGAGCGAAGCGTATGAAAATTTACCAATAATTCACACATTATTAAAACACACTTAATTTTAGTCACAAAAGCTATATTAATTTTCAATTAACTGTATAATTAGTTTAGTTTTTAAAATACCAGAATATTGTTATGGTACAAAAATATAATATCTCATAAAAAAAATATAGTATAATAATATAAATAAACTCTCTGTGTTACTTGTTTCGACGTCTCGCGGGTTTTTTACTAACTTAACATATTATCGCATTGGCTACGTTACATCATAATGAAGAAGGTTACGTCAAGTATCACGTAGCTTGGCTACGCCGCGTAGCGACGTAGAAGCGATTTATTTTTATCCCTTAGTTCGTAGCAATAGAGACATTACTTAAACTTAACAAAAATCATTATCGACATGTATGTCATATATGTGGGTTGTGGGTAATAATAGGTGCCTAAAAGTCGCCAATAAAACAACATAAAGGTTTATTTTTTTCGAAGTTCAATTAAATTTATTATAACTTCTGACACTGAACAGAAATAGTATAGTACTCAGCGGGAATATAGCTCTAATTAGTGAATTTCTCAGTCGCTTAAGAAATGATATCTAAACTCAAACGGTTATCTATAATAATTGTGTAGATAAATAATAACAACATAAAAAATGTTACGATATAAAAAATAAATTAAATACTTTCCTTACCTCAACACTGTCCTTTCCTTTAACTTTTAAAGTCTGAGAGAGAGAATTAAAAAATGAGGTTATTAGCTTCCAAAATATTTACAGGTACAATTATTTTGTTAATAAAGTTTCGAGATATGAGAATACCATTTCATGCACTCAACTACATATCTAAATTGTTTCTTTTAATAATACTATGAAATACAAAATTATTTATGCCGTGAATAGAATTACTTACTTTTAACATAGCAAATTAGTAAATTAAAAATTAAATTTTAACGTAAATACGAGCCATTGATTTGCGTGACAGACTCACACTTATTAGATTAGTAACTCTTTTAAAATTTCTAGTAATATTAATTAACTGTTTTAGTATTTAGACCTAAACAATCTAAATGTATAAAAAGACAGGGATGGATTAAGGAGGTGTAAGGGCTCTCGCGTCGCTAGTCACTAATAACGCTAGTAGAAAGTAGAAAATATCATCATACCGTACAAAAAATGTACGTTTGAAATTATTATATAAAATAAATATTCCATCAAGTTTATGCTTCACGATATAAGATTATGAATAACTCACTATTTCATTTTAAAAATGTTTTATGCATGAATCGAAGAACTCTATGAATTTTTGAATTTTGCTCATGCTTAGATTCCGCTGTAAAAGTTTAGTGCAGACTTTATACTAGCAATCAGCTTGGATGTTTTTATTATCTTTTCGATTTAAACTATTATAATATATCGATAAGTAATAACCGATAGGTAAAAACCGTTCAAAATTATCTGGTCAAGGATCTAAGGTTAGTACCTAAATAAAAATCAATCAGTAATTAATTATTTTTTAGTGTGTAATATTTTGAAGTTGGTTTTATTTTACGTTTCAATATTCTTATTTTTAGTGCTAGCATTATACTTAGTAGTACTAGTACCTATATATGTGATTAGTAGTAAATAATAGTAAAGTAAGAAGTACTTTCAAAATTCTGTATATTTGGATTTGAAAAATCAATTGCTATACTGTATAGGTATCAAACGCAATAGTTTGTGAAGTCGGTTAAAAACAGGTTTAGGTAAACATAATCTCAATACCAATGTAAGGATCCTTTGCCCAAGAGTAAATGTAAAATGAAGTATATGTGAATATAAAAAGTGATTTCAATTTTAATAGTGCTTCAGTGGGAAATTTTATTGAAAATGTCATTATTATCGATAGAAAGGACCATGGAGGTTAGATACAGGAGAACCAACGCTTCATACTAAAGCATTACCCGCCTGTCTCTGAAAATTTGTAGAGTTTATAGCGCGCTGCCGTCAATAAGTAGTATCTGTGAAGTTAGCTATTTATGAGTACTGTCACTATTGTGACAACGTGAAGTTAGGTATTGAGACAACATAGCGATCGCAGCGCCTCCTTGGTTTGACAATATTTCTGAGACACTACATTCTAGGGCCTTGGTTCTCCTGGTTTCTAATCTCCATGGAAAGGACGAATCTATTGTTTTTATAATTTTAATCAGTCTGTCTGTGACCGCATCACAAGAAAACCACTATACACTTTTTTTTAATTTGGTACATGATCATAGTTTGTCACATTGTATGTGATATTATTTGCATGGTATTTAGATACGTATTTCGCGTTAAGGTAGTGCCTTTGAATCAATTAATTAAGTAGTAAGTATAGTGGGGTGGAATTTTAATATTATAAACATTAAACATAAATAAGAAACTATCTAGAGCTAAATAAATTAAAAAGTTTAATTAAACTGGATTTAAAACCGCTTTGTGACTTTATCTTAATATATACTCGTACTTCGTTTTTCAAAGTCAACGTACTCGTATCTTAAAAGTTAAAACAGGTGTACTTTAAAAGTCAGCTATGCTTCAAGCAAAAGTTTCTCAGCTTTGTAAAACTTATAATTTATTTTATATATGAAAACCACAGAAATTTTTGAAGTTGTAGTTTTTCTAAAAATATCATAATAATGACAGTAATAGGAATTATACATTACGTGTGTTGTTGCCCGGATATTATTAAACTAGCCTTTCCTGCGGCTTCGCTGGCGTTCTAAAGGTTGTATAAGCGGGATGTAATAGCCTTCCTCGATAAACGGACTATCCAAAAAAAAAATATTTTTTCAATTCGGACCAGTAGTTTCTGAGATTAGCGCGTTCAAACAAACAAACAAACTCTTCATCTTTATAAATGTATTGTATGTATAACATAAAGATATGTATTGTATTTTAAGTAATTATATCAATTTGCTAAAAGCTGATTAATTATTTAATTTTAATATGTATAAGAAATTCAATTTCCAGTACCTATGCAGTGCATTGCAAGTGCAGTGCAAGTGCAAATTATTATTAAAAAAAACCAGGCGCGCACGGTCATATATAAACGTGTATTTTTTTGTTATTATGTATTTATATATGTATGTATTTATGTAATTGTATTGTATATAAAATATACTTATATAAACGTGTCGTGTTTATCCCTTACTTACAGACTTACAGTTAAACATTCACTATCGTATCTAAAAGTAGCCTTAATACGGTCAGTCGATATAAAAAAATCCCTCAGATTATTATTAGGAGTTTTTATGTTCCTTTTTTATTAGAACCAAAATGTTATAAAAGCGACAGTAGCTCATATGACCTAACAGTAATGGACACAAGTTAGATGACTTCTTTAGATCACTTTTAAGACGAGGGATACAAAAATTAAGTTACCAAGACACTGAACATGCGCTTTAGATGTGACGTCGAAGAATTTTTTATGAGTCACGTAGGGTTTGCACGTGAGCAATATCTTTTGACAGCATCGCTAGGACTTTTTTCTTCTTCAATTCATTAAAAATAAATGTGAAAGTTTAAATGTTTGTATGTTTGTTACTCAATCAGTTCAGAATGGATGGATATGGATGAAACAAATTTCATTCTTATGTAAAGCATAAGAATAGATTATAGCCTGGAATAGCACAAAGTGTACTATTAATCTAGGAAAGTGCTTAGGTCTCGTGAGATCGATTTTTTTATTAAGATACGAATGAACCCGGGTGAAGCGAGCGTATTTGCTCTTAAAAATTCTTTATATTTGCATACCACCTGTGTACCTACAGGTGGTAATATGATGTTACTGGCTACTGGCTTAGACGAAAACACTAAGGGTTGGCTCCATAGTCCACTCAGCTATTGGAGGAGTACTACGTTGCCTATCACCATGGTGGGCTTAAACCATGTAGGTACGTTTCTTGGATTTGTGCCCAACGGAATTACCGGACGCTAATGAGTTGAGACTGAAATTTGTCGAAAACGGAAACAGAAAATCTACTATTAAAATCTATACTAATATTATAAAGAGGAAAGGTTCGTATTTTTGTATGTAACGAATAAACTCAAAAACTACTGGACTGATTTTAATAATTCTTTCACCGTTAGAAAGCTACATCTTTCCTGTGTAACATAGGCTATATAATATTTTCAAAAAAATTAGAGATCCCTACTTAAAATTAAACACTGTAACCCAAGGTATTAAAATGTTGACTATAAAAGTCATTATTCTGCGTGCGCCGGAAAGCTATTGATAATAGGTATATAAAATAATGTTCTATATATTAATAGTACTCATAATGAACTAAGTTCTTAAAAGTATTGTTTTCTACTTTTTAGTTTATATTTGTTTAGTGTGGAAGTCGGTTTTTGTTTATTTGTTAAAAATAATTTATATTTTAAAAGTTGATAAAAATGCCAAACAAAATCAGACCATAAAGTACCTACAGATTCAACTAAGTTAGAACATTTTATTATCACCAATTTTATGATTTGGCATCATGGCATACTTATATAACCCAAAATTTTCATCCTTCTACCACCAATCCCTGTTTTAATAGTGATAAGAACGCGGGCGGAGCCGCGGGAACTGCCAGTGTTATATATAAAGATAAGTGTGGTAGCAAAATATGAATTTTGGATAATATCTTTCACTACTTTGATAGCGAGAAAATGAATAAATGTAACAAATAGAAAATAACGGTGTTTTTGCGGTCTCAGTGGTGCAATTTTGTTTCAGTTGGAAAACTACATTGTTAATATATAATATGATATATTAGTTTTAGTTTAACATTTTTTTAATTTTATGAATTATTTGAAAGTGTGTTTGTTTGTCCATTTGCTTATCCTTTTTTCACATCGAATTAGAGTGACACATTGTCGTGATTTTATGTATGAAGATCTTTGAACGTCTAGCTAGATATTTCTAAATAAGCTATTTTTTATGACATGGGATTGCCCTAATCCTACAGGAAAACACGTTACCTATAGCTATAGAACTCATCATACCTCTGTATATAAACGAACTTAGGGGCAAAGTAACGGCTCGCATACTTTATGTCATTAAAAAACTTGCTAGTTTCTCTCAGATATGTACATCTAGTGAATTAACTGTCATAAAAAGCATACTAATTAGTACTCGGTCTGCTCGGTTCTGCGCCTTAGCTCTCACTGGTCGTGTCGAGCAGTCGTCCTACCAGAGCATGAGAGTGATAGAAACTTGTGTCTGCGCTTATATTTGTGCACTATAGCATCTCCTGCGTAGTTGGCCAAACACAATGAGATTGGCCCCCATGGTGGGAATCGGTCGAAGAACATTATTATTACTTATGTTTCAAACCAAGTTTAATCAAGCAATGTAATATTTTAATAAGGAGGCATAAGTGTCATAAGCAATTGCTAGTACAGTAGTAGTAGACATTATACAAATATTACTAAAAGTACAAGCTAAAACGAATATGAGTGGGTCCATAATATTCCTTCTAATCCGTAGGCAACGGAAAAGTAAGGAAATTAGATTACATTTTGTTTTGGCAGCGTTATTTATAGCTCATGTTTCGGAATGTTTTTCGGTAATACACTAAGAAGATACTATTTTAGTATTATTTTTACCCGACTGTGGCAAAGTACAAAGGAGGGTTATGGTTTTCCCTGTATATATGAATGTATGTATATACATGTGTATATATGTGTTTGTATATGTACTCGTATGTATGTCCGATTCTACATTCCCTCGTAATTGCAAAAGGGCTTGACCGATTTTGATAATTTTGGTCTTGAATTATTTGTGGAAGTTCAGAGAAGGTTTAAAAGGTGAATAAATATGAAAATGTTTAGGTCTTTTATTTATCGATTGAGGCAGTACGAAGTCTGCCGGGTCAGCTAGTAGACTATAGAAATATTAAAGAAATTATTGACATTTAAAATAGGTCTGCTCTAAGGCGGCAAATTGTGCCTTGAAAATGAAAACAAAAATACAACGTAGCTTTGTCAATCTTTCTATTCTAAATTAGCTAGCTTGAAGTTTTTGAAAATAATAAAAGTCAACCCTTATTATTACTTTCTCTCTATTTCTTGCATTTACGGACTATAGATACATTAGAACTGGATGCTGTGTTTTGCATAGAAATTACTTATAACCAAGAATGATAGGCTATTTTATGTCTATTAGTAAATTGATACTACACTAATGTACCTAAATATTTACTAATTAAATTGATCACGCCCAAAGGACATTGTGTTAGTTGTAAGGGCAAAGGATCTCCCCATCCTGTGTATGAGCAACTTTTGTAATAATAAATAGCATAAGTCTCCCTTAACTTTTATGTGAAAACTTTCAAAATCTGTAAATGTAAGCTAACTTTAAGCTATTCGTACTAATATAATGTTATAAATGAAAGACTAACTTTATCCGTTTATATGTTTGTTACATTTTTACACATAAATCGCTAAACCAATCTCAATAAATTTAAAGGACTATAAAAAAATATATATAGTAAACTGCAATAAAATGAAATATGAGTCCGACTGTCCCTTAAATCTTATTAAGATATTTCTTATAAAATATATTGATCTATCCCATCTCATGATATTAAATCATCCTCACTCACCACGGATACATCCCTAGATTTAGACGGAGTTCTCAAGTATGAGATATTTTCCCGCAGTAAAAAGTATCCTAAGTATAATATGGTAATTGGTAACTCAGATAATAATCAGCTTTCCTCAAAAATTTTATCACATTTTATCAAAATTTGATTTACTCGTAATGCGTTCTTAGGCAGACTAACAGACAAAAATTCTATCTAATCGGAATCTATATTAATAATAATGACTCTTTTAATAACATTTTCCATAAAATATTTAACCTATGTATTGTATATGTACAATGTACATGGACTGTGAAGACGCCTTAACTATTAACTAGCAAACCGCTTCGCTGAGCGTAACTTAAAATATACGGTTTTAATATTTTTCTAATAAAATAAAACTACAATTCTTATAAAATTAGTCCCGTGAAAATCGATTCGGACGTTTCAGAGATAAGCCGGAATAAACAGACAGACAAACAGACAAATACTACTTTAATAATAAAGTACTTTATAATCTTTCATATGCATTTAGTGAAAAGCTGTTAATTTGAAATTATAAACAAACTTCAATTTTTAATTATATGTTTAAATTATATGTAATTATATGAAAAAATTAAATCATTTTAATAAGGTCAAAATAATGAAAAGAGACAATTATTAAAGTTACAAAATAAATGGCACGTTTGTTAAAGATAAATAAAAGCGCTTATTAAAATCTATTGCAAGACAAGTTACGAACCAAGAATCAAGATCAAAGTTGCCATTTTTTGTTTGACGTCTATATTTTATTTATTCATCCCTATTTATTATAATATATAAGTTATATACTCGTAATATCAATATAATAAGGATATGGAATTTAAATATATGTAGGTATACTCGGCCAAGTGTTGCTGTGGCACACTTATTTTTTTTTAATCTGGGTAGATTATATAATTTTAGGTAGCCGCTTATCCCTCCAGAATCCTTCTCAACCTTAACTCTAATTTTATGTTGGGGCAAATCACACATTAAAAAAATGTTATGATCGGATAAGTCGTTCAACGAGGACAAACATCGTAATGTGGGATATTGTCCTGTAAAAATTTCAATTTTGTATGTAATACCTATGCAGCCTACAGGTATAGAGTTCAGACATTAATCGCACATTCCTAATTTTCGGTTACCTTTCTATTTTTTTGAAACTTTCATTCAAATTATTAAAAACCGTTTAAAATCATAAAATGAAAGCAAAACCTGAGTTGTCATTCTTTTTTATATAGCTAATTTAATACTGCGAAACATGGAGATTAGAGACCAGGAGGACCAAGGCCCTAGAATGTAGTGTCTCATAAATATTGTCAAACCAAGGAGGCGCTGCGATCGCTATGTTGTCTCAATGCCTAACTTCACGTTGCCACAATAGTGACAGTACTCATAAATAGCTAACTTCACAGATACTACTTACCGATGGCAGCGCGTTGTAAATTCTACACATTTTCAGAGACAGGCGGGTAATGCTTTAGTATGAAGCGATGGTCCTCCTGGGCCTATAGCCAACCGGCATTCGTTATGAAGCGATTCGATTTCTACAATCGTCATCGCTTAAGCGCAGCGTATGCATCTTGAACTTTAAAACACTAATAATTGAAATGAATGTACATTGTCTACCATCATCTATTCGTTGACAACAGATCACGTAACATATCTAAGTCATATGTCAAACCAATACATTTTGGACTTTTCTACTATCGCTTTCGCTAATCGATTGTTACTTTGTCTAGGCCCTCAGGTCTTTAATCTCCATGCTGCGAAATAAGAGTACATTTTATTTTAAGCAAACTTCCTTCTATAGATTATTATATATCACTATAGATATAGATTATGATCTCATGTTGTTCACTTGACATTGACGTTTTCGTACGTACGGTTTTAAAAAACATTAATTAAAGATTATTTAATATTCTATTATAATAGTAGAAAGTTTTCTAATATTCTAGCAAATTCAATTTATTTATCACACGTGTCTTTCATTCGCGTAAATGTACTTTTATTTTGGATTGTCAACTTGACATTTATTAAACAAATGATATTCTACATTAATAAACTTTAATAATTTAACAATACTTTCGCATTAATTCCAGTTCTGTTTGCTGAAATAATATGTTAGATTATAGAGACCCTCTCTACATTCGTTCGCTAGGTACGGTTTAAGCGTATCGATTTCTTAGAGAAAAGGTATATATTGACCTGGATATATCCAACTATTAACAAAGTCATTAAAATCTGTCTGTGCTTTCTAGTGATGCGGTCAAAGACAGACAGTCAAACATTTTTAAAACTATAGATTTGGTCTCAGTATCAATAATAACGACTATTTCAATAAGATTTTCAAAAAGTTAGAATTTTATTATAGATTTTGCGCGAGTGAAGCCGCGGGTTCCGCTATTTTAAATAAAATTTCCAAACTAAAAGTAGCCTAAGTTACTCCTTATAACATTAGCTATCTGCAAGTGAAAGTGCCGTCAAAATCAGTCCAGTCGTTTCAGAGATTAGCCGGAACAAACAGACAGACAAAAAATATATTTTTTGACGTTAGTACCGTTTATAATTTCTTATGCATTTAGTGAAAAGCTGTTAATTTATAAATTAAAAATATACACTTTAATTTTATTTATCTACGTATAGATGCATTAGATATTTAAGATAATAAAATAACTCGTAAGCCTTTATTATAAAGAAAAATTTAAAAATAAAAAGATAATATAGTATATAGAATGCTTTAATTTTATTATTATTATCTGTATTTAATTTAAAAACAATAAAGTTTAGTTAATTATTCACAATTTATTCATCGGCAATATTAGTTTTTTCTAGAATCCACTTTTTGAAAGTGAAGACTCTGGAGTATACATCAGGGTAGCCTCTAGCGCAGGGGAAGCCCCATGATACTATTCCTACCACCCTGTCGTCTTCCACGAGAGGTCCACCGGAATCACCCTGGAATAGAATGAATAAAGGTTTTTAAAATTACAATCGTTTTAGTTAATATTGTTAAAATCTATTAAATCAGTTCAGATTTTTGTCAGGTCTAAGTTTTTAATATGTACTCGACATTATATACTTTATTTTAAATTTTTTATAAGTAACTTTAACTTTTAATATAAACTTTTTGTATATAATTTCTCTTACTTTGTAGTGCTATTTAAAATTTAAAATTTCACCTAATATGTGTCAGTATATCATATCACTCATTAAAATTTACTCAGACCGTTAATAGTTTAACTAATTGGCAATGCATGTTAATTGTAGTATTAATATGAACGTGACCTAGCGGTTGTAGTTTGTGCTAGCTTAGTATTATACCAAAGCCTATGAAACATATAGTCGGCCAACGGACGTGACAGCCCAAGCTGCCATACCCTAATGTCCCAAGTGAGTGTATGGCAGCTTGGGCTGACTGTCGCGTCCGTTGGACGGCTATATGTTTCATATTATACGATATACGAAACATTATTTTAGGCAATGATGTTGTCTTTTATAACTCAATGATTTTAGGTAATACTAGTGTCTCACCCTCGCTGCGCTAGGGTTCGTCCCTAGGTACGTGTTGTATATATTTACTTCGCACCGCCCGGTACATATTTGACTTGATTATTTGAATTACCATTGCACGCACCATGGCAACGGTCATAACATGATACGTCAAACGCCGTTAATTTTATAAAGTTTTTATAAATTTCCTAACTTTTTTCGATATAGTATGTTATCCTTAAGAGATAGACATATGCCATCGCGGAGTTTTTTGTAGTCCTATATTAGATATACAATTCCACCATACATCACTTTGTTATATCTCAAAGGGTTTAGGCAGCGTTTTCGTTAAAAGCTCCCAGACGGCTTATTTTTTCCGACACCTCCAACAAATATCATTATATTTTAGCCAATTTATACAAAAACTTGACAAATTATATATTAAAACCTTCCTGGACAACCATTCTATCCATTGGAGGAAACTGCATGAAAATCGGTGCAGTAGATTTTGAGTTTATCGCGAACAGACAGACAGACAGACAGACAGACGCGGCGGAGGACTTTGTTTTATAATATGTATTTATATTTATTGTATAGATATACATAGATGTTGTAAAAAATATACTTATATATTCATGTTGTTTTCAAATGCTTCTACTTTAGGTAGAAAAAATGCAACTTACGTGGCATGCGCCTTCTCCCTGTTTAGTCAAAGAACATATTTGACTATCATATACGGATGCCGAAATTATTGGTGATGCGTTATATATATCTCGACATTGATTCACGCTGAGAGCAGTTAGCTTGATCATTTGTAGTTTATCGGGCAAACTTCCTGGATACTGAAAATTTTCCAACATTCTTCATGTTACAGATATGATTTACATGCAATTATAATTAATTTTTTTTTTAATTTAATTATCAACATTAATAGTAATAAATTTATCAACTGTTGCTGATTTGATTTCTCCAGTAGCTGTTTTCTGAATTGTTAAAAAAAGTTCAACAAAAAATATTTAAAGTAGTTACAATACTTGTAATTTTAGTGAGTTTACGTAATTTTAGGGTTCTGTACCTCAAAAGGAAAAAACGGAACCCTTATAATGGAGCAATGCTTTATAGCACATATAAAGGAAAAAAATCAAAAAATAAAAAAAAGTTAGTAAAATTATAAGATGTCCCCATACATACATAGTTGAGTAATTTAGAGGACTAGCTTATTGTTATTGATAACGGTACGGAATCCTACGCGCGCGAGTCCGACTCGCACTTGTCCGAATTTTTTTCTTCCAAACGAACGATTTTGATGATTTTGTGTTCTTATATATAAGAAATTGTGATAAAGATGTAAATTACTTTAAATACAAACTTCAAAGTTTAAACATAAATATAAGCCATGACCCCCCAAACTTTCGTGCTCATCACACAAATGGATGCCCTCAGCGGGATTCGAATCCGCACTTATACTTGTTAAGATAAGCAATTTTTTTTATATTTTTACCAAATAATGTTTCTGGCATAACAATATCCGCCTACCTAAGTTTGAAAGTACTAGAAGATCCAGTTAGATATTATACACAAACAGCGACTTCATCGGTCGAACTTAGTTTGGCAAGTTGATAGGGAATTTGCTCGTAATAATCTTTTAATCTCTTTATAACTAGCTTCCAATAAGCAATTAGCTTTATTGTTCCTTACAAAATTGATTTTGTATATACAAATGTATAATGTTCTGTAAGCCCTGCATTAATTTTGAAACTTCACTTGCAAAGGCTTGGAAGTTCTTATGAAAATTTAAGAGTGCTCAGTTAACGTGTCAAAAGTGCTTTGATCTCAAATACTGGAGCTTAAATTAAGTATAAGCTATTATTATCCAGTAAATCATGAAACTACTAATGCAAAACTTTTTTTTGCATTTTCCTTTTGAGGCCCCGTAGGGGAGAGGGTGGTAATACGGGGCACCCAGTAAAAATCAGGATTAAAACTAACCATCTTGTTTATTTAGCGACATTCGATGCGCTATCATGACTCCAGTCAGTAGCTAGGTTATTGTTATTCATAAGCGTACATTGTCAAAATTATCATGAAAAAACTGTTTTACTGCAAAATGCTTAAAATACATCTCTTATTAAATAATGTTTCTTATTAAATAATGCTAGCTAAAGAGGTGTGACTTTTATTGACATTTAAACTAACCCAAAATAAGATATCCATGTGTGTTCTTTTAAAATTGATAACAGTTTTTATTTGTTTTCAATATTGCTACAAATAAATGCGGTGGAGCAAAATGGGGAGATGACTACCTCGTCTTGCCCCGTTATGAGAATGATGATGATTTCTATTTGTTTGCACGAAAGGGGTTCATGTTTTGTTGCCACAATATGTACAGTAGTAAGTGGATTTCATAAGTGTGGAGTTTCGCCATATAATCCGAATAGGTTCTCTAAAACCGCTTTTGTCCTTTCTTTGACTACAGAGATCCAGTTAAATGGCAGTCAAATCTAAATAAACCATAAACTGAGGAGCATATCAAGGCTTACGTAATGTCATTGCTATCCCAATAATTAAACATACCCTAACGTACTACAGGGAAGGGGGGGGGGTACCCTATTTTACCACCAACTCGGGGTAAGATGGGGGCTCACCCGCGCTTCGCTCGGGATTTCCCCTAGGTACGTGTTATATATATTTACATCGCACCACCCGGTATATATTTGATTTGATTATATGAATTACCATTGCAAGCACAATGGTAACAGTCATAACATGATACGTCAAACGCCGTTAATTTTATAAAGTTTTTTTAAATTTGTTAACTTTTTTCGATATAGTATATTATCCTTAAGAGATAGACATATGCCATCGCAAACTTTTTATAGACCTATATAAGATACACATTTCCACCTTACATCATTTTGTTATATCTCAAAGGGTTTAGGCAGCGTTTTCGTTGAAGGCTCCCAGATGGCTGATTTTTTCCGATACCTCCAACAGATATCATTATATTTTAGCCCATTTATACAAAAAAATGACAAATTATATATTAAAACCTTCCTGGAGAACCATTCTATCCATTGGTGTAAACTGAATGAAAATCGGTGCAGTAGATTTTGAGTTTATCGCGAACAGACAGACAGACAGACAGACAGACGCGGCGGAGGACTTTGTTTTATAATATGTATAGATAGTTCTTAATATCACCAAATATTTGAAGATTATTAAATAGTTCTTCAATTAAAAATATATACGATTTTGTTTATAATATCCAGGTTTTGCTTTTATAAATATTACATAATGTTACATATGGTTATGGGCTAACTACAGAACCCTATATCGTCGCGTTATGCGCTGCCCAAAACGCAATCCCACGCCCAAATCTAATACGTTATTTTACTGTATATATAGATATCAGACATTCGCGTAAATCTAAAAACGTAGAAAAATTCTGGGATTATAAAATTTTGACAAAACAGAGTTACAATAGACAAAGATTTATTGATTCTTACCGATAATCTCCCCCACCCTGTAAGGGTTAATGTAGCTCCTCCAGCAGTATCGGCTTTAGGTAGTCGAATAGGCTGAACTCTATCACTGAATTTTATCTTCTCAGCTACTTTGATAACACTGACGTCATTAGTTATTTCCTGGCTGTTATAATTTTCATGCACTATAATTTGGCTTACTGATAAGCTTTTCCCACCGGAGGTTAAACTGTTGGTCCCCACTACCACTTTTATTAATAATGGAACTTGGCTGGAATAAATTAATAGTTTATTTATTTAGATCTTAAAACAAATATGTGAAGGTTTTTTCATAATTAATCTGTAGTAATTAAATTTTTATAATATTAAAGTACTTAATATGTAGAATTTGTTCGGTAGTTCCAAAGTTTACGTTTTACAAATATGTAAAGAAACAAAAACATCTATTTTGTTTATAATATCATAGTATTTAAATATAGGTATAGCAACCCTATGATTATAAACGTCAAATGCTTTTACCCAACAGCACAGTGTGCAGCAGTGAGCACCCATTCATCGCTTATTATTGATCCGCCGCAAAAATGTGAACCAAATATTGATCTAAGAGATGCCTGGTAGGGAATACCTCCATCTGGCGCGTCCTGTCCTCCCACTATCCGAGGTTGTATATTGTAGGTTTCAGGCAAGAGGTACGCTGAAATATAAAAATAACTCATCAATGTCATAATCAACCTGTTTTTGTCCACTGCGATATATTTGCCTCTCCAATGGCATCTCAAAAAAAATTTTATCCAACTGCTGCTATACATATACCGTTACCGCATATATCGTTGTTCTAAAGATTCCGAGAACTACACTAGGTCGTAATAAATTTTCGCAAATATATAATAATGACCTCTTGATCAATTTCGGCCACGGTGTCTTATCCCATCGAGTTTACTTCGTCTGACCCATATCAGACAGAAAGGGATAAATCCGAGTCCAAATTAAATTAAATCAAAAAGAATGTATTGGGCAAAATACGCTATAACATATTGTTCTTTAGTTGATATAATAATGTATACAATAGATTAAAAATATATTTATTGAAACTGAAACTGATATTTCTTTTTTTTTTTCTCTTTTAAATTTTTAGCTGTATTTAAGAACTCTCAATAGTATAAGTGCTCATGGCTTAGACAGGATAATCAAATCATGTCTATTTATTGAATAATACAAACTTAAAATATGAATAAAAAAGGGTTCAACGATATATTTTATGACAGCGCGGTAATTCAATAAATTTTTCCAATACTTCTCTTCAATGTTTTAAATTAACTTCTGAGTACTATTGTGGTAATATTTAAAAATAACTAGTAAATTACCATCGCTTCGCTCGGGTCCGTTCCTAAGTGCGTACATTAGTATATCATTTTCAGAGATGAAATATTTTCATGCAGTTAAACGTATAAAATTATTTATAACCCGGATACCCAGCTATCATCATATAAAATCTTATTAAAATCTGTCCAGTGGGTTTTTCATGATGCGGTCACAGACAGACAAATATATTTAATGATCAGATTATTATTACAAAATTAAGTTATAGACTAATGACTCACCTCGCTTCACTCGGCTTATTAGGCCTAGGTACATTTTATTTTTTATTGAGCTAAGCTGTAATTCAAACTTGCAAGAGCCCTTAGAGTTCCTTAATCAGGCCGTGTCGCAAAATCCGTTTTTATCAGACGTCTACTAAACTATAAACTACATCCCTGTCAAATTTCGTCTTTATACGTCAAGATGTTTCGTAGGTAATGATCTTTCGCTTTTATATAGGTATTTGGATTAAAAATTATTTACTGAAGCAATTAACAACTTTGCAATTGGTATAATCCATTTCTATCAAATCGAGAAGAGACTAACTAGAGATGAACTTCCTCTAAGTAAGAAGTACTCGTATTTAAAGACCTTTTGTTTTCAATTATTTTTCCGTTCCAATGAAGCTATTGTGTATGAGTTCAAAGTGGTTTCATGATTTTTTTGCGCTTAGTCGTAGATGACTCAATACTAGTACGTATAGTATGGAACATTCTAACATGGGCTAGAATAACATGGGCTTTGCTTTCAATTATATGTGGCGTTTATCCGCACTATGACAAAATATTATTTAAATTTATCAAAAATCTCAAGATCGAGGGTGCTTTTAAGGTTCTTATTTAATAAATTGTTTTATGAAATATACAATATGTATTTTCAATTTTTTTGTTACATTTTGAGAATGATAAAAAACCATTTGCGAAAGACAAGTGATGAGGTAATATATAATATGTATAATGTATATAGGAGCCAAATTGTAATCGACTTACCTTTTGCGACTGTGATGCCAATCAGAGATAGTAAAAGGATTCGAAGAGATTTTGAAATAACCATTTTTATTTAAGTAATTTTTGCAAAATTCAGTACGAACCAATGAAATCATATGGCGTAGTAAACCTAAAGTGTTACAAAACGCCTTTTATAAGCACTTTAGAGTGTATTAATAATTTGAAGTGTCTAAACCACTTGAAAATTGTAAGATAATAGATATAATTTTAGAGGGCTTTATAAATATTACTGTATTCCCATTGTTTGTCAATACAATAAAATAATATTAATTAAATAAAAATAATTACTCATTCACCATTTGATTAATAATATTTACGCTTATATGTATCTCTTCAATACTGTTTGAATATGCTGCGTCATTTGAAGTATAAGACCTAAGTCAGAGAAAATCCAATATTTAGAATAATCAACGACAAACAACACAAGATCATTTTTAATGTCCCTTTCGATTTGTAGTTTTGATTTTTTAGATAATAACAATAGTTTAATATAAGGACTTTAACTGAAATGATTTAAGAACCTGAAATAAAAGACTTTGTGAGGTTTCTATACATTGTAATATTTTCTATGCATAGCGATTCCCGCGGCTCCGCTCGCGTTTTTATCACTATTAAAAATAGGGATTGGTGGTCGAAATCATAAAAAAATAATAAATTTAAATTTGGTCTAAGAATAAAAAATAAAAATCTGTAGAGGGCCACCCTTATCATCTAGGGTAATAAAAAGTAGCCCCCGACCAATTCTCAGACCTACACAATAACACAAAAAAATCATAAAAATCGGTCAAGCCTTTTCTGAGGAGTTCTATAACAAACATTGTGACACTAGATTTTTATATAAATATAAATTAGTTTACTAGACTGACCAATATGCCTCAGTATTTTCTACTTTCTTGCACAGATTACATAATATTACATAAACTATAAGCTAATTGTAAATCATTTAAGATTTCCCGTAAAACAGCAGGTAACGAAGTGCAATAAATAATCTAGATACATCGGAAGGAGGGCTTAAAAAACCATTACATCGTCCAAATACAAATTTATGTTGAAAGTTATATTTTGTCAAAGTACACTGCGCTACCTTGTTTCTTAAACGTTTGCTAACTAAGATGAATGACGAGAACTTTTATTAAATTAGGTTTCGCACATTGATCAAAGCTTCATTATTAGTGCATAGTGAATTTTTGACCCCCAACGAAAAATTATTATAATTACTCACCCTCGCTATGCTCAGGTTCGTTTCTAGCTTTAGCACGAGCGAAGCCGCGGTTCCGCTAGTTTAATTTGTATCGAATTAACAGCCTAAAAAATAAGTTTCAAGGTTCTAGCTCTAGAAATGACTATACTTCCATACAACTTTTCATCCCCCCTTTCAACCCTTTACAACCCTTTTTTCACATTGAAAAGTAGCCTGTGAAAAATGTCCTTTATCAGGCTCTAATCGAGTCCCGGGTCGGGCCAAGTTTAGTTATTGAATCTTTCTGTTTCGATAGCCTCAGTAACAGCCCGGAGTTGGGAAGTTGGTGGTGGTTCACCCCCGTGCCTCGGAGAGCACGTAAAGCCGTCAGTCCTGCGCCTTAGCTCTCAGTGGTCGTGTCGAGTAGTCGTCCCACCGGAGTATGAGAGTGATAGGAACAGAGAGTGCACTTGTGTTTGCGCGTACACTTGTGCACTATAATATCTCCTGCGTACTTGGCCAGTCTCAATGAGATTGGCCGCCATGGCCGGAATCGGTCGGAGAACATTATTATTAGTAAGGAAGTAAGTATTATAAAAAACTTATAGGTTTATAGATTGCAGTCAACCAAAACCAAGGACGATAACGTATAAAATAGCACAAAGGTACGTTGTTTATACATTAAATAATGATAGTAAGCTAAAGTACCAATGATCTTATCTATTAGAAAATGTATTAAGTTTCTCTTGCATGTACACTCATAAGCATTTGCTTAGCTCTTGAAAATTAAGGCACATTTTAAATGCAAAAGGAAGGTGAAGTCCCGAGTTTTCTAATGATATATATTATTTGAATAAAAATTATGCTAAAAAATAAACTTGCGTTTTTAGTTGTAATATATTTGTTTGAAAGAACAGATCTTTCAACATGAAACATTTTACACTTCATCTCCATTATAGAATGGCAAAGATCAGTATTTAGTCATTTACATTACATACAATGTTTTCAGACCGATTCCGGCCACGGCGACACCATTAAAACTAGCCAACAGCGCAGGAGATTGTAAAGTGCAGCTCGTGTACAAGCAAACACAAGTTCACTCTATTCCTTTCGCTCTCATACTTCGATGTGATAAAAAGAAGCTTAACTTTAAGATTTAAATGCATAGTTAGACAGTAAGTTCGTGAAGACTAACAAACCCTGTACATTTCGCTGGTCGTAAGTAAAAATAAATTAAACTGTTTTTATAAATTTCTAATAAAGCCTAAGCTTTATAACATTAGCTATCTGCGAGTGAAAATCCCGTTAAAATCGGTTCAGCCGTTTCAGAGGTTAGCCAGAACAAACACAGACAGACAAAAACTTTAAAGAAATATTTTTTGATGTAAGTACCTTATATACTTTCATCATCAAAGATGTTAATTTGATATTACAAACAGACACTTCAAATTTATTCATATTTACTCATTCCTAATTACTAATGTAGGTATTGATAATAAGGACGTATACACTTGTTATGTATGCAGACAGGTACGAGTGAAAGGCTTGGTAGTTGGATACGCACTGTTTTATTAACGGCGAATAGCGTGGTGGGCGCAGCCACTACATTTTAAGATTACCCACTTAATAATAATACATAACAATCCTCCCCCTTTAGATACATATACACTAATTAAATTAATTAAAATAAATTTAGACATTTAAACAAAAAAAAAGTTTATAATTAACTCTAGGCACCGGACGCAACGACATTTCGGATGTTCCCGACCTGAGCCGGTTATCCCCACTTTGGGATTCTTTCTCATGATTCATCCCATCGTTAGACGAAGCCTCAAAGAATTCCTCTCTTTCAACGTCCTGACCAGATGTATCATTTATCGACGTTTGAGTAACTTGCGCAGAGTTATCGCGTTCTCCTTCTTCTTGGTTCGGCGCCATAGTTACCTCGGAAACTACCGAGCTTTCCGGAGTTGAACTGGTGTGAATATGGTCGTATTCGTAGCTGCTCTGAATCAACTGAGGAGTGGCGTTGTCATCCGTGCCTTTATAAGGAATAAGCTGATTTTTATGTTTTTTTAAAACCGTTGCACTTACAAAATCTTTTATCAAATACACAGTTTTTCCTATCTTTCTTATTATAATTCCCCTATTCCAAGAAAATTTCTTATTAATAAAATATTTTTTATACACTATATGATCACCCGGCTTAAAGCATTGGTGATTATTACCTCTGTAGGTTTTACTCTGTAAACACTGATTACGTTCAATTTCCTTAACGACAGTGTCGGATGAGAGCGTCTGAGATGGTGAAGGATTTATGAAATCTAGGCGCGAACGAAGTTTCCGTCCATACACCAATTGGGCAGGTGACAATCCCGTCGTAACATGAATTGAGTTACGATAATCAAAAAGATATTTTAGTAAATCATTATGATTTTGTTTTACATTATTATTCATTAATAAACAAGATTTAATACCTCTTTTGACAATTTTTACATAGCTCTCTGCCTGCCCATTACTGGCCGGATGATACGCGGGAGATGTTACATGCGATATTCCGTTAGACTTACAAAAATTAACAAATTCGTTTGACAAAAAGCATGTTGCATTATCACTAACTAAGGTATGAATAAGACCGAATCGTGACATAAAATCATATAAATTATTTATAACACCGTCTGAAGTGGTCCTATTCATAGTGTACACTTCTACCCATTTAGTATACGCGTCTACAATTACTAAGTACATCCGATTATTAATAGGACCCAGGAAATCCACATGCACTCTATAGAACGGTTGCGGTGGGCACGGCCACGGCGCCAGCGGCGCGCGCGCTGGTGATGCCCTTAACTGTGTGCAAATGTCACATCTACCAATCATTGTCTCTATAGCTTTGTCTATCCCGGGAAACCAAAACCTACTACGAGCTTCAGCTTTACACTTAATAATACCTAAATGCGTTTTATGAAGTTCTTCTAAAAGTTTGTTTTGTAAATTGCTCGGAATAACGACCTTATGGCCCCGCATTACCACCCCGTTTTCATACGATAGCTGTGTTTGACATAAAAAATAAGGACGAATGTTATCATGTGAACATTTCTTAGGCCATCCATTTAAAATGTATTTAATAATAGAATTTAGCACTACATCTTTTTTTGTTTCTTCACGCAAAACTTCAAGAGTAACAGCCAAACTACCATCTACTACAAAATTTATATATGACGCCCTATCGTCAAAATAATTTGAGTCTACGCTCGAATTGCAGTTCGCCCCTTCTCGTAGATGCTTATTAACGTTCGCGCGCGATAAATAATCAGCACAGTTGTCACCGCTGCGTATGTACTCAATTTTAAAATTATATGCACTTAAAAACATTGCATACCGTTGTAACCTATTAGCTGAAACCTCAGGTACGCCCCGATAGGGGCCAAAAATAGTAATTAAAGGCTTGTGATCTGTCCGTAGAATAAAAGGTATCGACCTCCCGTATAGGTATTGGTGAAATCGACGTACCCCAAATATAATAGCCGTAGCTTCTTTTTGTATTTGTGAATACCTCATCTCCGCTGCATTTAAGGTCCGCG
Organism: Boloria euphrosyne; assembly: GCA_951802675.2. Classification (NCBI taxonomy): domain Eukaryota; kingdom Metazoa; phylum Arthropoda; class Insecta; order Lepidoptera; family Nymphalidae; genus Boloria; species Boloria euphrosyne. The sequence continues at coordinate 12,986,443 of OX637871.1, forward strand.
ATACAAAAGACACCGGCCTTTCAATATTATTATCGTCGACCTGGGACAATATCGCGCCTAAACCGTTCGGTGAAGCATCTACGGTTAAAATAATCGTCGCATTCGGATTAAAATGAGCTAATACTTTATCTGAACACAATATTTTTTTTATTGTGTTAAATGCTACACTATGTTCCGAATTCCAGTGCCACTTACTATTTTTATGCAATAATTTATATAATGGAGCTAAAATCGATGAAGCGTTAGGTACAAAATTTCTATAATAATTAACAAGGCCCAAAAATGATTTTAATTTTTTAATATTATCTGGTATCTGTGCATTTAATATCGCGTTAACTTTTTCTGGTGATTTTTTAAGGCCGTTCTTATCAATCACATAACCTAAGTATTCTACTTCATCCTTAAAAAAACTGCATTTATTTTTTTCCCTGCATCCTGTAAACGTTGCAGTACTGCATGTAACCTTGAAAGATGTTCGCTTTTACTAGCACCTGTTACCAAAACATCATCTAACATGCACAGTACCCCTTCCATACCCGCTAACACACCTTCCATTACGCGTTGAAAAATAGCAGGCGCACTAGCCAAACCAAAACTTAAACGTGTATATTTAAATAACCCTTTGTGAGTATTAATGCAAGTAAACTTTTGAGATTCGTCGTCTAAAACGCACTGAGCGTAAGCTTGTGAAAGATCTAGTTTACTAAATTGTTGTCCGCCGTGCAACTTAGAGAATAACTCTTGCACCGTGGGCAATGGGTACTTATCGACTAACAGCTGTTTGTTAACAGTCACGGAGTAATCCGCACACAAGCGAATAGTTCCATCCCGCTTCAACACGGGCACAATAGGTGACGCATACTCTGAATACTCAACTGGTTTCAATATACCGACGCTCACTAACCTATCTAACTCCTTATCTATTTTTTTACGTAGAGCGAATGCAACCGGCCGCGGCTTAAAAAATATGGGTTTAGCATCTTTATTAATGTTAAGTTTTACTTTATATTTATTAAATGTACCTAATTCGTCCGAAAACACTAAGGGATATTGAGATTGCAACATTTCTATTAACTCTGTTGACTGATTGCAGTAATTTAAAGGCAACATTTCTAATTTAAATAAACATATAAAATCCCTTCCTAAGATTGGCGGTCCGCCGTCAGGAATAATATAAACATTTAACGTATGCGTTTTGTTCATATAAGTAAATGCCAACTTAGCAATGCCTACGTAATTAATGTTGTTCCCGTTATACGTCAATAACTTCCTATAACTTTTAATCAACTTTACGTTAGTAAAATATTTTTCGTAGGTTCTTTCGGATATCGCTGTAACAGCTGAGCCACTATCGATTTGAAACTTCATTTGCACTCCTTGAACGCAAACTATTTCCGTCATGGGTTCCCCGTTATACGTACGAATATTATATAACTCACCATCATCGCCGTTCTCATCCGCACTGTCATGTACAATATAATTATTTTTTTTACACATACGACGCAAATGACCTTTTGTGTTACACTTTCTACACCTATAGTTAGCGTACCGACACTGCTTCACCGTATGATTTTTAAACCCACATATTGAACATGGCACTTTATCACTATCACTTTTTGTGTTACTAATCTTGAACAGCTGTTCGCCCCGTGGTATGCCGGCTCCCTCCACCAGCGCCGGGGCCTCAACCAGCAAGGCCGCACCAGCGCGCGCACACCGCACGCTCTCCGCCAACTCGACTGCCTTTGCCAAGGTTAACTCCTTTGGATCTTGAGAGAATAATTTCTCTCGCTCTGCTCCTGGTCGCATTCCCATTATAAAACGGTCCCTTAATGCTTCCTCCACGTTCAAGAAACTACAGTATGCGGTCATCCCGCGCAAGCGTGCCGCCCATTGTGAATAAGATTCTGCTTCGTGCTGACTCGCATTGTAAAACTTATATCTTTCACCAAAACCACATTTTTTCGATATGAAGTGATTATCCAAAAGATTAATTACGTCTTCAAACGGTACTGATTGAAGTTCTTTGGGTAATGCCAAGTCCACGGCAAGCTGGTAGGTTTCTTGACTGAGTGCGCTCAACAAGATCGCTCTTCTCTTGACACCCAATACATCCTGTGCCTCCGTAACATCGTTCGCAATAAACCATTGCGTAAGCCGACCTTTATATACTTGCCAATTTTGTGAGTTATGATCGAAATTCGACAAGATTCCAAAATGAGACATTGCAAATATAACGGCTATTTTTAAAAAACGATAATTGAAGGTAGCTCGTCGCCACTGTTATGTATGCAGACAGGTACGCGTGAAAGGCTTTGTAGTTGGATACGCACTGTTTTATTAACGGCGAATAGCGTGGTGGGCGCAGCCACTACATTTTAAGATTACCCACTTAATAATAATACATAACAACACTATATAGTAGATTATAAAGTAGCATTGTCTAAGGCAAGCCTAAGATGACAAAGCAGATCATACTGATAAAACTATCCACGTTTTACTTCTCGAAGTTATTATGTAAGGTGATAAATATAGTATTTATAATTGTGGAATATAAATATCTAAATGCGTTTTATGCTTGGGCTTTGTCTTAACAATGTTAAGGATTGTGGTTGTTTTGTTTATTTTAATTTAATTAAATTTTAATATCCTCTTATTTCTATTTATTTAAATAACGGAATATAATATAAACTATTTGTTTTTAATATCAGAACAATTCTCATATCATTATCATCTATAAAATATAATACAAGCGACTCAACCTCGTTCTGCCTGGGTTAACCCCTAAATACGTTTTACACGGACTGTTGCGGGAAAATATCTCATATATTTTCCCGCAGAAAAAACAGTTATCATCATACAAAATTTTATCAAAATCTTTCCAGTGGCTTCCTCGTGATGCGATCATAGACAGACAGACAGACAAAAAATCTAAAAACAATAGATTCGGCCTTCGTAAGATTATATTGATTATTTAAAATTCAATGAGATTTGCTTTATTTTGATTATTATACGACTGTATAGAATAGGCAAAGCCAAATCAATTCTACAGTACTTACCTATTTCTCCTCCGTTTTTTAGAGAACGTTGTTTTATTACCGTACTGTTTTATTTATTAGCAATAGTCGAGCTTAAGTGGTATCAATAAAAAATGATTTAGGTTGAATTTCCACTACTGGTAATCTGGTAATAAACGTTAGGGGAAAAAAGCATACTCTTTTACGAGTACAATTACATTAGTTTTTGTCTGTTACTCCTCCTACGCTTTTGCGCTTTCTTTTACACTCATATTATAATCATTTAATTTGCTTTGTGACAGCTCATACAATTTAAATTGCTAGGGAGTAGGGATTAACCCAATCGAGGGTAATCCGTTAGTTATATTTATAACTTTCTTAATTTGTTCATTATAACTACATTTTTTGTAATTAAAAATACGATTTCTTCATAGATTACTCTGTAACCATTGTTATCTGTGGATACAGGTTATTAAAAGTTTTTTTTATAACTTTGTCTTATAATAACAAGAATAAACTCAGATATTCTTGCGTTTAGTTTGAATAGCTTAAATATACATAAATTAGAACTTACTTAAATTTTAGACTATAAAGTTTGTTTTGCTTTCTGTTCATTTAAACTGTTGTTAGTATCATAGATTTACATTATAATATTATAACTAGATAGACCTGCGTTAATTATAAAACGTTTTTAAAGTGTGTGAAGTGAATTCAGTGAATTAACTTTTGTAAGAGAAATTACAACGTACTCTTTCCTAACTTCGTTACAACATCTGCTTCTTCACTATACTCTGCAAATATTTGCGAATTACTGAGTCAATGTTTTCCAATCGGGTCCTCCCTTATATAATTCAACACTCATTTGCCTTTTTGAACTTCAATTAAAAGGATATCTTCAGTCCTTGCCATAGGATGCAGTTTTCATTACAGCTTAACACATGCAAGTGGACTCAAATGACCGATAATTTAAGAAAATTAAAGAATACGTTAGTACCAAAATAAAAACCCTGGCTGGTATTTTAAAAAGATTACAAGATTAAAATTACTTGGTAAAAAACGTACAGGCAATTTAAAACCACTTAAGCCACTCCACTCTAAGGGTTGGGATATACTCGTATTATGTTTGAATAAGAGACTTTGTTTGCGGTTTAATTTATACATAAAATTATGAAAGAATTATAATAATCGAACACAATTGATAGATAGATACTCGTATGTTGATAGTTTATTTTAAAGTATTCTACAGTTATAGTTTAGAAAATTATTGGCAAAAGTAAAATAATTAAATAATAATAATAATAATGTTCTCCGACCGATTCCGGCCATGGCGGCCAATCTCATTGAGACTGGCCAAGTACGCAGGAGATATTATAGTTCACAAGTGTACGCGCAGACACAACTGCACTCTCTGTTCCTATCACTCTCATACTCCGGTGGGACGACTACTCGACACGACCAGTGAGAGCTAAGGCACAGGACCGAGGGTTTTACGTGCTCTCCGAGGCACGGGGGTGAAACACCGCTAACTTCCCAACTCCGGGCTGTTACTGAGGGAAACAGAAAGATTCAATAACTAAACTTGGCCCGACCCGGGACTCGAACCCAGGACCTCTCGGTCTGTGACCGTACATGCTAGCCACTACACCACCGAGGTAGAGGCAAAAGTAAAAAAAAAACAATTTTAAATTAAAAACTAAGTAATTGTAATTTAAAGTTTTACCTCTTCCTTAATTAGTAAACTTCACTCCAAACTCAAACATCACCCTTCGTTCGTGCGCGTAATTAGCGTCTTTGTATAATCATAACTAATATTGCGTGTAGGATAAGGCTTTAAAACAAAATATATAGAAAGTTAATAAATATTGTAAGGTACTTTGGTGCCAATATTAAACCCTAAGTTTAAATAGGTTGAATTGTATGTGGTTTTTATAAATTGTAATAAAATAAAAGAAGCCTAAGTTACTCTTTAAAACATTAGCTATCTGAGAGTGAAAGTCCCTTCAAAATCGGTGTAGCCGTTTCAGAGATTATCCGGAACAGACAGACAGACAAAAATTTTAAAAATAGATTTTTGATGTAAGTAACGTATATACTTTCTTATACATTTAGTGAAAAGCAGTTAATTTAACATTAAAAACGGACACTTCAACTTTATTTATATGTCAAATATTCAAGTAAATCCGCAATTACGCACAAAAAGTAACTAGTAAAAATACGGCGTTAGATCAAATGTGATACATAGGTATTATAAAACAATTTTTCTTCGCGTCAACACTTTATTTCCCTGCAGACCAGCGATGTTGCCATGTTTTGCCTGTATATAGGCAATAATGCCTCAATATACTTATAGCTACTGTAGTCTAGTTCTCTTAATAATGTTCGTTATCGTATTTGAGTTGACTCGTGACTTGCGAGTGAAGTATTACTTACGTGACTCTAGGCGTAATTGAATTGGCAGAAGATGTACAGGTATATGGGCATCGGCAGAATTATTTATATGGAGTGTACCTGCTTTTTCACACTAAATTACTAACTAACAATTCTTAAAATGATCAACTTTATATATTTTTTGCCTTTTATTCAAAGACATCAAAATTTAAGCAAGGATTTTACTGGTGTATTTTTCCTTTTACTTTTTCTATTTATTTTTCTTCATTGTGCAAGGGGTGCAATTACACCCCTCTGCCGGCTCACGGCACCCATGTTCAGGTAAACTTTTCTGCTGCCACCATTGATATACTGCTTTTATTGACCCTTCCGGAATAAGTCGATTTAATGGTAAGAGACCGGATGGTCTGTCGCTGGTTTCTTGAGAAAGGAGATGGGGCTTATCGTGGGACAATGTGTGCCTTAACACATTGGCCTTGTCCCATGTCAGGGAGATAGCGTCTATAATGAACGCCGCCATCGTAAAACAACTCAATTTAGCTAAATACTCCTCCCTTAGGCAAAATTTCTGTACCATTCATTGTAGGAATCTTTGGTACATGGAGTCAAAGTGCTAAACACATTTTAAAAGACAACTCCTCCTCCTATCACTCGTGCTAGTGAAAGGAGAGCTAGCTTATTTTCGCTCAAGGAATCGGCGTTGCCATTCAGCTTTGAATGCGGCTAGCTTTCTGGCCACTATTCCACGTTGAAATGAGTTGTACAGAAATAATGAAGCTTTGTATACATGAGTAAGTATAATAAAATAAGTGATTCTGTTTTTAAAAAAATTGTAGGATTATATTACAAAAAAGATATTACTGTAGGTATAATACAAAATATTTAGAAACAAAATGAAGAAAATCTTTATTTATACTTTTAATAAATGTTACAAGGACGTACGACTACACGTATAGGCATCTTCTTCTCTCTATGACTCTAATGAAGTAAGCGACGACGCCAAGGATTATGATCCAGACGAAGTTTTCCGCAATTTTACTGTCTTTTTATACCTACTTACTTGTACTATACAAGCAAGGCCAACGTCTACAATAGTACTTTTATTTACATATATTTAACTAGTGACTGATCTCCGCTTCGGTCAGGTTCGTCCCTCGGTACGTCTAAACGGCTAGTGATTCCCCAACAAAATAAATTTTCTCTTGAATTTCGATTTACGAACTTTGGGTTTACCATCTTTTATACTTAAACCACCATACCCAAAAAAAAAACAAAAAAAAAGAAAGATTGTAATCGTTTGTTTCATGTTGTTCGTTATTGCTATTTTTCATATTAATAAGGTTTCAATATTTAGAAGAACAAAGAATAAAAATGAACACGGGCAATAAGCCTATAGATTGCCAGTACAGAAATAAACATAATTTAATTACGCAATAGCGTGTCAATTTCAAATTAATGAAGCTTTTCTTTATTTTTAGACGCAATTTTTTCTTACAACAGTGTATTAATTTATATTTTCGGGACCGTGTCTTGATTGAGATTGACCTTGTTCATGTATCACGACTTATTACAAGTATTATAGTTGAGTACGTAATAACCTACTTCTATGCAAGTGCGGACTCGTGTTCACAAACAGATCCTCTGCGGGGTACGATTTCCTTACTATTGGTATATAATCTTGTGTTTTATTTATCGTCGTTGATTTCTTATAATAGCTTATGATTAAGATTTGTTTTTCATTTAGTGAGATGTTTATGATATGATATTAAGATGTAGCCTTTGTTTTTTTTACTGTCGCACGACAATATGATTCCATGCCGCCTGATGTAAAGCGACAGTGGAGTCCAGGAGTGTGACCCATCGGTTCCGGGACATATTCTCGATACCGATCGACCACATCTCGTCGGCCTGCACATGTGCTTTTTTGATGTTATCCAATTTTAAATGTTAATGTTATCCAATTTTAAACGTTTACTTAATTAATTGCGTAAATTAATGCAATAAAAAACGGATTTGGAACTCTTAATACTGTTTTAACAATTACATACCCTAGTGCTTCATATAAGGTATAAAAATAATAAATATAATCAGAAATTCTGATTAAATTGTTAAAATTAAACATTTTAAGGACATTATAAAACTTTTAATTAGAAACTTTCTTCATACATATCGTAAGTTTTTAGAATCACTTATTGGAGGATAATTAGGTATTCCCCGCTAGTTTGGGAGTTCGTAACTTTGAAAGGGGATTCCCCTCAGTAATTACCCGCTCAAACAATATCTACTTTATAATTTACAACTAAGATAACGTCTTTTATATGACTATAAAGAATCTACTAAGTCTTAGAAATCCGCCTGTGCGGTAAAGTTAAGTTTATTGGGGAAGTTAATGAAACTTTATATAATGTTGTTTTTATCTCTTTTAAATCACTGTTATTGTGCTTTAAAACATTATTTTTTATGTTTGGCGTTTTCTGCGTTTAAATGTTTAATAATTTCATTAAAAATTATTGATAATGGAATTTTCCAGATTGATGTTCCCACCTTGAAAACATAACAAAGGAGTTTCGTCTAAACTAGTTTTGACTACTTAAAACGCGTTGTAACTGAGAATGGGTTTTAACTTTGACATATATACTTATGAATTTTTTCATAGGCGATAAAAAATAGAGGCAAATTCTAAATTGAAATGCGGTAAAAACTGAAACTGAAAACAACACAAAGATATTATAAGTATCTAGAATTGTATATGTCTTTAGAAACACCATCATGTTTAACAAATATAAATAAATAGATACTACTTTTAAATTTAAATATTATTGTTCTACACAAAACAAAGTTACGCCTCTTCACTTGAATATTGCTGTTAAACCACAGAATATATAATATGTTAAACATTTAGCTGACAGTGACATCGGTGTAAGTGAAAAAATAAAAGCGTAAAAATTTAAAATTTATTTTAATTTTTTTATTGTTACGTACACGTGCCTACTTCATATTATTTAGTGCTTGCTGTACAGTCAATCTATCCTTCTACCCTTTCTTTATGAAGGATAATTTTCTACCTTAGGTCCTTAGAGGACGTTTTATTTCTGAGGGATACTCAAACTCTTTTAATTTGCTCTAGTGAAACATTGTTACTTGAAATTCCTTTTCATTCCTCCTAATTCCTTACCAATTTCTTAGCACTTAAATGCAACTTGTACGGAATCCCATGACCCATCCAATAGATATCACGCGTGTCAAAAGTTTAGATATATTTAAGTATTGTCAAAATCATATTTGTTATCTTTTTTTGTGTCTTTATATATTATATTTTTTAAACTTTTTCCCGGTCTACATTTATACAATTTTACATTTTAAAGTTATTGTCAACTCTATTTCATAACTTTGGCCAAGGGTATTTGCTGAAGATAAACTCCTTTCCAAATCTTCCAACTACGTGTAGTCCTGTAAGCAGTCTACGTAGAACAGAACTTTTGATATTATCTTCCTGCTGCTTTTTGCACATGTACTTATCTATAATAACGCTCTCTCGAACCCAGGACCACTCGATGAGTGGCCGTACTTGCTAGCCACTACACCAACGAGGCAGTTGATACACTTATGTATATGTACATGGTATATACGTGTTTATTTCTTAACTTACATCTATTGTGTATCTTGTAGCAGTGGCTTTGAATTTCTTCAGAAAAGGATTCTATTCTTTTCTAGTCGGGTCAATAGGGCGAAATTACCAAAAGTAAATAGGTAAATGAAAAATGAGTGCATTTACGTTATTTAATATTTATAGCGAATACACCATAAATTATATCTCTTAATGAGACTCAGTAAGGTTGGACGCCGTGACCATAGTCTTTAAGAATTAGGAATCTTGCCTTGTTAAGACCACTCTGTAAAATTTGTCCTTTTATTTAGTGTTTTATAACAGACTTATCCCACCCAAGTTAATGTACCAGATGAAAAAAACAGCCAACACTGTCTTTGTTAATTTTCTAAAATTATCTTTGTACTGTATTTTACAGTAATAATATGTAAATGCCTTAATTAAGTATGATGGGACAACCTTTTTTTCGACACTTCGGCTTTTACCGGAACTTGATACCAGTGTTTTATTACAAAGTAATATCTAGATACTTGAATTTAGATTAAAATTTCATGGAAATTGACAGCTATGCTTATTAACAAAGTTAGTTTTGTGTGTAAGCTCTAGAGTTAATTTAAAGGAACGATAAACATTATAGTTCAAAAATATACCTTTAGGCTTTACGTTTAAAACGTTATATGTTGCGAGAACTACCCACTGAATAGTTTTTTGACATATTCTTTCAGTTTATCCGACAAAAGAAGGAGTCGATGGATTGTTACTCTTAAAAATTAATATTATATTAAATATTAGTGAGATATTCTGGCTTTGCTGGTTAATAACATAAAATATTTGAGAATTTAAATAGGTAAATAAATATGTAGGAATATTACACGGGAAATACAGCAGAATTTATTTCCACGATAAGGCACGAGGCTTGTGTTATGGATACCAGATAGTTAAAAAACTACACGTGTATAACTTTTAATACATACCGTTTATAACTAATACTAAAAATACTCATGATTAGTGTACAAACATTCGTGATCATCACACAAATTAATACCACCATCGGGATCAAACCCGCGATCACTGGCACAGCAAGTATGAAGTAGGGTAACTACAAACTTTGCCAAACAAAATCACATTTTTTTTCTTAGAGTAGACAACAATGGTCAAGTAATTACTACCAGTAGCAGTAAAATAAAACATCCAGTTGCTTATTTCTTCACATAAATAATTTGCGCAAAGCCTGCCCATTGTACATTTGTAACAATATACGTACGTAACAATTAACAATCTACATATTGTTTCAAAATAACCTGGAAATTGTAGTGGAATCGGTTGAGGTTTTGTGTAGTGTAACCACCTATTCATAGTTTGTAAGCAGCTTTGATTCATATACTAGCTGTGATCTACGGTTTCATATATAATTATTTCTATATAATATGTTATATTATATTTCTATATAATATGTTTTAGGTTATATTTAAATTCGTAAAGGCCCTAAAAATGGGTTTTATAGGGATTTTGCATTTCTGATGCTATTAAATTGTTTATTAAAGAGCAAATTTATCTAAATTATTCAAATAATATTTCTTACTACTTTTCTAATATTTTTAATAAAAATATACCGTACATGTAGCGGTGACATGAATATATTCTATTCTATTAGTAAAAGTCAGTCAAAAGCCGTTTTAACGATGTTTTTATAGGCAAGGATAGAGACTCTTATTTCAGCACGACATAAGGGAGTAGAGTTACAAAATAAAAGCTTGTAAGTTCATTAAAGTCATTCGTTGTTTTGCGAAACGGTTACAATACACCAAATGAGGCAGTAGTAGCTCAGTTTAGGAAATTGAGTGAAACGGGTTCAAATCCCGGGTCTCACACTTTTGATGTTTACATAGGCGAATCCTTTTCGACGTAATTACCACTTGTATTACAGTAAAGAAACAACACATCGTGAGGAAACATGCATTTTGAAGTAAGTTTTAAGAAAAACATGTATAGTCCACCAATCCGCACATGACCAACATGGTGGACTATGACCTGATCCTCGTTGTATTGACTTCGGCTAATTTTTTAGCAAAAGTTGTGAATAGTTTAATTGATAACAGACTTGAAAAATGTTTAAACATAAATCAAGCTTAATTTGGATTTAGACCTAAGCTTCCTACTGAAATATTACTGTGAGTGAACATTGAATAATTTTCAATTCATTACGCTGTTTTTTGGATTTATCAAGGCATTTGATTTCGTTCATTATAATTGTACTATGTTTCTGGTGTATGTTATTTCCAGAGAATCTGAGCGAAATGATAATATCAATATCAGCGCTACATCGCACTAACGTATGGCAAATGTATATGGCGAATAAAATAAAGTTTTAGTGGTTTGAAAAGTAAAATTTATCGATTTATAAACGTATTTTTGGAAAGAGTAACCCATATAAGATAGAAAATATACTTTTTTTATCTCTCAAGGGTTACTTTTTCCAAAAATACGTTTCTAGAGGCCAGCTAATAATATCAAAAATCTTAAAAATACAAAATATGTATTAAAGACAATTTTTAATATTACTATTTTAAAATTCTATGTAAATCACTTAATTGTTAAAAAGAGCAAAAAAGCGAACGTCCATTCCAATAGGAATGACGTGATAAAAAAATTAAAACATCATAACAGTGAAAAATTTGCACGTAAAGGGAATGCAATATGAATCTCTGTCGCGTTTCTTTTGAAAAGCATCGATATTTATATTCTTTGGAAAAGGCCTTTTAGTTTCGCAGTAAAGAATCGCGGAAACTGTTATAGCTTCCAACGTGACGATTACTTGTAGTTCAGTGGACGTAATTAACCTGCTTTAAATATTAAATCGTAAATTATGGATTTTTTACATTTATAGTAGATATTAGTGTCTCTTTTGTTTTCTTGACAACTTTTGCGTTTTTTTTTTGGGTTCACGACACTAAAATTTAAGTAGGTTAAATACATCCCGTAAGTAAAAGTATGTCGCTAGTTAATTTTATATTTATTAATTATAAAATTCTAAGTTATAATGATTTTTCTTTTAATAAAGCAATTTTAATTTAATGTTATAGCTTTAGTATTGGAATTTTTAAAGGTTTTTTGTACAGTTCTGGAACTATGTTTTCTTTACTTCGGAGTAAAGTGAATTGCAAACACCGTAAATTGAAATGTATTTTAAATGAATTGCGTTTTTGACTTTTGTTCTTGTTGATTGTAAACAAGTCTATTAAATCTTTTGCTTGAGAATTTATATATTTTTGCATATATGTGATAAATTCGAAATGTCTTGGTTTTTATTATTGGTTTTTTAGGTCTTTCACAAGAATTATATTACAAAGTATTTGATTTGAATAATGTTTTAAATATTCTTAGCAAATGTAAAATAAACGGTACAATTTGGCATTTGTTAAGCGTACTAATCAATTCTTATACGTATCTTTCGAGCTGTGTCTCATCTTCTTCTTCCTTGTCCCACGCTATGTGGGGTCGGCATAACATATGACTTCTTCTTTCACACCCTTCTATCATTCGTTAAACATCCACTCCTTTTATACGCATATTCAGTCCACAATCCATCCATCTCTGAATACTTTCTTAGATTTACGCAAATATTCGTCATTATAAATGAAACTACCTTTTTGGATTTTGTCGCAGATTTATTTTGCTGTAAAGCATTCGAAACCGCGTCGGGAACTAAAAATCAAAATAAATCCACGACAAAATCCGAAAAGGTAGTTTCATTTATAATACCATCCATCTCTTTTTCGGTCTTTCTCTACTCTTTTTTCTTCCACATGCATAGTTAACATTTTCCTCGTAATATGACTTTCTTCCTTCCTCATTCCATAACCATACCATGCCAGCCAATTACCCCTCAACTTTTCTATTACTGGCGCTACTTTCAAATATCTCCTTATATATTCTTTCCTTATCTTTTCCCTGCTTCATTCAGCTTATGTCACTTTTTTTCGAAGGAATTTTTTAGACAAGTTATTTAAGTCAACCAATCTGTAAAGTACTAAAATCTCCATGACTAAATAATAAATCTGACAAAGAAATTAGTCAAAATAATGTTGTAAGTTAAAAAAAATCCAATTTTATTTGTGATATTTCACCGAGGTTACACTGAAATTCATGCTTAAATACTTAATGGGCGGCAAGGGCAGCGATTGATTTTATTCTCTCGAGTTATAAATGGCCTCCGCATAGACGTTTCATAGGTTTTCAGTTATTTATGGTTTCATTTGTAATCTATTACTCTATTTTCATTATTTTTGAACCGAATAAAGTGAATATTTTATTTTCGTATGAGTAAATTTTAGTTTTCTCTAATACTTTCTTAGATTAATGCGAATATTTGACATTTTTAGTAAAAATACGTTTTCGAATTTCTTTAATTTTGCTGTTTGATTTCCAAACCAAACCAAAAATTAAAATAAATCAGCAAAAAGATAGTTTAATTTAAAAAGGGTTTGATCAACCTTCAAAATTTAATCTATTAATGTAAACTTGCTGATCTGTTATTGAGGAACACGTAATTAGAGCTTGAAAAGATATAATTTTTCCATTTTTTTCCGAGAAGTAAAGGCTCAATGCGATTTTTACTTTAAGCTATAAAAAATGAGTTAAAAACAATTAAACATCGACTAGGATTTCCGTTCAATTACCCCTCCACGTAATCCGTTATATAATTTACTAGGGCTTGTTAATTCCTTACCTATTTAGATATTAATGAACATGTCGTTTGCAGAACACTGTCATAGTTCTCAAACATGTTGCTATTCGACGTGAATGTGAATGAAATTGCTAAATAGAGATGACGCACTCAAATATTCTATGTTCAGTACCTAATCTAGTTGTTTTATTCGGATATTATCTTTCTAATATAGAAACATCTCGTATCACAGTGTTTGTTATCAAATATTTATGATTTCTTTTTTGTGTAAGGGTAGAACTGAGAATAGGTCGTAGGGTATTTTTTATTCTTCTAGGTGATGAGGGTTGCCCTCTCCACATTTTTTTGACCAATTTTTTATTTCCTTCTTCCACTGATCTCTATTTTTTAATAGTGGATACAACGCGGGTGGAGCCGCAGGTATTGCTAGTAATATATAAGGTAAAGAATAACTTTTTTTTGACTTTAGTATGTAATATGTACGTGGGTTCTTAACTATCTATATATATGTAATAAGGCTACCATTTGCGTCAGTAAAGTGGATTTAGATAATAAAGTTTGATATGATTTAGCTACGCTTGATTAAAATATGTATGAGGTGCAGTACATTTATTAAAAAATAATATTAGTGATCGAAAATCATAAAAAAATAACCTTCATTATACTTTAAGCATACAGCATTTTTCACATCATGATTACTGGCCTCCGATTAATACTTAATACTGGGCGAATAATTTTTAACATAATTACCTTTTGGTTTACGGTGAAGGATTTTTAGAAAACATCTTTAGGAAACCTATATCTATCTGAGAGTCTAAGAGAATGAAACGAGTTTTCAAAAGACACGTGAAGTTCGTCAACCCGCGGTTAATCAGCGTGATGGCTTAGGGATTCCCCACGCTACTTTACTTTATTATAATTAAGAAAATAGCTCAGTTTCTCTAGCTTCGGTGTTTTGAGGTGTAAATAAGTTATATATGGGGAAATTGCTTCCTATTGAGCTTTAAAAAGGGAATTGAATCTGGGATGTATACGTTTAAAATGTGTTAAAATTTCTGATTTTTTTATAATTAAGTACGAAAAAACGGAGAAAACCAAATTGATTTCGAATTCAATTCTCGACATTTCGTTAAATTCGAGATGAAAACAGTTGCCTCTCTATAATTGACGCATACTTTACATTAACGAGCGTAATAGCTATTTACTTTTGACGTTTAATTGTCCTGATTAGGTATTGAACCGGTGAGTATTGTCATTGCATTAAGTAAGTGATGAAAATTCTACAACATCACGATTTATATAGCCGACATATTTAAAATGACTCTCTCTTGTTTTTCAAGTATTATTATATGAGTCAATATTAAAATAGTGTTGACTTAAGGTTTTAATCTTAGGATTGCCTTTATTTTTGTGAAAGGGGATGAAATATTCTTTATTCATATCATATATTGTATTATTCAACCTTTAAAGTTCTGTTGTTTGGTCTTTTTATACACGTCCTTGATGTATATAATCAAAGCGTGGATTATTTACTCAGTCTGTTCGGTCGTATAAAGTTATTTTAGTATACGCCACATAGATGGCGCTAGTAGTATTTTACATCGCGCTATGGTTTGGTTCAATCGAAATGTATAAGAAGCTCTAAAACCAATGGAACGATTGCCATCAGAAGGGTCTTAACTGACTCGACTGAACAGCGAGTGATGAGTATGGATATGATCTTTGTGATTAAATTCCGCTCTCTCGTGTCTCACCTATCGCAGAGATACGTGTAGAATATCTGACGCTGTTTTTTTGGCCTTATTTATTAAATAATAACTTAAAACCTGGCCCACTTCGATGGGCGTAAGTTAACAAATAGAACTATTTATAAAAATTTCTAAAGTAGTCCAAGTTACTCCTTATAACATTAGCTATCTGCGAGTGAAAGTTCCGTTCCTTACACATTTATTGTTTGTAAATCATAATATAAATAAGAAAGTTATTTCGAAGAAATTTATTATAAAATACAGTTATACTACGCGATACCTAGGTATACATACGAGCGAAGTGCATCGTCGTCGAGTCGTACGTTTGTTTATCATAATATTATGTCCACCACGCCGGTTAGAATTGTATAAATACATTAGTTTCTTTTAAATATCTTCGTCATGACATTTACCTTCTGCAAGATTATGATAAAAAATTTGCATAATTTAGTTTTATTTATTCCTTACGGGCAAAGTCTTAAATTGAAATATTATCCTTAATTCTGTTTATAGCCGCATTATCTTAATGAACTCTAAAATTCCTTTTTTCGTCAAGAGGGCGCTGATGTCAAGGTTAAAACTTTTAAGCTTAAGTGGTTCAAAGATGAAGCAGAAGGATGTTCGTGGAGGTCATCTTTTACATAATATAATAAGGTTAGCGATAATTGCGACTAAGAAAGTTTTACATTAAAAGTCAAACGGATGAAATTCACTTTGAACGCGATTTTAATTTAATGACATCAACAAAGTGGGATTACAACATTTATATGTTAAGTAAAGGTTATTAATATTTTCCGAGAAACAATAGATTTACATGTAGACAGCAAGTATGTGTTAATATACCTTTGTCCCTTAAAATTATATTAATAATGAATAGCAGCGCTATCCGACTACATAAAAGCGTCATTCACTCACGCACTTACTCACCCATCACGAAATATCGAAAACCGCTTGACGTATAAACTTGAAATTTCGCAGGTAGTTAGTAAACGTGTGCTAAAAACGGATTTGCTTTGAAGCCATTAAACAAGAGAATTGAATTGAATTGAATTGAAGAATGGATTTTGCGACAGGGCCTTATTAGGGAGGCCTAAGGGCTCTCTCAAGTTTGGATGACAGTCCATCATTTTTTGTGTGAAAAACTTTAAATTTGGCAGGAGCACCTAATTAGACATAATTTAGCATTTGAATTATTTTGTGCATTAAAAATATTTACGTAAAATAACAGAAGGAAGCAAAATATTATTAAATATTGTATAAAGAAAGTAATATTCCACTTTCTTGCACCAAGTCAATTTAAGTTATAAACACGAACGGTTCATTACTCAGTTTACTGCTACGTTTCGTTTACGGCGTAGCAAACGTTGACAGAAAGGAGTTTCATGGACGCTCTACATTGTTGTCTGAATTATTCTATACCTCCATAGATTTTTACTGTAAAATTTTATAGAGTTGATATATATTTAGAGTAAAATTATTAGGTTCTACTTCACGTATTAAATTGCGCTTTTTTATTTTTTTTTATTTTAAAATTTTGAAATCAAACTTCTTTGCGCGCATGAAATTTTTACGGACGAAATGCAATAATAATAATATTAGTGATACGAAAATGTGGGCGTTTTTGTCAAAGAAAAGGGAGAGAGCGATTGAGAGAGAGTGAGAAATAGTATTTGAATTATTTTTCGACACGTTTACTATTTTAATTACAATAAAATTAATTAAATTCCTAACATATCTTCCTTTTGCCCTCCCGCTGAGTCTCGGAAATCTAAAGCCTTAAATTAGTAAAAATATAAACGAGATTTAAAATTAGTTTGCAAAAAGTTTCACTTCTGACATGTATACTTTGTGCGCACACACTTTTTAATTATATTTTATGAATATATTGACAAAAACACTCGTCATCATCTCTAGTCTGTGTTAAACGATATAATATATTGATTTAGTATATGTAGATATTTTAGATATAAAAGTCCGATCGTCTGTTATTTACCGTTTATGCTTTATATATTTGCATTAAACGTTGGTCATTTTTATTATAAACTAGCGGACCCGACAGACGTTGTTCTGTCCACATATATTTTTTTTATAAACTTTTCCTCCCGGTGAAATGTTTTATTACGCATTCGCAAAACAACATTTACTTCGCACCTCCCAGTATGTATTCGCTGATTTAATTACCATTGCACGCACCATGGCAACGGTAATAACATGATACGTCAAACGCCATTAATGTTATAAAGATTTTTTTTAATTTCCTTTTTTCCGCACAACTTTCATATTTATTCACCTTTAAAACCTTCCCTGGACTTCCACAAATAATTCAAGACCAAAATTAGCCAAATCGGTCAAGCCGTTTTCATGCTATGTCGTGACAACGGAAAACGGGTTTCATTTTTATATATATAGATAAAATTGAAAATTTATTCCTTATATAGTTAGTCTAAAATATACCTCCTGATCTAGTCTATCTATTAATTATTAACTGCTGGTGTAGTGGCTAGCATGTACGGTCATACACCGAGAGGTCCTGGGTTTGAGTCCCAGGTCGGGCCAAGTATAATTATTGAGTCTTTCTGTTTCGTAAGCCTCAGTAACAGCCCGGAGTTGGGAAGTTGGCGGTGGTTCACCCCGTGCCTCGGAGAGCACGTAAAGCCGTCGGTCCTGCGCCTTAGCTCTCACTGGTCGTGTCGAGAAGTCGTCCCACCGGAATATGAGAGTGATAGGAAGAGAGAGTGCACTTGTGTTTGCGCGTAAACTTGTGCACTGTAATATCTCCTGCGTACTTGGCCAGTCTCAATGAGAATGGCCGCCATGGCCGGAATCGGTCGGAGAACATTATCTATTAATGTTCATCCAAATCGGACTAACCGTTTCTGTTTGAAAGTTAATCAAACATACAAACACTCAGACGTTTGAATTTATATTAGCAGTCCTATATTATTAGTGAAAAAACCATAATATAATAAAATTAAGATGTACTAAGAAGCACATGGCGTAGCTTTAAAACAAAATTGCTCATTACGCACTTTACTGCCGATTCAAGTTAACGGCGACGCTGACACTGCAAATACTGAAAGTTGCTTGACGAGAAGTTTTAAGGTGAAGTAAAACTAAGAATGTTAGCTGAACTTGTGAAAATTTACTACGAATACATATACTTTAAGCTCTCTTAACTATTTAATATACTAGCAAACCCTGCCCGCTTCGCTGGGCGTAAGTTAAATAAATGAAAGTTATTAAAATTTTCTAATAACATAAAAGTACGTTATGTTACTCCTTATAACAATACCTGCGAGTGAAAGTCCCATCAAAATCGATCTAGCCGTTTCAGAGATTAGCCGGAGCAAACAGACTGACAGACAAAATTTTAAAAAATTGATGTGTTTTTTATGTAAGTACCGTATATACTTTCATATGCATTTAGTGAGAAGCTGTTAATTTGAAATTACAAACATACACTTCAATTTTACTTAGATGTACCTATAACTGATAACAGTTTTAATATACTTTTTTTGCAAGGTTTTCCTTTATAAATTGTTGAAAATTCTGTTTGCTTTACGATTTTTGATACGATACACAAAGATTACTAAGGCTGTATAATATTTGCTGTTTAACTTTATTTTGCTTATTATTGTGAGTAGTGTGTATTATTAATAATCACTTACTTTAGTAAGTACTTTACTATTAGGTACGTTTTAACGGTGTGGAAAAGATATAATGTAAAAGGTTTCGGGCTATCTTCAACAAAAAATATTTTTTTTAAATTGGAGTACTAATTCGTGAGTTCTTCACTATCACTACATAGTATAAAATAAAGTCGCTTTCTCTGTCCCTATATCCCTATGTATGCTTAAATCTTTAAAACTACGCAACGGATTTTAATGCGTTTTTTTTAAATAGATAGAGTGATTCAAGAGGAAGGTTTATATGTATAATACATGCATAATATAGTAGAGAAACACTAATTATTAGTATAAATTATATTAAATTACTTCAAAATACATACACAAATATATATAATAAAGTATATATACCTAAGTATATTTGGTTTATATCAAATAAAGCTGATAAATGAAGCAAATTTGACGACAAGTTTGGCTCCATTGGTATTGACCCTACTTTCAGCGCCAGCGGTTGCGGGTTCGAGTCCCGCTGGGGGCATTCATTTGTTGAGCACGAATGTTTGTACTCTAGTCATGGGTGTTTATATTTATAATATGTTTATATTTAAAAAAAAATGTGTAGTGTATCAACTATCTGGTATCCGTAACACAAGCCTCGTAGCTTAAAACGGAACTAGATGGCGCTGTTGTATAATGTCTCAACATAAAATAAATGCTTTGCTTTAAATTTTTTATTTCCTTAAATAAATAGCATTATAGCATAGTACATTTACAGCTACATTTTTTCCCACAAAATATTCAAATATATAGCAAGTTAAATTCATATACTCGTACATAAGTGCTTACAAGCGAACCTTACGACGTATATCAATAAATTGGGTAAGCCGTTACAGGTGAATATAGGTTCGTAGACAATGAACAAGTTGTTAATGTTTGTCCTGACCCTTAAAATCCTACTTTATTTTGTTTATTTTCTGAAGGTGATTTAAGAAAGTTTCGGCAAAGTAATTTTCGTATAATTACAAAACTTTAGCACCGAACAACTGACCGTGAGGGACGCTTCATGAAACAACTTAATGTACCGAAAACCTGCCTTTGTGTGTCTTAAAGACTCCGTTCCAGTTTTTGAATGTACCTGTTACTGTACAGTAAACTTTTAATTGTAGCTATGTGGGTGATTAAAATGAGAGCTTTTAAAAAAAGTACTATTAGAAAATGAAAATTAAAACAATGTTAGCTTTTTATTGAATCAATTTTTGTTGACTCTGTCTTTTCATAAAAAACTTTTTAAGAATCTTTTATCTTAGCATTCCTTATATCTTAGTAAATCTTATAGCTTACCTAGTGTCCTCATTTAGTGCTACCATATACATTGCACATTAATACAAGTTTTCAGACAACAGTTGGTTGAACTGATTATTCAGTAGTGGCTGAACTGGCTGGTTAACATTTGTCTGATTTCTCTCTTAGAGTTCAATTAAGAATGTTGGGAAACTAGATTGCCTTGCCTTCTGTAGGGACGAGTGTGCCTGCATGTCCTACTTAGTTAACGGGCAACTATTGTTCTAAATAAATGTTTAAATATAATTTTTTTTGACTGTACAGAATAACCTGGTTGCTCAAAACACTTGAAACTTTGCTTTATGCCTTAAGAATTGTATACGAAACGTAAAAGTAGGTCTTGGCTTTAAGTTCGCGCCTCGTTGCTTCTTAGAACGTTGGTACATGTACCAAAACGCTATACATACGAGTAATATACTATTTGTAACTAAATAGGTTATCTTTTTATATGATTTGCTTTCGCCCATGGCTTTTGTAAAATAGATTGTTTTTCATCGTTCTTGACATAGTTCAGCCAGAAAAATATTCGTACAAATCGATTCGTAATGTCTTTAAGTTAGCAAAACTTTCCCCAAAGGATGACCACGTCATAGGCTATCAGTATAATACAATCTCATAACTTTTTTCACAATAACTCGCACATTGGAACGAGTAAACTGTATTATAGTTATTTATATACATTATATAACTTTGAATATAGTAGGTATATTAAATTTAAAAGTAAAGGCTTCAAATAATTTATTTTACACGACTTCATGAACACAATATATAGTTTATTTTCAACCCACTGTAAATAATGTAGTATCAAAAAGTTAATAAAAGGTAACACGTTATTTGCCCTTCGAGCCAAATAATGCTGAAAGCCATTGCATTATTAAACACCTCTTTCTCCGTAATGTTGGGTCCACACTATTCACTCGTAAAACAGTATCGCTATATTTATTACGTCTCATTTTATACTTCAGGCTTAAGGCATTATATAACTTTCCTAGTTTGTAAAAAGTGTATATTATGTACGAGTATTACTTTATATTTTCACCTAGAATTAAATACTTGCTATTTTTTTGAATTATTTAATACAGCTTCATACTTTTTGTCTTGTATTCAGCTCATTTTAACGTCCCACTACTGGAACTACTGGACTTCTATTCAATAAGGAGGAGAATCAGGTCACAGACCTCCACGCTGGCCAAATGCGTGTTGGCGGACTTGACATGTCTTTCGAAAACTTGCTAGGTTTTCTCAGACATGCAGTTTTTCTGATGATGTTTTCCTTCACCTTATGAAATGTTATCATCACATGTAATGTGATGTTGTACATGATTCGCAAATGAGAATATCAGAGGTGCGCGACCGGGATTTGAACCCGCTTAAACTTGGTTGGCCAAGCGAGCGCGCTACTACTGGGGTACAATTAAATTCATAATTATATGCATCAATTGATAATATGCAGTTTGTATTCAACTATCGTTATTTTGCCACTCATCAATAATTATGGAGTTACATATCTGAATTAATATTTGGAAACTAATTATCATTTTGTAATGCTAATTGGTATGTTCTGTATACATTATTAAATATTCTGATGGAACTAGGATTTCATACGAATGAATTTAATTTATTCATAATATACCATTATGCATACATCACATTACTTTAAAAAAAGCTCTTTTTGCGTGTTAAAATAGTAATAATAAAAAAACTAATAAATAAACAAAACTCAAGTCATAAGCTCGCATAATATGTATTGATTTGTAATGAAACTTTAGGGTTAACAAAATATAAAAAATGGACCCTAAATCTTGTGATTGGAAGCAAAATGAGGTTTTCGCCAATCGAATTGGCTTAATTTTAGTTATGATCGAAATTCGCTTTTACTTTTCGTGAGAAGTTAATCGCGCTTTAGATATTAGTTGATATTCGCCGAAAATTCAGTCAATTTCAAGAGGAATTTTAAATCTATATATATAAAAGAAAGTCGTGTTAGTTACACTATTTATAACTCAACAACGACTTTACCGACTTGGCTGAAAATTGTGGGGAGGTAGCTTAGAGCCAGGAGACGGACATAGGCTACTTTTTAAGGCGAAAAGGGCTGTAAAGGGCTGAAATAGGGTATGAAAGTTTGTATGGAAGTGGAAGTTTGTATAAAATTACGTCATTTTTGAAGCTAAAAGCTTGATTTGACGTATCAGTTATAACCGTTGCCATCATGGAGATTAAAGACCATGGTGCGTGCAATGGTAATTAAATCAGCAAATATATTCCGGGTGGTATGAAGTAAATATATACAACACGTACCTAGTTGCTTATAGTTTTTTTATCTTGTAATAAGCAAAGTTAAAAAAAAAAGATAAAATTAACAAAAGTAGCTTTTTATCCAATTTATTGCATGGGATGGGGCGTGAACATTAGTGTAGTACAATGTCGTCTTCTCAGGCCACAGACAGGGAGAACAAAAGACGGAGCTCTCGAACATTAAATGAAGCTAAACGAACCTGTCAATTTCAGAAAGAAAATACGTCAATCTAATGATTATATTTATTGTAGAAGAAATATATTTCTTATTTTTAATATTCATCTATAGAGATTTTCATTTTATTACGATACACAATGACATTGCTTGTGTATTTTAGTTCTTAGATCTTAGAACTTCGCTATTTCAGGCGACATTTTTATCTTTTATTCGTTCCGTCTTCTTCTAGTAGTAGTTTTCTTTTTCTCTAAAGAGTGTAAGAGTTATGTGAAGATTTTTTTGATTTTACTTCACTATTAACAAAGTTTGATATCTTTATGTTTATAGCACTTCTGTGCATGCGAATATAATTTTCCTAATTGGTTGGACTGAGTTTGATGAAATTTTTTGTGTGTGTTCGAGTGGATTCGAGAATGGTTAATTAGATTCACAATTCGGTCCACTACAAAATGTATTTTTTGAATTAATTATTTATTTATACATTTAGACAATAAATGACATATTCAATCATAAATAAGTTGTTTTGCGCATGCGTACTAAATCATTTCACCGAGAGCAAAACTTTATAAAAGATTTCTGTGTACAGGACAATGTTTGTCGGGTCGCTAGTCTTCATGAAAAGAAATTATATTATTAGATACCAGTATTCGCTCAGTAGTCCAAAAAAGGCCGTTCGACAAACAGAGCGGACAAAGTTACTGAACATTTTAGTTTTTACCTATTATTTCCAACTTTTGTTATTAGCAACATTAACAAAAATATAGAAATATAATGAGATATATTTATAGATATATAAAAATAGAAGAGATAATTGTTTCACCTTTACCGAGTAATATATAGATTAGTATGAATTCAACTTAAGATAGCGTTGCCTTGAATGGCGTAGATAAGTGTCGTAGACTTTATCTACACACTTGTCTATAAGTATTAGTCTCACTCACTCTCCGGGTTCGTCCCCTAGATATGATTTAACAATTAATGTAAATTACTCAGAGATGTAATTTTCAAGCAATAAAGTAAAATCATCTTTCCAAATTTCATCAAAATCTGTCGAGTAATATCTCGTGATGCGACAAACAGATAAATTTTCTTAAAACTATAAATTCGGCATTCTTTTCAACTGATTCGATAACATTTTCCAAAAAGTATTCAAAATCAACGCAGATTTTTGAATATGTATAAGTAAAATATAAAAAATCCTGTTATGATATACTGTAAGTAAAGTTAAAGAATTAAAGCAAATGCCAGTATTTTAAGGCTATACAGGGTGGCGACGCTTGATCAACATTCCTTTAAACTGCATGTAGGGTGAGATGATATAAGTCGATAAAAAATATCAATTTGAAAAAAATCCTTCAAATAAAAAAGTGCATTTTTCAAACAAAATAAATACAATAAAAATGGTCATCAAAATAAACACCATTACATCATAAGTTTATTGACCCTAGCTTAAGACGGCAACATCGCACTGTCCCCGAACAGTCGTAGGTACTACTAGCCCTTGCGTCGTTTGCAAAGAATAAATAATTCGCAGAAAAGACATAGCGTATGCCTTAAGTTGAGTAAAATAATTTATCTTGATAGTAAGTAAATAAAGTACATGAAATTCATCACATATGATGTAGTTAATATAGTAAAAAAATCAACAGTCTTGTTGTGATGGTTATATTTTTTAGATGATTAAAAAAAATTATTCATATCACCTGGTACTTAAAAAATAAATCTAATATGTAATAAAAACCAGAAATGCTTTGCAAATGAAATTCTTTTACAATTTCCATTTTATAAATTAACATTTTTCAATAATATTAAATACTAATTTAAAAGTAGTTTTTACAGTGTATTTTTTATTCTATGACGCAAAAATCCTTGACACTCGGTCCATTTTGTCCAATCGGCAAAATTCTAAGAAAACCAAAGACACGTGTAAGCACCGCTGCCGCCGACTCACACAGTGTAATTACAGACAGAGCGTTGGAGTCATAGGCGGTAACGGTGTTATAGCGATTTCGGAATAAGTACATAATTAAATTAATTTATTCTTCTTAAAACATTTCCTTTAGGAAGACATTTATAAAATATTTATTTGAACTAATTATTACTATAACATTTTTTTAATACTAAAAGGCCTAAAAAATAAAAATACCAATCATAATATTAAAGTAGCATTTAAATAAAGCAATAAAATTTCCGCCGCTACTACGGTTACTCTGTGCTCCAAATGTCGGCATTGCTTTGAAAAGGCGGCTTAGGTTTTTAACTTTTTTCTATTTATTAATTATTTAGTTGGCTTTAAATCGTCGTAGTGGGTGCACGTGAAAAAGGGCTGATTTTAAGAATCGACCCAGTGAATGAGAAGAAGAAAAAAAAAAAAATTTATACCTAATGTATTAGTATGAACTTCTTTATATCTTAGCGCGCTTTTGGCTCTAAAATAGTGAACTCGGCGTCTTTTGGCGATGGTATTTGGTACCTGGTCTGGTCTAAGTCTTCAATAAACGTTTATATCCTGGCCACTTCCACGCATGATTGCCATTGCCAAGGTACGAAGGCACGAAGTCATAATTCAACGGTCAACGTGTCAACCGTTTAATAACTGGGAGATGCTACAGCATCAGGAGCTCTGGCCTCTGCGTACGTGCAATAGGTACAATGTATGCAAGCGGTATCAACGGCTACCAACCGCTGCGCGTACCTAATGCTTGGTTTTGAGGAACTGATTGGTAGGGGCAGGCCAGTGCCCAGTCCCTTCGCCTATTCTTTCCTCGAACAAGACTTGCTTCTATTGTTGTGTGTGCGTGTAGTAGTTACGAGATACAGTTTGCTGTATTTAAATTTAATTGACATCAAGTCTCGAGTGCTAGTGTACTTACTTAGTTTTAAACTTTATCTAATATCAGTCTATGGACTGTGTCATACATACAATATTTGTAATATGCTCGTAGGTATAGGAAATTTCTTGTAATTTTAACATAATGATTTATGTATTAGGTGGATCACCCATATTCGTGTCGAATTAAAGACTTGTGAGTACATTCCAAGGAACATATTTACTCCAGGGGAAGAATGTCAACTACGTACAAATAAAATGGCACTATTTTTAGTGCCATCTAGTGAACGCCCCACAAAAACTCGAGAAAGCGGGAAAATCAAAATCGAATTTCTTTAAAATATTTATTCAAACGTTAGCAAGGTCCACCAAAACAGAACTGGAAAATTGTAACCACTGAATTTCACTAGTAATAATTTTCCAGCTCCGCTTTGGTGGCCTTAAATGTTTTAAAAATAACTTAAAAGGTATTAACCTTTTAATAATAGGGAACATTTTGATTTTAACATAAATCACAAGTTTTATAGTTGATTTATAAAGATCAAGTTTTTAACTAGTATTTTTTTAATAAAAAAAAACAGCAGTGTGTTTTTTGTCAGAAGTACTTTAATATAAATGACACAATTGGTAATGCATAGTAGATTGAACAACAAATTTACATAAATAAATATATTAAAAAAAATGTCTTTGTTTAATTAGTCTTCAAAATACACATACAATATATTCATGCTAAAATAATATAATTAGCAAACCAGTAAATTAACAACCAAACACATCAATATTTTAGCATCAATTATATTGTCGAAGGTTATTAAATTTTGTATTGAACAGTTTGGTTTTACAGGTTTTACAAACCACTACTACTACTACTACTACATATGCTTCAATAAATTAATTTTTTTTTTAAGTGCTTTTGTGGCAGAATCTTGTGATAGAGACATATTTCTTTTTGTGCAAAATCTTTTAATAATAATTAGAGAAATACTTTTAATTATATAATTTATATTATTTTGTTTGTGTTCTATGCAATCATCTAAAAAGTTAAAATTTATGGAATCTTTTAAAAAGTTTGTTAATTCATTAATTAGTCCTATTTTATGTGAATTACTTAATAAATAATCATTTATGTAAGTGGCACAAGATTCTACACACAGTACAAAGCTTTTGCTGGCATACTTTAGCGATTCTTTGAAATCATTATATTCTTTAAATTGAATAAAGTAATGAATTACTGTTCGGTCCGATGTTGTTAATACTGTTTTGCAAATCTCACAATCATTTTTATAATTTTGTATTAAAAATCCACAAACATAAGCACATGCTTGCGATTCACCATCCTCCTCAAATACTTCCTGGTGAATGAAATCATTATTTAATCTCCATGCTGAAGATGAGGATAAAATTTGTTCATTATCTTTTTTGGGCTGATTATTATTAATTTTAAAAAACATTTTAAAATTGTCAATAATGACCTCATTACTGTCAATTTCACAATTTCCAGGCCCAATGTGTGAAAGGTTACTTAAAACCGATGTTTTTAAGCCTGCAATAAACTGGCCAGTGGTAGGACTGCAGTTTGAACCACAATTTGCTCTAATGCAGCCAAATAAATTTTCTAGCGCATCTTGTTGCAGCCTTCGAGTTGCTAGACTTTTAATAGATGGGTGTTTTTGGCGCAAACTCTCCCACAACATTTCAACTCCATTAAGCGTCCACAGCCAACCTATTTGCGATGGTGGTGTGCATTTGGAGCCTAGGAATTTGAGTGATTGTAAAAATATTTTCATTTCATTTATAAATTTTATATGAGGTGAGGAAATTTTTATATTAGTTGCGAAAGGTTTTCCTCTCCGCAGGTCCACCGTGTCGCTGTTGAGAGTGTCAAACAGCTTGTCCATTCTGGATATAATATCTGCCGTCACAGTCGCATCAGCTGTTAATTCACCTGTAATAGAACATAATATTTCATTTTATTATAATGGATTAAAAAAAATAAAATTGATTCAATAGTATTCTTGCTGTACATAGTAAACATAAAAATAGACAGAAAGAGAGACATACACACAAGATATTTTCACATTTGTAATATTATAATTATGTAGGTACTATGGATTTTTAGAGCAAATAGCTTTTCACATTGTGCCAATAATCTCAAAGTAAAATTGCTGCAGCTTACAGACACATAGACAGAACTAAATTACAGAGTTCCATTTTTGCTGTTATAGAGTGATGGAACCCTAAAAATATCTAGGAATCCTTTACATACATAAAGTTCAATAAAGCAAGTTACCTTGTGATATTTTAGCAAACATGCCCGCAGCAACTGTGTGGCTCAGCACTTGAACAGCTAGTTTTACCCTCATTTTTTGTTTTGTATTAGGATTTAAATGTTCATGTCTGAGACAGGGTGCAAACACGAAGTTAGGATTTGAGTTGTCCGATTCATAAAATTTAACAATGTGACTCCATTTGGCTACACCTGAAACAATATAAAATAATCATGACCAGTTGTTTACATTGTTACATTGAATAAGTTCTTCTTGAACCAAGAACTGCTATAAATTGTAATGTTTACCTGTTCCCTGGATTCCATCAGCTGATGTTATATTTGTAGAGCATTGTATGTCATATTTTAAAAATAAATTTCTAAAGCACTTTATTAAGTGAGGTGGATCAAAAAGTGCAAATATTTTTTTATTATTTATCTGAAAATGTGGACAGGTAGCAGTTGCCCCTAAAATGCATAAAGCCCTTCTATTGACTCCATCCATGTCACACACACTGGCCGCTATGTTAATGCCATGTTCATGACATTGTCCAAGCACCTGAAAATGAAACATAATTTGAACATTATGTCATTCCCATATTGGAAAACTTTATGCAAGCACCATGCATGACAGTAAATTATTAAGATTATATTAATTACCTCTTTTATTAAGACTGCTAATCTATCGGCAGTGACTGAGGAGCCTGATAAATAATAAGCCATGGGTTGCTTTATTTTTTTACGAATCCCAGCAATCATAAATACTAGTGCATAAGACACCACTTGTGCAGTTCTACCTTGCACACCATGGTCTTGAAAACCTTCTATGCTATCTTCTTTAATATTATATTGTAAATGTTTTTTTAAAGCTATTTCATCAAACATTAAAACATATTCATTATTAACAGCTTCCTGGGTTGAACAAAACTTCCCAACAAATTCAAATAGCCGTTTGTTGATGCCAACATTAAGTTTACATTTTCCTAACAAAACTTTCAAAGTGGTTGGAGCTGGCAGAGTAAACATTCGCCTTAGTAGCCTGTAGCAAGTGGGAGACCTTTTATACAGTCTTAAAGCAATAATTTTATCTTCTTCTGTCCATCTACGTCCCTTAGCACACTTTTTAAAATTTCTAATTTGTGCTTGCAATAATAAAGCAAAATTTGGGCTTATTTTATTTGTAAGTTTCATCACAGCATCACTGGTGCTTAATTTTTCCAGATATTTTGAATTTTTCAAGTGCTTCAATTGCCTTTTTAAACTGCTAACTTTATGCAAGTACTTCTTGCATTTTATAAAATTTTTATTTTCAACTGGATTTTTGTTAAGTCCAGATGGTCCTGGAAGATCACCTGTTGAGAGGTATCTGTTAGATATATCCCCAAGAGGCTGTGATGGTCCAGCTACAGGTTTTCTAATATTGTCATCTTGTAGAAATGGCATAGTAATATCCTGCAAAGAAAGTATAGCATTAGTTATGTAAAAATTTTTAAAATTTTAACATCATGCATTCATGTCTATCACCTCTCAGCCTTCATGTCACTTCTTCCCTATCTTTATCATCTTTCACTTTCTTTGCTTTTACTTATCACAATTATAAGTACATTATCAACATCATTAAATCTATTATTATGTTTTAGTGTCAACATTTATAAATTTATTTATATATTCACATTACATATGTGGTGCTAGCATATATTGTTACTAAAGTAGAATAAGCTAGGCAAAGTACTAAAGAGAAGAAATGCAACAGTATTAATATAAAACTTTTCAATTACTTAAATTTGTATTTAACTTAAATAGAAATTTTAAGCAATGCGTAAGAGCTCTACTTCTGTCAGGTATCCTTACACCATTTTGCTTTAAATTTGGTTCTGGCTGTTCAGCTTACTTTCACATCTGGTGAAGCAAACCGTCTCAACTTTTTGGATGTAAAGTCCACAAATGCTGTTTCATCAAAATGCCTATGACATAGCATTCTATGTTCAGTGTGTAGCTTCATCTGAAAGTCCTTGTTTGACCATGATTTGTCTGGACAGCAATATTTTGCCCACAATTCACAACTGAAATAAAGCAATGAATAGATAAATTAATTATGTCCAAAAATAACAATAATAAACATAACAGTTATAGATATATTATAATGATATATGTATTCACTTATTATGCAGTCTTAGAGCACTTACCGTAGGATATTTGTGGAACCAGGTTTTGGAAACCTAAATAATCTGGTTTCGGGGTCATCGACAGGTGAAGAACCGCACTTAAAACATTGTCTTTTGTTCTCCTTCATGTAACTAAAAACACGAACTCTCGAACACAACACTTAGGTGTTTTGCGACACAATAAACGGAGGAACCTAGGCTCAACTCAACGTCAACAATGGCGAGAAAACACTTAATGTTGTAAAGAAGACAATTCTGAATTCACAAGAAATAACATGCACCTAAGCCGGCAGACATTTTCCTTGTGAACAGTTATTATTACCAAGGAACAAATTAGTTACTGTAAAGTGGGGTTGCCAGGACAATTTTACAAAAGCCTACTAAATACTACACCCATTTCTTGAAAGTTGAAATTAATAAATTAAGAAAATAAGTAACCTCTCCCCAGTACGTTGCAGTAATTTAATTTAAAATGTAATTTATTTATTTGCATGATTTTTTGTTTATTTAAAGTAAAAACGTACCCTA
The DNA here is from genome assembly GCA_951802675.2 of Boloria euphrosyne. Lineage (NCBI taxonomy): Eukaryota > Metazoa > Arthropoda > Insecta > Lepidoptera > Nymphalidae > Boloria > Boloria euphrosyne. Next base: position 13,017,122 of record OX637871.1, read on the forward strand.
CACGAGCTTACATTTATTATATTCTGATATTTATACTTATTCAATTATGATATATATATTAATATGAAAAAAAAAATGCGAAATATTATACCGGATTATTTTTTTAACTTTAGAAAAGAATGTTAATAAAACTACCAAATGGTAGATTCTTATTAATTTTGGCACCTCTTCAGTTTTACTAATGTTGCCATACTTGAAAACGCCATTTTTAGAGACCGAAATTTTAGGTCTCTCCGAATAGACAAGAACTTGGCAACATAGTTCTAGCCCCCGTAGGCATTCTAAAGTTTTCTTAGGAAGTCGACCCCCCCTGGTACATTCTATGTGTAACATGACAGTTTGAATGTATTTTATTATAATTTTTATGGGTAATATTTAAATAGGTATTACGAATATTTTAGCGAGTGCATAGATGTTTAAAATGTTTGTATTTAATGTTATTTTTAAGATATTACGAAAATAAACATTGTTTTGTTTAAAGTATGTAGCGAGATGTGATAGATTTTAATATTGCATCATTCAATTTATGAATTTTATACCTACTGTAACTTTGTGTATTATTTTAATCACTGTTTGTGTGAATTGATAGAGGTTTAAAAACATTTTAATGCTACATGGAATGCCTTATAATTTGTAATAAAGTAGTAACTAAAAATATTATTTAGTTTAATTTATTCTCATAAAGATACATAAAGTAGAAAAGTTCGTATTTCGATAAACAGGTTATAACTAGATTTTGGATGGATGAATTTGCCTACCTTATTGGCCCACCAAGCCTTGGGAGGTCAGGGGTTCGAATCCCAGATAGATAAAATTTTTTCTTCTTTAATTTTGCTGTTAATTTTATTTAAATAATGTTACGTAGGTAATAATACCACCAACAGAACCTTTAACTTCTTTCTCGCACGCATATTTTCTTATCTCCCGTAAAATTATAGGTACTTACATCAAATAAAAAAGTTTGTAGGCGTTTTGATAAATAAGTTTCAGGTTATAGGTACCTAAATAGATTTTTTGAGAAGTGAAAGAGTAGTTTGTGCAAAATCGTGTTTGCGAAGCACGACGCAGAAGAATAATTTTCCGCCCTTAGGGTCATATTGGCCCACAGAGCTAATAGAGGCCGAGGGTTCGAATCCCGGTTAGATTACACTATGTTTCTAATTTATTATTAACTATAAAGAAAAAAATGTATTTACTAAGAGTTCTACTGCATACATCTAATATTTTAAAATTTAATAATACCTAAAACGAATTCTTCATTACTTCTTCGAAATCGCTACCGCCGGGCCACACCATAATGTCGGCATTTGATTGACAAGGGGTTTGTGTTTGTTTTGCTTTTAAGATATTTTGATTTTAGTTTAGTCAAGTTTAGTGTTGTAATGACAAGTTGCTTTTATTAACGACTAGGACTAGGTCACAAGGATAAAGACTTCTTCGTAATAATTAGTGAAATAAATTATCTAAATGAAGTGCAAAAGTCAGTGACTAGGTAGGTACCTACTAACTACATCTGTGCGATGACAAAATATTATGCTACTAGTAGGTATCGTCGCGTAGGTGCATTATTGTCAAGGTGGATGGAACCAAAAAAATATTTAGTGGTGTCAACGGTTCTTATGACTTACGAGGCAGTGTGTAGGTATGTGTTATAACTGCATAGCTGGGAATAGGTATACATCTAGTATCTGCGAATTACCTATTTAGCGCGCGTACTTAATGCTTTGTTTTTAGTTACTGATTGGTGGTAGAATACTAGTTCTGCAACTGTTCACAACCCGGGTCCCGGACCCTATACAAATCTATTGTTTTAGTCTACTTACCTATATCGCAAAAAGCTTTGGTTACCTAACTCCTAAAATCTCTTATACAACTTTTACTTTTAACTTAATTTTAAGTGATTAATTGCGTGTAAACAGACAATTTAGTAGCAAGTCAAGTAGTTAACTTAATTTTATTATTTTATTTGTCTATGTGTAATAAGATTTCATAGATTACCTATGTAGGTACGCAGTTCCTTTGTACTGTGTACATCATTATACCTACCTCGTAATGCGTAACAATTACTAAGTTTTAATTTGATATTGATGATGTTAAAATTATAATTTATGTGTAGGTACCTACCTACTTTCTAGTCTATTCTATTGTAGAGTCAATAATATTGTACTTAAGAAAATAAATTTGCTGCAGTCCCTAGCAATACGGTTGACATTAGATTAGTAGGTAATGTTGTCATACAAAAGTGTGGTGGTAGTTTAAGGTAAATATCTTATTTAAATACCTAATTTATAATTATTCGTATGTCGAAAGTGATGAGGTTTTTAAAATTATTTAATGATGTGATGTTTATAATAATAAGTAATAAAGTAGTTGCTAAAAGAAAGTTCGGTTAATAATTTCTCTCCGAAAGACAAATTGAAAATTATTTATTTGCGATTTTTTGTAAATAAATTGCACAGGTACATTTCTTATAAACCTAAGCATTTTAACTAACTTTAGTAATTGATAATGTTGTTACTATGATCAATATTACACCTAATTACATGCCTATTGACTTTCGCGCCATAAGTAGGTAATTTGAAATCTTTCTTTAATATATTCGGAGCGGCAACGTCGCACAGTATTTCGCCGTCTAGGGGTGCATGACCTTAGCGTACTTCGCTTTCCCGTACATATGATGGTTTAAAATTTTAAAACGAAAAAAAATTCCTGTGGCTTTAATTTTGAATATTTTCAATTAGTTTTTTTTGTATTCAACTCGTAATTTTTTATACTATATGTGGTTTGAAGGAATGTTGGTCAAGCGTCGCCACCCTGTATAAGATAATTCTAATGTAGTAAGTCAGACGCGTCGTGGTGAATGTTGAAGGACATTTAATGCTATGAGAGACACGTCGTATTAGTCTCGCCTTTTTGAATAATAAATTCTAATTTTATGACGATATTTTCCTTTGACCTTTCACGTATATAGAAGGGAAATGAATTTCTTAAATATTTAAATATAAGAGAGCCGTAGACTGCCTTAATTTTCTAATTTTTACACTCAGTGTATGAGCGTATATTTAAATCAGACAGGCTTTTTTGCAACCCATGTATCATAAGAAAGCATATAATTATAAAATAAGCTATTCATTCTCGCTCCGCTCTCGTTCGTCCCTACGTAAATTTGTATACGTTTCTCAGAGCAGACACAGACAGACAAAAATAGTAAGAACTGTAACCTGTGTATATAACATATATTATAATGATAACTATTTAAAAAAAAATATTTAATATACAAACTCGACTAAGGATTTTAATGTGAAATGTGAAATTTAATTTCTTATAATTATTGAATTAAAAAGTAAAAAGTATATCAAATTTCGTTTAGCTATTACTAGTTAATTAAGATATTTCAATTTTTACATGAAGCAAATGTTATAATTTATTTTTATATTGTGCCAATTATATTCTCTTTGATCGTGTTCTGCCGTAATTAGGTTTTCTGAAATCAAAGGAATCGAATCACTGTTCAAAAAAATCTTTATTTACAACTTCTATGTACAAGTTTGGAAAAAATATCTATATGGAAAATAAATATAATCTATGTAGGTACTATAAAGGGCAAAATTTTAATATCTTATGCTTGTAGGTGCGAGTGACTACAATGTTACCAATGAACTATAAAGCTACAAAATATTTTTTTTATTTACAACTCTTTTAAAGTGAAAGTGATTTTTTTTAAATAAAAAAATTACATTTACACAATTTTAGCTTTAATATATGACTATTAAAATTAATCAAATTTAAGTTTACATTTTTAAAAGTGTTTTCATCAAAATTAAGCCTCACTTAAAGCCTTTAGTGTCTAATTACAAAGTATTTTTATTTAATACTGAATAAATAACGGTGCAACTTTACACATTTGATAGATTAAAATTTGGCTTCAAAAATGTTATCTTATAGCTAATTGTTACTTAGAACTGACATAGAAATGCTATCTAAAGTGAACATCTACTACATTTAGTAAGCGTAATTACCTTTCAGGCTTTGCCGATATATTCGGCTGACTTTATAATACGTTATAGTATAGTTGTAATTAGTAATTAATAAAGCTAGTGACTAATTTGTGAATTCGTCTTCTTGAAAATCTTATTTTTGTGGTTTTGGTACAATTTCAACTCTTTCTTTGATTTTAATTGTATTTTTAATTAAAAATTGACGTGATGAATGACAGTTTGTGAAAGTTCTTATTAAATTTAAAAATATCCAAAATTTAAGTATTCCACAATTAAATATTTTTATCAGAATAATGATTTACGTCTAATAACTCAACTACGACTGCCGCCTTCTATCTATGCAGCAGACGGCTTTTCTTAAATTTTCTGTAAAGCCACATTTTTGACTTTGGACCTCAGCTTTACATAGTTTATTGACATTATCGTTTGACATTCCAGTCTTTACTCCCTTTCCTCGTTCAATTTCTTCATCGGATCACGTATCAGAACCTGGGTACTTCACTATCAGATCTAATTCTTCTTCATTTGGTTTAGCATTCCGCACCTCCGTTTGGCCCTCGAATTTCTTTGGTCTGTCACTTAGTTTGTTCTCTATATTCACAAGTACATCAGCCACGCATTTGTGATCATCAGGTGATTTAACTTCAGCATCATCACCAAATGCTGTAGCTTCGTTTTCTTTAACTCCATTATTATTTCGATTATCTTTTTCAGATTCGACTTTACTATCTTCCTCTTCGCTATTCTCTTTTCCTTCGAGAATCATTTTATGAGTGGCTTCTTCAATGACACTATCTGTAGGTGCCTCGTTTATGCAGGAATGTGTTAGAGTGAAAGGAAGTTTGACGGATACATCACCTCCCATGGCGCTGAGAGTAAGTTTAACTTTGACATAATATGAAACGTAAATGGCAAATACATTTCGATCCTCTGGCGTATCTGAGTTACATACAACTGTCGATGCCAGACTGGCTCCTGATTTAGAGTAGGAATCTTCTAGTGCAATCCAATTTTTAGTTACACCTGTGAATAAATATATGAATATTTAACGAAAACAAACAATTAGGACAGAAAACGTAATTTAAATTGAAAAAAAAACATTTAAAACTGTATTTTTGCCGGTAAATATATAAATAAAGAGCAAAACAATTATTCAAATAGAAGACAAAACGACTGTCGTGTCCGTTCACACTAAGCAGCTTACCTTTGTGAGGAGTGAGGGTGTAAGTGTCAGTGTGGATTTGTCCCGGCAATATGTTTCCGGTGCTTCGGACTAAGGCTACCACGTTCTTGAATTTTCCATTTGAGAACATACACACGTCCACATGCTGGATGACTAACGTCTAAAAAGAGAATAATTATGTTACTAACCGTACATGTAGCTCAGTTTTTGTACATATAAATTTTCGTTTTATTTATCTATATATAAAAACTTGTCATGTACTGTGTAGTATAAGAGTATTAAAATTAAATAAAAATGTGTTTTTGGTTATTTTTATGATAAATTATTTCATCCTATGTAGAAAAATGTCACGATAACTGTCAAATGGACGTGCTAGTGAATAAACTTTTATTCTATACGTAATATTAAAATAAGTTTTATATAAAAATAAATACAAAGAGAGTTAGATTAAATTCTATATTATTTATTCTATAGGATTAAGAAGAACACATAAAACAAGAAATACGACTTGTGACACTATACGAGTATTTATATAACTTTGCGCAAAGACGATATCTCAAATGTTGTTTCGCTTTTTTACAACAGTGAAACATTTTTCACTGAGTTTAATTCATAAAATTCTGTCTTATGAATAATTATACAATGGCGGCTTCACCCGCGTTCATGGTTTAAAGCCCGCGAGAAAAAAAAGAAAAAAAGAAGTATCCTCACTTCTAATACCTCCAAAAATATGTGTACAAGGTCTCAAGATGATCGGTTAAGTAGTTTTCGCGTAAAAGCGTAAAAAACAAACTAACATTCACATTTATTATAGTATAGATAGATAGATTATATAACATTTAACAACTTAAGCAAAAACTCCTCGTCTCTACTGTGTTTCAATGTTACAGAAACATAAAAATCTATAATTTGAATTAAAAATAAGGAGAAATTTATTTTAGTCCCGCGAAATAAATATCTTTTAACAGTTCTTTTTAGGGCCGCGGTTCTTTTCCTAATCAATATAGAAAACAATGTAATAATTTTTTGTCAATTTAGTTAAGTTTATTAAGTGCTTATGTTTATGTAATTAAAACATTGGTAAATCTATCTAGATTATCTTGATAAATCAGTATTCTATGAGTAAAAAATTACTTCCCCCTATCCCCAATGGAGGCAATTAGTGTTGTAAATTACAGTCATTTAAAATATCGTTAAGTTTAAGCTTAAACGTTTCTCTTGTAAAGTGTACTTCTGAAAATATTTTCGTCAACCATTTTAGAATACAAAGATACTAAAAATAATATTTTGTAAGCAAATGCGTATGTTGGTAGTAGGCGATTTTTGATTAAAGGAACATAATTTAATATTAAAATATCAGCAACAATAATCACACTCTTTTTACTTTCAAATTAAGTAGCCATAAAGACTTTTAAAACACTTTATAGTGCATATTCTGTTTTAGGGCTGCATTTTCTTGCTCAATATTACTATACTTTAGGTACGATTTATTCTCTTATCACGTAAATTTCTGAATCTCCTCAGTTCTTAACGTATTATTTATATATTATGGCCAATGAAAATATAACAGATAAACATAATTTATCATGGACATAAATATTTAAATCACTTATTAAATCATACGTATCCTTCCACCGCGTAATATCCCCCTAGCATAGTGTAGTTGGTATTATTTATATTGGTAATTTGTATAGAGTTGGTGTCATATTTCTAATTACATGGGATCCTTGACGGGCGACTTTGAAGTCGGGCGTTAATAAAAAATATTACTGCTAAAAGTATAGGAAAGTAAAGACAAACCTTTTCACAGGCTGAAAATTAAGGGACTCGTCGAAAATGAAACGGCCAATTACAAAGTTTAATGAATTTGCTAGATGGTATATAATGATACATTTATCTAAATTTTATATACATATACATATTAAGCCTTTAAATCGATAAGACGGTTAAAAGTAGTTTTAAATCGACTTTGAAGACTTGACTAGATACTACACGAAATCTCTAGTTACAACAGATTAATTTGAATTGTGATAAAATTAACACATATTTCATTACATTTCCACAAAATGTTGTCATTTTAATTAATACTCTCCTATTGTTTCTATTTTTTCGGCGGATATTATAAGGTATATAATAACTTTAGTGATGTCTATAACCTTAGTCTCTGGTGACCATGATTGTTGTAACATTTTGATACGTCATGAACCACAAATAAATCATAAATAAATGAAAATTAGACAAAAACTTACCTTTATTCTTCTAACAGTCTTCGAAGAATGATTTGATACCACTACGCTAACTGCTATTGATTCACCATGAGAGTACGTTGCTTTGTCTAACCACGCCTCTAGTTCCACTCTAGAAACAAAAATAGCTTTTACTATAGAATAACTAAGAGAGCCCAAGTTGCCCAGCAGTGGGACAAGAACGGCTGAAAAAAAATATAATAACTAAAGAAAAATGTATACCAATAAATCTGTTCCATAACTTGAAAATACACATTTATATTTCAATGGTTGTAGGGATAGATTTTCTTTCTTTTACTATCGTCGATTATGCGAAAGACACATTGATAAAAGTCACGTTCTGAGTGAGATATTGAAAACGACTAAATTTTTTTTTGCATTCATTTTTTTTTGCATCAAACAAATTTATAAATATTGGTATTTGTTTTTGTGATGCAATTTTTTTAAATGTATGCAATAAGAAAAAAACTGTTTGAAAGATTTTCATATATATATAAAATTTTAACTGAGCCAAATCTGTAATTTAAATATTTTTGACAATGTTATTAAAATATTCATGCAATAAAATTCTGTTTCCACGTGACATTGGCGAAGTAATCTGTGTTCAACTGGCACGCTTGAAGCCATTAACAAGAGAATTGAATTGAATAAAATTCTGAATCATTATTGTTGCTACGGAGGATACGCCGTATGAGCAGATTTTAGAGTATTTCCTCTAAAAACCACTTTACAGATTTTGATAAAATTTGGAAATACTTTTAATGCGGAAGAATATCTCATGTTTAAAAAAATGTATACTAAACGTTAAAATTTATAGACCGAGGGGAGAAATGATAAGTCGCTAATTTTAAATAAGTCAATTGAAACGCACTTTTGACTCTTACACAACTCTTACTCTCAGCAGAGCTTTCGTTATATATAATCTGTTTTTAAATATTCCAAAAGCTCGTTTTATGTTCTACTCGTTTTCGTATAAAATCATATATAATAAATATGGAAAAATTGGCGAGATGATGGTAAAATCTGATACCGCAAACGAGTTCCGATATAAAAGAATTTGTAGACATTTAATTTCTATGAAAATGAAATAACAAACCGAAAAGTGGTCCGCTGAAATGAACGGCGTCGTTGTGTCAATAAACCTTCTTGTTTTCCGCAAACAATGAAGCGAATTACCGTTCGTACTCGAGCTTGATTCAATAGATCCTGTTAACTGTGCTTCGATTTCAATTTGCATTTATTTACTTAGAGGGTATATATTTTGTAACACTTAGGTACTCATATGTATATAACACACCTTTATTAAATTTTATGGTCTGTAGTAGAACAAATACTTGAAATATTTTCGTATAATCGTGCGTTAAGCTTTGACACTTCCTTAGCATGTACGAGTAACATGGAGGTATTGGCGTCAGTTTGAGAAGACTATCATCTCTGAGAAGCTAACATCATACGAGTATATAATTGAAATGCAATGATAGTGTTGTTTGTATAAGGGCATTTCTCTTTTAATAAGTCGTATAATCTTACAGGGACGAATCTATATTCTATTTCTATATTCTACATTTTTAAAGACAAAATATGGATAGGGGGTCTCTTAATACACGTCCGATTACTGTATTTGTAAGTAACTCTAATATCTAACAATGACTACATATTTATGTCGAGATTCGAGACACGAAGCGCCCAAACAAGCGATATCGCTACACAATCTTTTTTCATTAATGGTCGCTACACAACCTAAATGTATAATGTTGAGATTTTGTAGATCTATTCGTAAGATATAAAGAAGAGGAAAATAGAACTAAAGTTTAAATATCCATATAAATTATGATGACTAGTGAGCTTTTAAACGCTCTGTAGATGTTAAAATTCAATGACCGTATATTACACAATGTCTTGTCTCTTGCCGTGCTCTTTTAACGTCCCTTTGCTGGGCACGGGCCTTCCTCAGTACGGAGGTATCAGACCATACTCCACCACGCTGGCCTAGTGCGTGTTGGCGGGTTCAAAGGGACTCAGACATGCAGGTTCCTCGCGTTTTTTTTTTCTTCACCGTAAGACAAGTGATAATCATGAAAGAAATGATTCGCGTTGTTTGAACCCGCATCACTCGGTTATCCAAGCGAGCACCTTACCACTGGGCTATCACTGCCATTTTCATATTACATAATAATTAACTAAAATTATTACTTTTTTTGTTTCGCAAAAATATTTAAAGAAGCTCTTCATTATTTGTTGCAGCGTGGAAGGCAATATCAGTGTATTCCGGCGTATTCCGGTGAGACGAATGTTTCGCTGAAAAGTTGATCGTACATAAGTTTATATGAGCGCATTTGTTGTCATTTGGGATTAGCAAACTAAGTGCAGCTCTTTCACATGTTGTAAAAGAATACATTATAATATGGAGTCTGTCGAGTGCGTCTCTAAGTATAATATCTTCTAATAGCCTAGGTTTATTCCAAGTTAATTATGTATTCTAAACTTTATTGAAAACGGATACATTCAAAAAAAATTCCCAGCTCAAAAAATGACAATGGCCGCACTTCAAGTACTAGGAAAAAAAAAATAGAATGGAATGAACATTAAATAAATAAAAATGATTATTAAATATTTATAGCCTATTATTTTAATATTACTTAGGTTATTCGCAATTATTCAAACGTCCACATCAAAATTCCTTTGACGTCAAAGTAAGGTCGATCACATTTGTGAATTCGGACATTATATTTCTTTATATATAAGATTTTTGTGTACTTGTCTTGTAATTTCTTTCTAATCTTAGACTTACAGAGCTACCGAAGATGAATATCTTAATGAGATGAAACAAACATTGTAATTTATTTATTTGCTATCGCTTTTTAGCTACAAAGAAGGGTTTATTAATATTTAATATTTTAATCTTACAAAGGTGGTATTTATCAAGCACCCATACAGCGGCTGAACTACTTCACAGAATGTACTCTTGAAATGCATGGGATTAGTCGGTGGTAAGGCCTCGAGTTCACTCACCAAATAAAAGACAACAATATATATGTAAGAGAAGGAATAATCAAACACGTGATATCCTCAGTACCAAGTATTCCCCTTTAGGTACACACTACACTACGATTATTAAAAAAGCTTGCAATCAGAAAAGAAAAATGCCCGTAAAACCTCGTAGAGCTCGCAACGCTGTCGACACACCCATAAGCGAGCTGACTGTAAAGTTTTGCCCTTTTTAAAAATGCTGCTTTCTCATACCATAGAATATTAACGGATTGCGAAATGTATTAACGGTACGAAAGTATTAGTGTTTTTTTAAGTATCGCAAATATAACACCGACTAATTACTTTAGAACTGACGACGAGGATTATAGTTAGGATTGATTGAAATAGTCTTATGAAAAATCTCTTTGTTTGGTTGTTTAACGCTTTATAGATGGATTTTATATAATAATACCGAACTAAAGTATAATATGTATACTGGACATTGTACATGTATTTAATAAGAAAAATAATTCATTTTTAATAGTTTATTTCAACCAGACGCAGTAGAATGGGTATTTATTTACCAAATAACTAAAAAAATGTAATAATAACAATAAGTTGCTGTATATATAATTAAAAAAATATTAAAAACCAATGTATAAATAAAAATAAGCTAAGAACAGTACCTATATAAATAGTATAAAGCCGATACTTTTTACTTTCTGAACTCAAATAAAAAGCGTACCTACGTAATGCATGTAGGGTAAACAACAGTACGTGGGCGACTGAGCTTTGCTCGACGTAAGCGCTCGCTCGCGAAAATTTTTATTTTTGGTATTTTGTACGTACATATTATAATTAAATCCTGAGCCAAATCCGTACATTAAATATTATTTGGAAAATGTTATTGATATAGTCATTATTATCGATATAGAGGCCGAATCTATAGTTTAAACATTTTTTGTTTGGTATTCACCGCATCACGAGAAAATCGCTGGACTGGTTTTTGATAAAATTTGGTGTTATGATAACTGGTTATTCGGTTTAACACATGGGATACTTTTACGGTAAGAAAATATCTCACCGCGATATCTCAACATATAATATGAAGGCAGGGCTTTTTTGTGGGGGCACGCGAGATCACGCCGTGCCTCTAAAGGGAATATCGAAAATATCAAAAAACAACTATATAAACTGAAAAATTTAAAGAAGTTGAAAAAAAAATGAGTACAACCGAAACACAGTGGCAAGAGGTGGGGGAGGGTGTACAAAAATGATGGACTTACTACTTTCGAAAATTAGCGTGCCTCCAAAAAAAGTGACAAAAAAGGCCTAATAAATATATGTAGTGAAGAACCAGAGTAGAGTGAGGGTGAATCGCTAGTCTAAATATAAAACCAAATCATTAGAGCCGTTTCCGAGCCCATTGCAAATTGCTCATTTATTACCGTAAATATCATTAGCTTTGACGCTTTGATAAACGTTAACGCTTATTAATGTTTTAATTCTTTATTAAGCTAAGTCGTACTTAATTTTTTTAAATGATCTTCTGGAAATGTTTATAAAAAATAACGTGGTCAAGATTTTCTATTACTACTCTACCACTCAATTTACTTTCTGTTATTACTAAAAATAACATTTAAACCTTGACAAAATTAGAAAAAAATCAATAACTCAATTACACACGGTTAAACCCGAGATTTTCTTTTTTTTTTCGTAATGGCTTAGAATTGCGATAACAGACGCAATACATCCTGCGACCCAAAACTTGAACCTAGGATAAAAGGCTCTTCAACCGCACACGTCAACGACGAGAGACTAGAACGAGACAGTTAGCTAGTCTATAACTTAACAGCTTTTCACTAAATGCATATGAAAGTACATACTGTTCTAACATCAAAAAACGGGACTTTCACTTGCAGATAGCTAGTGTTATAAGGAGTAACTTAGACTACTTTTATTTTCGAATTTTTTTTATTTTAACTAGCGGAAACCGCGGTTTCGGTCACGCTAAATCTAGGGACAAACCCGAGCAAAGCGAGGTTATATCGCTAGTTTTAAATACATTCGTTAAATAAATACGCAAATAAAACGAAAAAATATTTATAAAAGGTAGAAAATTAATAAGAAATCTCACCTTCCATCAGATAAAAGAAATGGCTTTTCAACGGTCGCTCGCGGCGGTGCTGGCTCGACATTCTCTGAAAATAAAATACTAATTTACCATTGTTATATTCCATAATGTACACAGTATTTTGCTATGAAACCGTGTTTATAATTACATTTCTCATAAAAGTGTAAATTTAGATCTCAAATGCGATATTAGGGTGGATGCCCCGAATGCCAGCCCCGCTCCTAATATCAGCCTATTGGCCTATTTCATTATATAATAAATATAATAAAAAATAAAAATACTATTTTGTATTTTTTAGATGGCGACACTAGTAAATCTAACAATAAGATTTCTTAATTTAAAATGAAATAGGCCAATATGCTGATATTAGGAGCGGGGCTAGCCTATATGTTATTCTATATATATATAAAAATGAATTTCTGTTCGTTAGTCTCGCTAAAACTCGAGAACGGCTGGACCGATTTGGCTAATTTTGATCTTGAATTATTTGTGGAAGTCCAGAGAAGGTTTAAAAGGTGAATAAATATGAAAAAAAAATGTTTAGGTCTTTTATTTATCGATTGAGGCAGTACGAAGTCTGCCAGGTCAACTAGTTATGTCATAAAAATCGTTAGTTATTTTATTACACCGTTAAAAAATTAAAAAGCAAATTAAATATTGCTTATTTACGGTTTACATTTTAACTGCGGCAAAGACTTATTAAGTTACCTGTATTGAATTTGAATCAGAATCAGAGGATATTATGACTGAATTTCGTTTCTCTTTTTATATTGTAATATAAGATATCAAGAAATATTTCAACATAGTATAATATAGGCTTCACTTTATAGGGCCTATAGGTTTCTTCATGATGCTATCCTTTATGATTATAACGGGAATGTAGAAATCATATTACTGTAATTGATGTCAAGAATGAGAGAGGTGCTAGATCCAAGATCTTAGCTCGCTTCACTTGGTTTCCAAGCGAGCGCGCTACGACTGGGTTACCACTGTCTTCAATCAAATTAAATACTCATTTTTTGAATCAGTTAATAGAATACAATACGAAATTATATTTATTTTATTCAAATATAAGCTTGATATAATTTCAACTAATTCCAACATGATTGGTTTTACCCAATCAATTTATGTTTACAACATAGCTTTACATTATGTTTTACATTGTACTGGTAAATGGAAGCTTTTGTATTGAAGCGTTATTTAATATTAACGAATTGCTCACGAAAACGAGATAAAAAGAATTTTTTTTCGTACAATCATTGCCCTTTTTTCTACATTAGATTTTATGACTTTCAAAACATTATTCAGAGCATTTGTAAAGAAAAATATCATCAATATTTTATATACTTAATACATCTTAATATATATATTTCTTGTGTGCGTGTGTATGTGACTGAACTCCTCCTAAACGACTGGACCGATTTTGATGAAATGTTTTGTGCGTGTTCGAGTGCATTCGAGAATGGTTTAGATTCACAATTCGGTCCACTACAACATGTATTTTTTGAATTAATTAGCTATTTATAATGAAATATCCAATTATAAACAAGTCGTTGCTAGGCAACGTTGTTTTGCGCATGCGGACAGGACAACGTCTGTCGGGTCCGCTAGTATTATATGAAATTCAAAAGTCAAAGAGAAATTACTATCGATACAGAGGCTGAAACTATCTAAGAAATCGTAAGAAAACCACTGTAGATATTTGATCAAATTTGGTATGCTTTTTAGCTTTTTATTTAAGTCAACGTATAGGATACTTTTTATTGTGTGAAAGAATCTCATTTCTGAGAAATCTATCCTAAATTGTTATACATTTAAACGAACCAGAGCTAAGCGAGGTTGAGAGCTTAGAGCCTTTAGCCTCTTTCTTTCATTTTTGAATTAGATTAGCACAGCATCCTATATATTATACCTAGTTATATCACACAATATCTCAGTCACTTGCGCAAATTATTCATAAAATATGAAGAGATTTATCAGGAGATTAATAGCATGGAAACAAAAACTTTACAACGGTTAATAGATTACATATTTTTCAAATCCAACATATATTTTTTCTTTCTAATATTTTTTCTCTTAATATTAGGTACTCAATTCACTGCGATACATTGTATACATTAAAACATCTACTATAATAAAATTTCTCCAACTTTTTCATTCTTGAGTCTTCAAAGCTAAAGCCGTCGCGTCGCCCTCGTTTTCAATTCACACCCTATTATACAAATCCATGAGATGACATTACGTTATAAAGTGATGCTGCTAATATTGCGAAAGAAATATTAAGTCAAACCTCTCTGTGAAAGTTACAATATATGAGTCATTTTTAAGTAGAATGTTTTAGGAATCTATAATAATTAAATTTTGACTGAGTTGAGTAGTTTAACAAAAATTTTGATAAATTATTTAATTCGTCATTATTATCGGTAGAGAACGAATCTATACTTCTAAGAATTGTCTGCCTGTGACCGCAACACGAAAACACCACTAGACAGATTTTGATGAAATATGGTATGATAATAGCTTTACTGCGAAAAAATACATTATCTCTGCGAAATCTAAACTAACTGTTAAAACTAATTAACTAAAAATTTTAACAAAATGTCAGTGTATTATTGAGTTTGGAAAAGCCTTAATTCAGATAACAACGTTAGTGTTATAAAGTAAGTTACGAACAGTAACCGCTAATCTGATTCTACTAGCCCTATAATCGCCGATAAAAAATAATAAAAGGAATATAAAAAATATGACTCACCAATTTCCTCTCGCTTTCGGCTTTTTTCTTCGGCATCCAATTTCGTTTTATTTTTCAGTCTGAAACGAAAAAATTGTTTGTAGACTTGTTACTTTTATTAAATCTTTGCATTCGACTTAAAAGCTTTGTTGAAAGTAAAATGAATACAGAATATTAGGTATATACTCGTATATAAAGAAAAATTAAAAAAGAAGATTATATTTTACTAGCAGTTCTCCCGGTTAATCCCGGTGGTAGGAGGATGATAATTTAGGGTTGTATCTTTTGATGCTAAATCATAAAAAAATAAAAAGTCGAAATTTGGTCTAAAAATAAAAAAATAAAATATCTGGAGAGGGCCACCCTTATTAACTAGGGAAAAAATACCCTACGACCTATCTAAGGCCTACCAAATAAACACAAAAAATAAAAAAAAATCGGCCAGGCCGTTTTGGAGGTGTTCTATAACAAACGTTGTGACACGAGATTTTTATATATTAGATGTAGCGAATTCGACTTCAGTGACATCTTTCAGACTCTTTTCTCCCAGACAAAGGAGCTTTTATTAATAATCTGCGATAATCTGTTACTATTCTTGGTTTTTTATAGACTCACAACTGGCTCTTGTTTACTCGGGTGTAACTTTATGTTTTAAACACTAAGCTTAAGTGTACTTCTGATCATTGTCTGAGTTTGTTTAATGGAAATAAGTCCAGAATTCAGCGCTAAGAAGTTAAATTTTTTGGACTCGTTTGGCTGACAGGTTTCGCCTTGTTTGTAGTACCCAACTGTACCAGCAATTGTACCAGCGGTCGCGGCTTCGAGTCCCGTTGGGGGCACTCATTTGTATGATGAGTGCGAAAGCTTGTACTCCAGTCATGAGTGTGGACATTTGTAATACTACGAGTATGTATGTATCAAATATCTGGTATTCATAACATAAGGTTCGTTGCTTACCATGGAACAGTGCTTTGTGTTTATGTTCTAGAATATTATTTCTATACATCCTAATTAACATTTTTAGTACTAGCAATATTAATAAAATAATTTTATGTTTAGTAACCGATTATATAATAACGTTTTGAAATGTTTAGTGAATATAATTACTGAATAGGGATAAGGAATAAACTTAAGTTTTAATTATGCTCAAAGTTACTTCACTCAAGTATACATTGCGTTAGCTTGTTCTGAGAACTTGTATTAAAGCTCGATTGTATGAATATTCCCACTAAATTTAATGTTAAACAACTGCGTATACCTCCAAGTTAAATACTACTACGAAGTACATATATGTATTTTATACTAGAATCTAAATTAAAATTATTATTCTCAAGTAGCTGTAGGAAATATTTCATTTATCATTGTTGCTGTAAAACTACTAAAATATATTATGATGAATAAGAAGATATATTGAAAATATAAGTCATTTTCCGTAGCTCTCGACAAGCAGATTAAAAATAATTTAATATCTATAGCTTTATTGCATAAAATATTCAATGTAACTCAATAACTTCATCAATCTTCAATTATTATAATTATTTCTTAATTGTGCCCTTATATTTCAATTTACTATTTCTATCTTATAATAAAATTGTAAGGAAAAATATTTACCACAAAATAGCGTGTTGTTTACATAAAAAAATATAAACACTATTAATCTTAATCTAAGATTAATAGTGTTTATATGAATAAATGATTACTTTCACTATGTATAGCGCTAAAAGTATGTATTTTAATCTAAAAAATAATACTCTCTTTTCGGGTTCGTCTTTTCCTTCTTCGTACGTTAGTATAGATTTCTCGATTGATCCAAATTACCAGCTATCATCATACCAAATTTCATTAAAATCTGTCCAGTTGTTTTCTCTTGATACGATCACAGACCAAATTTAGACCGATAAACTGAAATTTTAAATTTTTTGAATTATCAGTTTTTAATCATATTTTTATTCTAATTTAGAATATATTTGGCCTTTATGTTGATAATAATGTTTATTTCAATAATTTATTTTCGTGGAAAAAAGTACAAGCGAAAATTAATATGCCCATGGCCATATTAGATAACGGTTTGAAAGTTGTGATGTCACGCCTTGGTCACAATACAGAGATAGACAGTAGCGTAACTCAGCCGTCTTTTTGAAATTTACACCTACATATGAGCGGAGCGCTAGGGTTGGTACATACAAAAAGTAAAACAGGTAATTTTTTTAGGAATGAAACATATGTTAATTTAATATTTATTTTTTACATATTTATGTTATAAGTTGGTAACAGATAAATATTTGCGTCTATTGCGACAAGTTTTAAATGCTGTGTTGTTAAATTTTATTATATAAAAAATTCGCATTCTTATGAAAAGTTCATTAAATAAAGTTTTGGAAAACAGGGACACGCGGCAGTGGAGACAGGTTAATTTCTTTAATATCTTTTAAAATTGATGCTAAAATCTTGCAATTTATATAAGCTCGGCGAAGCGCGGTGTGGCACTGCATAGCCACAGTAAAAATATCAGTAAAAGATGATAGTTTCTAAAGCGGAAAGGTTTAATATTAAGAGTTGAAACTCAAAAAAACAATAATATTATGTAATAAAATAATAACCGGTTATGATCGTGATCCTTACTGGCAAAAATAGAAAAAATTACAGTTTCATAATTTAGGTGTCGATTAAAAAAAAGATTAATTATTTTAATTACTTTACTAACTTATAATTATTGTTAACTATTTTTATTTGATATCGATTAAAACAATAAATCATTCTTACCTTTCAAAATCAGTAGGGAGTTTAAAAAACAAAATCTACGGTTTTGATGAAGCAGAGTTCAAACAGCCGTATACTACGCAATAAGTTCGTGACATATTTAAAAAGATCGCGGTAATAAACTTTTAACGAAACCAGTCGTCTCAACGCGGCACACACGACTGACAGCACCGCAGCGTCCGCTAAGGGGCCTCGTTGATGCGCGTATTTGTGTGAGTGTGCCGTTTCGAACGTTAAGTATGCAGTTTCCCTACTGGTTGATATTTTTACTGTGCCTTGGTGTTAATGACACGAGAAGTAAAAGCGTTGAGCGTTAATTATTTATTACCTTGTGACCTACACTCGTTTCGTTTGGGATATAATATTATATACATATAATAAAATTATAATTGACCCGAATCTGTACATCAAATATAATATAAATAAATAAATTTGTTGGGACATTGTTACAACAGCACCATCTAGTTCCGTAGTAAGCTACGAGGCTTGTGTTACGGATACCAGATACTACACATATAAAGTTTAAATACATACATATTATTAATAATCATTCGTGCTCAACTAATGAATGCCCCCAGCGGGACTCGAACCCGCGACCGCTGGCGCAGAAATTAGGGTCACTACCAACTTTTGGCTAATTTTATTGAAACAGTCATTATTATCAATACAGATGCCAAATGTACAGTTTTTAGAATTTTGTTTGTCTATTTGTATGTCGCGCATCGAGAAAACCACTAAACTGATTCTGACCAGGTTTGGTATGAAGATAGCTGATGGATAAACTTCATCTTTCAGTAAACATATTATACGATACTTTTTACTTAAGAAAAACATCTCTCTGAGAAATTCAAACTAACCGCAAAAACGTATTGAGGGGACGAACCCGATACGACCGAAAGTGAGTTGCTATGTTTAATAACAAAATTATAATCATTTTAGTCCAGGTCAAAGTTTATGTAACGTAAATTTCATCCTAATCTATCCAGCTATTTCAGCGTGTAGAATCGAACAAGTGTACGAATATTGGCACCTATTATAACTCATTTTCAAAATAAGTAAAATTGAAATTATACGACATTCTAAATCCAATGAAAAAATAAGGATCTACTATACAACACCCTGTTTTTTCATATTTCTGTTGAGAGCGCGTTCAGTAAAATCCCAAGATTATTTATATTCAAAAATACAGAGCGTTTAAGGCATATTTATATTTCTTGTATACGAATTTCCAATATATGGAAATTTCGCAATAACCTTCCACATGTTTCTGAATAGGTTTTCGCGGAGCTGAGAGCTACTTATGGTTAAACAAATGACCCAAATATAATGTTCTAAACATGCGTGCCTTAAGTTATTAGATCTATGTTGATTTTATTTATATCATCGTTTTATATTAATATTATAAAAAAATTGATATAACGCGAGTTTCACTAATATTCGTAGTCGACACGTTTAGCTCAGTTTGTAGTATTACCTTACTTACTTTGCCAACGATCGTGGGTTCGAGTTCCTCTGGGGGCATTAGTTTCAATTTTAAATTAAAAAAAAATATCATTGAACACTAAATATGCACGATAAGACGTGAACGGTATACGTCATCAATGAGCTGTAGGGGTGAAGTGTCGCCTTCACTTGTGCTTGGGTCTGAAACTAAATCTGTTCAATGAAGTACGATAATATGAATTATGCATGGTTAAATGAACGTCGCAGGGTCGAGAAACAGTCAGCATTGGTCGTTCACATTTATTGCTATGACGAAACAAAAGATGTCATAATCTATATAAAATTCTGAAAAATCTGTACATTTTAATATTTGTTTATTAATTTTGTAACAATTTTATTAATTTTATGACTAAAGTGTATAAGATGTAAACTTTTGTCGCGATTTCGTATTTGTTCCATTTAGTTACATAGTAAGCTACGAGGTTATAAATGAAACTACCTTTTCGGATTTTGTCGCGGATTTATTTTGATTTTTAGCTCCCGACGTTTCGAATGCTTTACAGCAATCATGGTGACCGGAGTGACTATGGTTTTAGTCGTCTCAAAGTTCATTATGTACTTGTTACAGACAGTGCCTTAGTTAGGCACCGACTTCGAAATTAACAAAGTTCTTTAAAATACTATTTTCTACTTTTTAGTTTAGATTTTTCTCTTTTTAGTGCAGATTTTTTGAAGTCGGCTTAATTTTTTTTTTTAAATAACTTATTTTTACATTTTTAGTATGCCTTTTATTTAGCTGATTTAATTATAGTGACTTACTATATGTCACTAATTTAAAATCTGTTTAAGCTTTATATTAAACAACGAGCAGACCCATTAACGAAAATAGTAATGAATTATCGGGTCTGCCGAAGGGGGGGGGGGGGGTGTTGGTGTCCAAAGAGTACTTGATCTACGACTACTGTAGCTGTAACTAACTTAAAATCTTTATGTTTACATTCCCCATACGAAATAGTTTAAATAAACCACGTTCATTATTCCACCTAACTCCTAGAGGTTAATGAGATTTACCTTCTATTATCATATTAACGTAATAGCCTGGAAGAACACAACTATCAATCTATATGTATGTATAATTTTAAAGGAATTTCCTTTCAACTCCTAGCCGTTGAGGAGTTGTACCTTCCATCATCAGCTTATCCACATTAGATGGTAATTATCAAATGCAAATCCTTAAAAAACTTTAGAAAATATATGAAAAATGTACTAAGTGCCTATAAAATTTAAGAGTTGCCATCGATTTCCCTAAGATCCCATTATGAGATCCTAACTTGGTGACAATGGGAACATCTTGGAAGTATACCCTACCAAACAAAAAATATTTTTTTGAAATCGGCCCATAATTGACGCATAAATCGGTGAACACAGATAAAAAATAACATTTGAAGAATTCTACCTTCCATCATCAGCTCATCACATGAGATGACGATTTTCAGACGCAAATGCTTGAACAACTTAAGAAAATATATAAAAAACATAATAGGTGCCTATAAATTTTAAAAGTTGCCTAATAAATTACAAGTATAGCTGAAGTACTTATAATTTTTATATTAAACAGACTATAAAACAACGAAAATCCGGAATCTCTTGCCGTAAATGGCAAATATATGGAGTAAGCTTAAAAGCTTTTAGGATCTTTTATTATCGCTCAGTAATGCGTGACGGAGCTTTTAATATATTTGAATAGTTTTTGAATAATAAACTGGAATATTGAATATTTGTACTTGATTATATTTTATATTAGCAGAAAATAGCTATTCGTGCAATTTATAGTTTAGGTCCTAGAGTATCATTAAGAGATAATTTTAAAGAAATAAAAATATTGACTGTTGCTTCTCAGTACGTGTACGAAAATGTTTTATATGTTCATAAAAACATACACGAATTTCCCACAGTATGTATACATACATAGTATTAACACTAGGAGTAAAAATAAACTTGTAATGCCTGTGACTCGCTTACGCCGAGTCAGTAATTCTTTTTATGGACAATGTATACGCTTATACAACAGGATCCCAGAAAACGTTCAACAAGCTTCTATTGCCAAATTTTAAAAAATTGTGAAAGAACGTTTGTGTACTAAAGGATATTATACGATTAACGATTTTTTAGAAGATAGTACGCCTTGGGAATGATGTGATCGCCACCAGGCTGTTTCAACCTATAGAATTATTGTTAATTTCAATTTAATTAAAAAAAGAAAAAAACACTAAGACAATATATATATATATATATATATATATATATATATATATATATATATATATATATATATATATATATATATATATATATATATATATATATATATATATATATATATATATATATATATATATTAGTCCCGCTGAGTTTCTTTCGCCAGTTCTTCTCAGGTCAGTGGTTTCTTCCTTCCGAACTGGTAGTAGACTAATGACGTTCAGTAAAAAATTGTAATAATTTCATGCTGAATAAAATATTTTGAATTTGAATATTGATAAGAAATAAGTGGATATCTAAAGAGAAATTTCCGCTGTACGAAAGAGGAAGTAATAACATCGTTTTGTTGACTATCTAGCCTGAATTTTGCTCTTATGTCGAAAAAACCTTCAAAGCTTTGTAGCGTTACACGTTTTTGTATATTTCTTTACATGTTATTATATACATTTTCTCTTATATAGAAAAATAAATTTGATTAGGAGTCTTTGAATTTTGATAAAAAGACACCATGTTTGATTGGCCAAGTAACCCATTTACTAACAATTATTAATTATACTTTATTCTTTTGCTACTTTACTTTTACTATTTTTACGATTTAATATTATATTATATAATAAACATCAAAACATCAATCTTAAAAATTTTATTTGAAAACCATTTCCATTTTAATGTTGGAGTCAACATTCAAAAATTTCAGAACTTATAGAGCGTAAATTATTATGACCGATTTTTTAAACAAAACCTAAATTTGGCATTTTCCACATACTTTGTACTTTTAACTAATATACAACTAACACTTTTATTGGTAAGTGGATGAAATATTAAACAAAAATCCGTTAGATCTTTTATAAGGTGGAGAATTTTGAAAACCGTCTTGTTTAGCATTTTACACCACATTTTTATGGTTGGTATTTCCTTCATGCATCATTGTTACGGTTTTCTATGAAATATGAAATGGAGCAGTATGTATTGGCGATAAAATGGCAGTATATCAGAGGTAATGTACTTATTTTATGACAGTGTTTTATGTTTACAACTGATGTATTTATATTTTCTTAGTCATATTTCACTTAAATTATTAATTATTTTGTTTTACATACATTTTAACAGGTTTCCTATTGTAATCACTTTAGTGAGTATTGTACGTTATTAGCCGAATGTTTGTGAGAAGTTCAATACCAAAGATATAAAATTCGGACAAAAGATTTTCTGGTTTTTAAAATTATTAGTATTTCTTAAATATGTTTGCAGTCTTCTTAAGTATTCGCTAAAATAAGCTTCGGAAAGCTGCAAGGGTTACAAAAAGTGAACTTAAAAGCTTAATTTAATTGATGTCAAATAAACCTATCGAACTAGAAGTAAAACTTTTGGTACAAAGTTTTTCGTCAGAATTCCTGCAGAAAATCAGTAAGTCTAAAAATACTAAGCACCACCGAAAAACTATGAAAATGCCGATTCAGTCTTCAAATTATTTGATAAGAGCGCTTCTTTATTTTTATCTTGATTACATGAAGAACTTAAAAATATATTTCTCATACAAAAACCTTATTCGTCAAAGAATATCTACTATTGCTGAGTGTTTAGAAGCATTTATTATTTATTCCTCGGGACATACTTATTCGTATTGATTGTATAAATTGATACAAAATATTCAAATACGCGGCGCCAGAATATTGCGTGAGCGGACAGAGATAAATTGAACGTAGATTACAAAGTAAATTAAATACTTTTATTTGTTGTGAAAACAAAACTACGATTAATTTGTGTTATTTTGTTGCCAAATAGTGGTAGAATGTATGCTTAGTTCGGAAATAAATTCTTAGAACATAGTATACTCGTATAATGTAGCTATATTGTATACATGCTAATCATCATCATCATCTTCATCAGCCCTTTTTTAACGTCCCACTGCTGGGCACGGGCCTCCCTCAGTACGAGGGGGATCAGGCCATAGTCCATCGCGCTTGCCTAGTGCGTGTTGGCGGACTTCACATGTCTTTCGAAAACTTGCTAGGTTTTCTCAGACATGCAGGTTTCCTCACGATGTTTTCCTTCACCGTAAGACAAGTGGTAATCAGGAGAGAAATGATTCGCACTTGAAAATATCAGAGGTGCGAGACCCGGATTTGAACCCGCATCACTCGGTTATACAAGCGACGCGTTACCGCTGGGCTACCACTGCCTCTACATGCTAATACATTATTCGCACCACTACAAACA
The DNA here is from genome assembly GCA_951802675.2 of Boloria euphrosyne. Classification (NCBI taxonomy): domain Eukaryota; kingdom Metazoa; phylum Arthropoda; class Insecta; order Lepidoptera; family Nymphalidae; genus Boloria; species Boloria euphrosyne. The sequence goes on from OX637871.1 coordinate 13,041,066, forward strand.
GCTAGTCAGATATTCTATATATTAGGAAGCGTTATATCTGAAGCACAAACTTTGTACCTCTTTTTATGAAAATTGAGAGGAGGAGGAGAAGTATGAAATTTCGTACACTTATCGTTAATCTTCTCTATAGAAGGAGCGCGATAATATTTTTTAAAAATGATGCATAAAAATACAATAGGTAAATAAAAAACAAGTACACTATATACACACACTATCATGTATTTGACACACTGAATGTCAAACAACCATAATAAAGTCATTTATTACAATGTATATTATATTAGTTATTATAATTATGGTCGAATTTCGAGCACTGGGAGACCACTGTACTAGTGGTCTATTAAATGTGGAATGTTGTCCTCGTATTCGACTAACGTAGTTCCACTAAATATATTACTTTAATAGCTTTATAGCGTATGTATTACTTTAAGATATATACTGCAAAGTTTCATCAAGATACAAAAAGTAACTTTTACGTTATACTCTATAGAGTAACAAACACTTGCGTTTATAAATTATTGTTGTAGTTAAGGAAATAACTATCATCTGTATAGATATCGTAAGTACATTTTATAAAGTAAATATTTCAAATTTATAGTTTATTTATACTTTAAAAATTGTAATTACCTGAGTACATTATGGTGTGCTAGCGTGCTAAGCGCGCTCTGTGGCGAGGGTGGTAGAACAGGTGGAATAGACATCGACTTTCCCGGCCCTTGCAGTACTCGGATGCCCATCCGAACTGTGTTGCGCCTTGAAACTTTTTCGTCTGCTCTCTCTGCTGCATAAACAAAAAAATACTTAAAAATTACCTACTTTGATTGTCTGAATAAAAATTTGTTTTTTAGTTTATTGTTTTTTGTGCGATACCTCCGCAGTACAATATTAGACTTACGCGAATATTAAATATTTTAAACTAAAGCTATTTTTTCCGTTTCTTCATAGATTTATTTTCATTCCCGACGTTTTGAATGATTTACAGCAATAATGATCACGAGAGTTTAAAGTTAATGAGAAGAAAAGTTTAGAGTTAAAGTTTTATTTAGATTGTCTGTATATTTCCATGACCTTTTAATCCATACGTCTTCAAGGATGGTCCTATACAAGTACCAAGAATAAATAATGTTTAAATAGAAATACGTACTACAAAGTAATTATTTGTACAAAGATAGTTAATAAGCTGTAGAATAATATCTCAGAATTCTAGGAAGCTAAGATGGGCGGACCGTTATATCAATATGTAAAGCTGAAAGAAGCTGTCAATGTCAGAAGTATGCCAATCTAAATGATAATTATATTCAATATTGCTGATGAATTTTTAATCTCTATTCTTTAATGTTATTTTGCATTTCCTATAAGCGAGTCGATCTCGTTTCGATTTAGATTCGTCCGTAGTGAAAAACAAAAACAAATCTGGCTGACGGGAGTTTTTTCAAAATAAAAATTAACCTATCTGCTCTTCCAGACTATAATCTGTTTTAGCAAATTTTCGTCCCGATCTATTTAGCCGTTTTGGTATAATTGAGAACAAACATTCATACATCGTCACAAATGTTCACTTTTATAATAATAATATGCGAAGTGCCATATTTATTTTTAAATTTGCTTCAATAAATGGTTCCGATCGCATCCATAGTATTAATTGTTTATTTATAATACCATTAGATTTAAACGTAATTTTATTTTGTTAGTGTTAGGTGGCTATAAATACATTTTTAAATATTTTCTTACATTCACTTGACGAGGGAGCGCGGCAAAGGGGAAGACGATTTTTCCGCTTCAATTGACTTTAACAAATTTCATTATAATGGCTTTTAACGACACGTTTGGCTCAGTTGGTAGTGACCCTAGTTTGTGCGCCAGCGGTCGCCGGTTCGGGTCCCGCTGGGGCATTCATTTGTTGAGCACGAATGTTTATACTCTAGTAATGGGTGTTAATATTTATAATAATATGTATGTATTTAAAATTTATATATTGTGTAGTGTATCAACTATCTGGTATCCGTAACACAAGCACGTTACATAGCTTGCCACGAAACTAAATGGCGCGAAAAAAAAATGGTAGATTATTTTTGCAAAAATGTGGGAAAGTATTATAATTTATGATGAAATTATAATTCTTTCCCAAAACACTCTTTATATTAAAGTAGAAATATAAAAAATGTGTTCAATAATTTCTGTGGGTAGTCCGAAAACATTAGGAGATCCTGGGTTCAAGTCTCGGATCGGGTTAAGTTTATTTACTCAGTATATACTATTATACTATGTAATATTACTTTTAACCAATAAGCTAAGCGAACCTGAGGAAAGCAAGGGCATGTTACTAGTCAATCAAAACTTTACGATTAAACCAGCCATTACCAGACGTAATAAGCATGTAGTCTTTATAGCATGTGATTACGTGATACTACGTCATGATTTCCACAAGGAATGAAAATTTAATTTTACGCTTGGCTACAGATTAGCTTTGATGACAGAGTAAGCTACCAAAAATATCAATTCATATAACTTATGTATAGTAGAGTAAATCGTAGCATGAGGTATGTACGATTCAATGAAAACGCTAGGTAATACCTAGCGTTTTCTTTTATATTATCTTATATATATAAAAGAAAGTCGTGTTAGTTACACTATTTATAACTCAACAACGGCTGTACCGATTTGGCTGAAAATTGGTGGGGAGGTAGCTTAAAGCCAGGCGACGGACATAGGCTTTTAAAGGCGAAAAAAAGGCTGTAAGAGGTTGAAATAGGGGATGACAGTTTGTATGGAAAATACGTCATTTTTAAAGCTAGAAGCTTGAAACTAATTATTTAGCCTTTTGATTAGATATAAATAAGTAAGATAACATTTAAAGTTTATAAAAATTGTACGCTAAAAGGGGGTACGATCTAAGAACGAACCCGAGCGAAGCGAGGGTGAGTCGCTAGTATATTCTAATTGTAACGTTATTGTGGAAGATGAACAGGAAAGAGGATGTTGGAGTGGGGAGAAAACTATAAATACGACACTTATCGTGGTAGCATTGTTAGGTCGTTACTCTGTTGGTTTATTTTTTACAATATCACTGTTGGTAGCTAAGTTGTCCTTTTGGTTAGCTTAATTGTGTTTTAGCGTTTTCAGATTCTTAAAATAAATGGAGGTCGATTTAATCCGCTTGTTTTTTAAAAAAAGCTCACTTCTTGTCTAAATTCACAAGATTAATATAATGTGTCTCCGGAAAACATGAAACATTGTATATTATGAAGTAGCAGTGTATACTTTGCCATTTACTTACGGTCTTTTGAATATGTTATCTATGGTTCAACTACCCTATAATAAATGTCGGTAGTAGAAAATCCAGCTAGGACATCTTGAACGTCATAGTCGTAACCAGCATGGAGATTAGAGACCAGGAGGACCAAGGCCCTACAATGTAGTGTCTCAGAAATATTGTCAAACCAAGGAGGCGCTGCGATCGCTATGTTGTCTCAATGCCTAACTTCGCGTTGTCACAATAGTGACAGTACTCATAAATAGCTAACTTCACAGATACTACTTACCGCCGGCAGCGCGTTGTAAATTCTACACATTTTCAGAGACAGGTGGGTAATGCTTTAGTATGAAGCGATGGTCCTCCTGGTCTCTAATCTCCATGGTAACCAGGAAGGATTTATTGCAAAGCTGTATGTTTTATTATGTAAAACCGTTATATTTTGATTAAGTAACTTTTTATGTCTTTGTTTATATACTTCCATCAGAAAGTTTTAATAATAATTATACATTGTTTTCAAACGTTGAATCGAATGTGTGTACATTAAACATTTCTAGTAAAATCTTATTGAGAAATAATTATTATAGATACAAAGGCCGCATCTATGTTTTTCAGAATTTATGTATGTCTGCCTGCTTGTCTCAGAACGCATCACGTGAGAACTTCTGGACAGATTACATTGTCTTAGTCTAAGTCCTCAAGTAAGTCAGCGGTAGTCCAGCGGTAACGCGTCGCTTGTATAACCGAGTGATGCGGGTTCGCACCTCTGATATTTTCATGTGCGAATCATTTCTATCATAATTACCACTTGTCTTACGGTGAAGGAAAACATCGTGAGGAAACCTGCATGTCTGAAAGAACCTAGCAAGTTTTCGTAAGACATGTGAAGTCCGCCAATACGCACTAGGCCAGCGCGGTGGACTGATCCCCCTCGAACTGAGGGAGGGCCGTGCCCAGCAGTGGGACGTTAAAAAGGGCTGATGAAGAGTCTAAGTCCAGCTATTCACTTTTTTTAGAAAAGTTATTTAGAGTTCAAATAACTTAAAACGTGAGTATAAAAATCGGATTCGTGGGCAAAACCGAGCGCAAAGTCATGTGTGTAAGAATCTACTAAAATAACAAACATATGTATTTACTAAATTTTAAAAAACAATAATATACCAGACGAAGAAAAAAAGGTATTCCTCAGAAATTCGAACCGGGTATGCACGCGAATAGTCTTGAGAGTAAAATTATGTACTGTGCTAATGGATCTAACGAATAAGATTGTGCTGTATTTTCTTATAGAACATCAAAGCTGCCGTGTGTTAGTGTATTTTGATATTCTGTCACTTAGTATGATGATGAATAATATTTACCGTCTATATTTAAAGTATTTCTTTATAGTATATTTCATTGAGTGTATATGTAAATCTATATATAGGTAAAATCAGTTAAAAACAACTAATAATATGTATGAAATCTAACATCATGTTTTATTTCGCTAAGATTTTTATTCAGCCCTTTTTAACGTCTTACTGCTGGGCACGTGTATCCCTCAGTAGGAAAGGGATCAGGCCATAGTCCACTCCGCTGCAGCTAAGTGCGGGTTGACGGACTACTCTCAGACATGCAGGTTTCCTCGCGATGTTTTCGTTCACCGTAAGACAAGTGGTAATAATGTTAGAAATGATTCGCTTTTGAAAATATCAGAGGTGCGAGACCCGGATTTGAACCCATATCACTCTTGGATTACCTCCAAGCGAGCGCGTTACCACTGCGCTAAAGCTTACAACTTAATTAATTTTAGTGATCACATTTCGATCCAATTTTTTAAAAATTATTTATGGAAATAGCAAAAAATCTTTTGATTTCGTAATAGAAAGTTAAGCTATAGTAGTATATATGCTTACCAATATATGCTCGTACGTCATAGGAAGTACCAATAGGGGCCCCGTGATACTGTTTGGCGGGAACCAGCTGTACGCTGGGTGGAGCTAATGGTGTCAACTCCAAGTGAAAAGGAAATGCGTTTGCTCCCAATCTCTTGATAAGGGCATCCTATAAAGAAATATTACTGAATAAAAAACTTAAATATATAATAAAATGGTAATTTAGGAGTGTATGTTCTGTTATATTTAAGTAAAATATATGATAAAAATAATGATGTTATTAGGTAAGCGTATTACTTAAAATTACTAAATCAATGTAATATAATGTTGCAACGTGTATATTAAATTATAGTTTTAAAAGACCTTCTTCTCCACCTTAAATTTTATCCGAAAAATAAGTAAATTCGAAAGAAACTAAAAATGTGCTTTTTTTATAAAAAAATGTTTGGATGGCCTCAAAGCCACAAAAAGCAATTATGATTTTAATCCCTAAATCAGATAAATAAATACAAAAGACAGGAAAAGTGACGTTTTTGAACTACGCAATTATTGTATTTTAAACTAGCGACACACCCTCGGTTCGCTCGGACCACGAAGCCACGGGTTCCGCTAGTTAAAATAAATAAAATTTCTAAAATATAACCTCCTCCTTTTTTATGTCAGTTAAAAAGTAACCTTAGTTACTCCTTTCATCATTAGCTAACTGCCAGTGAGCGTCCCGTCAAAATCGGTCCAGCCGTTTCAGAGATCACCCGGAACAAACAGACATTTGAATTTTATTTATATTGATTAGAACATGTTTTAACATAGCATTTTAGATGTAAAAATAATCCTTTAGTGCTTATTTATTCAAGCGTTCGATACTTTTACAGTAGAGAGAGAGCTTTGTCATTACTCTAAAATCTGAGCTTTAGAAAAAAGCTTACTTTAAGCAAAGTAGATTATTGATTAGCAGTCGTATTTACCTGAAGTGGGGTGGTGGGTTCTCTTTCAAGATTACAATGTATTGGCCAGATCTGTGCCAGACTCATGATGGCCTCATTGCAGAACTTCAGTCCCATAACTTCTTCATCTTCTCGGCCGTATCTAGTACCAAATAAATGAATTATATGAGAAGTTCTTAAAAATATTTCTTAGTTCTTTGTTTTATTTGAACAAATTGACTTTCACATCAATTCTCACCCAAGAGGGAATGAATTATTGCATTGATAGTTTTTCATTGAAACTGTATTTTTATCACTATTTCAGTACAAAAGTTGAATGTTATAGGATTTTTAAATAATACTAGTAATATTTTACAAAATATATGTGAACAATGCGCTCTCCAAAAATAATTTCTACGAAATATTAGAAAAATTAAATATCTGTACAATGCACCTAGTAAATTAGCTGAAAATCTATTTAGTAAGATAATTGTGTTTAATTATGGCATAAGCAAATAAACACTTATTACGTATGTCGTATTATGTACATGTTAAGTATACTATACTTATATTATAAAGGGGCAGTTTACTTATTTGTTTTGATGTTTATTTTATGAAGATAGATTGAGACTTAGAATGATAAAGGAGCTTTTTACCGAAAAATATCCCTTGAGGTATTGAACAAAGGGAAATCAATCATTTTCAAGTAAGGTAAACTAATAATATACACTATATTATAGTCTCTAGTTTCTATTCAATATATCCATTGAAACGTAGTTGACACATGAACTCGAGCGAAGCTAGGCCAAGTCCCTAGCATGTCTAAATGTATATAGTTCGTGTGTTTGTTTGTTTGTTAATTTGTTTATTTGAAGTAATCCGATTTGTTTTTTTTTGTTGTGCAGAGCTATAATAGGAAGCTCGCTGAGGTCGTAGCCACTAAGCAATTGCAAAATAACCGAATTCGGTGTAAAGCTGATGAAATATTGCGTCAGCCGAGGAAGCATTATTAATTAAATTTGCTTTGCAATAGCTTCAATCGAGACAAGATAGCCTTAAGTAGTCATAAGTTTAATTGTAAAAATTATAATTTAAATAAATTAATTTCAAGTAAAGTAATTTTTCTCGAATCTTTCGCTGCTAGTTACTTAATTCATTACATAGCCCATTTATTGAGGTAGGTTATAGCCATGCCACTACCCTACCTACACTACCGAAGCGAATGGACCAGCAATAATAAATTTAAAATAAATATGTTGAGACATTTTTTACAACAGCACCATCTAGTTCCGTGGTAACGAGGCTTGTGCTACGGATACCAGAAAGTTGATATACTACATACATAATTTTTTTAAATACATTCGTGTTCAACAAATGAATGCCCCCAGCGGGACTCGAACCCGCGACCGCTGGCGCAGAGACTAGGGAGATAAACTGAGCTAAAAATCGGACTTCCATAAACTATTATAAAATCATTTTTGTTTTTCATTAAAGATCAACCTGAGCAAAGCAAGGGTGAGTTGCTCGTATTTAAATAATAAGGAAATTTCATAAAAGATAATGAAATAGACAATGCGAAACTTGGCATTATTCCTTTATGTCAAGGCCATTTCAAATATCTTAGTTCTGGCAGTAGTTCAATTCACAATAAGGGTTGCTGCATAACAAGATTTTGTTATTATGTTATATGAGAGAGTCCTCCTCACTTCAGTCTCTCCCGCAACTATGATTGCTGTAAGCATTCAAACGTAGGGATCGAAATTCAAAATAAATCCACGAAAAAATCCGAACACATCATTTTATTTCGATTATTCGATATTTCGAACATTCGGCGAAAATCTAAGAAGTTACAATTTAATTAATATATGAAAAAAATATCATGTGAATAAATTCCGTAGAATGAATAGTTTGTTCGTGTAATAAAATATAATTACTCTTATCATTATCAATATAATTTAGGGCTCATGAATAATTTTACAATAAAAATCTTCCTTCAACTCTCGTACTGTACGTATATTAGTTCTTCTGTAGCCTCGGTAGTAGAAATCGTGGAATTTTGTTTTTTTTTTATAAGTTTAAGAGAACTAACAGCTAACAGAACTAAGAATAAAATAGGTTTATAACCACGAAGTTATATATTTTTCACGACTTTAATTGTATAATACCTTAAGTTATATTATACGTATTGTTTTTTTTACTAAACTCTCTCCCTTGGCAGCAAGTACTCTCAGTAGTTAGAAAGTTGGTGGTGTTTGTCTCTCAACGATCATGTTTAATTTTAGTCCCACTAGACTTTCACAGCGGAAGGAATCTCTAGAGAATTGCCCTTGTGAGTGCGCGTATGTTTGCAGTAAAGTATTTTATGCGAAGTTAATAACTTTCAGTGAGATTGGTCGCTGCGCCCAAAACCACTGAAATTATTTGAACTACCACTTTTAACGAGTATAACTTAAAATTTGACATATTTTACTAGAACTAAGTGTATTTAATATATTAAAAATTCCGTCAAAGTCAATTAAATAACGATATTCGCTAATTTTGCTAATATAAAATAATAACGGACTAAAGCTTTCCATAGTTCTGGCTAGAGCTTTGTAAATATAATCTTTAATAGAAAACTAAAAGCAGAGTAAGCTTTGTAATAAAACAATATGTTAATATCAATTTCAATACGTGCCAAAACATATAAACATTGAGTAAACAATAGTTATGTGTTCACAAAAATCTTTAGTAAACGTAGTACATAATTAGGCTGTATAAATGTTAGTTACGTTTCAAACAAATAATATTTTATCGCAAACTAAATACTAGTACAAAATATAGTTTTTTATATACATAGAACAAAATTGCATGAGTAACATAATATGTGTGACAGTGCAGATGCAGATTTCTACGCAAAACTTAAGAAAAAGTGTCAATTAAAATACTGAAGGATAGAAAATTGCATTAAATTTAAAAAATGTAATCGTTTCACTATGGAATATCGTGTCCAAATCCTAACATCATGTTCGAAGTCATAAAATTTTATATCTATAAATAAATTGAATATATTTTTAGCCCTTTTTTGCTTTATACTGTTGGACACGAGCTTTTAATATAAGAAGGATCAGGTCAAAGTTCATCACGCTTAGCGAACTTTACATGTCTTTCAAAAACTGGTTAGGTTCTCTCAAACATGCGGGTTTTTCTTCACATTAAAGTAAAGCTGTTGTAATCATGAATGTATCAGGGGTGCAAGAAATGTGATCCTCATGGCGAAAAGAGGATAAATATGTATAATATAAATTTATAAATGATGCTTTAGAAAGTATATAACCATAATTAAAAAAAACAATAAAATAACGTTACAACAATGCTAACAAAATATATTGCCCTAGGGATTAATAAATAATATTATTAAGATTATAAATAGTGTCAGTTTTAGTTAGTCACAGTGAATAAATATCCCTCGAGGCTGTTTTTGTAAGAAATGAAAGATAACTGACAAAATAAAAATTTATCTATCACAAATAATACTTGTAATTTAGACTACTATTATAAGGTAGTAGTAGTAGTACCCATCATTCGTCTTAATGGGGCGTCGCAGGATAGCTTGAGCATTCAATCACGACGCCCCGACGCCTCGGAAGTTCTGCTAAAGCAGACCACACTCGCCAAGGAGTTGCTCCTCAGTCCACTCCGCTATTAGAGAAGTACCAGGAGCAACGTGCATGACACAGCACCCACCGAAGGTGGTACCTAGCGTATTTCACACCCGGTCGGGTTGCCCAACGCTACTGATCGCCTTAAAGTAGGTAGTTTATCAACTATAGTTATTTAAGGGCGCTCTCGAGCAAAGCGTAAATTGCTAGTTCAATATAGTTTAACTGTTCTGGTAAATGTTAAAATTTATGAAAAGTGAAAACTACTGTACCTAAAGCATTATAATTCATAGTGTACCTAACTTATTAAAGTGTAAACTAGAAAGCTTTGTACAGTCTCATTAATCTATACGCTACCGTCTATAGTAATTCATTAGTGCATCCATTATTAGTCTCGGCTTCAACTGATAGGATTGAAATTAAATGAGACACTATTAAAGGATAGATTTGTTTAGACTTTAGATGTAAACTAGATATATATTAGACTATATGGTTAGAGAGACCATCTCTTATCTCTAGGATAGGAGATTGCGGATTTGACTCCCGGTCGGAGTATTTTTTGCAAATGCCGTGTGTTACAAAAAAATTTACACAGAGATACTTGCTTGGGAATGTATGTGTTTTTAGTGTATGGCAACTTCGGCTGTTCTGTCACGTCCGTTGGCCGACTATGTTTCATAGGCTTTGCTTCGACTCAAAAGAGCCTAGTCCATATTAGGACTATTCAGTGAGTGACATTATCGTATCAAATAAAATTTTAATCGATTAAAAGATATATGAATGAATTGATAACATGTATTTCAATATAAAAACTTCACCCCGAAGGATGCAAATCGATTTTTAACACCAGTATTTAGTTATTTTGTCCCTTTTATAATAAAAAGCTGCGTAGAGTAATTTTTACTCAATGACAAGCCATAATCGTTGCCATTTGCTCTTTGTCATGGAATGAATCGCAGTATTCGCCCACACGGTTCCAGGGCAATCTACGTTTCTTTCATAAATCATTCCAGTTTAAATCCGAAAACTTTGTACATAATATGTATGTATTAATATTACAAATGTTTACAATGGTACATTTTTATTTTGTAAGTAATGGTTGTGACATAGGGCTTTTTAATATATTAATACGTTTATGATAATTTTTAATAATGTTGATATTGTCAACCATAATAATTGAATTTGCTCAAACCTTAGGTATTTACATATATATAATTCAATTTTTTGTTTTATAGTAGACTAGTGGCTTTCCCTTATACTGCTCGGGTTTGTTCCCTTTATACGTTTAATATATATTTTTCAGAAATGAGATTTTTTCCGTAATAAAAAGTATTCTATTTCTTGATCACGATAATCAGCTATCATTATACTTTTCAACAAAAGAACTTATTCTTCGGCTAAGTTAGAACTTTGTGATATGTTTATAAATTTTATTATAGATATATAAATTTACTATATAAAGCAAATATTCTATATAAATTAAAATTAATGTTGCGTTGTAATAATGCGTTTCGTAACCATTGATCCAATTGTGATGAAATTATGCTTAACTACTACAATTTCATATTATGTAAGAAAAAATGTTTGAATGTTTGTCTTTTATGTTTACTAAGCAATTCAAGCTTAAGGACCAACCCGAGCAAAGTGAGGAGTCGTCACTAGTCACTAGTGTACCATAAAACTTATGTTTAATTAAATAAGGGAAAAGTATGTGGACGAGGGATAATTAATTTATCTCTTTAAGAGAATTCTCCCAGAAACCTTTATGTGAGAAAATTAGTTAATTTACTGCGATGTGGGTACAGTACTATATTATTCTTTGAGATCGACTTTAGTTACCGGATAAAAAGTACCAACAAATTATACAGTCAAGTATAGCAACGGTAATATTAAAAGTAGGATTGACCGTTTTGACTGACGTGTTTGTTACACATCAAATAAAATACTTACATATACATCTATAAATCCTACTAATATTATAAATGCGAAAGTTTGTGAGTATGGATGTTTGTTACTCTTTCACGCAAATACTACTGAACCGATTACGATGAAATTTGGTATGTAGATAGCTGAAGACCCAGAATAACATATAGGCTACTTTTTATCCCGGAGTTCCCGCGGGATTGACTCCTAATATTTAAAAAATTAACGCGGGCGAAGCCGCGGGTACTGCTAGTATATAATAAAATTCTAAGTGATTTGAATCTGTATTGAATATTTTAAATAAAAATTTTTGGAAAATCTTATTGAAATAGACAATATTATCTATATAGAGGCCAAATCTACTATTTTAAGAAATTGTCTGTCTGTCTATCTGAGACCGCATCACGAGAAAACCACTGGACGGATTTGGATGAAATTTGGGATTTTGTTAGTCAATCTAGGATACCTACTTTTTACTGCGGGAAAATAACTAATTTCTGAGAAAAATACAAAAAGAAGGTTAGAAATAAAAGCACGCTTGCATTTACGTCTTTAGAACGCTAATATTGGTAGTTACTAGTTATAATAAATTAGTCTTAGTTAATTTTTTTTATGAATATAATGTAGAGATACTCCATCTATTCACAATGTCGTATATATACTCGTGCAGTTAATACTGTCGCGTGAACCCGTCATAACAGCATGTTTGTAACATGTTTTACAACAGCGTATGTCCATTTTCAACTTGTAAAATATAGATGACAAGAACGGTTTATAGCAAATTTTAATGTGGCAGAGAGAAAGACAAAGCATTTTCAGAAAAGGATTTGAAATTACTAGAAGCATCAGCGAGACATTAGTTGATATCCGTAGTTAAGTGAAGATTACGAAGGAAGGAAAGAAAAGTAGAAAAATGAAGAAGAGTATAGTTAAATATTAAAAGTGGTGGAATTACTCGTATGTGCTTAGACTGAAATAAACTACTGCTGTACAAACTGCGCGTGTATACATATATACAAGAAATAAAAGAGATGTAAAAATACTTCGAAGATACTTTGGAAGAGCAAAAAGTTTTTGATTCATCAAGAAAATACAATTCAAATAAACAGACAAACTCACCTAAAAGTCAAAGTAACTTGGCCAAAGAGCTTCTTATTGTCCATGTTCTCAGCATCCACGTGCAGGACACCCTGGATTTTGTCGATACTTCCATTTTCCACCACCAAATCTCGAGACGCCAAATATAATGTCAATTTGTTATTTGGTGATGATTTCTTGAAAACCCTGAGAAATGAATTTTAATGAGTGTTTGTAGTGACAACAATTATAATATACAAGTATCTCTCTGTCTGTAGTTTGGTGGCTAGCACTACAGTTGTAAATCTATAGGCCCTTAGTTCGAAACCCAGGTCAGGCTAAGACCATAGGTAAAGACGACTCGCAATTGCTGAAGCATGAAAATTACATTTTATATTTACATATTCACAAGCACAATATAAATGTTACTTTATAATATATTTATTTTCAGAAAATGTCGTAGGATTAATCGATTGATTGATAGAAAAATGGATGTTTTAATTTTCATTCTAATCTAAAGGTACCGTATATTAATTCACACCATTCGTACTAGATATTTTAGTAGTAGGTACATGTAGTAAAATTCCCACTGAATCTGACTGAAAAACCGTATAAAAAATCATTATTATCTATACCGTGGCCAAATCTATAGTTTTTTAGAATTTTCGTCTGTCTGTATGTCTGTATGTATGTCTGTCTGTCACCGCATCAAGAGAAAACCATATAGGTTATGAAATTTAGCTTATAAAATTTCATGTGCTGGTAGCTGTTATTGCAGAAAATATTACATATCTGATTTGGAAAATATATACCAACGGTTACAACGGAAGGCGACTAGGGACAAAAGGGTTAGTAACTAGTTTTTTAATAAATATTGATCTAATTATAGTGGAAAAAAACATCTTAATCTCTTTAAACCGTTAAACTTATGAACTTAAACCCTCTAGGTTTACGCATTATGCATATTAGAAAAATATTTATCAGTACTTTACATTATGTGCATTTACTATGGATATTAAACACTAGAGACAGCCTCGCTTCACCCGAGTGCATCCCTAAGAAAACCTACTATCCAAATCATCATATCTATCCTCCGTTTATCTTAAATGTTTGAGAAGAGTAACAAACTTACACGCAAACTCATATATAAACTTTGCCCTCTGTAGTCCAATTTAAATAACAATAAAATTAAAATCGATAGAGGAAAATAATAAACAAGAGGCCGCCTTATTGCAGTTTGTACGAGATAACTGAACTGAAAGAACTGAAATTAATATATTTAAATACTTAGATACAAATTATTATTATTAAAATAAATTTCATAAATTTAAGGGAAGCCATGAAAAATAATTTGTATTGAATATTCCAGTATTATATTAACATGTTCTTATGTAAGTCACCAAACGATGAATCAACCCACTTGACCCGTCTGAACTATATTTCAGTCGATTGTACTTAACTCTTACAATTACCTCGTAACAATTTATATCACATAAGAAAACATTTATTAAATTGTAATATACCTATCAAAATCGTTACATCAAATCAAATTTGTATTCGGTTTGACTAATAGGAAGAGGAAGAGTTCTCTAGTAGAACAAAATTTTATAATTTTAATTAGAAAAATAAATAACTTTTGTGACAATATTTCTGCATTATGTTGCAAAATTGTTATTTTTAATATTAAAAATGCGAAGGACATCTAGGGTTGCTCCACACTAGTAGATCACAAGACACCGCAAGGAATGTTGAAATTACAATGATCGTAGTGATTTACGATGAGCAGGTATCCCTTCATAGAGAATATATTATGTTTCATAGATTGAGTTATAACTTATAATAATTATAAGTGTTAAAAAATACGTTTGCCATGAAATTAAATAAGTAAAAACGATTTTGTAAGTAGCCTCGAAAATGTTACCAACAAGTGCCAGTAGCGTAGTTTTAGCCACTTCAATAAAAACTACAAAAACTAGTTAAAACAACTTATTATTAAACACTATGTTAGTATGCCCGTACAATTCTACTTTTTAATATATTTTCTACTGTTTCGTGCTCAATCAGTTCAGTCCGAATACACTCGCTTTTCCCGCCTTCGTTTTGTTTGACCATAGACTTCTTTTAGTCTATGGTCAAAACAAAGTCCGTATATAATTAATATTTATAAATCATATATCAATAAAGAAAATAAGATATTATTAAAATATTTAAATTTAAATAGTTTCACTACTTATTAAAATATTGCACGTTTCTTTATTAAATATTAACAATATCTAAAGTTGGTAACAATAGAGATGAGTTTAATTAAATGCTCCTTTCCACGTACGAATTTATTACGTAAAAAGTGAAATAAGTATTCACTTGAGTACAGTCTCCATTTCATAAATAACTTTGTATTTCATAGCATTCCTATGGGAAACAAATTTAATTCAAACAAAGTTAAAAAGGACAGAAACATAGTCCCGTTGATTTATTTTGGCTGTTCTTTTCAAAACATTCTTTTCATAGCATTTTATTGAAACAAATGTATTTCTAACATCACTATATTAAATAACTAGTAACTTCCCCTCGGTCCGCTCGGGTTCGCGCCTAGATATATCTATATATCATTATAATGAAGAAATATGTTCCAGCATAATACTTTCTTAGATTTACGCGAATATTCGACATTATAAATGAAACTACCTGTTCGGATTTTGGCGCGGATTTATTTTGATTTTTAATTCCCGACGTTTCGAATGCTTTACAGCAATCATGGTCACGGGAGAGACGACAAAATCCGAAAAGGTAGTTTCATTTATAATACATTCCAGCAGTTAAAAGTATTCTATATTATGTGGACTTTGATAATGAGCTACCGACATACTAAATTTTATCAAAATCTGTGCGGTGGTTTCCTTGTTTTGTGGTTATAAGCAAACCAACAGACAAAACAGAATGACAATTTTTTTTGTCACAAAATTGAATTTAGTCCCTCATGATCTGCACCCGTATTAGCTAGCTACTAGATCAGAGGAATTAAATATATTAGAATATTATGTTCTTTATAATTTTATTGTCTCTACAACATTTAAGAATTGAAACTTTCGTATATTTGTAGCTTACCGTTGAGAATTCAGAGCGCTGTCTGTTGTCATTTCGGGGTTTCCTTGACGACTTTCTGAAATAAAACAAAAAGTACATTAATTTTTTATTTGTTAAAGTAAAATTATTTTTGTTTTGTTTGTCCCTTAGAAATTAAAATAATACAATTATGTATACTTCTGAGTAAGAAGTAATTTTAGTTTCTGGCAAAAACTTGTTTTTAGCAGTAAAACATTCATGACGAAAAACAACAAGAAGAAATTCACATACGTGTTAGATGTACGTTAAATAAATATAAAAAATATAAAGATCGCCAAACGGCATATTTCAAATGAATGCTATTTTAATTAATCTATCTAATATTTCAAGTCATCTTTTTAAATCTGTTCTTAAGTATTGTGCAAAAAATTATAATACAAAACAAAAATTAATATAAAACATTCAAGTCTAAAGATATTAAAAAAAAAACAAATAAAGTAATATTGCAATTTGCAATGTACACATAATAGCGCTTACTTTTTAAGTAAATTGGAGGTTCGCAGGTAAACAAGGTAAAAGTATTTTAATATTAACGTGATTGGGGACGCCGTATCAAACGTAACGATTTTGATTTACAGGATCTAAAAAATATTACATCGTGATTAAATTTGAGTCCAATAAAAAATCTCCAAACGAAATTGTATTTTATCATTTATTACAACAAATAAAATTTAACGGAACAATCTGAAGTACTTGCTAAAGTATTTTGATTAAAAGCTTACAGGATTCTATAGCCGAATGTAATTTTCACATTATAACATTTTTCAAAGGTGAAGGTGATTTCTACCTGAATTAGATTGAGAACAAGGTAATTAATTTTATGAATTTCGTTACTTGACTTTATTAATTTTGTCGTTTTAAATTATATTATAGATAAATCGCCATTTTGTTACGTCATATTTGATTAAAAATGGCGGCATTAAGGTAATCGTACAGTCACGAGAACATAACGTAGTGTGTACATAGAAATATTAGAATATATGAATAGGTATGATGACAGTCGGTTCAACATACAGGATACTTTTTATTGCAGGAAAATACCGTCAAAACACATCTAGAGATGAACCCGAGCAAAGCAAGGATGTGTCGCTAGTTTATTATACAAAAGTCCATTCAAGATATTAATGATTTTCAATTTAATCTATATACATATATATAAAATTGAAGTGTCTGTTCTTAATTTCAGATTAACAGCTTTTCACTAAATGCATATGAAAGTATATACAGTACTTACATCAATAATAATCAATTTAAAAATTTATTTGTTTGTCTGTCTGTTTGTTCCAGCTAATCTCTGAAGCGGCTGGACCGATTTTGTCGGGATTTTCACCCGCAGATAGCTAATGTTATAAGGAGCAACTTAGGTTACTTTTATTTTAGAAACTTTATTTATTTTAACTGGTAGAACCCGCGGCTTCGCTCGCGCTAAATCTAGAGACGAACGCGAACGAGGCGAGGATGAGTCGCTAGTTTAAAATGACCTTCTGTTTGCGGCATGCTCCGTACCTCTAAGTCTAAGCCGCTTATAAAAACATTTAGACTCCCGTCTTAAAGACAATTGTTAAAAATAAGGTTGTCTCTTATATGACACCGAAAAAGCTCTTTTTAAAGTATAAAAATAGCAGATATGCTTTTATGATTTTCTAAATATCCTTGAATACAACACGTATTTTAGTTACCATAACCAATATACTTCATAGTAAGTCAAATTCTGTAAGCGGATATTGTGGGCGGCAGAAGTGGCACTAATGTTTGTTTGTTCGTACGCTGTTGTTTCAGACAACACGCACGCTAATTTAGGCCAGTAACTTCAAATGCATTAAAATATTTAGCTAATATTTTATTAGAGATACACTCAAAATAGAAACTCCCGTCATATTGTCAGCACGTGCCATTTTCGCAATATTTAAAACTAGCTTTTTAATAAAATGAAGTGAAAAATGTTGTCTGCGTGTCTCAATGTATCCGAGACCTATCAGATTTTTTTAATTAAATGATCAATTTGCACTTATACATACTATTATGATTAAAAAAACAAAGGTACGTTTTATAAAAAAAATCGAGTATAACCAAAAACAGCATCCGTTTGAGCTTTCGCGAACTAAATAATTCCGTACCTACTTTACCTTTGTTTATATTACGTTTGTTAATATCTCAATTAGATGTGAAATGAATTACGATTTTCAATATTTTATTTTATTAAAAATTTTATTATATTATTTTATTTCAAAATCTCCTTCAATGGTTTTAACATGGTGTCACGTTGACTCGCCCTGATCATGGCTTGATCTCATTGCGAAAGTCCCGTGCCGCCACAAAAAGCTGATTAGTTATGATAACTCTTTCGTTTTTCCCTAGAATTAAAAACTTTGTTACGATAAATTTCGCTACGGTAACGGATTACGGAAAAGGCTGTAAAGTCTTTTCTAATCGATTATCGAAGTTTTTCAGTTGTTTTATATAACTTATATATACCATTTTTGTGCATAACGGATCTATACGTTAAAAATAACTAGCGGTTTTGTAAAACAACGGATTTGATAGTCTATCTACGACGTATTCTCAATTTATCTCGCTTTATCTGACGAACAAACCGACTGCCAGTCGATTATACATTTCGCTTCTTAAATGTTTCAAAGTAAACTTTTATTAATTTACCTATTTTATTAGTGAACCTCTTATTTCATTATACGATTTACTTTCGACTGATTATCATTTGGGCGCCTAATTTAATTATATCGCTCGCGTGATAAGCGATGCTTACGTTTAACAATATTTCAACCGCGCCGTAAATTTAATATAGTAAATTTATTAAAGATTTTATTATTCATAATTTTGCTTTAATTTATTATCTATTAAGCAAACAAAATGTATATTTATTTGAATGTTATAAATCTACTTTCCAAAAGTCATCCAATTGTAACGAAAGAAACACTGAAGCTTTCGTCTATTTGACACAAAATATCGTAAATTACATTATAAAATTTGGTATTAATAGTGTGGTACTATTAATTCTTAAAAATGTTAAATCAATAATTTAATTCGAACCCCCACCCACTGTGAAACAACTAGGTGCTATAAAAGTGCTTTAAATGACAAACTCAACAAAGCCATGCTATGCTAATGCTTTTAAATTGATGCGATTTTTACGAGTAGGTTAGTAGTATTTCTATATTTCGGAGGCGTTAGAATATTAATATACTAAAACATACGAAAACTACATAATATTAAATAATATGTGGAGATACGTGTGGCGCAGTTTGAAATGACCCTACTTGCTGCGCCAGCGGTCGCGGGTTCGACTCTCGCTGGGAGCATTCATTTGTTGAGCACGAATGTTTGTAATCCAGTCATGGGTGTTTATATTTATAATATGTATGTATTTAAAGTTATATATATGTGTAGTATATCAACCATCTGGAATCCATAACACAAGGCTCGTACCTTATCATGGAACTAGGTAGTACTGTGTGAAATTTTCCAACATATTTATTAATTAATTTATTAATTAATAACGGAAGTATGTAGATTTTATGATCACTGGCATTTACGTGTTAATTTGTCTAATAAAATTATGTAATGCAGTATATTACCGACACATTAATTATTAAGCCAATTCGTCGATTTAACGCGAAAAGCTGTTAATTTGAAATGAAAATAGAGACTTCAATTTGATTCATATGTATGTATAGAAGTATGATGATATGATATTCGTAAGTTTAAATCAAAGATAAACTTCATACATAATGTTCGCGCGCATACTAACAGGCAGCATCGCCATATTGACCTACTTTTAGGCCGCGGAACGACATAACTTCCATTTTCCCATTTGTGTCCTTTAGTATTTGTTTTAGAATGACTTCTAGAGCGCACCCTACTGTTTCTGATAGAAATATTTTAGTTGTGAATGCTTGGAAAATATTTTTATTGCGAATTTTAAGACAAATGTAAAAAGTTATTTAATGTATACTTTCTAACATGTTTATTTATTTTAAATATAGTTTATTTGACTGCGCTTCTCTCTAGAATTAATAATTTTATAACATAACGATTATTTTTTGTTTTTCATTTCATAGCTAATCTTAATCTACGTAAGTGAGCAGAGTCGAGGATTAAAGTTAGGTAAGAGGGGAAGGTTGACCTGACCTGGGCTTCCAATGAAACTGTAAAAAGTGCTTAATACTTTTTTAATGTACAATGTAAAATTAAATCTAAAAACAAAAAAAAATGCATAGAGAAACAGTAAATAATATATAAAATACTAATATTATTACTATAACAGTAAAACTGTTTACTCCATGTTTGTTTGATGTAGATATGGTACGCCACGACCGAAATACCTTTTTGGCAAATTTAAGTATTTATTCACAGCATTTTTGATAACTCTTCGACGTAGAAGCTTTCCGGATAATACATAAAACTTTCTGGTAATATAAGTCTCTAAGGACGAACTTAGATATAAGCTTTGAATTCTTTGAATTCTGGATAATATTATTGGTTTTAAAAGTCATTTGTTTACTAATAAACCTTTTTCAAGGCTAAAGCTTGGAACGAGCTTTATTTTCTTACTATAAAACATAATCATATACTAATTTTTCAGTGGCCCTTTATTTCATACTTTATGTTTCGTTCAATACAAATAGTCGTTTTGTATGTTATTCAAACCTACATCCATCGGAACAGTAATGTTCTAATAACCGATTTCTGTTACAGTTAATTAATTTAAGACTAGCTAAGTGCCCGTGAAAATCTCTTATATTTAGAAAAAAGCTTGAGTCGGCTAAGTCGGTGAGAGATAAGACGTAGAATCTCCTCTCCGATGCATGATTGCAAAATGCCACAGTCTTAAAAACTCTGAACTTTTACTGAGTATTTCGGCATGAAACTAACTAATTAACTAACTAACTAACGTCTAGTAATGATTCGACTTATTCCTTGAGCTTGAACTCCAACGCAGGACCTTACGGCTTGCAGCCATACATGCTAGTCAAAAACTAACTGGCCATTTTTTTTTGATGCCGTATGAAGTTCTAATTAGAGACAGTAAATTGGTTCATTATTTAAGATTAAAAGAATAAGAAACCCACAAACAGAAGCTGGTATTTCACAACTATTATAAAAGTTCATAAAGTTCTATGATCCATATAAAAGCGAGGGGAAGTCGTAAAATTTATTTCTCGGAAAACATACAGTTTTTGCAGAACTAAAATAGTATAATTACGAGTATGTATAAGAAAAATATCAGGTTTATGGGTTAAGGAAGCTTAATATTTCAATGTTTGTTATTCTTTACTTATAATATAGGGTTTTTACTCCTCCTCCCTCCCTCTCTCTTTCTCCCTCCATCTCTCTCTTAGTTTGGTTATTCGCTATAAAGCTGGAAAGATCAATCGGTCAGAATCACTTAAAATTTTGCAGTAATTAGATGCTCATTTAGTGCTAATTTATTGCTGCAAAATTGAATTTTACGCTGCAATAGATTGATCAAAATATAGAAAACTGCTAGCTTTTAATTAAGCCAACACTCTCTACCTTCTAAAACTGCTGCTAACCGCGTAACACAGCATCAAATCAATCTAGTATTAATTTAGTTCTGGCCATCCACACGGACCACCTGAATTTTTTAAATGATGGATGTAATGTTTCGAAACAGAATTATTGTTTCATTATTCGAAGTATAAGCCATGTCGATGCACTTCTGATCTTTCATTGCAAATATGTATTTCGTTCACAGCGGGACGGGAGTCATGCCTGTCAAGTTCGTAAGTGAAACTGAAAAGTAAAGTCTTGCACGACACACGTGCTACTGCAATCCGGCTTCACGCTGTGCTTACACATCTCATACAGAAGTACTAGAATTTAAGAGACAGATCCTATTGACATATGAAAGATCATTGATCTTTTAGCTATATATATCGCAGGGACCATAATCAATGAATTAAAACAAACGCTAGTTAGGTGTTAAAGATACTCGTGTATGTAAGTCTTAAAAAAATGCAAATAATTTGAAGTAAAAAGTGAATAAAACTTCAAATGTTCTGTAAATTGGGTTTTTGAAAAAAAAAAATTATTGATTTTTTTCATGTATTTTAAAACTTTATTATTAATAATATTGATATTTAATGCAAAAAACTTAAAAAAAAATTTTTTTCAATTAATTATAAACAATTAAAAATTGATGAAATTTAAATAAAAATCACGTGACTATAAACGCGCCGCGCGTAGTTGTGACGTCATAATGTTATAGCTATTCAATAACAGTACAGCGTTTACGTCTATTACACGTGACTAGACAATAATATTGAAAATTTATTGCTAAAATACGAGTTGTTAGTTGGTTCCGATTAGCTATGTGTGACAAAGGATTAAAATAAAATTAGTTAGGATTAAAATTATTCACTGAACTTTACTTAAATAATAAATATATAATAATTATTTGATTTGTATACTTAGATAAATAATAATTAATAACAATGGTATTATGAAATGCTTACATCGAAATGATGTTCACAACAAAAAAAATCGATTTTGTTTGGGGATTATCACGGTGCACTGCTTGAAACCATTTATTTCGACGTTTGACATCTTGGGGAACATTTAAAAACATTTTATCAGGAGTTGCCTTTGTAGTATCCGTACATAGTGGTACAAAACAAGAACGATAACTTTGAGGTTCGACATTTTTAATATAATAAATTAAAATATTTAACAATGACAACAAAATTAAATAGATCATAACACTGTATTTATTATTTTTCTATCAACTGCAATGAGTGAAAACTAACATTACGACGTCACACGCGCTCGAGTTTGTTCGAGAGTTGTCGGCGTGACTTCGGTACTGGATTCAAAAATTAATTTTTATTTTGAAACTTTTGAATTATTGCGAAATAAAAAGAAAAAAAAAAGTTTTGTTATAAAACTTATATAATATGATCTTTCCATTTATCACAAAAAAAAATTTTTTTCAAATACCCAATTGTAAAAATACAAGTTTTATGATACGAAATGAAAATCCTTTCTTGGTAAAATTCAAAAAGCAGACACTCAATTTTTAATGAGTATTCTATTGTACTTCAGGGATGGGTACAATTATTATAAGAAAAAATACACTGCGAAGAGTAAAATAATTACAAAAAAAATCTGAAAATCTTTTGTTACATTTTTAATTATCTTATTCAACTTAAAACAGTACCTACTTTAATTTCTGCTCATCGTTAGAAATCAATGCAGCTGTCTGCATGTAAAGCTCGTACTTTGTAGGCCCATAAACAACGTGATTACGTCTTATGGATATTAAGATACTCAGTCCAGAAATATAATTTTACAAATATTCATTTTAAGTACATATAATATTATTATGATGTAAAACAGAAATCGAAATTCTAGTAAATATCTACTGTCTTTAAATTACGCAAATATTTGATTTTTAAATAAAATTTTGATTATTTATGCCCGACGTTTCGATTGCTTTTCAACCGACTTCCAAAAAGGAGGAGGCAATTCGTCTGTATTTACGTCTCAAAGCCATTATATAATTGATACAGACAGCGCTTACCCACAAAATTTCAAAAACACGAAAATTGCGACTTTGCAGATTGATGTTAAACTTTTTAACATCATTCCCGTGAACATGGCGCTTGTTACTGTTGGAATATATTGAAAACTTTTGAAAGTAATGGCTAAACTCTAATATATATATATATATTAGAGTTTAGCCATATATATATATATATATATATATATATATATATATATATATATATATATATATATATATATATATATATATATATATATATATATATATATATATATATATATATATTTACTCGTATAGCTGTAATTATTTATTGATTATATACCTTCTTAAAAAATACTTATTTAATTATAATAATATATTTATATTCTTGTTAATCCGATTCAGCTTATTTTGGGTTACGTGAAAATTTTAAATATAATTTTAAAAACAAATTCATCTATTTTACCTAAAGTTTCACTTGAGTCACCAAGAAAACGTAAGTTGTCAATTAGGTGCCCCATATTTCAGATTTTTATAAAGTTACTAGCGACTCGTCCTCGCTCCGCTCAGGCTCGTCGCTAGGTACGTTTTGAGGATAATATAGATTTCTGGAAAATTAGATATTTTCCTGCAGTAAAAGCTATCCCATTTATTGACCCGGCTAACCAGCTATCATCATACCAAATTTCATCAACATCCATTGAGTGGTTCTCGTGATGCGGTCACAGACAGACAGACAGACAAAAAATTGTAAAAACTATATTCGGCCTCTGTATCGTTATTAATTAATATTAGAATTTCCAAAAAATAAAAAAAATATTCAATGTACAGATTCAACTAATTTATAATTTTTTTATATGTATAGATTTTCGGATTGGTGGTTTGAGATAAGGATAAAAATAGCCTAAGCTGCTCTTTTAGATGACTTAAGCTATGTTTTAACTATAATTACCGATTAAACTCCGAAACCGACTAATCCCCGAAACAGAAACGGTGGACCGATTTTTACAGGAGTTTCACTCGCAGATAGCTGAAGTTATAAGGATTAATTTAAGGTACTTTTTGCGAATTTAATTCTGTTTGTTCTGCTTAAAAAATACTTATTTTTAACCCATTCAGTGCCAGTGACCCACGGCGCCGGTTCATGTATGTCGCATGTGCGGTGCCGAGAACCCGCGTGGTGGGCTCTTTATAAATGTAGCTCATTCTTTGTAAATACATTATTATACGACTACAAAATAAAGTGAACTATTTATTTTAACAAGTTCTTTTTAGTATATCCATTGGTTTCAAGATTCAGAATTTTATTTTTTAGTAAAATTAAACATACGTCGTAGATCGCATTTCAGACGTGAGAAACCGCTGTTTATAATAATTATTATAAATATCGATTTCATTTCTTGTTATTAACATCAGGAAAAACAAAGAAGCTGTAATCTCTATATTATACACATTATAATTATTCAATAGTATCGAGTCGTGGTGATCAATTGTATTTTGCTGAAAATTTAGATAAAAATGAACATAGCCAACACTACACGCACACATAGATAGAAATGAATATGGCCGCTACTCTGTCTGTACACGGCTGTCATGCCATAGCTTACTACAGAGTGTTCTAAATTTACGCAGTAGTTTGATATTAAATAAATAAATAAAATATTGTTGGACAGTTATTGTCTCTAATACTATAAAAAAGCTCGGGCTTTATTTTAATAATATATTTGTTTTCGCAGTAGGTACATAATTTAAACATTAAAAAAATATCTTCGCTTCGTAAAGTATTATGAAAATCATTTTAGTTAACGTACTTACAACTCAAAATATCCAGTTATTAAAATTGAATCCTTGTGGGAGTAGATAATTTTTTTTACGTTTTAAAAAATGCCTGCCAGAACGGTAACGCTCCTCAATTTAAAGATAATCATCTTATTCTTCCTGCCCTTATTCCACGCTATGTGGCGTTGGCACAACATGTCTTTTTCTTTCACTCTCCTCAGTCAATCGTCCATTCAGTGCCAGTTACCCACGACGTGGGTTCACTTATGTCGCATTTGCATATGCGATATATATTATATATATATATTAATTTTGTATATGCCAAACTATTACAATTAAGCCACATTTGAACAAACTGTACTATGTTTTACCGATTAAAAAAATCTTTAACTAATGGAAAGCTAAATTTGTAAATTTGTAAATCGTCATTGTAAAGCAAATTTTAAGGAGGATATTCCATCAACATTTTTAATGATATGTATTATAACGAGTTTACCTTGGGAACAAGATAATCTGCCGAGGTAAAAATTAGCCTAGGTCACTGCCATTCTTTTGTCCCGTTTTAACGTGAAAGAAAAACATACCAATACGTTTTAACATAATATAAAATATAGGTACGGATTCAAAGTATCTACATAATTGCGAGGTATTTTTATTATTTTACTGTCTTACCTTTTGTTCACTATACTTATTGACAATATACCTATAAGTATACAGTAGTACAGTATACCTTAAAACTTAGTTTGCTAAAAATATTCAGAAAAAAAAAACAAATTCTCACATTACCTAAATATAGGTTCTTCAATAAAATGAAACATACTGTGTATAATTAAAGATGACAATCAATGACAGTAATATAGTAGGAGAGCTAGCGTTTCCCAAAAATAAAATACTGTAATAATAATATTATTATATTATGTAACTTCATTCTTCATACACTTATAGAGATTATTCGAATAATAAGTTTGCATAATAAATTTGTTTTATAAAATAAAATTGCTTTATATATAACCCAGTTTTTGTTGAATTTCAGTAATCCTTAATCATATCTTATCAATTTAATTTATCCTTTCTTTCTAACGTTAAAACCCGTAGAAGTCTGTTGCGCTCGCTCTCAAGCGTGATGCCCAATACATCCTCGTCTGGCAGACTCGTGCAAGTACTAAAATATTCAGACTGCTTGCATATACTTTTAAAAAAAAATGAAAACACATCAAAACGTTAGCCTTGTGGGAGCATTACTATTGCTAACAACAATCCCGAGGTCAACTTTACTAGTCTGGTACCTACATATTTGCACCCTAAAAATAGGTTGTCTTTTTTTAACATTTCAACATATGAAAATTACTACTTATTAAAATTATAGCCTTGTGGGAGTAGATTAAAAATTCTTTATTTTTTGAACCAGAACGATAAAGCTCCTCAATTTACCGATAATCTACTTCTTCTTCTTGTCCTTACCCAACGCTATGTGGGTTAGGACCAGTATGATTAATTACTTACAGCATTACTTCATTTTAATGAGAATAAACTTTTAGTCTTGAGTCAAGTAAACTAGGTGATATTGTACGTTTATTGACTATAATGTTAATAATTTTTTTTTATTTTAGTATCCATATTACGATTATATTATTAGATTAGTATTCATATTACGATTGATTTTACAGTTTACTAAGTGAAAAATAATAGTTACATTATCATCTCATCTTCAACCCTTTTAACGTCCCAATGCTGGGCACGGGCCTCCCTCAGTACGAGGGGATTAGACCATAGTCCACCACGCTGGTCAAGTGCGGGTTGGCGGACTTCACATGTCCTTCATAATCAGGCCATAGTCCACCACTCTGGCCTAGTGTGAGTTAGCGGACTTCACATGTCTTTTAAAAAATTTGCTAGGTTTTTCACAGACATGTAGGTTTCCTCACGATGTTTTCCTTCGCCGTAAGAGAAGTGGTAATCATGATAGTAAATGATTCTAACATGTACATATCAGAGGTGCCGCATTACTCGGATATCCAAGCCTTAGTTACATCATAATAAAATAAAAATAATTAAAAAGTAGTGTAGTGAGACTGTGGTGGCCCAGCAAGTCACAGAACAGATGTTCTGAGTTCGTTCGACTGATCCACAGGCCAACGCTCTCCAATAAAAAATAAAACATCAAATATATTTTCTTAGCATTGTAACTTTAGTTACAAAAAGTTATTCTAATAAGTAGTTCGCTAGCTCTTAGACTAATACTTACACACACATGCAATAAAATATTATCATTAGGTAGTGATGCAACGAATACGAATAGTAGGTATTTACCGAATATTCATATTCGCCAAATATCAGCACGAATATCAAAAACAATTATTAAAAAGAATTTATATTCATAAAATATATAAGAAATTTGGTAAGTGAAATATGTTCATAGCTTGATTTGTTCGTTTTATGTTATAAAGAATAAAAATACATCGGTTTGTCCGCATGACTTGTTAGTGAACAGTCCCAAAACAAACTTTATTTTGTTGTTTAATAGTTTTAGTTACTTTGTTTTGTAAATAAACTCGTCAAATCGTTTTTAAAGAAATCGTTATATGCAGAGCGCACACCCCATGCCGAAGACCCCGCTAGCGGGTTCACTAGTAATATGTATGGCGGCATGACGTTTGAGTTGCAATGTAGTGCGGTGGACGCGAATGGGTTAAGTTTTCTAATATTCACGAGTTTTTAAGAAAATTAATCCTCGACTGATGTTAAACTTTTTGCGAGGGAAGAAGTTAGTACTACATTTTGGAAGGTTATAATTTGAAAATTATTAAATTTTAATTAAATCACTTTTAGTCCATATCTACTTACTCTACAATTTAAACAAAAGTAAACCCAGCACAAAATTTTTTTTTACTATACATATATTTTTAACATAACTTTCTTGGTCAATTTTATCTTACTATTTATCATTCAAAGAAAATGTAGAACCATTATATGTAAATTCTATTTTCGTAAATCGGTGTGAAAATTAGGCACAGATTAAGTGACAGATGACGTATGAAAGTTAATATATAATCTATATTAAGTCTGAAGTGTTGAATGTGTCAAAAATTAAATTATGTACGTCACATACGTTATAACAAAAGAATAAGTTGGTTTTAGCTAATGCGAAAACTCAATTTCCGCTCTTTTGTTATTTATGACTGTCATCATATAAGTCTTATGTAGCATATTTTAGCGTTTAACATTCAAAAGCGAATGAAAAGTAACTTGGCGAAAATTTCATTTCCATTATTTACCATATTTTTGAAATATATGGATAATAAAATAAGTAAGACAAAATGGCTGTCTCTTGCTTCGTTTTTCATTTAAGAATGTACTCAGTCATTTTTAACGTACCACTGCTAAACATAGGACTCTTCGACACAAGGACCAAGCTGGGGACAAGTGTGGTTTGGCAGAGTTTACATAACTTTCGAAAACCTACTACCAGATAGTTGATTTACTACACATATAAATTTTCAATACATAAATATTAATATAAATATTAACACCCATGACTGGAGTACAAACATTGGTGCTCAACAAATGAATGCCCCCAGCGGGACTCGAACCCGAAACCGCTGGCGCAGAAAGTAGGGTCACGTACGGTCGTTATTACATGCATATATATGCTCTCATTTCTGAAACAAACGCCTGCTTTGTAAAGTAATTATCATCCCTTGTCATCGCAAGTCAACTCCAAAGGGACGGTTTAGACCCCTAACATTCAAGTTTTATGAGTTTCTTTGAAAATTTTAAATTACAAATGTTAAAAGAACTTCGGTTACTGTTTTATAATTGAATTCTTGACAAATTGAATTACAACGTACATTAAACATATGTATTATGTGAAGTAGAAATATTTATTGATTATAAATATTATTTAAACGGCATTCTCTTTAAACGCAGTAGAGAAATGACGTGAACGTAAGTATATATTATATAAACTTTTGATATTAGGATAAGGCTGTAAGGAAAAGAAAGTTCTAACTTAGTCGAATCTGTTCATTAAATATTATTTAAAAAATCTTTTTGAAATTGTCATTATTATCGATGTACCTAGAGCCCAAGTCTATACTTTTTATAATTGTTATCTGTCCCTCTGTCTGTGAAGGCATCACAAGAAAATAGCTAGACCGATTTTGATCAACCTATAGGACACTATTTACTGCGGGAAAATATCTAATATCTGCAAAATTTGATGAACGTTACGCTTTACGTTAATTAAACCTAGCAAGTTCTTAAAAAACATACATATATCACATATAATTATATAATTTAGTGGAATAAAAAATCGGTTCTACCACCTGAAACCGTCCTAAAACCCTTTCCCTACTAATTATCATTTTTATTAAAAACGTTAATCGCGCTCGTGTTATGACGTAAACGCATCGAGTGGGCACTTTCCTATCCGTACAAGTCTGATCTCAATTAACCACGGTCCTATTAATGTGACACCGTATAATTAAACCGTTCTACCCTTAGTAACGTATGGATATAGGAGCTGAAGTTAAGTGGAAATTGGTGTCACGCTCAAAACAAAATCTTAAGGGCTTAGTACTGTAGCTTATTATCTATGTATATTGTATAAACAATCATTTTAACAAAAAAACAAAAACCGACTTCAAATCTAAACAAACTAAACTCAAATGTAGAAAATATTACTTTTAAGAACTTAGTTAATTTAGGAGTCGGTGCCAGCCATTGTCAGAACTGGAATATTAAAATGGGACCACACGGGAAGCACCACCTAAATAAAAAAAATCATCTAAATCCGTTCACCCAGTCGAAAGTTCTGAGGAAACAAACATAAAAAAAATACAGATGAATTGAGAACCTCCTTTTTGGAAGTCGGTTGAAAAAAAGTCTGTAAGTAATAGACAATATTAAACACAAGATTTTGTTTATTACTTTGTTTGAATCCACAAACAAATGTATTTAAAAATAATTGATTTTAGTGTTTAGTGTTTACATATATACATACATATACCTACATAATATGTAAATACGCCTATATTATAGGCTATCTACGTCTTGCAGCGATCCTTGTAGCTAATACATACGTATCTATAATGTACATGAAGATACGCGGGGAGTAACAGGGTTTAAGTACTAAAGCATACCGATAATAACATGCTTAACACTGTAGTACGAGATACAGAATTTATATAATATTTGTTAGGGAAATTCTTCCAATACACTTCTGAAAACACAAGGCAATGACACATAGTAATAGGATGGAGTGCACTGAACGCCACCGCCACATTTCGGTGACATTTTCAATACTCTTAAAGTAAAACTACAGAATATATAATATGACGTAAAACTGATTATTTATATGCTTTTAGTAGAATTAAAAGCATTGGTAAAGTTAAAAACTATGAAGTAATTAAAATCTAAAACTAATGTTTATGAGTTATTGAAAAAAGTATTGAAGGCTGAAGACTTATTATTACTTTTACGTAAATCGATGTCCATGATCAGGGTCAGACTATAGGGCTTATTAGAAACACTGAAGAATACCATTTTTAAATTTCAACAAGAAGGGTATATTTTACTATCATACCCTGTTATAACGGTTTACATTGTCCTTTTAATCCATCTTCTAATATTCAACTGTTATTAAAATCTTTTTGTCTAATCACGCTCTTCATGACACAACCTACACACAAACCTATGACACAATTTATTTACAATATTGATACGTATATCAATATATCAATATTGTAAATAAATTGTGTCATAGGTTTAATACTTACCATAACAAAATATATTACGAACAAGAGGTAGAGCAGTGTTCCTCTATTATATCATATAAAAGAGGAACACTACTCACACTCTATACCGTATCTTATTGAACTTCAAAAACACAGTTTCTGGGTCATGAATGGGTCTACGGCATTTTTCATTTGGTAAGTGAAAAATTATATTAAAAATTCATGACAAGATTGTCTTTACAAATTACATAATTCAAGCTTTCTTTTTGAAGTATAATTTCTTTATACGTTTGAGAGATAATTTAATACATTATTAAAATGAGTGTCGTGGAAGGGAAATTCAAAATTATTATTTTAATATGTATTACAGCTCACCCGGCAAACGTTGTTCTGCCTTTTAAAAGGGGGTTGCGGCAGGAGAGGGAAATGAAATACTTCATGACCTATGTACATTACATACCTACCAAATATACAAAAAAAACATCGAAATCGGTCGAGCCGTTTCGGAAACCGTGACATTTAATACAAGTTAATAAAAATATATTTGTTATTCATAATTTTATAACAATTTTGTAAATGTCAACCAGCCAAAAGTGTTTTTAACGAGCTATATACATAGAAAATACACTTAAAGGGCACGCTACTCCTACGTGCGTCTATAAAATGTCATATTACATAGTTATCAATTAAGTGGTAATACGAACGTGGGCGGAATCACTCATAGATACTAAAATGGGGTATTTCACACGTATGGCAAGGTATCTAAGTAAACTTAGGCCTTACTAATATTGTAAATTGTAAATAACTTTGTTAGTTCCCACGTCGCCGAACTTAGACTTTTAAGAAAGTTTAAGAAAAGGTACCTATTTAAATAAACTATTAAAGCAGAACTGTGTTGTATCCAGTTTCCTAGAAACACAAAATAAATTGAATTTTGAAATATGTATGTGTACCATAAACGATCATTAAATATTAAGTAAGTATATTATACATATTATTAGTTTTCGATTTTAATTTTGTAGAAGCTTTGGCATATTAATGAAAAGACTAATCTGGTTTAATAAACCTTTTCCAATTAAAACGTGGACTAAGGCTTAACGTTTGGAGGCGGAGTGAGTTAGGTACATTCACTCGTAGGCGGGATATTTGCGAGAAATAGGATTTAGACAAATAACAAAACAAGAAATACAATATCCAGTAATTCAACAATCTTTTCGCTTATTTTGTTACAAATTTGTAAATACCGTGTATAATGATGTAAATCGTACTCTATACCTCAAATGTGGTTGCGGTTTGCGGTCATTTACATCAATGGTCACAGTCTAACCCTTTATGTAAATACCAGCTGACCCAGCAAACGTTCTGTCATATAAAACGGGGGTAGGTTAAATACCTAATAAAATACATTAAGACCTATTGTTATACATACCAAATATACAAAAAATCATTAAAATCGGTCGTTTCGGAGGAATGCGACCATAAGCACCGTGACATGAGATATTTATATATTAAAATATGTACAATTAATAATTATATACTTATCAAAGCATTAATGTTATTTTAATACATTTTCTTCTTCCAAATTACAACCTAATCTAATCATTAGTATGTTACATTGAATCAATAATTATATAATGTACCAAAAGACCTATTGATAACGTTGTTATTTCACACAAAAACTACGGAGTCCATTACAGCATGGCTGCTATAAATAATAGCGTAAAAGGAAATAAAAATGTGCCTGGGTGCACAACCTAGGTAAAAGACTCGGTTCATTAGTTCTGGTGCATCCTTCTTCACGCAGCAATGGAACAATCGATCGATCGACGTGCTTTTTTGACACGCTTTATAATTGCAGGTAAATATTAAAAATTTTCAATTTTATAACATATTAAAATTTAGTATTACATAGAAGTATTACAAAAATTTTGTAAATTGTCTCTCCCGTGAATCATTCAAAACGTTGGGAACCAAAAATCAAACTTATAATTAAAGTGAAAGTAATGGCATATATTTTATACATGACATTTTATAAATATTAATAGCAAAATATACGAAAGACGAGAGGTTATTAGGATCTAAAAAGGGTCATTCACATTACTCTACAATTTGCAGGTTGATTTGCACACAAACGAGTGTGAAAATATGAATAATTTTAATGAGTTTTAATAATTCTGTATAATTAATATCTACTTACTTAAAATTATTAAAAATATTATTTAATTTAGTCGTATTAAAATGTACCACATTTTATACTTTTATTGAAAACTAAAATTAAATATACGTATATTTCTACATCATTTTTACCTCAAACCATAAGTTTGATCATCCGTTATTAAAATTTCAATTGAATCAAAATAACCTTTCATTTGGCAATCGTTATTTCAATAGCCGCTGGTATTTATTTTAAACTGTTGTTTTAAAATCGCTTAATGAATCTCTTGTTATATTAAAATAATTATATTATATAGCTATATTTATAATGATAGAGTTTCTAGTTTTAAATCACTACTTTCGTTAAATTATATTATTTTATAGAAATAGAATTGAATATAACACAAATTTTAAAAAGTTACATAATAATTTTTTGTTACACATTTTTTAAGAGTGGACTACAATATTTGCAATAGGAAGGTCAAAGACCCTTGACTTTTCTTATTTCTCTGATTTTCGTAAAGATCATGTTATCAGTATCATATCACAACATGATTGAGTATCACAAACATTGAGAAGAGCTTCCATGGTGTTAGCATTAATGGACGGCACATCCGGTATATACGATTACTATATAGTTTTTAGCAATTTATATATTTATACTAATAATTCCTGTGAATGTCCCATTTTTGGCCTAAAAATAAAAAAATATATATATCTGAAGAGGGGCGACCTTTATCACCTAGAGGAATAAAAAATAGCTTACGACCTATTCTCAAACCTACCACATATAGATTTCACAACAAAAATTTTTATGAAAATCCGTCAAGCCGTTTCGCAGGAGTTCGATAACAAACAATGTGAGACGTCACACGAGATTTTTTATATATTAGATTTATAATATGTAGGTATGTATTTAAAGTCTAGTTTACATATATTATGTAGTGTACCAATTATCTGGTATCCGTAACACAAGCCTCGTAGCTTACCACGGAACTAGATGGCGCTTTGTGTAATAATGTCCAATATTATTTATTTATTTTCCCAAATTTTGATTTTCATCGAGCGCTAAAGAACCGACCGCTGAAGAACAACCTGTCCTTTCATATTCCGGTCTACTTTACAATTGATGATGTAGTTGCAAAAAGCATTATTCTAACAACAAATTATAAAGTTATACTTTCTTAGGCTTACGCGAATATCTTACATTATTTATTATTATATAGGGAGAACCTTTCCCGTGACCATAATTGCTGTAAAGCATTTGAAACGTCGGGAACCAAAAATCACAATAAATAAGCGGCAAAATCCGAAAAGATATTTTCATTTATCATTCCAGGACATTAATTAAGCTACTTACAATGATAATTTGAAGGCAATTTCGCCTTCACTTTTTTATCTAAGTTCAAAGGTCACATTTTCGTTTAATTATATAACTGAAACGTTGAGAGCTACCGGAAAAATGAATGTGATAAAGTTTATAGATCTTATCAATACTTTTTTTCCTTACGAAGCACTGTTCTCGAGTTATCGCGATTTCAGACGGTAGGAAAATCGTATTTTCAATTATGTTCGCACATTTTCGCACCAGCTCTAAGGTAGTATATTCTTCTACTTCCTTTATGTATATTCTGGTAGCTTTCACTGTTTCGGATATTATAAGCTTATACATTTGACCTTGGATAAAAAACAACGAAAAAGCGAAATCGACGGGAATTTCAACATTGCGTTTGTAATAATTAATTATTTAAGATATGTACAGAAATCCAGCTTAATGAGAATGAATGCAAACTGCGCACTTTTTTATTCTATTATGTGTGGGTTTAACAACTAATTTCAACTAATACAAAATAATATTGAACTCAACTCTTCCTTCGTGTAACTCTCACATATATACTTATTACCTTTCTTTAAATCTTGGAAAATGCATTAACGCATACCTATAGAAAACAGGTGGTTATGTGGGGCTAACCGGTAAGCCAGTACTACCCACTAATACCCAAGTACACATCTTCCTTTATGGGATGTCGCAGGATCGCTTGCGCATTTAACTACGACACCCGGACGGCCCTGCAGGTCTACCGAAGCATGGTAGAAGTGTGTGAGGTCTACACAACAAAGTGGTTAGAGAAGTACCAGGAGCAATCCGCATGCACACTGCCCACCAAAGTGGATCCTCCCTGCGGATTTTTTGGTCTCACGCCCGGCCAGATTGCCAGACGCTACTGAGCCCAACAACCACTACAAATGAACGCACGTTGATGGGGTTTTTCTTATCCCCTCCTTATGCTAAAGTTAACTTTTTTTTTTATTTCCATTTGATCTTTCAAAAACTGCATAAAATACTTAAGTTTTTAGGAGTTAAATAAATTTAACGCTATAAACAAAATTATAAGCCGCCGCCTTCAAAATAACTTCGCATATACTCGTAAATTACTAATTGCATTATAATTTACGAGTATACGCGAAAGATGAGTTAAAGTTGCGTATGCGCATTGCGAACTGCGTCCGCGACTCATGGTCAACGTTTAATGATTAGTTATATATAGCAGTTCACATTCCATCTGATTATTATCTAAGTATATGTATACATATACATATATGTAATAAGTAACTCTACTTGTAAGTAAGTTCTAACTGACAAAAATCTGTATATTAAAAATGTCATTATTATCTATACCGAGACCAAATCTATAGATTTACTATTTTTGTCTGTCTGTGAGTGTATCACGAGAAAACCACTGAACAGATTTTCATGAAATCTGGTATGGATATTTTTTAGTATATTTTTATAGTTTAAGGATATTTTTTACTGCTGGAATATACTATGTCACCATGAACCTGAGCGAAGCGAGGTTATTACTAGTTGTCCATAAATGAAATTAATGACTGACACGACGACGTATCGATCCTAAAATATTATTATCACCTGTTATCTTTATAAGCGTAAGCAATAGAACTATCAATAGGTGAGTAAAATATATATACGTATTTTGTTTCAAAATTTCTCAAGCTATATTAGCACGTGTATTATATTTATAGAAGCGCTACATAGCTACAGTAACAAATTAATATGGATTGTTGCTGGATGTTCAAGATATCCCATAAAAATATTTTGCGTTGATTTTTTCCGCATAATTTCATATTTGTACTACGCATGGATAGAAGGAAGAAAGAGTAATAACATAAAAAGTTAGAAAAATGAATCTAGAATATATAAAAATCACGTAATAACCCCTTACAACTCCCACACCATCTATCAACACTTAATCTCCTCTATAAATCAAAGATTAAGGCACAACTTATCTTTTCCTAGATATAAATAAACACAAACGTGACTATTCTATTTATACACAGTATTTCCTGTGATTTTTTACACATACAAAGTTTATATTATATATTAAATTATATAATAAAATTCTAACAAGTCGAATCTGTACATTGAATAATTTTGGAAAATCTTATTGGAACAGTCATAGAAGCCAAATCTATAGCTTTTAGAATTTTTGTCTGTCTGTCTGTGGCCGCATCACGACAAAACTACTGAACTGATTTTGATGAAATTTAGTATGATGATAACTGGTTATCAAAAAAATATCTAATTTCTGTGAAATCTCAACTAACTCAAACTGTCTATAAAACATCACACGGAATGTGAAATCAAAGAATTTGGTTTCAGTCTTAAGCCCGGGCGGAGCCGCGGGAAATGCTAGTTAGCATAAAAATATAAAGTTAGAGACTCAATACATACTAATTTTGAGGCTTAGAAAAGAATAAAAAAACATGTCAAATACATAAGTTCTTTATAAGCAATTAATTCAAATTCAAATTCAAAATATTTTATTCAGCATGAAATTATTACAATTTTTTACTGAACGTCATGAGTCTACTACCAGTTCGGAAGGAAGAAACCACTGACCTGAGAAGAACTGGCGAAAGAAACTCAGAAAATAATTGAATATATATTTTATTTCATAACTGTACAATATTAACTTTAAAAATCTGAACAACTTTGAGATTAAACGTTTCTATTTAGGTTTAAATATTACAGAATAGATTAAAATTATATAAATTAAACAATTTGAGTATGAATTATAACATATCAAAAAAAATCCAAAGGGGCTTACTTGTACTTCAGAAACAGAGCACACTTTAATAATATTTATCAATGGATGTTATACGATATTTATATTTTTTTATCTTATTATTTATCACTTGCCAATTATGATAAAGTATAGTACAAGGCTTAACTTTATCACTTTTCAGAATATATTAGCAATTCGGCTAAACCATTTATTTGATGTAACGTACTTTACAACTTATAAATCCAATATACCAGTGCTTAAAGCTTTGAAAGTTTATCGATAATATCAGTGGATGCTCTAAATTGGATCTTAAACGTTCGTCCGATAAAATGTCGATGAACTGGCGTTATTTTTTAACTACACTGTTTAGCTTAGTCGTTCTTCATTTTGGAACAACGACCCGAATAGATTAAAGTGACAAGTAGAACAGATCGATAGATATCAAGAGCATGGAAAATAATTGTATTGTATTACAGTAATGAAATATATGGTATCACATTATCGTTAATATCAGATTATATGTATGTACATTGTACATATCTATTTTATCGATGAATATCTTTAGTAAGTGGGGTTTGGGGAAAAACTGTTTCAAAGTAACAAAAATATAAATTTTCTCATTAACTATTACGATAAATACTTAATTATAGCCGACAATTTTTTTTTACGTATTATAAAAATTATTATCTTCTTAAATTGGTAAAATATCCATAACCTATAGATAACATTGTGATAATTTCATATAGTAAAATTCTAAGATACTTTTAAATAAGTATGTCAAAGTTACACAAAAACTAATCGAAACTTTTATTATTATCAATACAGATTCTGAATCTATCACGAGAAAACTACTTGGCAGATTTTGATAAAATTTCGTATAATTATAGATTTTTATCCGTGTCAACTTATAGGTTACTTTTTACATGGGGAAAATGCGACACTGTCAGAAAACAAAACCAAAAAGTACATAGGAAACGAACTCGAGCAGAGCAAAGGCAGTGTCGCTAATATAATAATAAATTGCTGTCTATTGTTACAAGGAAGGACCTGAAGGAATATAAATGTAAAATCTTAAAATTCTAAAACTCGTCAAGTCCATTTATAACTTTTTACAAAACAAAAGAAATATCACCTCCTAATGAATGTATATTGTCCGTGACTCTCCGGAAATATAACATTTTTTGTACAAAGCGAACCACCCGCGAAGCGAGTTACTTAATCAAAGAAACGTGAAATATGTTTTTACACCGTTTCATTATATTCTTGTATTTTTCTTCAGGGTATAATTTGTAATAATATCTAATTTCGTACAGATTGTAACTTGATATTAAATAGCCTATAATTACCTTACTTTATAAATAGGCAAAAAAAACGAAAATAATTATTAGTGGCACTTGGAGCCTTTGACAAACAAAAAAAATATGATTATTATAGCTTTATGATTATTATAGCATAAAATTATTATTTTTTTAATTTACATTGTAATCTATAATACCGATAATTTATTTACAGTAAAGGAAATCACAAGTAAACTTAACTATATATACAAAGCAAATGTACACTTAATTATTACTGTACAAGTTGTGTCCGCGTGGAATAGTGGCAAGAATGCTAGCTGCATTCCCCCGTTGAATGGCAATGCCGATTCTTTTTCTTAATTTCTTTTTTTCTTTTTTTTATAGCATAGCATATCGAGCTACTATTCATTGAAATAGTCATAATTACCAATACAGATTCCAAATGTACAATTTTTAGATTTTTTGTCTGTCTGTTTGTGATCTGATCACGAAAAAAATACTTACATATTTTGATAAAATTTTGTATGATGATAGATAATTATCCGGATCAACATTATAGGATTTAATGCGAGAAAAATATTTAATTTCTAAGAAATTCCTATCAATCGTTAAAACTTATCTAGGACGAATCCAAACAGAGCGAGGGTAAGTCGCTAGTTTATGTTTATAATAAGTAGTAAGCAATTTATGAAGAAAAAGCAAAAATACTTCAATTATTTATTTCTAGACGCCAATGCAAGATGAACCATTTATTTTCCCCTTTAGATTTTTTATTCAACATGTTTAGCTATAATTACAACTGCTTAGTTTAAATTACAGCTATAATTGCTATCGAATGAGGTAACGAGTTTGATGCCTCGTTTAAATATCTTGTGCTTTTACGTATCACGGCTGAAAAAATATAGAATCTTATGCAATTTTTTTATATAGACGTAAAAAGTATGTCTATTTGTTCGCGTATCTGGCTTACACTCTTCTTATGATGAAATTACTAAAATTTTAAAAAGTAATATGTAGTTATTTTTTAATCTATACTCATACTAGCGGCTAAGATCGAGACGTCCTTAGATTTAGCGCAAGTGAAGCCGCGAATTCCGCTAGTTATAAATATCGTGCAATCTTAAATAATACTGTAACGCTGTTTAATTACAAAATAAAATAAAGCATATAAGCTACATTTAAAATTCGGGAAAGTAACAAAACACTGAGGAGTCCATACTAACCGATAAAACGTACCTAGGGCAGAAGGGATGAGTTACATACATAATAAACTAGCGTACCCTAGAAGCGTTTCGGTGGCAAACTTATAATTTTTTTCTTTGGCCTGAGAGAAGAATTAGAGGCTTAGAATAACTGCTTCACAGGTCCTTTTCAAATACTCAAAAAAGCTAGGATGAACTTTTATGTTATCTTTTAAGTTGGGACAAATCGTGCATTTCAAAATTCTGTTATGATCGATCTGACTCGACTTGTTTCGGAGTTAATTGCAGACAAACTACGTGACACGAAGTTTATTGTTACCTTATACCTGTATAAGCATTATGAGCTCTATGAATGATATATTTACTTATTATGTACATATATCTTTACTATAAAAGTAAGGAATTTCTGAAAAAATCCTGTACAGCACCACTCTTCTCGCAAAATTATTAGTTTAATGTTCACATCTGCACCATGATATTTGGAAGAGTGCCAAAATACCTGGTATATAAAATCCAAAAAAATGCAAGAGAAATTTATATTGTCAGGTAGTGGAAAGTGTTTAAAGTTTTTACATCAAAAATACAATAATTCAAAAAGGCACGTCGAATACTTTATAATATTTCCTTAATACACGATTCTTGAATCTTGGAACGGAATAGACAAAGAATGTTTATATATGTAAAGGCGGCAATGCACTAAGAGTTTAGTTGGGAGCTAAGAGAACATTAAAACGAAATACAAAAAGTGTTGAAACCTGAAAAATTGGGTAAAGTAACTCAAGTGCAAGTGGTAAAATAGTGCTATACTGAGTTAAGCCAAAACTGTGCATGTTTCGTGTAACTAGAGTGTGTAGTGTAGATAGCAATAACACATCTTTGGTAGAAAAACGTACTTATATTTCCGATCCGTTTACCGGCAGAGGCTGTGAGACTCCTAGATTTACAGAACGTAGCAATACCATATAAAAAATAATGATACCAATTCTGAAACTAGCATAACGACAGAAAACAGCTTTTTCTAATTTTGATTAATCTCAAATGCAAATTAAAAAATTCTTACCATAAAAAAATTAGGTAAGAACGAACTTGAAAAACTTTGTTATTACCTCTAATGACTGAAATTTAAGCGCAACCCTTAAAAGTCTAATTAATAGATACCTGATATAGCACGGAAATAGGCTTTTGTTATTTAGAATTTCATTTATAAGTTTGTGTATTACATTTTTTATGCTGACGACACAAATTCAAAGGAAATGCAGTGAAAATACGTACTAAATATATGGGATACTTTGATTCAAAATCTACATTTTGTAACAATTGTTCGTAATAAAAAAATATTTTAATAAGCTTGTATAAATTTAAGTATTAAATTATATAAATAGTAAGTATAACTCAGAGAGACAATGATTTAGTAAATACACCGTGGAAAAGTATTTTAACCTAAGTTAGGAGTAGGAAATAGAATAGAATACCTTGGCACTTAATGAATACTTTATTTGCTAATTAAATATTTACTTTACATCGTATTAGCTGTTCATGTTTAAGCTAAAAAAATTAACCGAGTTACAACACCTGTGCAATTTTCAATGTAAATGTTTACATTTATCATAATATCACACTAAGCTTCTGGAATGCCCAAATCATTTGATAACCCTACTCAATCATGATTCATGTTCTACACTACTTCATTATCGTTTTTTATTATTAAAAGATGGACAATTAGAAAACCATAAAAGGTCATATTTATCTTTTTCATATGCAACAACTACTCGTCAGATTTGACGATAACCGAAATGGGATCGTAGATAACACATATATTACTTTGTTAATAAATGTTTTGTGTACAGTGTAATGTAGTCAGCTGAAGTTAATTATAATAATATCATTGAATTATTCATTGTTCGTATTTATATATTATTGTGAAAGGATTTATTGACTCGTGGTTATTTATCCTGTGTATAAAGGTCGGATGACGTTTCAAATAGACGCGCCAATTTGTTTGGTAAAACATGCTCTGGCCGGCAGCCAATGGACTAAATCGAATGATGTCACATTTATAGGAACATCAGCCAACAGTGTTCGATTTTTTTATGATATTTACTTTATTTACCTTTATTTTATTTAAAAGTCTTTAAAATACGATAGCAAATGTTCACTAATTAATTAACATTTCATCAGATTTTTACGAAGAATAATGTATAGGTAGCGATTTCTCTTGATAGAGATATTCCTGTGAGAGTTTATTGCACAACTACTTTTATTATTTACGTTAAGAATTATAGTAGCGAATCTTCAAGCAGGTATTTTATAACTAACCAACCTTTTTAAGCTAATACTATTTTAAACTCAGGACGGCTCGGGTTCGTCCCTAGGTGTCCCTGTAGTGGTTATCTCGTGATGCGGTCACAAACAGACAGACAGACGAAAATTGTAAGAACCAGATTCGACTTTTGTATTATTTAATACTTTCTTAGGTTTACACGAATATTCGACATTATAAATGAAACTACCTTTTCGGATTTTGTCGCGGATTTATTTTCATTTTTTACGTCATGATTGCTGTAAAGCATTCGAAACGTCGGGAACTAAAAATCAAAATAAATCCGCGACAAAATCCGAAAAAGTTGTTTCATTTATAATACTGTATTTTTATTATTAGTAATGACTACCTACTTCGATAACATTTTCCAAATAAAAAATAATGTACAGACTTAGAATTTTGATCACTGAGAGACAGATAAATGCAGAAAGATTCTGCCTCTGTATCAATAATATCATTATTTCAATAAGAATGTCTAGAGATATTTAAAGACATAAAAACCAATTATCTACAAGCAATGTAGTGTTTATTTTTAACGACTTGTGAAAGGATATCTCGAAAGTGCAGTTCTATAAATAAACTAGCACTTATGTTGAATGCATTTGCTTTTTCATATTATTTCTATGTTAAGAAAAATATTCTTCTTAGAATTAGACGACATTTTCACTCACATTTCATAAACTCATTCAAAATGTTATTTTATCTTAAAATGTTTAACCTTTTCTCGTCACCAAAAAAAACATTAGTTTTTCCATATTATTATAACTGCTGGTGACACTCTTATTATCCTTTATGAT
The DNA here is from genome assembly GCA_951802675.2 of Boloria euphrosyne. Taxonomy (NCBI): domain Eukaryota; kingdom Metazoa; phylum Arthropoda; class Insecta; order Lepidoptera; family Nymphalidae; genus Boloria; species Boloria euphrosyne. The sequence goes on from OX637871.1 coordinate 13,083,769, forward strand.
TGTATATTTTAGTACGTAGACTGTTATTCTAAAGTAAATTTATTTTATATTGAAACATTTGCTATAAAGAAAAATGATGAAACAACAAATTTTAATACATAAAAGCAAAAGGTCAATCACTCACTCATCACGAAATATCGAAAATCGCTTGACGTATAAAAATAAATTTTGGCAGAGAGGTAGTTTATAGTTAGTAGACGTCCGCTAAGAACGGATTTTCGACAGGGCCGGACTAAAGAGGTCTAAACGCTTTCAAAAGTTTCTTTGAAAGTTCTTCATTTTTGTGCTACAAGCCTTAAGTTTCAAAGAAAGGGTGATTCGCTAGTCATTAATATATAAGATCGTACCATCGTCAACAAACGCCAATAACAAAGTTCCTCAGTGAAAGTTACAAGAGCCGGTAACGTTCCTCAATAAATTGATTATATAATGATATCTTTTTAAATCGTACCTACCTGTAATTCAAGAGAGTAAAGCACGAGACAAACAAACTTTATGTTGAAAACTCAAAGCTATCGTATATAAAAAAATATATATTGAGAACTAGCATTTCCCGAGGCTAAGGAAATGGTTTTAATGGTTACTTGAGATTTCTCAGAAACGAGGTATTTTCTAGCAGTAAAGAATATCACATATCCTGACCCATAACCAGCCAAATTTCATCAAAATCCGTCCAGTGGTTGTCTCGTAATGCCGCCACAGACAGACAGACAGACAGACAGACAGACAGACAGACAGACAGACAGACAGACAGACAGACAGACAAAAATTCTAAGAACTAAAGATTAGGCTACTGTATCGATAATAATGGCTATTTCAATAAGAATTTCAAAAAAATATTCAATTCAAATAAGTTAGAATATTATTATATGTACAGATCTTTTAACGAATAAGCATTTCTATGTTATAGTCTCATTTATAAAATAATAAGGATCTTGTTATGAGAGAAGAACAAGAACAAATTAGTGACTTATTACGCTGTCTTTTTGTTTATTGTTAGAGCAATAAACAAAATTATTTTACATGTAATATTTTCTTTAAAAACAATGTATTTTGAGTTTTTTTCTGATAAATCTATTGTTTGGTTTAAAATTTTGCGGAAATTTCAAATATCTTTCAGAAATTATGTGATTTTAAACATCCTATAAATACATGATAAATTCGACCATTTCCAAGCATGATGGAATCATTTCATTCATTCATGATGGAATTATTATAGCATAAGTATGGGTTTAATTAATAACTAGTAACTCACCCTAACTCCGCTCAAGTTCGTCTCTGTATACGTTAAAACAGTTAGTATAGATTTTTCAGAAGTTAGATACTTTCCCGCAGTAAGAAGTATATGTTGACTTGGGAAACCAGTCATCATGATACCAATCAAAAGCTGATGTTACCGACACATTGATGACAGTGTTAGCGACGATGTGTAAATTATAGATTTTAAGACTGATTTCCATGTAAATAATAAAGATAAGTCCGTTCTACTATTAGAGATATAATAAAATAATGTAAAGGGTGTCCTACCACAGAAAAAGCATAAGTTAAGTTTCCCATAAAAAAGGTCACCTACGAGCATTAATGTCGTGCGGCATTAATCGGTCAGGGCTGCTTGTAAATTAGGCATTTCGTGTGGTCAGGCATTCCAAATCCAGCAGTGTAAGAAGAAACATCAAAGAAATAAACAGAAGAAGAATCTGAAGAATCAGCGTTATTATTTACTCTTCCTGCTACCACCGAACACTCTCCAGTCGACATCCCGCCAGCAAGCCTGCTCCACAACAACACACTAAATACGAGCGTCAGCAAACAAACAAGAATCCTATAAATTATAGTAACAGATTCGACCTCTGTATCGACAATAATGTCTATTTTAATTAGATTATCCAAAAAATATTTAAAGTGCCTACAGTTTTGACTCAGTTAGAATTTTGCAATATATATGAATGTGTAGATGTCGTAAAACAACCCGCATGTTTGAGAGAACCTAATTAGTTTTGGAAAGACGTTTGAAGTCCCACATAAGACCGAAGAAGTATGATATCGCCCAAAAGTAGAACGCACATAATTATTATAATATTATAACCGCCGCACTCATAGTCACTTAATGAACCATTAAATCGGTCTTTAATATGGAGATTCTCAACTTAAGGTACTATAAGTGACTATGAGTGCGGCGGTAAGAAGCTAAACTTAGTGCAGTCAAAATAATAGTTTCAATATCATCTTATAAAAGTTTGTACGAAATCCGAAGTACTACAATATTGCTTTAATTATATCGATTATAACTTAGTCACTTCTGCTTCCCGTCGGAAAGTTGAGTTGATCATGATCAAGTTTTCCAATCATGAAAATGTACCGTCCTTTGTCAGTTGTACGGTTGGTTTTAAACAAGGGTTTAGATAAGATGTTATTATAGAATCATTAAAGTTTGGATTCTGTGACGTAACAATTTGTATAATTTATGAAATTTCTATTACTTTAAAATTTTGCGAATATTTGATTTTGTCGAATATTTGGTTACTTAAGGAAATTCTTGAGTGACTTAAATACAATATAGTACATACCTCTTTTGTTTTATAAAATCACTAGCTTCTTAACCTCACTTCACTCAGGTGAGTCCGTTGAACCGATTTTTTTTTAGGGGAACCCTAATAATTTTTCTAAATTAAAAGTAGCCTAATTTACTCCTTCTTCTGCTATTTTTCAGGAAAAGTGCCGTGAAAATCTGTCTAGCCGTTTCAGAAATTAGCTGTTCAGAGGCAATGGTATTCCAGCGGTAACGCGCTCGCTTGTATTACCGATTGATGCGGGTTCAAATCCGGGTCTGATACTTTCACGTGCGAATCATTTCTATCATGATTATCACTTGTCTTACGGTGAAGGAAAACGTCGTGAGGAAACCTGCATGTCTGAGAAAATCTAGCAAGTTTTCGTAAGACATGTGAAGTCCGCCAACACGCACTGGGCCAGCGCGGTGGACTATGGCCTGATCCCCCTCGTACTGAGGGAGGCCCGTGCCCAGCAGTGGGATTTTAAGAAAGGGCCGATGACATCTTATACCTTATGTAATTTGGCTTTTACAGACAGGCCCTTCCATTTTAATAAATATTAACTTTATTTATAAAAGAAATGCATTTGTCCGTATGTATCCAGCTTTTTTTAACGCCTCGCTGCTAAGCACGAGCCTTCAATAATACGAAGATCAGGCCAACACACTCGTCAGTCTACCACGCTGGCCAAATGTGGTTGGTTTCGAAAACTCGCTAGGTAAAAAACCTGCTAGGTAGACATTCAGTTGCAGGTTGTCTCACGATGTTTTTACTTGTCGTAACACAATTGATATTTAAAAATGATGAAAATATCATACGTGAGAATTAGAGAGGTTTTTTCTTGGTATTTTAAACAGTCACGCCTTTCATGATCAAGAAGTTTAAAGTTTTCTTATGAGATTGAATGATTATTTCTTTTCACTTGAAATACTACTGAAACATTTTGCAAAGATTTTTATACAATTTACAACAATAAGAAAACTTTATTTTAAAGAATATGTACGCAAATAACGTAATTGGTAGTAACTACGAAAGCTCGCTCCAACACGTAACGTCTCACATTACTACAAGTCGGGCACGTGGAATGTTTTCTAAAATTACAACAGCTATACAGTGTATTTTTCTTAATATATTGTACTGTGTTTACATTACATTAGAACTGTAATAGTGTAAGCTTTACAATAAAAAAGATTTTTTATGTCAAAGAGATGAGAAGAATATACAAATATTTTTGTTTGTTTTCATATGATAATGTAGCCTTAACTACATTGGGAATACCATAATATATTAAGTATACAATAAACTGGTACCAACAACTTAGTTTAAGAATAATTTTATTGCTGCTTCACTATATTGTAAATATTCGTAACTGCATGTGATGCCTAAATTTTTACCCGACTGCGCCAGAAGGAGGATTATGTTTTTCGAAAGTATGTTTGTATATATTATTGTTTAGCACGCTCTGCGGCCTGAACGACTCGATGGATTTTAACTAGGGAGGTGTCGTTAGATTCGTATTTACTGTAAGTGACACTGGGTATATCAAAATAAAAAAAAACAAAATGGCGGATTTTTGGCGTAGAATTCAAATTTTTCGCACGCTTTGCAGCTTGAACGGCTCGATGGATTTTAGCTTTAAAGGTGTAAGATTTGTTGTGAATGACATCGAGTAGTAAATTTTAAATATGAAAATATTTTAACAACATTTTTAAGGCTTTTTTTATTTCCAAATTACATAGAAACACAGTCGAATTTTTTAGTTTTTTAATTACACTGACTTGTCTTATTATATACAAACATCTAAAAATGTTATTTATATAATGAATTTTGTTTTTCAAAATGGAACACAAATAGAAAATATTAATAGAATTCTATATAACCTCTATATAAAATTTACTTTTTTTAGGGAGAAGCCTAAACAATAGAACGCTTTATATACGAGCTTCTACGTAAGTCTTTGTAAACACGTAAAACAGGCTTCATGTTACTGAACAACAGTTTTGTTATTGAAATACTTATCCCCGGTCCCATATCTATCCCTATAAAGAACAACTAAATATATTGGGTTTTCGTTGAGATTGAATGTGATCTGTACAGATGAATATTATTCATTGAAGTGTGTTTTGTAAGATGAAAATACTTTTGTAAAACAAAAACACATTTATTTTATTTTTTGTCTATCTTTTTGTTTCAATTAATCTCTAATACGAATGGAGCGATTAGAGATAGCTAATATTATAAGGAGTGACTTAGTAGTATTATGTAAATAACAAGTTTTTCAATCGAATTATTTTCGTTAATGGCTTCCAGGAGTGCCGGTTGGGCACAGTTTACTTCGCCAACGTCGATCTAATAAATAAGAATGTGAAAAACATCTAAAAAGTTGAACAAAGTATAAATCTCTAGAATCTCTAGAACCCACGAGAAAGTACTTTTGCCAATAAGTGAAGCTACTCAGAATTATTATCATTTTGCGTGACAATAGCTTTTTCATATCGACACTTAAATAAAAGATCAAAATCTTTCTTTAATAGAACTCTTCAAAAGTTTTTGTAACGAAATATTTCTTCAACTTTGTAGATTTGAAGACGTTTTACACAAAATGTATATAAGACATGTATTCAGCCTATTTTACCGTCCCACTGGTGGGCCTAACTTAAATTTAAATTTTAAAGGGTGTCAGGTCTATTCCAATACACTGGGCAAGGAAGGTGGCGGAGTTCACATGCCGTGAGAAAAGTCATCACGTTTCCTCACGGTGCTTACTTTGACTTATAGAAGTCACGTTTAAGCAGAAGAAAGATATTTATTATAATAACATTATTATGAGTAAGATTTTTATTTGTATTTTTTGAATTAATACTCCAAAATAGTTTTACCATTGTTTTATAACATGAAGCAACTCAGGACCGACTCATTGATAATATCTCAACATTTTATTTAATAATTTAATTTTAATAACTAGTTTTAAATATTTCGAATTCAGGCCCTTTTGCTGATAAAAAGTTAAATAAATTTCAATACATAGTTTATTATTCAATAATAATATAATTATTATAATAATAAGTTCAATCATCCATAACTAACTAGTAACTACCTAATAAGAGTAATATTTAACCTTTTTGTGGTAAAATAATTTACCTAAGTTTTAAATTTTATCTAATCTTTTGCTGATAGCTCAATAATTATTGTGATTATTATTAGGTATTAGCGAAAGTAAACATAATTTTGTTTCTTTACACGCACTTTCTTACAACCAATTTCATTATTAAAAGTTTACTATAACATCAAGGGAACAATGCTTTTGTTAAAGTCACGCACCCAAGTTTTTATCGACTTATCAAAAAATACGATTTACTTTTCTTACAATTTTTTTAAACAAATTCATATAAATATAAAAAACTAAATCAATACGTACAAATTCAAATGAAGTTATAGATACTTTCATTATATATTTTGTCTGCCTGTTTGTTCCAGCTAATCTTTGAAACCGCTGGACTGATTTTGACGAGACTTTCACTCTCAGATAGCTAATGTTATAAAGAGTAACTTAGGCTACTTTTACTTATATTAGAAAATTATAAAAACTGTTGAATTTATTTTAACTTACGCCCAGCGAAGCGGGCCGGGTATGCCAGTTGATTTATATTAAAGGGCAACACTTGCAGCACAGTATTGATATTTTCATCAGTGTAAAATAACAATTCCAACTTGTTCAATAAATAATGAAAACAATAATTTGAATAGTAAAATGTATCCTTTGATATAATTTGCACGTGACTAAAGTTGTCCTCTAGAATTAGAATACCAATCATAATTGGTCTCTCGCAATAACATGTTATGATAATTGTATCACAAATTAGTTTGCTACAATCTAATTTAAATAGTACGCGTATTTTAATTAAAGTCCTTCTGGCCGAATTTGAGTACGGTCACCAATATTAATGAGATGAATATGTTTTGAAGAGAAGTGTGCGCATACTAGATGTAATTGCATTTGGTATCTCTATCTTTTATTTTTCGATAACACAGCTTGCAGTAATCTATTTGCAGTGCATTTATTAGTGTAAGGACGGATAATTGTACTCCATTCATGTGTTTATAAATTTAATATGTATGTATTTAAAGTTGTATTTAATATGTAGTATATCATTGTGGTATCCATAACAAAAGCCTCGTAGCTATCGTAATGCTAGATGGTGATATGTGATAACGTCCTAACATATTTATTTACTTTCACACCTAGTAAAAGGACAATTCGATACGACAGGCACAGTCGACTTGACCCAGGTTCAAACCCACTGACTTCCGAACCCGCAGTTGTATATGCAAGCCACAAGACTCACGACGCGTTTTATTATATGGTAATACGTTCTATATATTCTTCGTAGTTATTAGACCGGTACGAGGAAATATCAATCAAGCCTTATTGTTGGGACGCGCCAAGCTAATGAATGCAAGTAAAATAATAGAAGCCATAACTTACGCCTAAACTTCGTTAGGCCGGAACGCTACCTGCTATAAAATATTAACGTGTAATTTTTCTTTATAACAGAAATTATTAGTTACAACATGACATCACGTATGGTTTGCTCTGTTATTTTTAATAAGGTTATTTTTACGAGTATGCATATATACATATAATTTGTGTTTATTCGTAATAAATTACGGTTTTAAGTGACATGAGAAGAAAATTGATAAGTATTAAACTTAATTACACACGCTATATTATGTAACTGCAATTATTTAGACGTGCTTGTTATAGATTTGTATATTATGTACAATGACTTCATTACAGCTATCATAATGGCGACGACTAAGACCTAATTACCAACGAACAAACGTTAGCTATGTAATACAAAAACAATGGTAATACAAATGTTTAATCGGTGGTGTGAAATTAAAATTGACATAAACTGATATTTTTACCTCCTATTGAAATGTTAAGATGAAAATGAAGGAACATATTGTATAACATGTATATAGGGTACTGATAAACGAGTTTTTTTTGTTTAAAAAAAATGTATCTTAATAGTAAGTAATAATGTATTGGTACATTATTAATAGTACTATCATATATAATCATAAAGTGACAGACAGTCTCTACCATAATCTACTCTTATACAAAAGAATTCGATTAATACGAATGGCTCTATGTAAAATATAATTATCATACAGAGGTCCTGTCTAATATGGGATTAAATTAAATAATTTATTGTAATAATTTGCGAACTAAACTTCTTTTAAGCAATAGTTGATTCGGAATATATTTTATATTAAAACTACCTAGAACGTATAAATATGACGACAAAATTATAAAGAAATGTTGCATTAATAACAGTGCCGGATTAAACATATAGCAAGAGTAGCAATTGCTACGGGCCCCGCGCGAAAGGGGGCCCCGCATATTTAAACCCACTCATCTTTGCCTGAGCGTAATTTTTTGAGTAAAACTTATTAAGATGTGGTATGTAAAATTTTTTTGATGTCACAAAAACGTGAAACATTATACCTTCTATGTAAAAAACATCAAAAGATGCCCAAAAGTAGAATTTTATGAAACATCCTTTACAGTAACAAGGTTTTTACTGATTTATGAAAACAAATTGAAATATTTGCTTAGAGCGCTCCGAGATAAATAATCGAACTTTGTCGTTTATTTTTTTTTTAATTTTGTGACCATATCTAAACCATGATCACGGACGGAGGATGGAAAAATGGAGTTAAACCCCATCTCAGGCTTTTGTATTTGTCAGAGCCTAACAGCGCCTATAGTAATTTACTACACTATTAAATATTAATTACCCACAAAATTAACCTATAGATAGCAAATAAACCACTATACTTAAGAACTCCTAGCAGATCAAGGGCTTTTTGAAAGAATTTGCTACGGGCCCCGCGCTTGCTTAATCCGGCACTGATTAATAAACAGTTTTATTCAAATTTTACATTACATTCCAAGCCGCAAAATAGCGAATACCTTAATTATTTCAGACAATTTTCTCTACCTTAAGCCTTATCAAATAATGCCGCCATCGCAAGAAATGTAACAAATGCCGCCATTACTCACCTGGGGGTTTAAACTTTATGCCAAAACTTTTTCTATGTCACTACACTGACACCGAACCCACTCTATTCATCCCAGAAGATACACATTTTAGAAAAGTTACTTAACTACTAAAATGAATCATAAAAATCTCTATTTAATGAAAAATAGTATATACGTGTAACAAAATCAAACGAATACATTCATAAATAAAATTTTAGTTTAAATATATGTGATCAATAACCGTTCACTCCGATTTTTTTATTCGCAAGACAATGGCTGTACGTGCGTACACCCCAGCGGTCGAAGTGCGACTGGATGGAAGCCTGAAAGTTGTGTAGCGTAGGTGCAACAAGTATAAATACATACATCCTATATGACTTGATTTGTGGCTTGAAAGTTTGCGTGCCGGAGCTTTGAAATGCAGGAACAGTTTGTTTGAATAACTCTTAACGTTTATGATAAAGTTGTTTTAATATCTCTTTTACATTACATTTTATTAGTATTTTTCAAATATGATATTTTTTAAAGAATATGATATTGATTCTTAATTAAGTACGGATCGACTTTCCTAATACTTTTTTTTTCTAATAAACCAACCAAGGTCTCTTGTAAAAAACCATAGCTATAGCTAATAATATAATTTTAATTCATTACTTATTTACGTCGCGGTATATAAATTTAAAGTACTTTTAAGGGCATCTTTGGTTATTTTGTACTTTTAGCTTTTTACCTTTTACTGAAAAACAAAATAAAATGTGTAATAAATTAAGAAATTAAAAATTAAAAAAAAGTAAAATAAAATTTTGCGATCACCTATATCTGTAAAACCACCTATCATTGTCATATTTCATTGATTTTTACTTGTATTTCTAGCTTATGCCAGAGTTAGGAAGTTGGCGTTGTTTGCCTTGACCCGACCTACGAGCCTTAAAGAGCACGTAAAGCTCAACTCTCACTGGTCGTGTCGAGTAATAGTCGCACCAAAGTGAGAAGAGAGTGACCGGAATAGAGTGTGTGTACTTGTGCATTATTATATCTTACGCTTACACTTGTGCACTATCACCTGCGCCGTTGGCTGGTCTCAATGAGATTGACCGCCGTGGCCGGAATCATTCGGAAGGACATTATTACTATAATTATTATCATTTTTTATCAATTTCTTCAAATTATCTGATTTGTTTTTATTATTTGGCCCTAATAAAATATGTAACCAAAAAATAGAGTATAATATTCACGATAGCTCGAAAATAAGTTCTCTTGATTGCACGTGGAATGCCATTGTATTGAGTGGCTGAAATAATATTGAATCGAATGCATATGTACAACACACAAAGGATAAAATTTCGAAAGCCTATCCATTTACAAAACTCATATAATATGTAACGTAAAAAATCCACATTAAAGAACTAAAAATGTTATGTTTATACAAACCTGTTTTGATTTTTCCCTATTTGTACCTGCGTTTTATAGGTGTCGTAAAATGTACGCTTTACATCTTCGAAATGATGAGTAAATTACGCGGTCGTGTAAACATTTTTCTGAAATGCCAAATTTATACATTTTAAGCTTTAAGCTTTTTAATATATATTTTAAAGAATAGCAATCAAAATTACATTGAAACGACATCCGAAGATACAACAAGTAATATGATATACCCTCTCTCATCTTCCGGAAACAAAAATCGTTTTCAGACTTTTTCGCACAATTATATTTTATACATATTTGGTTCCTGACGATTCCACTGCTTAGTAACAATCATGGTCACGGGAGATACTAAGGCTTCAGACGTCTTAAAGGCCATTAGGTATATAATCGTCAGACAGGAACTAATCACAAAACATGATTGCTTAAAAATTTAAAAAGGAAACAAAAATCAAAATAAATTCACAACAAAACTCAAAAATATTTAATTTAAAATGTCAAAGATTCTCGTAAATCTAAGTACCTGTGTAAGTAACAGAAAAAATAATTAATTTATACATCGGAATAATAAAATGTCAAAATCAGTCTTAAAACTTATGGAATAAAACATAAAGTTACTACGCGACATTGGCGAAGTCAACTGTACCCAACCGACACTCCTGGAAGGCTTAATGGCTTTGTAATTAGGAAAAGCCATTTTGAATTGAATAAAACAAGAAAACTCAAAAGTATATATACGTAAGCTATAAGCTATATATATGCATATATTCCATGATATGAGAACACTAGTACCAGAATATTATCAACCGTCGGAGCCTGCTTCCTGAGGATTTTCCGGTGACGGAACAAACGTTTGTCGAGTAGGATCGATATGATGTTTTGTATTAACGCACACCGCACAATAAACTACTTTATAGGTGATGTAATAGAGAATAGAGAAGGCAGTGGTAGCCCAGCGGTAACGCGTCGCTTGGATAACCGAGTGATGCGGGTTCAAATACGGGTCTTGCACCTCTGATATTTTCATGTGCGAATCATTTCTATTCTGATTACTACTTGTCTTACGGTGAAGGAAAACATCGTGAGGAAACCTGCATGTCTGAGAAAAACCTAGCAAGTTTTCGAAAGACATATGAAGTCCGCCAACACGCACTAGGCCAGCGCGGTGGACTATGGCCTGATCCCCCTTGAACTGAGGGAGGCCCGAGCCCAGCAGTGGGACGTTAAAAAAAAGGGCTGATGATGATGATGATGATGTAATAGAGAATTATTTTTGTAGTGACTCTACTTGCTGCGTCAGCGATCGCGGGTTTAAGTCTCGTTGGGGAGATTTATTGATGATCTCGAAAGTTTCTACTCGAGTCGTAGGTGTTTATATTTATAATGTGTGTATAAACTATCTTGCATCAGTAAAACAAGCCTCGTTGCTTACCACGGAATCATATTTAATAATTAATATCCCAACATATTTATTTATTTATAATAAAACTGTACTGTTGCTTTTATGTCTATAAATTTTAATTTAATGTATTTTAATTCTTTAAGTTTACTGTTTTAATGAGTTTACGTTGTATCCTGTGTTTCAGCACTATTTTAATAAAGAGTTAAGTAAGTTCCAGTTAACGCTAAAGCATTAGGCTTATGTTATTAAACTTAAGTTTTTAACCCCTTATTTGAGATTGTAATTAAAAATTTTTTAATTGTTCTTAACTATAATATTATAATGTGAAAAGTTTGGAGGGCTGTATTTATATTAGTTGCTAATAAGTTTTCGTAAATTATTGTTTTTAGGAAATTTTTATTATTGTTAACCTTACGGTTACGGTCGTCAAATAACAAAACATTAATAAATTACGTACAGGAATATATCATAGGTACTAGCTTTTACGCTAGCGCCAATTTTTATTTTTAGGCCAGAAGAGCTGTTTTTGATAAAGCATGAGGCAAAAAACTAAACACATTTTTTATAAAAGATAAGATTGATACATCTTTCAAGTGGTAGTGCCATTCTTGTTACCTTCGGGTAGCAGCCGAATGGGCCGGCACGCCCCGTATCTTACCACTCTCTCACAGAAGACCGGCGTGAAGTGGCAGCTATGCCGTCGCGTTTCGCCCGGTAAGTGAGAGTCCGGGAGGCCCACTACCCATCCCTACTCCCGTCCTTCTCCCTCCTCCCTCCCTCCCTTTCCTGAAAGGCCGGCAACGCATCTGCAAGCCCTGTGGTGTTGCAGATGTCCATGGGCGGAGTTGATCACTTACCATCAGGTGAGCCTCCTGCCCGCTTGCCCCCTTTGTCACATAAAAAAAAAATCTTATTTGATTTGTTCATCAAAATTTGAAACCCTATTGCATTGCTCTAAAGGGTTAGAGGTCACATTTTTCAGAAAAATTGTTCTAAGCTGATACTTAGGTAACACACATAATAACTTAATGTATGCCTCTTAGTCTAATTCTTAAAGCGGTTTGATATTATGTATTATGTAGTTTGATCTGTATCAAACACAAATCTGGTATTCTCAGTAAATTTTCCAACATTCCTGGAAATTGTTATATTGTAATAACATTTCTATTGAATTCAATGAACGCGAGAATATAAAGGCTTTATATTTCCAAGCGTTTTTCTTTTTTCTGTGTAAAAATTAATATTCAATATTAAATCTGAGTCTCAAATGTAAAGTCTTTTAAATAAATATTCTATAGTTTTTATATTTTAAAGGCTTTTTACGAGAAAAGGCTTTGAAAGAATTATTTATTATTTTATGAAGCACAAAATGAAAATTTTAATTTCATTTCTGAATAAAAGATAAAAGTTTATGGTAATGCAAGAAAACTTATTTGGAAAATTACCCCAAATCTCAGCAGCGAACAGCAAGCCGGCCGATCGCAAAGCCAAGGAACGCGCAGGAGGGGCCCACTTCGGTGGGCGTTGTCATGCGGGTTGTTCCTAATACTTCTCTGAGAACAGAGAGGACTGTGGAGCAGCCGTGGTCGGCAGTGGTCGAATGCGTAAGTGATCCTGCGACGCCCCATTAAGACGGGTAAGGTCAGTTGGGTTTTAGTGGGTTGTATTGGCTGTCCCTCCATTCTTATAGCAGGTACCTCTTGAATTTAATGCCGTTGGCAATCTGCGAGGTTTCATTGGAACGGCAAAGTTTAAATGAATAGTACTTTTACTACTACCACTAATATTGCAACCCTATTTAACTGGAGAGTAAGTTCAAGCGATCAAAGAGAACTGTTAGCAAAACATAAAATGTTAATGAGTTGTTTGTTCTGCTCCGAGATATAAAAAGATGGTAAAACATGTACTCTATCATGTAGCTTATTTATATCTATTATTTAGGCATATATGTATCTTACTTTATCTGTGAAGGACCACTCGCTCGAATGCACAGACAGGTGGGATTTTCCGACTCAACAATCAGCAACGTATCGATATTAGTACGGATAGCAAAAAATATATAAAAATATGAGAAATTAGAAATATAATATTGAATTCTTCCCTTTATTTTAATTTGCTACTTTATTTTAATTTATGTTTTACGACACGTTTGGCTCAGTTGGTAGTGACCCTACTTTCTGCAGCACCGGTCGCGGGTTCGAGTCCCACTGGGGGCATTTATATATTTAGCACGAATGTTTGTACTCCAGTCATGGGTATTTATATTTATAATATGTATGTATTTAAAATTTATATGTGTAATACTTCAACTATCTGGTATCCGTAACACAAGCTTACCACGGAACTAGATGGTGCTGTTGTAATAATGTCCCAACATATTTATTTATTGACCTTAACAGTCAATCTCATACTTGTAGACTCAAAGGTAGAATAAAAAAATCAATATAGAGTTCTTAAGCTTATACAGAATAATATATTGAAAGGAGAATTTAAGGCAAAGTAAATTTTTAATAAACGTGCTTATTCTTGTTATACATAAAGAAATACGTATAGTATAAAGTTAAACAGCGAATATAATAAAGAACATGACTGAAAGAAGCTTTGTTGGCATCCATTTAATATTCTACTTTAAAATTTTCTATTCTCTTGAAGATAGTTTAAGTGATCATAAGTTATGATATTTCAAATGTGGATAGTTATATTTCAGACATTATTCAAAACCACGTAAGTACAAACATATTTTATAATTATAATAACTAAGTATGTAGAAACCTTTCACCCGCGCAATGTTCCAACTTTAAGGCAGCGCCACTGACATTTCTGTTCAGCCAACTGATAAATAAAATATGACTTTAAATTCCAGATTTAACATTTGAATTTCGTTCGAGAATTTAGAAGTAGCTACGACATGCTGTCGTTTGTACGATACCAAAGCTATCTCAATAATTTAAAAAACAATATTATCTGTGGTCTACGTGTTTACGCGATTTTTCTCAAACCGCCTGAAATGATTTTGATATGATTTTCACTGGTTGATAGAGGTGTTCGCGTAAATTTCAAACATACGCACTGTTAAAAAGTAGTTAGATATTTACGTGTTTTTACACAAAACATTCAATGTGCTTAATAAATGCTCCATCAATAAATCAGTATAGGTTTTTAGGACTCTCGCATTTAAGCTAGATACTAGATATTTCACACAAAAGTAAAGCAAAAGATAACTAGTTAAATGTAAATTATTTTGTGAATACAAGACTACATTTTATGACGACACGTTTGGCACAGTTTGTAGTGACCCTACTTGCTGTTCCAGTGGTTGGAGGTTCAAGTCCTGCTGGGGGCATTCATTTGTTAAGAACGAATGTTTGTACTCCATTAATGGGTGTATATATTTATAATATGTACGTATTGGAAGTTATATATGTGTAGTGTATCAACTATCTGATACCCGTAACACAAGCCTCGTAGCTTACCATGGAACTAGATGGTGCTGTGTGTTAATGACCCAACATAATTATTTTATTTATTTATTATTCCGACCATACTGTGACCACCTTGGCGAATAATATTTGGTTCATTTTGGGAAAGCGTTTGATTTACCACATAAAACGTTTGAAGATAAAAAACAAACAAACATTCACGACTTTATTCACGCACCTGGAATAAATGAATATTTTATATACCGATAAAAATTGTCCAATATATTTGACGTGTTCTATTTACAATCTTTACAGCACATGTTGTTACTGAGAATTAAAAAAAAAAACAAAAAGTAAAATATCATCATTGAGCTAGAACATAATATTAATATAATAGGTACTACTTTCACCCGTGGCTATGATTTCTGTAAAGCACTGGAAACGTCGGGAAAACGTCGGTCAAAAATCAAAATAAATTCGCGACAAAATCCGAAAAGGTAGTTTCATTAATAATGTCAAATATTCGCGTAAACCTAAGAAAGTATAATATAATACTAATTAATAAAGCATTGAAGATAGCATAAAAGAATTTGTAAATGTGAAATTAAAAAAGTACACCCTTTTTATCTTTACCTTTTTATTTAATTATATGAATTACTTTTATATACGTAGATGAATTTGGAATATTCATTAAATATATTTTAGAATTAACAACTAAATCGAATCTTTTATTACGAAATTACCTACTTACATATCCTTCGAGAAATTTTATTAGAATAGTCATCATAGTGGCTGGTTATCCGGATTAGTACTTAGCATATGAGATTTTTATTGCAGGAAAATATTAAATCTTATCTTATCTTATCTTAGTGGACTGCAATAGGCTGAACTGATGATGATGATGATTAAATCTTAGGGAAACTAATCGTTAGGACGTACTTAGAAAAAAAACGAGCAAGGCGGGTGAATAAATTACTAAGCCGAAATCTCCTTCGTCAATAATGAAGCAGCCAGTTAAATTACAACTTAGTTACTATTGCTCAGACTTTTATGAAAGTAATGCTCTAACTGTTACAACAATACGACAAATTGATTGACGATACTAAACAATACGTGTTATTTATCAAAAAAAGGACACATCATATTTTGTCATTAATAATTCGTCAACATAAGCTTTCAGGTATCCATCCCATCTTTGAACGTTCCCACGGATATTTAAACAGGTAGAATAAAAAATTGTAAAACTAGGACTTTTAGACATTAAAGACGTGGTCTCTCTCTCTTGGTCACGTCGTAAAACGTTAGTTCGAATATAATATGCAGTTTCTACCTGTACCTATTAGGAAATGGAATTCATTACCGTCTCACGTGTTTGCCTCCTCCTATAATCCGGGGTCTTTTAAACGGAGCATAAAAAAGCTCATGTGCAGGCTGACGAGTTGAAGTCGATCGGTATAGAGATCATGCCCCGGAACCGATGGATCTCATCCCTGGACTCTACTCTCGCTTAACATCTGGCGGCATGGAGTCACCTTGTCGAGCGACAATAAAAAAAATTTGGTCACAAAAACGTACAACCACTAGAAAATCGGAAAAGATAGTAATTTGAAAAGAACTTAAGAATAGTCTTCCGTTGAAAGCGATATATTTTTATACTGCTCTCGGAATTTACTATACGTTTAAAAGACTTCTGAGCTACAAAGCGGAGAACCTATAATATGTGTCAGTATAGATTCGTGAATTAAACTTGATTGAAATCTGTTAAAGGATCAAAGAATCTTGACCTTCGTAATATATTATATACACTCCTATTGACTTTGAAAGTCTATTGATGAAGATGTTTTTGTATATATGTGGGTACATTTATTATGAAATAAATATATTATGTATGTACATAGGCAAAGACAAAAATTTGGGTAAGTATGTTGATCATATATTATGATATGTCATTATAAAAGTAAGTTACTATCATAGTTACTAGAAGCTTAATTTTGAAAGAAGGGTTCTTTATAACGCTTAACCCACTGAGCAGATTTTATATATTCTTTATTGCACAAATAAGTAAATAGAATAGTAAAAATACAGTAAAGGTGTGAACAAAGGTGGACTTATCTCTATGAGAGATCTCTTCCAATGAACCCTGCATTTAAGAAATAGTGTTGACAGCGGGACAAAAAGAGATAGTGCACAGAGACAAAGATTTTGATAAAATTTAGAAAGACATAAATGACATTGGGTACTAACTTTGATCCCCTTCGCAGGTATCACACAAACCAAGTCGCAACTAACAATTATTCTATTATTCGAGGAAAAATATAAGTAATAATATTATAACGCTCAATTATCAATTACAATAAAATAAATAATCAATTGGGGATCCATAATTTAAATAAACATAAATGCAAAATACTCGTAAGTCAGTAACTGGTTAAAAACACTTACTTATAATGACACACACACACACGCACACGCCTTTTCTTTCATATCCTATTAATTATCTATACTAATGTTAGTAACTGTTAACTATTGGTGTAGTATTTGTAAATCTAGAAGAAAGTTATGGTGCTCGTAATACAGGTACTTCCTAGTACGAGCTCCTAAGCACTCTTTCTGGATATTCTATCCTTGTACATAAAACAGTTATGTAAAGAGTATATTTTTGTAACCTAATGTTTTAGTATAAATAAATAAATAAAAAAAATAATTCTTTAATTAACTTCAAAGCTAACAGTACTTAACTTAAACTTCATCTTTTATCATAGTTCGCTCAGAAAGCCTACTTTCTATTCAGAGCTTGAGCTTCCTGGACGTGTCTAATTGGCTTGCGTAAATTGTGAGAAGTCTATAATTACTTTAGAAATGACATTAACACTTTCAAAAAGTTGTTGCTTTTAAAATAATCTATACAGATAAAAAGTGGGAGTACGTCTATATATCGTTTTTTTCTTATTAATTGCATGTAATAAAATACGGTACTTATAAGAAAAACACAATCTGTATGTCTGTCTTTCTGTCGTCTGTTTGGTTCTGTTTATAATGACAGATAGTTGATTATATAAGGTACAACTTAGGCTCTTTTAATTTTACAAAAAGAATTTCTAAGATTTCTTTAAAAAAAGTACTTAAGGTCGATTCGCTAATAATAAAAAAAATAGAAAATTACGACTCTACTGTCTAAGTTGTTAAAATATTTTTGATACTCAAAAGTTATCAAGAAGCCACAAGTTTGGTTTTCGTTTGGGATAAATATTTGTTTTTGCTTCACTAAATGTTAAGCCTGCTTTAAAACAATATTTCTCACAAACACAGGTTGGCTGGAAGAGATCTCTTCTAGAGATAAGCCCAACTTTTGCAACAAAAATTGATTTAAATATTATAGGTACATGTTTTTTAAGTGCAATAAGAAGCTATATAAAAATATATTCACTGAATACGAATGTAGGTACTGATTATCTAATCAGCCACCTTGCGAAACAACAATCTCGCTAAGGACCTAAGTAGAAATTTGTGAAAGTTATAATAAAACAAGTAAATCCGTCGAATAATATAAGATTACATAATTAATTAGCAAAAAGCTAAGCTTTGTGAGAGCTCACGTAGTTTTTCAACGGGTAATAATGTTACAGCGATGTTAACTCTTTGGTTTTCTATCAGATGGCGTTAGTAGTAAAATAACATTCTGTCCAATGAACACAAAATTGTTAACATCCATTTATTAATGGTTATAAAATTTTATTTTTTGACAGATAACAGATCTAGATATAAAGTTAAATTACTATGTTAAAGCACAAATCTATAAGCGCTATAGTTTTTCAGTAAAGTGTACCGCAAAATGTTCAGATTGTGGGATAATGTTGAATCTCGCTTCGCTCGCCCTAATAATTTCAATCGCATCCATCGTGTATGCTACTTCTCCTACCCTTTTAGTCTGAGGTTAGATCCGACATTTAAAAAGCGGTCTTCTGCGAATTTTGTGGATAATTGGATTTCTGTTTCATCCCAAATGGTGCTTACCGTTCACATTAAGCTTTTCATTTGGCGGATTTGTAATATTATATTTTGAGTGCCCTTTAAAAATGTATATTAAGAATCGAACCAATTTACTAGATATTTATGAAGTGCTAGCGAATCACTTGCGCTTCATTCGGATATGTCCCTAGGTACATTTTAATTTTTCTAGCGGTACCGGTTTATATAGCGGCGGTATATATAGCGGTATTTTTTTTTCTTGAATTAAATAGCCTTAGCTAGTTACTTATAAAAATCTATCCAGCTGTACAATATTGCCGCTTTGGTTGAATGATCGATTGACAGACTAAAATATGAAAAATTTAGTTTTTCTTGATAATTATAAACAGTAGGTACTTATATATATGTTTAGTGAAAAGCTGTTATTGTTTATGCTAAACAGACACTTCAATTTTGTTTACGAGTATCTGTATAGATGCTGTAATGGACAACACAACTACGTTCACGTAATTTGGAAGATTCTCATTTTTATATTATTAATTATAAGGTTCCGCTAATATTCTAAAACCTTTCTCGAGAACTACTCTATCCATTGGTGAAAACAACATGAAAATCGGTTTAGTAGTTTTTGAGTTTATGGCGAACAGACAGACAGACAGACGAGGTGAAGGACTTTGTTTTATAATATGTAGTGATGAATATATCTCAACAAATAAGATGGATATAAAACAGCCGAAATATAAACTAATTTCAGTTCAGTTCAGATATTTATTGGAGAATTTCGAAAAAAAATACTGATTTCATAACTCCAATCAGTTCATAACGATATTATAAACACTGTAAAACCACAGTAAAAATATGAACCAGTACGGAAACTGCATACATAACGTTCAAAACGGCACACTCACACAAATACGCGCATCAACGAGGCCCCTTAGCGGACGCTGCGGTGCTGTCAGTCGTGTGTGCCGCGTTTGAGTTTATAACGGTGCGGTCCCACGGCGCGCTGGGCGACGGGCCGCGCCAGGCGTTGCTCCGCCCGTGTAGGCCCGTCGCGGCCCGTTTTGAGCGTTCCCACGGCCCGTGCCCGCCTGGTGCGGTCAGTTGTCTGACATTCTCCACTCCATCAAGTGCGTGTACGCGCATGCGCCGCCGCAGGCGAAATGAACGATTAACCCCTAACTAATATAGTGACTTTTTGTTACATAACCAACATCGTGGGGTAAAAATCCACCCCAATTTCAGAGCTATATATATTACAAAATAATATTCATATCATTGCTTGATAACTTTTTGTAGTTAATTTCATCATTTTTATTTAAATATATACAAAAAAGGACAATTTTACTTTTACTTTGGTTTTAGTTTTTTTTCAGGACTATAAATGTTACTTATTCGTTTTTGTTCACTTTCGATCATCTTTACGTACAGAGGTAACAGTGTCCAGATTTAACTCTCTTTGCTGGTGGTTCGCCATCGTTAATCAACATCCAAGAAAAGTATAAATTTGTTCTCTTAGCTCTTTCGGATACCTGAAAGCATCATGTTTTCTCTTTTTAACATGAAGTTTAATCAAAGAAGGACTAAGATATTTGATGAAGATTCGCCGTTTCATTTTTGATTCAAGTTTGCAAGCTCTGAATATGAAAGCTGATTACTGTTGAAATATTCATCTGATGATGCTTCTGCTTTGCTTTCAATTTCCATCTCACTTTCTGTGTCATGATCACTTGCAGCAACTGCTGCAAGTGATCATGACACATGGCGTAACTACGCCATCTTCATAATCACTCTCAAATTGATTTAGTGGCAGATTTGTAAGCTCATCTTCCTCTGAATCATTGAACATGGTCATTATTTGTTCTTCATTTAAATATTTTAACATTTTGTGGCAAAAATATGTTAAAAATATTAAAAAAACAAGAACTTGTTGGAAAAAAAATGTTACACTAATAACATAGTGGGGTAAAAACTTACCCCAAAGGCTAATAGCACGAAAACTATCCAACGTTGCGTGCTGCGCATCCACCTGTTCCTGTTCCTAGCGCATGTGCTCGACTGAGAATACCTGGCCGCGGAAGTCGCTAATACAAAAGGTTAAGGAAATATAATAAAAAATATACGACTGGGGTATTAATTTACTTCACTATGTTAGTTAAGGGTTAACAAGCAACGTAGACGCGCCCATACAGGCCGCGACGGGCGCAGACGCGCCGCGCCGCGCCGCGCCTTTGAACTTACCGACTCCCGATGGATCGGACGGACGACAAGAGGCCACTCCAAAATAGTCAACAATAATTATAAGTTAATAAAATAATTAATCTTTTTTTTGAATCGACACATGAATTATGAAACTGTAATTTTTTCTATTTTTGCCAGTAAGGATCACGATCGAAACTTAATTTAACTTTATTTAATGAAACTTTTCATAAGAATGCGAATTTTTTATATAATAAAATTTAACAACACAGCATTTAAAACTTGTCGCAATAGACGCAAATATTTATCTGTTACCAACTTATAACATAAATATGTAAAAAATAAATATTAAATTAACATATGTTTCATTCCTAAAAAAACCTGTTTTACTTTTTGTATGTACCAACCCTAGCGCTCCGCTCATATGTAGGTGTAAATTTCAAAAAGACGGCTGAGTTACGCTACTGTCTATCTCTGTATTGTGGTAAAACTTCTCCATTGTGCTATGGCTATAGTTTTATACACAAGTCAAGCCAAAGGCCCTCTCTACATGTTTGAATTTTGATGGCTTAGGCTTTGCGAGTGAAGCCGACATTAAATTCGACTCTTTTCTTCTTCTCTTTTTCTTTTTTCTTGAACCCTGAATTTTAAATAGTTATAAGCACCCATAAGTTGAGTACAAACATTCGTGCTCATCACAAAGAAGAATACCCCAGCGCGACTAGAACAAACTGAACCAAAGGTGTCGTCTAATACTGAAATTTTCAGCAAATCGTATAATATGGGGTAAATATAGGGATGAATGTATTAAGATTGACAAAGGCCGTGGAGAAGTGTGGCATATGTCCGCCTTTACTTTTTTGAATTAGATTCCCGATTGGAGTGAATGTTTATTTTTGAGCATATAAATATTTACTTTTGTTCAAAAGGAAAAAAAATCGAGAGTACACATAAAAATTTACACGTTACATAATAAAAGAAAGTAGAAATAGCAACGCTCGGTGTACTAAAAATGTTTAAACAGACATATAGATAAAAATGTACTCATAACGTTATCACTATGACACTATGATAATAAAATTAAATTATTTTTATATTTTCAATAATAATAAAAGCATAACTATATAAAATACTACCTAGGTAGTAGGTAGGTACCTCCTAGGCAGTAGGCTACCTAAATTGTATTATGATAGAGCCTCAATACAATATGTTATAGTTAATGTAATAAACATCAAACACAAACTTTCTCGGTTATCTTTAACATTGTTACAAAGTACAAATATTAATTTGTTATAGAAGCTCTAACTGACGGTTATAGTCACGAACGGAGTCATCGTTTAAATATATAATATACTAAATTAAATGAGAGTCGTACCAGTAGTTTCAAAAATCATCCCCTCAATTTTCAAAATTGACAAACTTTCGCTAGTTATAATATTTGTGCGGACTGGTTTTCATATCCCTAAAAAATCGTATCACAATTCTATGAATATAATAAAAGCATAATGGAGTCGAAGTTTTATATGGAATATTCGAAAAGTTCTTTGAAGGATATTTGGTAAATAACATAAGCGGTGTTAAAGTTTATATATTTTTTGTCTGTTTCTTAGATTATGTATCACTTTCGGGCGAGAAGGCGAATTTTAGAACAACATATTTGATATGTGACGATCTAAATTAAAACAAAACTGTGTGGTGTTTGAAAAAGGCAAGTAGAACTACAGTCGGTAGCTAGTAGTTAGTCTCAAATTCCTCTATACTACGAAATCATAAAGTTTCTCCCTTAATTTATGCCAGCATTTACCGGTATAATATTTAAAAGGGCTTAATATTTCATTCGTGGAAGGTTATTAACTTTTGTGTATCTAATGGATTTGTATTTTCAGTTAAAATATAATATCGCAGTACAAAATATCTACATACGAGTATATATTGGGCGTATTTACGCTCAATTTCAAAATAAGGGCAGCGGGTTCTAATCCCAGGTTTTGCAAATCTGATATATTCTTGTGCGAAGTATTAACTTTAAATGATTTCTACTCCTCTCTCCTCCCTCCTCCTCCTCTACCTTATGAAAATAAAAATATTGTCAGGAGAAAGCATATCAGAGAGTCTTATGAACTTTCAAAAGACATGTTACGTGCGGGAACAATTTTAAGAATTTTAATTTAATTAGCTTTTGTTTTTTCTTAGTTACGGCAATGTAACTGAAAGTTCTAGCTTTTTCATCACATAATTAATTGTAATTATTGCAGCACTTCAACATAAATTAAATTTCTTTTTAATATTATTATAATTGTAAATTCGAAAGTGTGGGATTAATAATAATGATTTTATCTTTCTCAATCACGCAAGAAGAATAGCTAAACCTAGAACATAGAGGATCTGGATGAAATTTTGGGCAAAGATAGGTTATGGTCTGGTGAAGCATATACTCGTAGGTGGCAAAATGTACGTTTCCGAATGATAGATTTGCTTCTCACTAGGGACGAACACTAGCAAATGAAGCAAGACACAGTCGCTGGTATTATTATGTAAAAAGGATCACAGCTCTAAGGGTAATTCAGAAGTGCCTATATAAGAATGAAATGTTTATAGTCATTAAAAACAAAGGGCTCAGACATTTACTGCTGTTTCTTGTAAATAAGTATATATACTAATTATAAAATTAGATTAGACTAAACATAAATTGTTGACAAAAATAATATAAAGTTTTTATGAAGCTACTTATTCTAAGACTAACTTTAAACTTTACCTATACATAAAGTTTTATCGTTTTAGCGCGAGCGAAGATGCGGGTTCCACCAGTTAAAATAAATAAAATTTCAAAAATAAAAGTAGCCTAAGATACTCCTTATAACAATAGCTATCTGCGAGTGAAAATCCCGTCAAATCGGTCCAGGCGTTACAGAGATTAGTCGGAACAAACAGACAGACAGACAAAAATTTCAAAAATTGATTTTTTGATGTTAGTACCGTGTATGAAGAAAAATTATTATTTTTTTAAATTAACATTGCAATCTATAATACGTGGCAAAATCTTAATGTTCCCATACTTTTCAACTTTTTTAATTTTATGTGACATTTCTTGTTTTGCCACTGTACCCTTTATATACTTTCATATGCATTTAGTGTAAAGATGTTAATTTGAAATTAAAAACAGACACTTCAATTTCATTTACATGTATAGATATCTAATATAAAGTAATATTAATGCGATATCTTCTCAACTGTGCTCAACTACTCAGGCCGCTTTAATGTCACTTACAGACGGCATTGTTGATGATGTCAACTGCAGAATCTAGAGGTCCAGTAAAACACTGCGATTACGTAACCGACTATCCATTATTCAATTGTGTATCGGTATAGGAAATGAATTGTATTGTGCGGAGAAAGATAGCATGCTAAAAATATTTATACATAATACTATAAGCACGCTTTTTTGCATTTACTCTGTGGACTTTAAATTAAACTTATGCTTTGACCGACTTCAAAAAGAATCCCTCAATTCAGCGATATGTCTTGTATATTTGTTACGCGATATCTACTAATATTAAATAATTTACTTCATTATTTTTAAGTGAATAAGGTACAAGGGTGGTTGGCACCAATGGCGTAATATTAAGGAAAATATTGCTTAAAGACCGTCAATAAATTGTATAATAATTTATTGTTTCTAAGAAAACAACTGGTTAGAGAATAAAAGTTATTACTTGAGAGCGATCATCCATCTTAATAAAAATTACTACTAAGGATAAATAATTACTTTTAAAGTGTTTTCAAATTTCTGTACTTTTAGTTAGAAAATTATTATTAGTTTAGAGTGAAAAACAAGAATAAATAAATTGGCAAATAATTATTGTTTCTAATAGATTTCAAATATCCATAAAAATTGATATGCGTTTTATATGATTTTTTCACACTTTTCTATATAATGTTATAGCGATTCTCCCTCGCTTGCTTCGCTCTTTGCTCGGGTTTGTCCCTGAGTGCTCCCTACCA
The DNA here is from genome assembly GCA_951802675.2 of Boloria euphrosyne. NCBI lineage: Eukaryota > Metazoa > Arthropoda > Insecta > Lepidoptera > Nymphalidae > Boloria > Boloria euphrosyne. The sequence continues at coordinate 13,108,783 of OX637871.1, forward strand.
AATTTGAAGTTTAGAGCACAAAAAAAGGAGGACTTTCATAAAAACTTACGTAAGCCCTTAGACCCCCTTAATCAGACCCTGTCTACTCACTATGAACTACCTCCCTGCCAAATTTCATCTTTACACGTCAAGCGGTTTTCGATGTTTAGTTATGAGTTAGTGAGTGAGTGAATGAGTGACCTTTCGCTTTTATACATTGTATATTTAGATAATTACGTACATAAAACTCTAAATGGACTTTCCATGTCTTTCTAACGAAACAAAATAATCCGATAACATTAATCAAAACGTTGTGAAATCAATAAGCTAGCTAAGCTTTATAAATTACTTGACTAAATAACTATATTTCGTGATAGGCTTAAAACACATTTACAGATGATTGATGCTGAACTGAACAACAGCTGAAACTGGAGCATATCAATCTCCTTAATTACGCACTGATTAACTTGTTCAAATATTCTTTGAAAATGTTATAAATTATATAATTAACTAGCGACTCACCCTTACTTAGCTCGGGTTCGTCCCTAGGTACCCCCTTTAGTATATTTTTTTTACAACGGCGAATGTCTTATTTATTTATATTTAATCAAGAGCCAAAAAAAATAAGTTTCAAGCTTCCCTTTCAATTTCCATATAAATATTAAATTTTCATCACCTATTTCAACCCCTTACAGCCCCTTTCTCAGGCTCTAGACTATCTGTATACCAAATTTCATTTAAATCGGTTCAGCAGTTTTGGCGTGAAAGCGCGACAGACAGACAGACAGACAGACAGACAGACAGACAGACAGACAAACAGACAGACAGACTGCGTTTCTTTCGCATTTATAATATTAGTAAGGATAACAATAATTTTTTCACCTTTGAAACGATTCTGGGAGTAATCTCTCAAAGACTTACTGTCTTTTAGAGAAAGGTATTATTATATACTTTTGCCTGCGTGCTTAACTTTTATTTTACATATGCAGTAAAAACTATACCAATGTTAGTTGATCCACCGTCTATAAATATATACTGAAAATGATGTAATTTTTATATTTATTACTAAAAAAAATTGCTATCTCAGCGGCAGCACGTTTTTCTGGAAAATAAGGATCCCTAAAATCCACTTTGCAGCTCTGAAATGAATATATACATGAGAGAATCATTCAACATGATTGCCATCCCATAAAGGAAAAATTATGACGAAAACTGCTTATATGAAAGAACCTACAAAATTACCGAAATAAAAGTAAAATTCACCATCAAGTTGCACTTGGCCAGCATAGTGAACAATGGCCAGATTCCCTTCACACTAACGAGAACCCCGCGTTTAACAGATACATTGTAATTATTACTACAATTATTTTATACGACAAAAGCACGTAAGAAATACCAACCTGTTTAACGTCTCACTTCTAGGCACAGGCCTCCCTTCAATAAGAGGGGAATCGGGCCATTATCCACCAAACTGGCCAAATGCAGGTTGGCGGGCTTCACATGTGTTACGAAAACTTGCTAAATTGTCTCAGACATCAGGTTTCGATGATTCGCACATAAAAATATCAGAGTTTCGAAACCCAGATTTGAACATACATCTCTCAGTTCTGAACATACATCTTCAGCCTTACATTACCGTAAAAATGTAACGTAAAAATAATTTGATTAAATATATTTTTACGATTAATATAAACAATATGTCAGACGTATAAACATAAAGGATGAATAAAGCCAGTACAACTTAATAAAACAAAGATAACAAACTTTTCATAAAAATCTTTTAATAAAGAAAAGTTCTTACTAATTTTGGAAAATTTACAACAACTACTCTAACAATCTCATGTCAATGACCGAACAATAGAAGATAATCTACTGATGTCTAATTAGCCTTGAATATCGACCAAACGTGTCCATTCACTTTTTACAACTAAAAAGAAGTTCATTGTCTAAGTGAGATAAGCTCTTCCATTATAAATAACACTGCATTGTTTTATTCAAGTCCACATTATAACACATCAATTCTGTACTGCCAGTATACCAGTACACTCTGTATAGAGAGTATAAAAATACTACAGATGAGTTGGAAGTTCTATAATTGCTTAGTAAATATATATATATATATATATATATATATATATATATATATATATACAATAAAGGAAATTAGAAGTAAACTTAACTATATATATAAAGCAAATGTACACTTAATTATTACTGTACAAGTTGTGTCCGAATAGTGGCAAGAATGTTAGCTGCATTCCCCCGCTGAATGGCAATGCCGATTCTTTGGGCGCAAATTGAGCCAGCTCTCCTGTCACCAGTGGAGGCGATAAGACGAGGTGTTATGTCTTTTAAAAAGTGCTTAGCACTTTGACTCCATGGGCCAAGGGTTTCTACAGCAAAGGATATAAAAATATAATTTTGAATAAGGGAGGCATATCACGCCAGATTGATCACTTTTATTGAAGATTTTACTCTTAGAAATAGTTTATATACTTAAGATTTATGTCGAAATTACTGTCATTTCCTTTGTATTTACAGTTATTTTTAAATCTCTACTTCTGAACACGGGTCTCTTCTTAAAACGAGGGGAAATAAGCCATAGTCACGATGGCTACAAATGGGTTATCGAATTTGTCTTGCGAAAACTGCTTATAAGTTATTTCAGATAAAGAGGTTTCCTCATATATATTTTTTTAAATCTTCTTCTTCTTCTTTACAATAAAATAGATGGTATAATGTAATAACCATCTGTTTTCTTCAGTTTACAACAGTAGTAACAATATTGAAATGATTCGCACTCGCGAATGCAAGAAGTAGGAGACCCGTGTTTGAACCCGCTTCGCTTTCTTTCCAAGCGAGCACGTTACCACTGGGCTACCATTGATAAGTCCATATTAATTATCTACTAGCGTTATCGATATAAAATGTTAGAATATAAAATTCAATTCAATTATTAATTCACAAAGTTTGAAACAAAGTAACTATCGTAAAAGTACTACACTATAAAAATTTCAAGGATAATTCAGTAAGAGCACATTTTCTAAGCTATATACATTTTAGTGTTAACTTATCTACGTAATAAAAAAATTTATGCTGCATTATTATACATTTAGATTTTCTAAAAGTATTGAAAAACGTAATATATCATCGTTATCATATGATTACTTAGATTTGGGTCAAGGCAGCCTCACAATGGATAGTTGTAATGGTGAGAAGCTCCCAGGCGATAAAGTAAGTTTACGAATGGCTAATGGCCGGCCGCAAGCTATAGGTCGAGAGCGAAACATGAATTACGAATTGTGAAAAGAAACTACAAACAAACATAACTTATTATTATTGCCTAAGGTTTGCCAAAATATATATATATATATATATATTACGTACAGGTAAACTAAATAATTTCATATCTAGTAATATTCCAATTTCAACATTCTTGGCAGTAAGATGTAAAAAAAAATTTAAAGATTTTTTTTTATTTTACTCAAACATGTTTTTTTTTTAAGTTTTCGTATATTGAATGTTTAAGTTTAAGTGTATTGAACTTTCAGAAGAACAATTTAATTTGTTATCTTCTTTTGGCACTAACAATACACCCCCGCTTTGCTCGGGTTCGTACCTAAGTATATTTTGTTTTTAAGTGGAACTGTAATTCTTTTTTAACGGAACGTTTGGCTCAGTTGGTAGTGACCCTACTTTCTGCGTCAGCGGTCGCGGGTTCGAGTCTCGCTGGTTTTCATTTGTTGAGCACGAATGTTTGTACTCCAGTCATGGATGTTTATATTTATAATATGTATGCATTTAAAACTTATATGTGTAGTATATCAACTATCTGGTATCCGTAACACAAGCTTCATACGCTTACCACGGAACTAGATGGCGCTGTTGTAATAATGTCCCAACATATTTATTTATTTAATAGTAATTTCAGCTATCTGTGTCTGTCGAACTGCTTCGCCGATTAGCCGGAAGAAACAAACAGACACTCTACCCTATAAAATAAGTACCGTATAAAGTTTCACATACATTTAGTAAAACTTGTTATTATTTTGACATTAGAAACAGTAACTTTTTATTCATCTGTGAAGATTAAAAATACTACTGATTTATCCTTGCTTCGTTTGGGTGCCTCGTGCACTCGTGCCTCTTGGAGTCTAACAGTAACCAATGTCCTACTTAGTTCATAATATTTCAAAGTTTGATCCAAATAAGTTCATACATAAAATATATACAAACATAAAAATAACATTTACTATAATAATGTTATAATGTAGTTGATTACACTTAACAAAGATGTACGCATAATACTTGCGCCATAGGTCGCGTGGCCAGCGACACTTAGCTGACCTTGCGATGGGACCTGAGCATTTAGAAAGGAAGTGAACCTTGTTTTGGGGACTCGGTGTTCAATTATTTCGAACTGAATTTCAACTATTCTAGTGAGAATCTGGATGTCAGAATTTTTAGGAATGATTAGGAATACTTTCATATTTAATCACAATATTCTTTAAGGAATTATTGATTGCATATCAAAAAAATTACATCAGTACTTCATTAGCTAGTTCTTCATTACATATAAATAAAGCTGAAGTATCTGTTTTCAATTTCAAATTAACAGCTTTTCACTAAATGCATATAAAAGTATATACGGTACTGATAAAAAGTTAAAATTAAAATTTTGTCTATATGTCTGTCTGTTTCTTCTGGCTAATCTCTGAAACGGCTGGACCTTCTCTTAAAAATTAATCCAGGTAAATCCTGGATCAGCGGATTAAGAAACAAAGTAAAAGTAATGTAAAGAAGTAACAACTCACATTGACTCACGCCCTTTTGCATTTATAGAGTTAAGTACCTAATTTAGTTAAAGTAAATGAAAATAGAATGATGGTAAAGAAAGTTATGTGAATTCTGAAAAATGGGGGAAATATTTAGAGTTATCAATTTCCCGTGGTACAAACATTTTAACGTGTTTAATGAAATTTAAAAAGAAAGCATTAGATGAACAAGTCAGTGCCAAATAACACTTTTATCCAGACTATTTGTTACTCATAAATCGCAAATTTAGCATATCCGTCCCTTAAAAAAAGAATGGTTGCATAAAAGGTTATACAAATAAAAGTACTGATACTTAAGATCCTACTTTAACTACTGAGATGATATTGAATACTGCTACTGTTGGTTATTTTAACTGATGTATTATTTATAAATGATGGGCACCCAAAAACTATAAGAATTTTATGCCTTTTTACGAACTTAAGTAGTTTAATTTTTTTTAAGTTTGAGACACTTGCATAGTTAACGAGCTTAAAAAATGCGGTTATAAAACATCAAAAGTTGCCAGTGAATATAGTAAATCCTAAGTTTCCCAATCCACGTACTATACAAGTTCTAAGTGAGTTAAGTGTATGAAACGACTTTAACGAATACGTCGGGTAAGTTGCTAGATTGTGAGTACACAAATTTATAAATTAATATATACAGGGGTGGGTGTTTCGTGAAGTTGACATTGCTTTACGATCTTCGAAGATAAAATTTGTAAAAAAAAGAACAATGAACCGAAATTTAACAATACTTTTTATATGAAAATTTATACCTAATACAAATATTTCACTTTTCTGTACAATTTTTCAAACATTTTCTTTTATACCTGTCCTTCTATATCGTAATAGATTTTAAAACAAAAAAAAAATATCGTTAAATTGATGCAGCCATTCTGAAGTGATACGCAATTTCGGCAATCGATTTTTATATAAATGCGGCAATGCTGAAAACAAAGTGCCTTGTCAAACGTGACTTAGTCTGATCGGGTAAATGGTTCTAAAACTGATATGTAATATGGTAATACGTCAAAGTTACAAAATATTCTCTAAAATCATGTTCAATATTATAGATATTATTCAATTTAATCAAACAGTAAAGGGTTAAATTGTTAACATATAAAAGTAGTGCAAAAACTGCGTGTCGTAATATTTTTAGTCACAGCAAATTAAAAATCACCATATTCCAATTATTCCCTTGACACTTTGACTGACAAATTCAATTATTCTGGTCTTGTTTTAACTTGTTGTTTTTTGTAAACCAATCTTATCTTTTTTTACGTAAAAAATGTAAAAAACTATACCTAATATAGAATGACTCGGCAGATATAAATCCAACAGAACCTTACCTTCTATTTTCTTCATTGCCCTATCGAAGCAGATTACAATAAGAGAAAAGCTGCTTTCAGGAAACTAACAGGAGCAATCCGCATGGTACATCCGAGGCTCACTGAGATTGCCTAAATATATCTAGCTTTGTGATTGCGAAACCCTACACGTGGAAAATTACCCCCTCTCCCACCTATCATGTCCACCCACCACCACACATTGACGGGGGATGGTGAATACTTATACGATAAAACCCTGAAAAAAACAAGTAAGCTTCGCAAATGAAAAAAGCAACGAATTTTTTTGTGAAACATTGTTATAAAAATATTTTGTATCATATTTAATAAGTTCATAGGTGCCTTGTGGTGGTGTTATATATTAAGCTAGCAAACTCGGCCCGCTTTGCATATATATTCACTCATAATATGTTACAATAAATTTATATATTTTTATAATTTTCTAATAAAATAAAAGTAGCCTAAGTTACTCCTTATAACCGTCCCGTCAAAATTGGTCCAGCCGTTTCAGAGTTTAGACGGTACAAACAGACAGACAGACTCAGGTACACTTTCAAAATATGCATTTAGTGAGGAGTTGTTAATTTAAAACTAAAAACAGACACTATTATTTATATGTATGATATGATTTTGTAATATCGTTTAAATAAAAGCGTTCCCAGTAATATTCCAATAAACGATTTTCTCAAACAAGATTTCAGACAAAAGTTATTAAACGAAATGAAAACTGACGAGAAACGTCTTATCCCTATGATGGATGATGAGATCTTGTCTTGACGCCATCTTCTCCTTATTTTGATAGATAAACATATAAAAATAAGATTTTTCTTTGATTTTCACAATATTTACTGTAAACTATAAATATGAAAATGTGTTCATTTTTCAAACAGCAACAGACGGCTCGATTTGTTCGGAAAAATGTATGTGCTAGAAAGTAATAAAGGCATTTTATATCAGTACTTGAAGTCATAAGATAATAGCTTTAATTTAATTCTTTCTTAGGTTTACGCGAATATTCGATTAATAATTCGAATAATATTCAATTTAGCGAATAGCGTGAGCTGTGTGTTTAAGACCTGTTACATATAACGCGATATAAATGAGAATAAATATTAATACCATCGTTTATATCATTCCATAGCCAAAATTCCGGAACGAGACCCTAATAATTGCGGCGATATTGATCCCACTGTTATACCTTAGAACCAGGTTTCTAGGAGACTACTCATAGTGCATACCATTTCGCTTAACCACTTGATATTGCTATGCTCGAATACTATAAATCAATAATGTACTCATAACTGAGGTTTGCAAAACATTTTTAAGATAAGGTAATTGGAAAGCGATGAGTTTTTTTTTTGTTGGTTTCATGGTTTACTGTATTTTTATTAATAATTTAAAGTTCAGACACATTTTGCAAGACATTTGAAACTCCTTTAATCCCAAGAACATTAAAGAAAATAGTTGATAAATGTAGTTAAAAAAGCAGTGTAGTTGCTACATGTTCGCTTGGAAAATTTTATATAGCGGGTTCAAATACCTTTGATATTTTCATGTGCGAATCATTTTCATCATTATTACCACTCGTCATATCGGTATAAAAACATCTTATGGGAAGCTGCATGTCTGAGAGAATCTAGCAAGTTGATCAGCGTCTGACCTAATCTCCCTCGTGAAGGCTGGCTCGTGCTTGAAAAAGCGCTGAATATAAAAGTAGTAAAAAAACTTTACTTGCACCTCTAAAACCTTTACCATGTTAAAATATAGTTTTAATACATTTTATGTGCCATTTTACTTTAGCTAAAGACCTTTAAAAGAACTAGAAGAGATATTATTAAATTATACATGCAAGTAGCGCGTACCTTCTATACATCAGGGAAATTATACAGTCTGTGAGTAGCAAGCAAGGATTTCTAAGTTAATTATAGAAAATCTTGTTAAATGTGCACTCCATTGTGATAATGACCTTTCGTTGTCTGATTTATAGCTAATTCTGAACTTAAACTTAATTTTTAGGTAGGTATATAAAAAAACTAATAACGTTCAGTGGATATGCCCAGGTTTGTAGATTGTAGGTATACAATAATTAATTCTCAGTCAACAGCTATGGAAATCGCACCATATTTCCTTTTTTTACGTATTCTCTTAATTTAAATTTGAAATACTATAATATATTTTAAATATTGTATAAAAAATTAAAATAACTTAAGATTTTAATTTTTTAAGGTACGTTAAAGTTAACTTCAAGATGGAGGTCGAATTGTAAGTTATGGAAAAGTAGATAAAGATAATTCCAGTGCTTTTGTATCAAAAGTTTGTTGTTAACGATGTATAACATAGTCCTCACTAATATTATAAATGCGAAAGTAACTCTGTCTGTCTGTCTGTCTGTCACGCTTTCACGTCAAAACTACTGAGCCGATTTAAATAGAATTTGGTACATAATATAGTCTAGAATAATCTAGAGCCTCGAAAGAACATAGGCAACTTTTCAAGGCGAAAAAAAGGATGTCAGGGAATTAAAGTTTGTATGGAAATTATTAAGCTATTTTTATGAAGTACCTAGGGATGAAACTCCGCGCTGTAACTGAGGCTTACCAACCAGAAAGACTCAATTACTAAACTTGGACCGACCCTGGACTCCAACCCAAGGCCTCTCGATGTGTGGCCGTACCTACATGCTAGCCACTACACCACAGAGGCAGTTAAATCATAAGTAACTCTTATTTGACTGAGGTAGTGCGCTGTGGCCTGATCACCCATGGCTTGAGAGGACTCTACACGTGCCCAATATATGAATATGCAAAAGGGCTGAAGTATTGTTAAATCATGAATCACGAATGATTGAATTGATGAAGTTGACGGTTAAGTTCGTTATCTAAGACTTGTAAAACCTGTGATATTTAATATCTGTTCGTATCAATTTTAAAAAACAAACCAATACATATATAAACCTAATAACTACATAAACTAATTGTGAACTAAAAAGTTTTTTTTATAACTAAAATATATTTTATTTTAGTTTGAAACTGGTAATAACGTTGCTTGCAGCCTACTCGTCTCTGCATCTGCCGCGTCAAGGTTAGCGAGTGAGCGACTGGAAAGCTAACACACACTGTGAAGTCAATTAAAATAACTTTAATAATTTCCTTTGCCTGACATTATTTCAATGAAACGGGAACATGTTCGTTTCTATTAAATTAGTTGGATCTAAATCTATGCTTATGACATAGGCAAAATATAGTTTTTTACTAAATCATTTAAGTTCTTCGCAATTTAAAACTTCTGAATGTAATTTGTTTGTAAAGTATAATAAACCATTAAACAGAAAATAATAACTAATCAGGTATTTATTAATAAAGTTTTTTAGAAACACACTATAGTGTAGTATCGAAGCACTATTTCATTGATTTTAAATATGTGTTAACCACCTTAACATGTATATATTATGTAAACAGAATAAGAAGGTTGCATTTTCAGAAGACATACTAGTAAAAAAATAATTTTATTTTAGAACACTTTTTATTGACACAAAATCTATCAGCATAAAATAATTAAGTATTAATTAATTAATATTAATATTTAAATTAAAAGTCACTAGTGTTCGCCTATTCTTACATTTCAACTTTACACACCATCGTACAACGCAAACAAAAGTAAAAGTAACCTCATTATCATACTGCCCGCTATTTAATCGCATCTTTAGTGTTTGTTGAACAAAACTTAAGATTTCTAGTATTAGTAAAACTTTTTAACGCATCCTTTTCTGATATTCCACAACCCAATATTATCTTATACTTCTGTTTCTTTTTCTTAAAAGGTCAATATTTAAAATTTTAAATTGCCTGTCTTTTCAAAGCTAAGGCTATAGTAAACAATATCACAAATTAAAGCAGTCTTGGTTCCAGGAGAGGTATGCATATTCAATTACTATAAAGCATTTGATAGATTGAGTACCAGTTTTGTTAATTAATTCATAATAATTATTTCCTATATATTTTTTCGATCTCTATTCTTAAACAACTATAGAAATACTGTCAGGTACAGGTTACATTGTATTTTTTTTAACGGACGTTAATTAGTAATGTATGGCTTGGTAGTCTAGTAGGTTGTATTAACGGCTGCATTCGAACTTGGGTAGTTGTAGTACTTTATCCCTGGAGTTCTTATCGGTGAGCACTGTCCAGCAGTCGTGTCAAATAATAGTTTCAATGGAATATAGGCAATAGAAATAGAGTGGTCTTCGGTCTCTACTAAATGCATATCGAATTATAGATAAAAGTATATTATATGGTACTTATAAGACAACATTTTTGTTTGTCTGTATGTTTGTATCAGCTAATCTCTGAAACGGGTGGGATTTTCACTGGCATTCGATTGATGGAACCGGGAGTAATTTAGGGTAGTTTTGTTTTAAAAGAATTCGGATTCCCCTCAAAAAATTAAACCTACCTACAGACAAACTTGAGTGAAGCTTTGGTGAGCCGCTAGTTACAAATTATGCGTTTGTGGAGTATACAAAAAAATGAAGCTCATTTTGGCTTTTTCCTTTTCCTTCTATATGATAATGCCACGAAATTAATTTTATTAATTATTTGACTGTTCAACAGCTCTACTTTATTTCCAATTTTGGATACGTAACATATTACTGATGATAAAATTTTATCAAGTTTATTTAGACCATGAGTCCAGAGATCATGACCTTTCACCATCATTTTGGCGTTAATATAAGAATATTCGCGTTAATATTACTAGTTATAATCAAACTTGTGACCACCACTGAGCCGTATATTAATGTAACATATTTAAAAAACCTCATGCTATGTAGATATAAATAATGTATTGTAAAAAAGCTTTATCAACATTCCTGAACGCATCTCCGCCTTGAAACAGACCTTGGGATTTCCGACCACTCGTACAATATCGTGCAAGAAATTACAAAAATTAAACTTAACACTATGGACCTTGTTCCTTATTTTTTACTTTCTTATTTATTTGAAATAATTTTAAAATTTTGAAATAATTTTTAAAATTTTTTTGGAATATCCTAGGGGCTGTCCATTAATCACGTGAGGCTCGAAAGGGGGGGGTCCATAATAAATCACGAAATATCACAAGGGGGGAGGGAGGGTGTAGTAATATATCACGTGTATTTTTTATAATAAAATTAGATGATACTTATACCTGTATTTTATAAATTAATTTTGATTCTTTGTAGGTACTAAAAATACACGTGAAATAGGGGGGGGGGGGGGGGATCGGGTTGCTGGCGCTTATAGTCTTTAGCTCACCATGTATCATCAAGGGGGAGGGGAGGGTTAAAAATGACAAAACAAACATCACGTGATTAATGGATGGTCCCTTAATGAAATGGTCGACCAAATCTATAGTTTTTTGAACTTTGTCTCTCCGTGCATCACGAAATCACAAGCCACTGAACAGATTTTGATGAAATTAATTAGGATGTTAGCTGGTTATCCGAGTTCAAATATCGTATACTTTTAAATTGAAAAATTCATTTCATCTGTGAGAAAACTATACAAACCGTCGTGAGTCTAATATTTTTTATATGAGTCTGTTGATATTTTATATTTCCTGCAATATAAAAAGTTAAACATCCTTTCCATATTTCATTCGAAACGACGAGCATTCGTACAAACTTTTAAATCCTCTTAAGCCCTTTTAGAGGATAAATAAAAATTCTTGCTTAGAGCTCACGTTCGTTATGTGGCGAAAACTTTTGATAACATTTAAGTGTGCTAGTATGCTAGAGTCAGTGATCGTAATGATATGTGTTGTATTCCAGAGTAAGTGTTATAAAGTAGATTATTACTTTAATATTGGTTTGACTATGATTGTATTCAGGCCTTTTTAACGTCACACTGCTGGGCACGAGCCTCCCTCAGTACGAGGGGGATCAGGCCATAGTCCACCGCGCTGTCCTAGTGAGTGTTGGAGGACTTCACATGTCTTTCGAAAACTTGCTAGGTTCTCCAAGACATGCAAGTTTTCTCACGATGTATTCCTTCACTGTAAGACAGTGGTAATCATATTAGAAATGATTTTCACATGAAAATATCAGAATTGCAAGACCCGGAGTTGAACCCGCATCACTCGGTTATCCAAGCGAGCACGCCACCACATGGCTACCTCTACGCCTACTTAATTTAATTTTATATTTTGACTTACGTTTAAGAACATTTTACTTATTATAGGTATATTATAAGAATCTTAATTAACTTCACATTAATCAGACTTTAATTAAAATTTCGCTATTTTTGTGAACGCTGTTTTGGCTTTCACTGATCTTAGTAATATCTACATATTTCATGAATTATATTTTATACGGAGTATAAACAAAACGTTTATCGTTTAATTAACAGGCCACAATACTTTGGTGCAGAAACATTCATTAAAGAATACACTAAAATACTAGTTTTACAACTCCAAAAATGCGGAAAACATTCATATAAAATATTTAAGACATCTTTTTTTAAATTTTCAATTTTTTACCCTCATGTCTTGGACAAACGTTTATGCAAGTTTTGTATTATTTTTAACGGTATTTCTATTTTCTTTCTTCCTGTTACTACGAACAATGGAAAAATAATATGGAATAGTCTATTTATAGTTGAGACCGATGTATGAATGGCTTGAATAAAAATGAGCGGGACCTGAGGAGAATGACAAACGATCTCAAATAGACCGCAAAGTTCAATGCACAACACTCAACTTAAATATAGTGCAACTTATTTAAAAAGGTTGATTATTATTCAGTTTTAATAATAATACAACGTATTTTTCTACAGTCGGGTTATAAAGCGAAACAAGAGTGGTAAGTGACGTTCACATTCACCTGCGCCGGCGTTGAATCCCCAGTCATACTTCGTAAACCGAACGCGACGCTTCCATTTTCGAACTTTTCAATTTTGTTTATTTTTTAAGTGCGTGTTGCCAGTTATACAGCAATAATGTAAGTTTTTTAAACTACCTAAATAATTTTTAGTGCTACACCTGTAATTGTTCTGCCATTATAATTTTAAATTTTTATTTAAAATTCTAGAACTGATCGAAGTTTCTGCTCTATATTTTATGTTTTTTATAGACAAGACTTAACATGTAATTATTATGTCACCCTGCGCGAACATATAGTGAAAGTTGTCTATAGATGTATAAATATGAATATGTAATATTTGCGATTATTATACAACGAAAACTGTTACTAAATATTTGATTACTATTAAAATACCATGTGTTGTAGTCGGTATTCGCACATTTTCTGGAATTTTAGTTTATTCACTAAAATATTTTTTATCTATTTATTCGAAAATGTCTTAAATATTTTTAAAAAATAAAACTATTCTAAGTCATTAAGAATACTTTACATAAAGCAAAAATATGTTTATTGAATTACCAAAAAAAGGAAATTTTAATTCTAAATTCTGTTGGCAAAATTGAAACTTACTTGCCATTTTTGGTTGTTTGATTGCTTGCCATTTGTGGTATAATACGAGTATATATTATAATATTAATAATAAATTTGAAGCTCATACTCAAGTACGAAAGATAAATTAATTATCCAAATGGCAGAAAAAGTGGTGTATGATGTCGCCTGTCCATATAAAAATAAGAAAGAAACCTTATTATTGAAATTGTTAACATTTATTACAAAATATAGAGTTTAAAAACAAATTACTTAACGAAATTTCAATGTCGACGTCATCAGCATCTATTTTTGTACTAATCTAGCTTATAGCTTATTCCACTAAAGCTCTGAATGCCTACTTATGCGATACTTGACCTTTCAGCGAGACATTGAATGTAGTGTACCTAGTATGTAAGTAAGGTCTACTTTGTCCTATTTCTATCAATTAGCTCGGTATTTATGTAAACTAATCCGGTCTGGTTTAATAGAGTTTTAGTGATATCTTATAATAGCGACCTGCTTAAATTACAGGTGCTAATCTATACATATTATAAAGGCTGTTGCTAGTCGTCCGCTAATCGGATGAATAAAGAAAATACTATTTGTCCGACAATTGTCGGTTTATACGAATATCTATCACTTTTTTGCTTTCTAATGAAAAATAAGTGAGTTTTAGGTGCAGGATATATGCAAAATATAAAAAAAAATAACCTTAACCTATACCGAGCTGAAAATTTATTATTTAAATTCCACCGACTTTTAATATAACATAACACCCTCAAAATTATTTTTATCCTTTATCACACGTTAATAAAACTATTTCAACAAAATATAAGAAACAACAAAAGTCTCAGTCGCAAAAAATCAAACACCAACAGTCGGCTGTGGGACGAATAAAATTTTTTTATTCATCCGATTAGCGGACGACTAGACTCTTCGTATTATAAAATACTAACTCATATCTGTACATTGAATATATTTTGGAAAATCTTATTAATGTCATTATTATCAATATAAAGCCGAATTGTTTTTAGGATTTTTGTCTGTCTGTCTGTGGCCGCTTTACGAGAAAACCACTAAACAGATTTTGATGAAATTTGCTATGGTGATAGCTGGTTTATCCGTCTCAACGTACTACTACTACTGTACTGTTCTACTTTTTAAATTTTAACTTTTTTTTAACTATCACCTTTTTTTCTTTAAATCTACGCTAATAATAATTAAAACATACCTAGAGATGAACCCGAGTGAAGCGAGAGTGAGCTATACTGTTTAATTGTCCATGGAGAAACATGTCTTTGCTTAAGAATTATGATTAATGGATCTAATAAGTTAAAGGTTGACCGCTGGCACATGCTGTGCCCCAGCGGTCGCAGGTTCGAGTCCCGCTGGGGGCGATATTTACTGTAAAAGTTTTTAGTGATCTGTCCAAATAAATAAAAATTGAAGTAACTAAGCGTAATTTCAAAAACAATTGGTTCTTCCGTTTAAAAAATCCTATGTCACAAATACATAATGGGTAAATACAACTAAATAACCAGTTTTACTTAAAAGATTAAATAACGATTAATTCAGTTAATTTTTATTTTTTACTTTTCTGACCGATTCTAAATATTACGAATATAACTTAACATATAATATATGGTGAAAAAAAGAATCGTCAGTCATAAAAATAAAAAAATAACTGGTAACTTAATAATGTAAACAGTAACTTTCGGTATCCCCATAGTTAACACAAAGCAAGCAACCCTGTAGTTTGAAACTAAAATAAGCTCTGTTTGCACAGTAGATACGCTTCGGTGAATCGATTAAAGTAGTCCTTCACAGCGCTTTGTTTTTGACAGAAATTTTATAAAAATTCTGCTTATTTTTAATCATTTCTAATTTAATCTTATCTTACCTTTCTTACCTTATATATTTAAACGAGCAATTCTTGTATATATATATAACCTGAATCTCGGAAACGGCTCCTACGATTTTCATAAAATTTAGTATACAGGGGATTCCGGGGGCGATAAATCGATCTAGCTAGGATTCATTTTCAGAAAATGTTGGGTTATTCGTGTTTTCAATAATCAACTTTATCAATAATCAACTTAAACATAAACTTATTTTTTTTTATTGAAAGAAAATAACAAAAAGGTGGCGTTTGGGTTGCCCAATATTGCCACTTAAACAGAAAAATATGACTCTTCCCGACATCTATTGGCGAATAATAATAACATTGTTTTTAAAAATACCGGTCATCCAGTTACTTTTAAATTATATTATATATACATAAAATTGATTCTATGGATATAATAATTAGTATTTTTTTTTCATTTACACTTTATACAGTAGACTAAGTTTTACAAACGTTCTCTGTTATTTAACCAGCCTCAAAATATGTTGGTACCTTGTTTGAAGTATAAATATAATAAATAATTAAGTAATAATAAGGTAAGCTTCCACGGTAAGCTACGAGGTTTGTGTCACGAAAAACAAATTGTTGATACACAACACATATATAACTTTAAATACATATATATTATAAATATAAGCACCCATGACTGGAGTACAAATATTCGTGCTCACACAAATGAATATCCCAACGGGACTAGAACCCGCGACCGCTGGCACAACAAGTTGGGTTACTAAAAACTGAGCCAAATGTGGCGTCATAGGTATATTTAATGTTTGTTCACCGAATGTCTACTTGACCGATGTGGCTAGTCCAAATAGTATTATATTACGTTAGATCCCGTGGCAATCCGATATAATGTAATATAATCCGCTACGGATGACATGGACTACAAAAATGTATGATTAAAAAAATAAAAAAAAGAACAAAAATGTCTCAGTAAAGGAATAATATGGAGAGACAGAATATCTAATATAAAATTATTAGATAATAAGTATTAAGTTTTATAAGTATTAATTATTAAAAATATAATACATATAATATCTATTATATAAATGAAAATGATTGTTGCTAAGCGCAAAACTTGAGAATGGCTCGACCAATTCGGCAAAAATTTTTTTGCATGTTCCTTACGGCACACAGAAGGTTTTGATAATAATAAAAAAAAATTGCATAGCCAATTTTTTTTATTATTATCAAAACCTTCCACCACAAAACCACTTTTATTTATTTCGTAAACAAAATTCTCTTAAGTCCACATTTAGTTACGTCTTTTCTTCTAAATTTACAATTTAGTTTTGTCTTTTCTTCTTTTAAATGCTTTCGCTAACTTTCAACAATAAGTGTAGTCGTAAAATAATATTAAAAAGGCTATTAATTCATACAACTCGAAAGCTAGCCATTTCCATACTGTATTTGTAAATGAATTGAAATTATATTTTATTGATATTAAAGAAATTCTAATTACTTTTTAAGATCCAAAATATTTAGAGAATTTGAGCGTCAAATGATTATGATCGTACTACCACCAATTAGTAAATTTCATAATTATCTAACACATTACCAACACGTTGCTTCCTACCTACTGACGTGCAATAAATATTTTCTACGAAGACCTTACTAAAAGACATTTCAATTTTTATGAAGGAAGTTAGAGAAGCAAATTTTATAAATAAGTAAATTATAATGAAAAAAGCTATTAATAATGATAATTAAATGTATTAACAACATTTTTTACACATGGGTTACAGTAAAAAGCATTCAAATAGTTAATTACTCCTACATAGTAAAATTTTATTAAAACTAAAACAAAAAATGCAGTAAAGAGTTTTAAATGAATTATGTTGGAAAATAAAAGCACAAACTAAAATAATGCCACATAAAAATAATAATAAAATATATTAGAAAATACGATTAAAAACGATGACT
Source organism: Boloria euphrosyne (assembly GCA_951802675.2). NCBI lineage: Eukaryota > Metazoa > Arthropoda > Insecta > Lepidoptera > Nymphalidae > Boloria > Boloria euphrosyne. The sequence continues at coordinate 13,126,180 of OX637871.1, forward strand.
TCTGATCGATTTTGGCCATGGCGGCCAATTTTACTGAGATTAGCCAACTGTGCAAGAGATATTGTATTTCCAAAATGTTTTTTGCCAACACATGTCTATTCTAAGACATCATATTACAGGAAGTTTCTTAATTAGATTAAATACACTTCATTGACACCTTTTTATTATAGAAGCCCTTTAAGTTCAAATTATCATGGTCCATTGGTTTTATTCAAACATTACATCATATAATACATAAGGCAAAAGTTTGTACATATATAGAATTACTCACTCACGCTGAAAATGTTGCAAAGATTAAGATGAAACGCATATTGATTACGGCCGAGTACAAACACTTGATAGTAAAAATTTTAATTTGCAAAAGGAACCCAGGGTCGAGAAAGAGCGAAGCGTATGTTTATTATATTGTATTAAGAACATGTGAAATTATGAAAATTTTGCTAAAAGTTAAGGAAAAGTTGTTTTTTATAATATTAAATTGGTTTTTAGTTGCCGGTGCTTCGAATGTTTACAGCAATCTCTTTTGTGACGTTTAATTTACAGTTTCAAAAATTCGCTTGTACCTTACGAAAGTTTTAAAATGAAAAGTTAAAGAAGAAATTGATTCTCGATTGATATTTTCAATTATAAGAAGTATATTGCCAACCAATCAATGTAGATATTATATTTCGTATTAATACATTACATTATCTTTTTAATGTTTTATTTAAGCTTTGTCACCAACCAAACAATACCATATGATTATTAAAGGTCATATAAAATTATCTAATTAAGAATGCAGTACACACTAAATTGAGTAACAGTCAAATGCAAATGCAATATTCACAATTCATTTTAGCTAAGGACAAACTTACTTCGCATACTCATACGTATTGTGAAGAAATTAGACCACGACAAAATAATAACTGCTTTCATAAATTATAACATATGGCGACTTACCCTCGCATCCTCGGTACGATTTATTTTTTTTAAGCAAGACCCTATATATTTTTCTAAAATAAAAATAGTTACACTTTACAACATAAGCTATCTGCCAGTATGAGTCCTATTAAAATCTATCTAACCTTTTTGGAGATTTGCCGGAACAAACAGATAGACGGACAAAAATGAACAAAAAGGTTGAGTTAGTTAAGTTTATAACAAAAAATGCATTTTAGTAAAAAAGTATTTTGACATTGAAAACAGACACTTCATAAGATCCATACGTATAGATTAAAGATGGGTATATGATGTCGATCAATGTATTTGTTTGGTGGAACTTCTATTTTAGGTAAAGAAAATCATAATATGTATATATCCATAAATTACATAGGTCTCTCACATAAAAGGTCAAATGTCAAAATCTCTTGGCATTCAACTCCTCGGTTACACAACAATTTTCCTTCCTTATAAGATTAAGAAAATAGTATCAGAAAAGTAAGTAGTATATGGTAGTGATTGTATTCGCGTATACAGTATTATTCACTGGAACCATAGAAACATATAAGGGGATAAACAAAATAATATACTATACTGTACTAAGGTCCCATGCGAGTGTATGGCAGGTGGGGCTGGCTGTGACGTCCGTTGGCCGACTATATATTTCATAGGCTTTGACTGTACTGTAAACAGTAAACAAACAATAACAATTACATAAGGGTATTTATTACAAATATATCTATCCTGAAACGATTTATGTGAGAGGAAATAATTGTACCTTTCCAAAAAAATATAATAAAATACATTGGAGTTAACTTCTATTTTATCTCAGATTATTTATTATTCCCATAAGGATTTATGGTTTCCATATATCATAGCATAATCTTCTTTAACTGGTTATAAACAAAATATAAAAAAAATACTGTGTATGATCTAAACACTTAAAATAAAAGTTTTGCATCACTGTGGTAGGTACCGTAATTAAATTAAAACAAAACATATCAAAATATCAATATTACTAGGGGCTCACCCTCGCTTCGCTCGGGTTCGTCCCTAGGTGCGTGTTGTATATATTTACTTCGCACCACCCGGAATATATTTGCTGATTTAATTACCATTGCACGCACCATGGCAACCGTTATAACTGATACGTCAAATCAAGCTTCTAGCTTTAAAAATGACGTAATCTCCATACAAACTTTCATCCCCTATTTCAGCCCTTTACAGCCCTTTTTTGCCTTAAAAAGTAGCCTATGTCCGTCTCCTGGCTCTAAGCTACCTCCCCATCAATTTTCAGCCAAATCGGTACAGTTGTTGTTGAGTTATAAATAGTGTAACTAACAAGACTTTCTTTTATATATATAGATTTTTTCCGTAAAATATTTACCAATTTTTATTTACTGTTTTTTTATAAATAAGAATGCTCTTGCTTTCGCCACATTCACTTCCGCGAAACTTATTAACCGACTTCAAAAAAAGAGGAGGTGCTTTTCAGGGTATTTTTTAATGTATTATTCCTGTTAGTCTTAGTCATAAACACAGAATGTTTGCTACAAAATTAGTATAGAAACTCCGCGGTATCGCTATTATATTGTATAATTTAAAAATAATACAAAATTTTTTTTCATTATGTTTTGAATTTAGTTAATGAGCCATCATACTATTCCAGAAGAAAAAGCTAATGGCGTGGAAACTGCCTACTGTGTACGTACTATAAAGTAGAGTATACTTTGAATCCATTAGATGGTACCCCGGGGATCTTCTCTATTTTCAATAGTAAATAAAATAATTTTTCAGATAGATTTTTTTTCTTATTTGGATTATGGCCTTTTGGGTCGATATTGTACCGAAAAATTAATATAAATTTGAAGTAATTACTATACATTACAAGTAATATCTAGTCTAGTCTAGTATGTAAATTTAACAGCAATAAAGGCTTATTTTTTTAATTTATTTTAGAAGTAATATTATTAGGTATAATACCTTCTTCATTATATTTAAATTATTGTATAATATTATACAAAAAAAATTAAGAAGAACTTATAAACTTAGAAGTCTTCTAATTGAAGTCTCAAATGGAATTTAAAAGCTCTCTAGATGAAAACGGAAGCACAATCTGTTTTCTCTAGTAGTAAAAAGCTCCTTTTAAATTCATTTTTCATAATAACAAAGTTCTATAGCAGAGAATCATAATTAATCAATGTAAAGTTTTGATACAATATTTGTATTTGCACGACTATTTTTCACTTTTTTTACAATATTACTATCAATCTAATCAACACTTTTTTATTTAATTCTAGTCTAATCATTGATATACTAGGAAAAAAGGTGTAGATAAGTCATACGCGCTCAAAAAGCGGCACACCAAAACTAGGCTAATTGGCCCACCTGAACATAGTCACGCGTTGACGACGCACTGTCGCGAATTATATTTGTCTCTTTTTCACTGGCGATACTTGAATCATGCCATCCTATTTTGACAACTAATCGTAATGTAGTGTGTTCAGTGTTATTGCAATATTTTTAGTTATTCATGTGTGCGTTAGTGTGCCGTTTTTGAAGGTAGAATGTCGTTTAGGTAACGTATCTACACCTTTTTACTTATAATATCATTGAGTCTAATCAAAGACAGTGGTAGTCCAGTAGTAACGACCTTGCTTGCTAAACCGAATATCTCGGGTTATACACTATAAACTCTGAGTCTTGCAACTCGCACTTGTCTAACGATGAAAGAAAATATTGTTTGGCAACCTGCTTCACCTCAGACATGCAGGTTTCCTCACGATGTTTTTCTTCACTGTAAGACAAGTTGTAATATTAAAAATGATTTGCACATGAAAATATCAGAGGTGCGAGACCCGGATTTGAACCCGCATCACTCGGTTGTCTAAGCGAGTGCGTTACCACTGGGCTACCACTGTCTATATTTTTTTAAAAGTATTATAATATTACTACGGTACTGAATGATTATAGACCTTCCGCGGGTGCATGCGATTAAAAAAAAATTAACTTCCCATTATGTAGTGGTAAATAATGACATACCTTTTTATAATATATTGAGTAATCCCTATATAAAGCAAATGCAATATTACATGACATGAACATATATACATATTTATTATGTATTTCATCGCATAGTTCTAGTGTTGAATAACTATATGGTCTGCACAACAAAGCCTACTAAATTTGACACGCCGGAATCTTAAATATTACATCACTTTGCCTCAGGCCTGATTGCTCCGCTTGTATTGTGCGTACGAAATGATGTATGAAGCGTAATCGCTTGAACTTTATTATTCTCATCAGCCGTAGTATGTGTAATTAGATGAACTTGTACTTGCATATAAAACTTTCTCCCGTTGTTTGTTCTCCTCCCAATTCAGTACGAATTATTTCTAATATGATTACCATATAGTACATTGTTCATGTTAAGTATTCAGCCTTATTAACGTCACACTGCTGAGGTACGGGCCTTCACTCAGTACGAAGGGGATCAGGCCATAGTCCACCACGCTGCCTGAGTGCTGGTTAGTGCACATGTTTGTCAATACGTTACTATGCTCTCTCAGACATGCAGGTTTCCTCGCGATGTTTTCACTTACCATAGAACAAGTGCTAATTAGAACGATTCGCACATGAAAATGTCAGAGGTGCAAGAGCCGGGATTTGAACCCGCTTCGCTTGATTACCTCATGTTCTTATTGGGTTACCACTGTACTGTTTGTGTTTAGTACAATAATAATTTAAACACATTCAAAGTTTGGCAACACTTCATTGTTATATACCAAAGTGTTAAACATGATCGACCTCACAATCCACAAACCAATTAGGAAAGCGCCTTGCATACAAATAACTAATGTTAGCACTTTTCGAAACCAACATCATGCTAAATCTAATAGTTATTTTAGATTGTATAACGCTTTCAACACAACGTGTGAACAAAAGTAATAGAATGGCGCATTTTTATTACACACTCGTGTTCATCAAATTGAAATTCGACCATAATTATTATTAAATTTTGAGGTAAACATAAATATATTAACACATAGCAGCATCTAATTCCATGATAAGCTAAGAGGCTTGTGTTATGGATACTAGATAGTTGATACACTACACATATATAACTTTAAATACATATATATTATAAATATCCGATCTAGATCACAATGACTAGATTGCTCTTCACAAAAATAAATGCGGATTGCGGGACTTGAACCCGCGATCGTTGGTACAGCAGGAAGGGTCACAAGCTGAGCCATACATACATGAATAGTTCTAGAAAAAACTGTTCATAAAAAAAAGAAATTGCCTATATTTAAGTATGAGATTTGAAGTATCAAACAACATAACATTTTGGGAATATACAAGTACCCACCTGCGTATATGTCATGGTACAGAACTCTTGGCCGCCAATAAAGCTCATACACATAAATATTATCAACAAAAACAATCAATATCTGTAGTGCCTTATTTAGCAAAACAGAAAAAAATATTCTCGTAAATAGAAATTGAAGACACGACCTTAGAATATTAGTGACCACTACACCGTTTGGTATTTTTTTGTATATCTTCAATGTATATCTTTATATATAAAGCACCTCTGTGCGTGTATGTAATGTAATTGAACTCCTCCTAAACGGTTGGACCGATTTTGATAAAATGTTTTGTGTGCATTTGAGTGTATTCGAGAATTGTTTAGATTCACATAAATCACAATTCGGTCCACTACAAAATGTATTTTTTGAATTAATTAGTTATTTACACATTTAGACAATAAATAACATATTCAATTGTAAATCAGTCGTTTCTAGGTAATGTTGTTATGCACATGCGTACTAAAACATTTCACCGGGAGTAAAAGTTTTAAAAAAAATCTATGTACAAGACAACCTCTGTCGGGTCCGCAAGTATATAATATAAAAGATCTAAAACTACCGCTCACATAATTCGCGCACTTCATATAACAGCAATGTTAACGCACTCGATAATTACTCAACTAGTGTGAAAGTTAATTTACTATTTGCACTTGTGAAAGAACGCATCGCACTTCTCATTTGTTACGTGTAAACTAAGAATCATTTCACTAATTAACAAACTGTATTTAATTTTGATGTCGACGGTTTTGGACAATGGGCTCTATCTCCCATATTGGGCACTAGCAAACCCATCAGTACTTCAAAATAAGTTAAACGGTTTCTATAACTTTCTATCAAAATAAAAGTAGCCTAAGTTACTCCTTTTAACATTAGCTATCTGCGAGTGAAAGTCACTTCAAAATTAGACCAGCCGTTTCAGAGATTAGCCGGAACAAAGAAACAGACAGACAAAAATTAAAAAAAAAATGTTATTTGATATAAATACCTTATATACTTTTATATGCATTTAGTGAAAGGCAGTTAATTTAAAATTAAAAACAGACACTTCAATTTTATTAATACGTACCTATTGATAGGTATCTATATTTTAACACTACTAAAAATTCGAAAGTTTTTATGTTAGTTCCATTCACGCTGAAATAGACAGATTTACATGAAATTTTGATATAACCAAGAGCTTTCTCTATGTTTTAAGATAGTTACTGTTAGTTGCCTAGGGATGCACCTGCGTGCAAGATGGCGACCGCCAATTATTTTCTTTCTTATATTTTTAAAATTATTGTATGATTTGGCGGCCAAGTGTTAACTGTAACAATATATTATATAATGCCTTTAAGACGACTAAAATCTTACTCTCTTTTGTAATCCAATAATACTGAAAGAATTTAAAACGTCGGGACCAAAATCCAACAATTTAACCATAGAAAATTTCGAAAATAATTTTATTTTAAATATTCGCGTACATCTAAGAAAGTATAAAACTCTAACACTGACTTACAGATAACGCACAGAATATACTTTTATTTCTATCAGCGTAATACATTGGACAAGTGTTCAATGTAATAGGAAGTTCCTCCCCAGAGGGGCATACATTTATAATATTTGTATGATAATATAACACTAGTAAAACATCTAGTTTCTTCTAATCTATAGTCTTCTAGTCTCTCCTATTTATTGCTATTCAGTAATTTTGCAACATCAACTTAATTATTCTTCAACCGTCAGTATATCTGTCCCTATGGAAGCTACCACCGGCTCGGATAGCAGTTCTGTCGAAAAGAACCAGTGTGAAACTCAACAATTGCTGTTTTAGATAATGAATTATATAATTCATAATAATCATTAACGGCTTCACAAACAATTCATGACGAGATACTGCATATACGATACTGAAATACAAATCCCCGAAATAATTTGAATATCCGCATCCGTTTTATGTTTTAAAATACATTACTATCGGCCAATGACTGATATATAAATGCTTGCGAATCTGCGTAGGTCTAACCTAGTTATTACTTACTTTAGTTTTCTTTAAAACGGCCTTCTGCGTAAGTTCAAGTTACGTCGAATATTCAATTACTATTCTAAATGATTTATTAATTATTAAATGTGTATATCTACACATTGACAACTTTAGTTATATTTATTTAGTTATATTAACAGGAAAATAAAGTATTTTAAAACCTAATTATAACACAATTCTATAAAGTTCAAGTTATTTTAACGTAGAGACACATCGTGTAGACGAAAGGAATGTTATAAAAGTAAATTAATAAAGCAAAACATAAATAAACTTAGAGCATCAAAGCGTAAAATGGAAACATCAAAGGCTTTCAATTTGTGTGAATGCTATTCGTGTATCTCTTTCTTACCTTTTAGCACCTCAACACCTAAATCAATTGTGATAGCAGGTAACATTTTTACGGACAATATCTATATTTTTTTAATTACTGTATAGTATTGATCAGAAAGAGTTGGTGTTTAATGTTTATTAAGAGTTTAATTTGCGTTTGGATTTTCTGGAGATTTTTTTATCACAACATTTTATGATTTTAGAGGCATCGAAATCATAAAATTGTTTTATTAGATACGATTCTATTATAGTATGTATATAACTATATAAAAATTTTCTTTACAACCTTGAACCACCTCGTATACCTTTTCCTTAATTAATATGAATTCTCCATAAATTACTTTGTAAATAAATTTATCACTTTATAAGCCTCCTAAAGACGATTTACCGCCGCGTGTAGTTAAGTTATTATGCAGCCCCTACTAAAGCAAAATGTACTATATATACTTAGTAACAATCGACCGAACGATTTTAATTATTGTATGCGATAAAAAACCGTCGCTTTTCTTTTTCCTTTTAATGAAAAAAAGTTTTAGGATACCATTATAATTACTACTTTAACTTCCCATTGCTGGGCACGATGGTTCCTTAATACGAGGGGGATCAGGCCATAATCTACCTCGTTCTCAAGCGAGCACGTTACCTAAATACAGTATACATATGTATTTTTTTTTTTTCAATGATAAAACTACGGCTCCATAATAGTACTTAGTAACCACTAAAATAATATTCCGCTTACAAACAGATTTATATATAATTATATTTATTTAATTTACATATTTTTGAGAGGCCATTGGATTTATTTTGATGATTTTTATGTAATACTTGAGATGTATAAGTAATAAAAAATTAACTTATCATAATAATATTGTGGACATAATAGGCAAATATTTTGCATATCGGTAAAAAATAAAAATATAATAATATTTCTTTATGAATATTTCGAGTCAGCAAGAACCGAAGAACTAATTCTTAAAAATATTAATAAAAATGGTAATTCAATTACAATTCTCAAATGAATAACATGGTCTTTCAAACCCAATAACCACCTATTAAAAATAAAAACAATACGAGTAAAAAATGACCTTTTCAATATACGAAAAATAGATTTATTTTTCTAAGGCAGTTTGTTTGTCAGTCATATTATTAGTTTTTTTTTTTGTATCACCGCGTACTTAAAATTAATTAATACTCAGAATGTTTCTCGTAAATGAAACTGGAAATTGATTATATATAAAAATCTCGTGTCACAGTGTTTGGTATATAACTCCTCCGAAACGACTAGACCGATTTTTATGAAATTTTGTGTACATTTGGTAGGTCTGAGAATAGATTGTAGGCTATTTCTTATTCTCCTAGGACCTAGGTCATAAGGGTGGCTCTCCCCATTTTTTTATTTTTAGACCAAAGTGTTATTTTCAATTGTTTTATGATTCGGTATCAAACAAAACGAATCTACCACGATTAGAACGCGGGCGGAGCCGCGGGAACTGCTGGTAATATATACTTTCTTAGATTCACGCGAATATTCGACATTATAAATGAAACTATCTCTTCGGATTTTGTCGCAGATTTTTTTTTGATTTTTGGTTCTCGACTTTACGAATGCTTTACAACAATCATGGTCACGAGAGAGGCTCTCCATTTAGCTTGTTTCATTTATAATAATATATTTTATAATACAATCTATATGAAGATGGATAGCCTAACTACGTATTTGTCCTCGTGGATTTGACTTGTTATTCTTTAATTATTTCTTTAATTACTTATAAGCAGGTCGCAATAAAATATTAGGTATAATAGGTTGTAACAAACATGTAATTTAAGAATAGATATACTTTTTTAAACCAAAACATTCGCCATATAAAGCTTGGCCAGCCCACCCCTCCCCTGTAAGATTGAAAATTGGATAACGTTGAAATATGAGTTTCCTGATTTTGTTAAGGCGAATTGGGTACATCAGTTCCATTTTTAACGGAAGAATCAACTCGATATTTTTCTAAATGTATAGCTTTTGCTGTGATCTACTCATCAATTTCAGGTCTTAAAATGAATTAATTAACACTGTAATATTATCATGACAAAATCTAAGCAATATAAAAAGAAAATAATAAAATTTTACTAAATATATCGTATAGGTAGCATCACTAACAGTATAATGTGTACTACTGTAGGTTATGATCTACTATATAAAAATAAGTCGGGTTTTCCTTCCTGACGCTATAACTCCAGAACGCACGAACCGATTTCCACGGTTTTGCATTCGTTGGAAAGGTCTCGGGCTCCGTGAGGTTTATAGCAAAGAAAATTCAGGAAAAATTTCAACAGAAAAGCGGGAAAATCTTTTAAACTATACTAAAGAGGTTACACCTGGGGACGAACCCGAGCGAAGCGAGGATGAGTCGCTAGTCGTTTATTAAATTTTAGATAGTGTCATTCTATACTGGTTCTAAATAAGCATAAACAGAGCAATGTGAAATAATGATATTAATAAAGTTGGTTTTAAACTTTGTTGAACAACTTCTGGCAATTAAAGGACCAATGGAGAAAATTTTGGTCAATTATGTTTGGCAGCTTTTAAAACTTAAGAGGGATAAAAGCTTAGTAAATTACTTAAATGAAAGTTAAGAGAAAGTTTCAAGTTTTAAGGCCTTTTTTGGCTATTTTAATTAGAGTATTTTTGCCAACGTTATCAATTGTAACATACCTTATGCACTGAACGCATACTTCCTCGACCGGTAAAGGCGTGGACAGACGATCCGGTCCGGGAGCAAGATTACGTATTCGCTAATTGTGACTTTCTCTTGATTCTTGCGTTGCAACACTATTTTTTCCCGAGGACGATCGCTGATGCAACGCGCGTGAGAAGTCGTAGCTTTGAACATTTCAATAAAACGCACGTTATGCAGTAATTACGCGATGCTATCCGATGACAATTGCGTTGGGAGTTCTCAAGATGGTAATCGTTAACCTTAAGCAAGCAATTTTTATTGCAATGTAACGATCTTAATATTAACCTGCGGTATTTAATAGCTTTATCCTTCATAGTGTAGGAGAATGCGCTTTGTAATACGTTTGTCTTCTATTTGTAACTGAACAATATGTAAATAAATAAGAACGACAAAACAGTTTAGTACCTTTCATCTTTAGTTTATTAACCGATTTTCTTTTTTTCGCTTTAATGTTATCAATTAAATATAGGTACTATATATCAATTATGATTATGGTCGAATTTAGATTACTGGATGAAATCCAATACAAATGAGCACTTGGTGTAAAATACGAGTTGTGCATTATTTGCTAAATTTTTTATTTAAAACTAAAGCCATTACAATAATTTTGGTTGTGTAAAGAAATATTTTATTAAAATATAAATGGTACCAAATTGTATTATTTGTTTTTTAATTATAATTCGAATATTTTACAGCCATTAGGTTTTATTTTCTCGCTCCAAATAAAATTGGCCACTTTTATAAAGGCCTTAAAGTAATCCAAAAGATATTGTAGGTCAAAGGCAATCGTAGTGCTGAATACGAATGTTCCGTCACTTCGTGAATGCGACGACTTAGATGCTATTCAAAGCTTGTATAACGATTTGTAAATTGTATAAATAAAATATTAAAGCTATCTGTATCATCAATATTGTAACCTTCTTGATGTCTAAGATCATGATTAGTGCAAAGCATTTGTAATTATAACATCGAGAACAAAAAACAAAATAAATCCTAAGACATGGTTGATATTATTTAAAATATTCGCGTAAATCTAAGAAAATATTATGTATCTGTTACTTTTTTTTTCGTTTCAACGAGCTAATCTTTTCAAATACTTGAAAAATGTTGCATTTGATAGTCTAATTTTTGCGATTAGGTACTTTTGTTTTAAGGTTTATGACTCGAAAAATAATCGAATCGTATACCTAAATAGATAGAACCATAGGAAAAGCTAGTAAGTTTAGTGACCGTCGCTATCTAACCTTGACGTTTATCATAAACGGGAAAAATGGTTCTAAACTGATTTGATTTGTCTCCCCATCATCATCATCATCTTCAGCCATTTTTTACCGTCCCACTGCTGGGCACGAGCCTCCCTTAGTACTATAGTCTATTCATATATAAATTAATTCACTTATTTCAGAAGTTAACGGCGTCAAAAAACATGTCAAGCTAAATCTCTTCTGTTCTTTATAGTATTACCACCACAAAACCACACGGAAGAAAAGCTTCACGTTACTTAAATTGGTCCAATTTAGGGATATTTTGAAGTACAACGGGATGCTCACAGCAATTACGCTTAGATTCTAATTATTTCTGGTAACTTATAAATGCAACGTTTGATGCTGACTTTGGATGCTCAAGAAAATATTAGTATTTCATTTTATTAGTATTGTATTACAATACTAGAGAGTGGGTACTTTATTTTTATTTATAATCTAGACATATATGATGTAATAAAATTTTTAGTCCAATCTGTGCATTAAATATTATTTTTTTTAAATATTGTTGAAATAGTCATTACTAGCGACTCACCCTGGCTGTGCTCGAGTTTGTCCCTACATACATTTTATCGTTAAATATACGTTTCTCAGTAATGAGATATTTTACTGTAGTAAAAAGTATCCTATATATTATCCACATCATTACAAATCTCATCAAAACCTGTCTAGTGGTTTTCTAGTCATACTGTCACAAACAGATAAACACTATAGATTCGGTGAAATCATAGATTAAAAATAGTAATATCTAAAATATATTTAAGAAGATATGCATATTTTAGACCACAGTAATTTAAATTTTTAGTAATATCAACTTAGACCATATTTGAATTGATTAAACCTGACCTTAAAATTGGTTAAAACCTGTATCAAATGATTAAATTACTGAGACGGGGTCAAGAAGAAAGGACAAATTGTTTTACTAGATTTAAATATTCATAAATTCATATTAAACGTGTCCATATTTACATATGATCATAATTTTAAATTAAATGCAAAGATTTATACCTAACTTAATTTTTTCTAGTCTTATATTCGATAAGAAGTAGGTTCTATTATGGAGAAAACTATATTTTTTTATTTTACTACACTATTTTGGATTCGTCCCTTCTTCATCTTCAAGTGCCTCTCCGACTAGCGAAGGTTGGCAGTCATCTTCGTATACTCCGACTTGTTTTTCGCGAGGCGAAAGCAAAAGTTTATATCTTTCATGTCTAAGCACGTGGCCGAGATATGCAACTTTTCTTTTCTTGACGGTCTCGAAAAGTATTCGTCCCTAAATACTTTTTAACGGTTAGTATAGATTTCTCAGAAATCAGATATTTTTCCGCAGTAAAAAGTATATTTTAATCCAATAAACCAGCTATCATTCCACCAAATGTGATCAAAATCTCTTCAGTGGTTTTCTCGTGATGCGGTCACAAACAAACAGACAAAAATCTAAAAACTTTAAAGAAGACCGCAACAAAATATATCCCAGGGTAATCCCTTTCAAGTAGAATTATTAGAATAAAGAAAGTTAAATAAATATTACCAAAGCCTATGCAACATATAGTCGACCAACAGACGTGACAGCCCAAGCTGCCATACACTAATGTATCAAGCGAGTGTATGGCAGCTTGGGCTGGCTGTCACGTCCGTTGGCCGACTATATGTTTTATAGGCTTTGATATTACAATAAGGTAAATTATCTAGTTCATGAGTAAATTTTAGCTCCAACTCTATGCTAAAAGATGTAAATTAACATAACTATTCAAAATAATATGTAATATTGTTTTCTCATTGCAGATAAACCACAAAATGTCAGTCGAACGGTGTCGGTGCAGTCTTATCGGTAAGTTCTTGTCTCAACCTTGATTGGTAAACATATTTACATGTGTGTAAATTTTATATATTATTTATGTATACCTCTATGTGTGTCTCTATGTCTGTTTTGTTCTAACGCTCATTAAATCTTAAGAGATATATCAAAATAATATACCAGAAAATTGTAGGTCTAAAAACGCAAATCAAAAGTGAATCAAAAGTAAGTTGTCAGTGAATAAAAAATTGTAACGCGGTCAAAGGAATGTCTTTAATATTTTGGCGAGTTATTTGAGATGAAATAAATGTCAGTACATAGTAGTTTTGACCCTCATAAAAATGCGGACGTGCTCAATATATTATGTGTTTATGTGTAGGGTGTCTACGTGATGAAATTTGCTATGTGACACGATTCTCGTTATTCTTATGTAATTTAAGGTTTTGTTTTAAAAACAATCATTTATTTTTTGTAAATTTGAAATTTTAGTTAAGTTACAAGCTTACAAAAGGTTTCCTAAATATTTAATAAAAAAAAATAAAAATTTAAAAAAAATATATTTTTTATGTATTTATTTAGTTTCTATTTTCGAATATAAATCCTCTTTTCATTTTAACTAAAGCCATGGCTTAATTATTACTTTTTAAAACTTAATCGAAATTAATAATAAAATTATATTAAATGAAAACAACATTAAAAAAATTGCACAAGAAAAATGAAATCCCCTTAATATTTAATATTTTAAGCGATATTTTTTCATTATTTATAGTAGTATCGTAAGTACACACTTTCATTTTAAAAATAAAAATATTTTCCAAAAAATACATTTTTTAATAAAAAAATTATGTAGACATCTAGACATATAAACATGTAGCGGTTAACCAATGCTTCTAATATTTGCGGTTACTCCAATCGATAAGGTATTTGTAAAGTAGGTAGGTAAAGGTAGGTAAAGTAGGTATATAATATTACTCAATGTACTAATTACAGCTTAATTAGAAATTTTTAACATTTTTATTATGAAATTCTTCCTAAAATGTACTTGAACTTAGTAATAGTAACATTAATCATTATAAAAGATAACAAAGTATAAGAGTTAAGAAACTTAACAGCAAAAATGGTTTCTAAGTATCAAAACTTACTGTAGCGATGAGAAATCTTATTTAGACTTTACTATTTGCTAATATCACATTACACAAAAAAGATTTGTTTGATCGTTTCTGTATCATGGCAATCTATCCCAGGACAATAAGCCACTATGTTGACAAACTTCTAGTCTATTACGTTTATCTTTATCTTTACAAAAGTTACACGAAAAAAGTTACGTTATTCACTCTGGAAATTTGATAAAAAATCTAACATTTCTCGGAAAAGAAACTTTTCCAAGCTGTTACTCAGAACATGCCATAACAACAAGTACTAATGGCAACAAACATTCACACATCACATCTCATTATTATGGGTTATAAGTTCAAATTTCAGACAGCAATAAACATTTGCTTTCAACACTGCTTTAAAATTTGTACGTAAAATATAGTGTAGACGTTAGTTACTAGTTTATATTTTTTATTGAACTGAACATAAAAAAATCGTAATAAAACATAAATATTAATTTACAAATATGAATTAGTCCAACAAAATAGGTTAAAAGGAAATGATTACGTCATACGTTACATTTTAATTGAGTTCCATCCCATCCAAGCCATTTTCTAATGAAACCTTCGAGTAGTAACTTCACAATTTGCCATTACTTTCTGAATGACTTCATAAAAGTACAGTAATAACACTACTCATCGGTATGCAACATGTTTCTTCTTATATCTACGGTACTGTACGATAATGGAATAAATTGTCCAGAAGGAAACCTTCAGCTCTAAAAAGTACCAAGAATATCTACTTTGTATAATCATTATTCATATTGAATGTCGACTAAAATGAATATCTTAAATGTGTTTATTAATAAAGAAAAATCAAACAAAATCTCTCTGAAAATTGTGGATATTTTTAGCTATTTTGAACTATAATTGCTTTTTCCCGCAAGCAATCTTCTAAATGGACATTTCGGGTAGTAACACTATAGTCATGCCATGCTTTGTTCCCCTTTGAGCCGCGTCATTTTATTTCAGCGAATAACTAACAGAGTGCAAAATAAAAGTGAATTTTTAAAAAAAAGTTGCAAAAGAACTTAAAAGTCAACTAAATAAGCTAAAAAAGGAGTTTTACTTTTGAAATTATTGTTAACATCTACTGTTTCCTATGTACCATAATCATAGGTAATTAAAATCATTTAATTAATAATTCAGGAGTTATTAGCTGAACATGAGGCTAATGCCTACATTCTTTTTACCATATATAATTTATATAATTTAGTCTTCTAAACAGCAATGTGAGGCATTATCTATAGGCAGCAGTAGCCAAGTGGTAACGTGCTTGATTAGCGAATAGGAATCCCGGGTCTGACTCCTTTAATATTTTCAAGCACTAATCATTATCACTAGTTTTACGATGAAGATGGACACACACTAGATTAACCTAGTATTGAAGGAATCCCCCTCGTACGTTAAAAAGGGCTGAGTACACAGAAATTGTCCACAACTCTATGTTAAAACTATTAAAATTTTTCATGAATGCCAATTTACTCGTAATATTTTTTTTCCATTGTAAGACGAGTCGTCTCTTGAAATGATCGGTTCATCAAAACACCACCGGTGCCATATACGAATTTGAATCCATAACCAATATTATATTTATATTTGATGCTTATATCAATGACTATATTTATCGTAAATTAAATTTATTTTTTCACTTTTCTTAACTCATAGATTGGCGTTCAAATTTACGACTTATTTTCATCAACAAAATCTTCAAAATTAAATTAATAACGTATTTTATGAACTGAGAAGTCTCATGAATAAATAAATGTCTCATATATGACTTAAATGTAGTAATTATTATTTAAAAAAATAACATAAGGTAAAGGTAGAATAATATTTATCCAATGTTCCAATTAAATTTTATCTTTAATAATAAAGCGAAAATAAAGTCTGTTATACATTATTCTAGCAATATTATTATTTATTATTACATATACTAATAAGGCTAGAATACTCCAAAAACCAGATCGTCTATCGTAACGATCGTATTATCACTGCAAAACTAGAAAGCATTCTTACACGAAACTTAATATTTCCTTGACCCAAAAAGGGACTCAAGGGGGATGAGATTAAAAACACTCACAATATTACTTCCTTGAAACCATAATTGGCCATATTTGTAATGGAACGTAACATCCAAATTTAATGGCCCCTTGTGGAATTAAGTGGCTTCACTGTAAACGCCGTTTATCGACACAGAACATAACGGTAGTTGTATTGAATCTATTTCTCTAACAGCTTTATGAGCTTATTACACTACTCAGTTTCAAGACAGTCTTACTAAGATTTAGCGTAGTGTAATAAGAGTAAGTTAGTCAGTCTGAGTGTCTGCCCATGACACCGCGAAGCCGACAACGTCACCGGCTACGTACGCGTGATAGCGTGCTTGTCTAAGACAGTTCTAATTAGACGGTCTTAATACTAAATAGTATAATAGAACCTTTAGTCCTATAGTTTGTTCGGACAAACTACCTACTCGTATCACTATCGAATTGTATTTATGTCCAAGTTCAATAAAGAATAGTGTAGATAGTTTCGAATAGTAAAAAACACTATCGAATAGTAAATCATGAAATTGATCGAAGGCTATAAGTTCTAAATCCCGTCAAAAGAGTAATGAGGTTTACTTCAAAATCATCTGACCATATCTGATTGCTTAGAATTTGTTATCCTATCAGACCATGACAGCTAGGAAATGTGGATGCTTCTGTACGCACAATTATGTATTTACATATATGTGATCAAAGTGAGTCATTATTACCTTAATTATCACTAATTGTATCAAATTAACATAAGTATAAGTTACTAGAGAATTTAGTGGGCTTATTTCTATTTCCGTTTCTTATTAGTTTCGACATTATGTAATGATAATTTTGAAATAGAAACCTTTTTGATTAAATTTCATAAACATTAACCTCATTAGTAGTTACTATTTAACTTTTCTTACTCATTCTCTTCATGTCTTCTTCATTATACGTGACATTGGCGAAGTAAGTTGTGCTCAATTGGCACCCATTGCAACCATTACAAAAAAACACTTGACATGCGTATGCCATTTCTATTATCTTTATTCTCTATTAGTCTATAGTCAAGAATCAAACCTGCGTTTGATATTCATTAATGTATGTCCTTCAAATTCAAAACAGAATTCTGGGTTTGCGATTTCATCAATTTTTGTTACATTTTGGGTTTTCACATATTTTTATGACAGATAATTATTTTTTTTATTTTAAGAAATTCCAAATATTTGATAATCAGTCAGTCAGAGACTCGTAGATACGCGTATATAATTAACTAATTGATTTAGAAACAATTTACTTCTACGGATTGTACTTAAATGACTAAATATATTATCCCCGTACAGCATATAAATAAGGTTAATATATAATAAAAAATGTATTATATTCTTGGTAAGTACCGATTATATGTCAAGAGGTATTCTTAAGACATAATTCAAAGCCCGCAATATCCACAACACAGCCTTATTTTAACAAAAACAAAGTTGTCAAGAAATAAAAGCAATAAGCAATATCTTTTACTGGACAGTTAACGAACTTTTCTCGCAATAAATAGGTACAGATAGAAAGAAACTTATAACAATTAATGCTACTATTCCAGAGAAAATATAAGTTTGTAATAATGTATACATATAATAAAATTCTGATTTAGTCAATCGATTATTTTTTGCAAAATCTTATTGAAATAGTGATTATTATCGATATAGAGTCCGACACTATTTTAAAAATTTGTCTCTCTATCTCTTTGCCCGCGTCAAAAGAATACTACAGGACAGATTTTATATGGGTACGATGATATCTGGTGATATCCTTATCAATCCTTATCTGTAGTATCCTACTAACAATATAGGATATAAAAACTATCTATTTCTGCTAGAAAATATTTTATTACTGAGAAATCTCAACTAACCGTCATAAACCGGTTATATACCTCACATGGTATAATAATTTGTAAAATCTAAAAAATTGTTTTTTTCTGTATCTAAATTGCGGGCGGAGCCGCGGGAAATACTAGTAAAAGCTTATAAAATTGCAATAATTTAATGCCATTATTTTATTATTATAAAATTATTTATACTAAGTGCCTCAAAATTCATGAATGATATTAGATGCACGCATGGATTATAAAATGAAGATGGGCATAGCCTATTTATAATACCGGTTCAATAAGCGATCCCTGTGGAATATCATAATATTTTAAAGTTATATCTCACTTAAGCTAAGTACATTTTTACTAATTAATTTATTTATAGCCTTTATTGTAAATACTAACGAACTGGTTGACCGACTTTAAAGAAGAAGTTCTTAAATGGAATGTATGTTTTATATTTATGTTATGCACTAGCCTAATCGAGTCTAGCCTGATTTGGTCATGCTTTAATAGATCCCATACAAATTCACATCTACAAATGAAATAACTACATTTAAAGTACACTTTTTTAAACTTAAAGTATTATAAATGAAACTACCTTTTCGGATTTTGTCGCGGATTTATTTTGATTTTTAGTTCCCGACGTTTCGAATGCTTTACAGCAATCATGGTCACGGGAGAGAATCTCTCCCGTGACAAAATCCGAAAAGGTAGTTTCATTTATAATGTCGAATATTCGCGTAAATCTAAGAAAGTATTAAACTTAAAGTAACTATATATAATATTTTATAATCTAGTAATATATAGTAGTCGGCAAACATTCTTCGTAATTCGTATGAAAAACAGACAATTATTAAAAGATATACTATCTTTTTATTTATTTATTTATTTGCAAGACATATAACTTGTAAGGAAGATAATAGAAAATATTCATGAAAAGAATTACATCTAAAACTTTATCTGTTCTCAGCTATCCTACCGTAGCTAATTGCGAACCTACGAAATGAATTGTCATTGCAAAAGCATATTCAACAATGGTTGTGGGAGCTTTACCTTGGTGAGAGAATGCCTCATTAATTTGTATTTGTTTTAGAATATGCTTAACTTACGATACTACGATATATAGGTGATTCGGAATCACAGTCTATTAACCGAATTTTGCTTTTGTGACAAAACATGAGTAAAAGTCGCTTACGGTGATAAAAATATCGTGAAGAAACCTGAGAGCAGTAGCCAATGTTTGAAAGACAGGTGAAGTCTGAGAAGCCAGCGTGGTGGACTGTGCCTGATCCTGCAAACTACAGTAGGTCATTAAAAACGGCTAAATATATTTTGCATATACAAGACTTGGAATATTTAATTATATTTTTATGGAATCTACAAAATTAACACATTTTTCAAGGTCTTCAAAACATGATATTTCATCACATTCTTTTGGGGATATGTGTGTTGTAAAAAGACTGCAGTGAGGCTAGATAATAAAAATTTATTACGATTTAAAAATAGATAAAAGAGCAAAAATAAAATAGTATAATTTAATAGATTTTTCAATTTCAAAGCTAGAGTATAGCTTATGTAAAAACTTCGACGAATTACTACTAAGATTAGAAACATTTGAACTTCACAATTATAATTGAAATTATTATTAAACTGACAAGAACATTCGTTTAACACAAATTGGATGTCAAGAATGAAACATACGCCAAATGGAACGTACAATTAAATCCGTTTGAATCTGCTTGCTTAAAATTGTGTTTTCTGTAAACTATTGACTTAAGTTTCCAAGTGTAAATTTGTAATATCAGGACATAGTTAAATTGTTTATAATAAACGAGAAAAAAATTTGCAATAACGGGTAAACTTGTAAAAACCCATTTTCATCATAACATTTTTATAAAATTATAATTGAAAAAATCTAAGCGAGTAAAATCTGTACATAACATATTTCAAATCTATAGTTCAAATATATAGTTCTTAGAATTTTTATCAGTTTGTCTGTCTGCCTGTGACCGCATCACGTAAAAACCGGTGGACCGATTTTGATGATACTTGGTATGATGATATTTGGTCATTCGGATCAACATATAGGATACCTTTTACTACAGGAAAATATCTAATTTCTGAGAAATCTACGTTATCTAGAGACGAACCTAAGCAGAGCGAGGGTTATATACATTTATAAAAGGGAAAGTTAACGAACTCTTACGTACTCTCCTAGGCACGCGGTATAATTCCACAGACTGCATTAAAGTTTAAAGCCAATAAAACCCAACTTATGCTTAACCCACACATTAGACCACATTAACACCTGAACCTGCCGACCGAAGCAACAAGCAAGTCTTATAATATTTGATTATATAATTAAGTTATATAAAAAATACTTTAATGAATAATTAAGTATTGCAAAAATAAGCCACCTCTCCTTTTGTGTCTAATAATACAATTTTCTGTGATTTTACTAATATGAGTTTTTTCCATAGATTTGCTGTATAAGACCCTTTTACACTAAAGTGAGATTTAAAATTAGACAATTTTAGAATCGACTGATCCGTTTAAGTAGAATACCAAGAAATTGCTAGATCTTTTTCGAATGTCCCCTGAATATCGATGCGCTCGACGAGGTCGCGTCTGCATCGTTTAGCAGAATAACCGTCATAGAGAGCACTTTGAAGAATGATATAAAAATAACACTGCCACAAAGTATGCTTCGTCTGGATAGTTTTCTTTTATACGTATTTTCTAATAGTAGTTTGACAGTACGCGAGAATCCTAATATTTTGTTGAAGACGAGTTACATAATAGTTTTTATTATTATAAAAATATAAACAGCTGTGTCTGACTCTTAGATCTCGTTACCGCCAACTTAAAAACTCAGGGTATGCTTTCTGTCACAAAATACTTATGTACTTAGCCCAATCTGGAATTCGATCCCATAGATACCTGATGTAAGACAGTACATGCTTGCCTCTAAAACAATACTGAAGTTATGTATGAGTATAATTATAAGAACAATAATTATAAGGAACAGATTACCAGATGACGAGATGTCATAGAAAAGATAGGATGAATAATCTTGGACCTACTTAAGTGTGCAATTTTATAACAAATTTGTCTAAAGACACTGCCATAAATCTAACGTTTTATTAACGCTGCAAGAAAGCAAGGAAATAGCTATAACTTTTTCAAACAACTTCATGGCACAACTTGTGTAATGTAAGTGATAAGCGAAAGCGTTATTTAAACGTAATTTGTAATTTATCTCATGAAGCAATCAAAAATTCTAAAAAAACTATTAATTTGGCCTCTGTAACGATAATAATTCAAATTCAGTTCGATTCAAATTTCAAATATTGATATTTCATGTTAACAGATTCGATTAGAATTTTATGATCTGTGTTATACTTATATAGAATAGCTGTACTGTAAATAAAGGCGCCTTTAATTTATCGCTTTACTCTTATAACTTAAAACAGAAAATGTCGAGAAGAATTGTTATCGTACCGATACGTTTTCTCTCACGACATTCTAGTTCTCACGGAACAATAACCATGCTGTGTTTATTGGCATTAATGTAATATCATATTATTACATTTAATTAAATATAAGTAACTTGGGACAATGAAATTTTATTAAAATATAATGTAATGTTATTAAAAATATTACTTTAAATCATATCTGGTCGGAAAACGAGCGTAGTGGGTTCAAATCCCGGGACTTGCACCCATGATATTTTCATGTGCGAATTAATTCCTACATGATTACCACTTGTCCAACAGAAAATCTGTCTGAAGTCTGAGAACCAAGAAAGTTTCGGAAAGACGTGAAGTCCGCCAACCCGCACTAGGCCAGCGCAATGGACTACGGCGTGATCCCTCTCGTATTGAAGGGAGATCCGTGCCCAACAGTGGGACGTAAGAAAAGCTTGATACATAAGCATTAAAGTGCCTTTTATTTACTCAGAACTGCCTAGTTTTTGATCTACATATATAGCAAAAAATTATATATCCCGACCAGTTTCAATATTGTTATATACTCGTAATATGTATTGTCGTATAGCGTTATAACTTTCCACAGCCTTGGTCTTTGACCTTAACAAAAAGCATATCAGTTTACATTGTTAAAGCCTTAATTGAGATAAGCTCGAACATAAATACATTTTTGGCTGTTAATAGCAACGCTTTTCATTTATCCTTTTATATTTTTCTTTTATTACTCAACTACACCAGAAGGAGTGTAATGTGTTTTCAAGTAAACCATTATTTTATAAAAGCTATTAGTTTTATTGTAGTTGTTACTATCAAGTCACTGGTTCTATTTCTGTCCGGGTTAACGGTCTGTTTTGAAGTTAATGGCATTGACGTCTCATAAATGTATATGTAACGGTGGTAGCCCAGTGGTAACACGCACGCTGGGATAAGCGAGTGATGCGGGTTCAAATCCGGGTCTCGCACCTCTGATATTTTCATGTGCGAATCATTTCTATCATGATATCATGAACAGGAAACCTGCCAGTCTGAGAAAACCTAGAAAGTTTTTGATAGACATGTGAAGTCCATCAACACGCACACAACGCGGTGGACTATGAACTGATCCCTCTCGTACTGAGGGAGGTCCGTACCCAGCAGTGGGACGTTAAAAAGGACTGAAGACAAGACAAGACAAATTGGATATGGATGGATTTTGGCACAGAAACAATTAATTTGTATCCCAGATATATAGACGATTTCAGTGCGAGAGATTTTTCTGAGGGACCCGAGTGAAACGGGAGATTCGCTATTTATTTATCAATAAGTAGTATCTAGAAGTATTGTTACCGCACCGATACCTTTTCTCTCACAACGTGCAATGTTCTCACGAAATGTAGCAAGTATAATATGAAAACGTGAGTTTTTACTCGTCATATATAATTACAAATAAATTAAATAGACAATTAACTTAACGAAAAATTGTTTTACATGTTATTTTAAATTTTTTTTGTTTAACTGATTTTAAGGACTTCATATTCATTCTCTTGTAAATTAATTTAAATGAAATTAGTTTAGGTAAAATTATAGTAGATATTATATCATAAATACATCTTCTTTCTAATATATAAAAATTTCGTGTCAGTGTTTTGCATCGAACTCCTCCGAAACGGCTCGACCGATTTTATTGATTTTTTGTGTATATTTGTTAGGTCTGAGAATAGTTCGTAGGCTATTTTTTAATTCTCCATGTGATAAGGGTGGCCCTCTCCAGATTTTTTAATTATTTATGTATAATAACTACTACTGACTAATTTTTATTTTTTATTATTTAAATTAAAAATACTTATAATCCTACTTATTTATCCTTCTACCAACAATCACTATTTTTAAATATTACGCGGAAATTGCTCTTAATAGTGATAAGAACGCGAACGGAGCCGCGGGAATTACTAGTATAATATAATTATTTATCAAAGCATATATCCAATACGCAAGCCTGTTTAGTTGTTAGGTGACTGTAGTTTGTCATCTGAGTGAAGGCGGACGTTCCATGTATTCCATGACGATTCGCTCTACACGCAAACCGAACCCAAATTCTACATACTATTAAAAAATTAATAATTCAGTCTTTTTAACCCTGGGTCTCTGTCTTTATTGTAAGTCGAGAATACGCTCCACTATTTGGTTAAAGTATTTGAAGGATATCGCATTATTTGTCTTTTAAAAAGTATGTTTTTTTAGATGTAGGTTTACCGACAATTATTTATTTCACCGTATTAGCATAGCAATCATGCTATAAATGATTCGTATATGAATATATGAGAGATGCAAAATGTGGTTTGTAGCCTGATTACATATAATTTAACAACGCTTTGAAATTTCTGAAGATTGTTGACTCCATTCCAGATTATAATATTTTAAAGAGTAGTTGTGAATCCTTGACTTGTTAAATTAATGCTATAGACGAAAAATATTTAATACAACTTGTCTATTTTCTCCGTAAAACTTTATTCACACGAAAATCGGTTCAACCATTTTCAAGTTATGTTCTTATTGTTTAATTTTTAATCATAAACATACCTTTACTCTTTAAGGTGCGTGTTAACAGGCTTCTCCTGGGCAAACTCGCTACATCGTAGACCTTATCTATGCCTTCAAGCTAAGTTAATGGTCAAGAGTAAGCCCATCTGTAATAAAAAATATATAAAAAAAAACCTATAATAATCACAAGCATGGCGTTATAAAGACCGGAAACCGGATTCTTAGATTTCACATACTTTGTGATGTTTGAAAGGAGATGTGAGTTATTATATAGCAGTTAAAAGTATCCTATATCTTGACTCGGATAACCAGCTATCGTAATACTAAATTTCATCAAAATCTTTAGTGGTTTTTTCGTGTGGCGGTCACAGACAGACAGACAGACAAAAATTCTAAAATCTATTGATTCGGCCTTTGTATTGATAATACTATTTCAATAAGATTTTCCAAAAAATATTCAATGTACATATTCGACTAAATTAGAATTTTATTATATCCGTTCTCGTTTCCAAGCTCTCCCTACTCCATCACGTTCCAGGCCACCTTGCATCAAAGCGATGCTTGAGATACCCAAGAGTAACACGAAGTTCCTTTTGCACTCCTTTTCCGTAAATGGCGCAAAGCTCTGGAACAAGCTCCCTAAAGACATCCAACTTAGTCCTTCCATTAATTCCTTCAAGAAGAAATTAAAACAGCACCTTCTTACTCAATCGTAAATTAGGATACTTAATTGTTACTGTTATTATATATATATATATATATATATATATATATATATATATATATATATATATATATATATATATATATATATATATATATATATATATATATATATATATATATATATATATATATATATTATATTACTTATTTAGAATTATGTATATGTATTTATGTATATATGCATGTATGTATGTATATGTATGTATGTATTGTATGATATTATATATTTTATATTATAATATTTAAGTATTGAATTATTTGGATTATCAGTTTTGTGCACAACATACCTGCTCTTTATTACTCTATTTCTGATTAACAAAGGTTGGCTGGAAGAGATCTCTTCTAGAGATTAGTCCACCTTTGCATATAACAACTATGTTAAAATGTCTGTATATCATTTTTAAGTGCACTAAATAATATTAATATGTATAGATTATAAACTGGTGCTAGAGACTTGAACCAATATTGTCAGTCCGAAGCCGTAAAATAAAATCATGTGATACAAATACCTACGATACTCCGTCGGACCCACGTCAATGTCCGACCGTCGCCTGACATATAACCCGCATCACACAAATTGACTAGTTCCTACAATAAGTTTGACAAGATCTTTAACGTTCTTAGGATGAATGTGTCATGTCGCATAAAAGACAATTTTTATCACGATTTTGGGAACAGTGTATGATAACAAGAGAAATATTAAGCAACACTTTATACAATGAACTAGAAGCCTTTTCGATTTACATTTCAATTAATGCACAAACTCAGTAACTTTTAAATAATTTAAAGATAAAAATTATAAATATATTACCCAGTATATAAATATGCTGGGACATTGTTACATACAGCGCCATCTACTTAGTTCCGTTGTATGTTAAGCTTGTGTTAGGGATACCAGATAGTTGATAAACTACACATATAACTTTTTAAATACATACATATTATAAATACAAACACCCATGACTGAAGTACAAACATTCGTGATTAGCAAATGAATGCCCCCAGCGGGACTCGAACCTGCGACCGCTGGCTGGCGCAGAAAGTAGGGTCACTATAAACTGAGCCAAACGTGTCGTCAAAGTAAATTATACCACACTGTATTAAAAATGTTATATGAAATACCCGTTCTTTTAAGAGCAACTGTTGAGATGCTCGCCGTTTCTTTTCAAGGTCTCTACCGAGCCGGTGATAGCTTCTATCCTATCTTTAAATTAAATCAGTCTAAAAGTACTATTTGATACCAGATATTGCCCACAGCTTAACGTATATCCAGCATAGATACTGTCCTCCTTACCTTTTTATATATCGTTAACTTCAATTGAAGTTTTTCCAATTGCTAACTTTAACATTTATTATCTATATATACTTATATTATCATCTTTGTTATGATAAAATTGCGAACAGCTTATAATATTCATGTTACTTCTCCACAAGTAAAATATTTAAAAAAATAGTATTTCAGATTCCATTACTTAAAGAATAAGAAAAAAACGATTGATCTTAAAAAATAAGAAAGATATGTCTGTAATTTTATAGTATGTTTTTGAAATTGTAAAGAAAAAATATATACGATATTCCGTATGTTAAATTCTAAGTAACTGTCAAATCAGGCCAATTGCCTTATGCGGTACTTTTCAAGAATGTATTCATAGAACGACGTTAATAATTTGCACATTGAGAAACATATGCACTCCAACTCTAACATCCCGTATATTTGCATTACCAGAAGCGCGTTAAGTACCTTGTTGTATAAGAACATTGCTATGTAGAATTAGGTACAACAGCCTTTTTAAGGTCCAGGGTTCAGTTCTCGTTCCTAGCCTAGTTTTGGGACATTAAACTTATGTGTCAATCTTGTAGGTAGGTACTTTAAATTCAAATATATAATAAAATCATAACGTAGCCTTCTAAAAATGTATAGAATTAAAGTCACTGAAATGAAAATATTCGTATGAATAAAAATATTTATGAGATATCACACAGTCTCGTATCGCTCAGGCGCGCTTCTAAATAACTGGAAATCACTTTGTGTATCGGATAAAAGTCTATGATACTTTACGGCTCATAAACTATGCATAAAAAGCCGATACGTTGCTCTGTCTCGGCATGAAAGTAGGACACACAAAGTAATCAACGTTCGTACACACATATTTTTCTAATTATAATATAGACGTAAAGTACACCGTGACCTACATACAATTTCACAGAGGACTGCAAGGGAAATATATTTGTTTGATTTAGTTTACATTGGATAATTTGTAATAACAATTGATTTTTATTACGTTGGGCATTTAAAGAGACTAGCCTTCTAGTGTGTCACTCACGACTCTGATACATAGAATTTAGTGATAAGCCCCAGTTACAATGTAGACCCGACGCGGGTCTCGAACTCAGGACCTCTCGATCTGAAATACATGTACAAGTGATGCAAGCAGTTAAAACTTAAATATAAGAAGAAAAAGAAACCCATGAAACCACTGCCCCTATAAGTCCATGCGTGTAATCGGCTTACGTAAAGTGGCATCGTTCGATTACCGGCAATTTATTTGCTAAGTACCAATCAAATGCGACCTTTCACGAAACGCTTAATAAATTGACTTAATATATTATTTTTACGATAAAGTATTAGTTTGTCATGTCATGAAGATGGTTTAATGTAAATTTCTTAATTATGACGTAGTATAATCTTCACATTACATTGTTGACGTAAATTGATTTCAACGGTAAAGTGACATGAAATAGAAAATTAATATGTGAAGATCAAACAAAGCTATTTATATTTTACAAGGGACTCGCCCTCGCTCCGCTCGGGCACGTCCCTAGGTACCTTTTGAAGGTTAGTAGTAGATATATCAGAAATGAGATATTTTTCTGCAGTAAAAAGTATTCTATATATTGACCCGGAGAACTAACTATCACCACAACAAATTTCATCAAAATCCGTCCAGTGGTTTTCTCGTGATGCGGTCACAGACAGACAGACAATAATTCTAAAAACCATAGATTCGGCCTCTGTATTTGTAGAATTTCCAAATATAATCATTGTACAGATTTAACTAAGTTAGAATTTTATTAATATATAGACTGGCAATTTAAAACTATAGATTCAGATCTCAAACATTAAACTATAGATTTGGCCTCAGTTTCAGTATCGTTAATTTAACTATTTCAATAAGAATTCAATGTTTTTTTAAATAATAATTAAAACTATGACGACTCGTTTGGCTCAGTTGGTAGTGACCCTACTTTCTGCGCCAGCGGTCGCAGGTTCGAGTCCCGCTGGAGGCATTCATTTGCTAATCACGAATGTTTGCCTACTCCAGTCATGGGTGTTTATATTTATAATATGTACGTATTTAAAATTTATATGTGTAGTATATCAACTATCTGGTATCCGCAACACAAGCACGTTACGTAGCTTACTGCGGAACTAGATGGCGCTGTTGTAATAATGTCCCAACATATTTATTTACTATGACGAATAATAATACAAATGTCTGTTTATATAAATTACTGGATATTTTGGTAACATCCACCCATAATATCGTTTATTTCTTTTTAACAAAACTTTAATTACTTATTGAGTGCACTTTACAATCTATACACGAAATAGCATTTACGAAAACTGGAATATGAATCGAATCGTATTTACAAGATTACGAAGATCCTCGTCGCTCTCGCCCAAAGCGGCGACCAAAGATTTTGATTATGTATTTACTAGCAATTCACCCGTTCTTCGCTCGTTTTCGTCCCGTACGATTTTTT
The DNA here is from genome assembly GCA_951802675.2 of Boloria euphrosyne. NCBI lineage: Eukaryota > Metazoa > Arthropoda > Insecta > Lepidoptera > Nymphalidae > Boloria > Boloria euphrosyne. Next base: position 13,155,163 of record OX637871.1, read on the forward strand.
TTGCGAAAAAATTATGCTTTTTCTAAAACAAAAGTTGACTAAGTAACTGGTTCTAACATGGTTCTAACATCAGCTAGCTGCCAGTAAAAGTTGATTCAGCCGTTGAAGTTTATCCGGAACAAATAGACAGGCAGACAGACTACAATTAAAAAAATGAGATTTTTTTATGAGTGTTTAGTAAAAAGTTGATATTTTACATCACAAACCGAAATTAACTCTACTGAGTTAATGTGGTTTTTTTTGCAGATATCAATTTCAAACGAATTTAGAACCAGAGCTTTGATCAATTTATTTATTTGATAAATATCAATAAGTAACATACAGCCAAATGGTTATTGAAAGATAACTAAAAAATGAGATGAGAAATATGGTGTTCAGTTAAATTTTACCGAACCATAATAACTGATCAAGCCATATATTTATCTCAGGAGTTAATTTAAATTATTAAAATTTAAAGACTTTGTTAAGATTCTGACGAGATAACTTAAGTTACTCTTTGCTTAGAACAAGTAGTGTCCAGTACCAACTTTTATAAACACTTTTAATACTGAATAGTTAAGAACGAGAATAAATGGGGCGCGAACTTTAGTTATAAAGTAAATAATATAACTCTATATAAAAAGCTCTGGCGTAAGTGAATTTGTAATTCTTCTAATCCTAAACAGCTTGACCGAATTTGATCATATTTCTTGTATTTTAAAATCATGGTTTACAAGAATAGTTAGACTGTGGTACTCGTAGTGACGTGATTCAAAGTTATATGAGCAAAAACTATATAAAAATACAATAGATCAATTAAATAATTAACGGCAGAAGAAATTTCTTAAAATGAATCATGTATCATAACATCTACTAGAATAAAACAATTACAAATTCAGTCACGCACAGGCGATCAACACGTATACTCGTCAAATAAATCAAATGATTATTTAGAAATAATAAGCATGAAAGTTTGATTGATATATCCATCTAGATAATATCTTAATTATTTAATTATACTGATAAATAGCATTGAAATGTCTGTCTGTCACTTTAAAAACCTACTGAGATGGTCATTTCGTACAAACTATCTTTTTTTGTATAATATTTGTTCGAAACTGCTGAGTTTTTTTAAAGGAATATTCACAGGTGAATAAAGGAATCATAATTTAGAAAAGGAGGATGTAGGTTTAAGGATTTAGCAAAAGAGTGGTTTGATTTTAACGAGATTCAATGGTAGAGAAGTATTCAAGCTAATGTTACCATTTTCCTTTCCTTAAGACACAATATATCGTACGTAGTGGGTCGAAGCTAGCTTAGCTATTTTATTAAATAGGTAATAATGTGAATGATTTTTACCTAATATTCTTGCACTCCTGGAAGGCCTACCTTCAATACGATTGGGATTAGATCATAGTCCACCAAGCTGGCCAAGTGTGATTTGGCGGACACGATTTGTACATGAAAATATCAAAGATAAGACACCCTGGATTTGAACTCACTTCATTCGGTGTCCCAAGTGAACAAATTGAACCTGGCTGAAACGGTCATATATAATAGAATATTTTTAAGTTTACACTTTACACCATTACTCAAAATCGTGTTCATTGATGGAACATAATATGTCAAAGATATGAATCATCCAATTTGATTCAGACGGAACATCGTGCGAGCGACTCGTCAATGTCATACGTTATATAAGTCGGAAGAACTTTCACCTGCACATAACATGTTATATACTATGTACGTAAGGCACTTTAACGATTATGTACCTTTACGAACATGTACAATGTATATATTCGTATTATTTATGTACATGTACGTAACCTGTTCCTAAATATCCTGAAAACTAAATATATATGTATTCAGCCCTTTTTAACGTCCCACTGCTGGGCATGGACCTCCCTAATCGAGGGGATCAGGCCATAGTCCACCACGCTGGCCTAGTGCGGGTTGGCGGACCTATCTATAGAGTATAGACTAAAATATTATTGTGACAAATCAAGCTTTAATAATGAATATTTCCAAATTATTATCTTAAAGGGATGTTATGGAGAGCCATATAATGTACATCAACACAGGTTTTTGATTTTTATGGTAAATGTCCTAAGGAATAATTATAATAACTTAAGACTCCTTCTTAAAATATTTTTTCCGCCAGACTGGGTGGAGTTCTTTTTGAAATCTAATTACCTATAATGCACCTTTTTGAGTAGTACATAGTAACAGTAGTACACTATTCAATATTCAGCTTCAGTTACAAATTGACTATTACTACCTACGTAGTTTCAGTTCCATATATAGTGCAGCTAGCATTAAAAATGTATAGACTATGTATACCTATTTACGTACAGATGTAAAACTGCGGACCGATTTGGATAAAATTTAATAGGATAGGCTTAACCTGGACCTAGACCTGGACCTAAAGCATAGACACCATCCCGAACGTTGCGTCGTTCGGGAAAAACCGAACGACGCAAGATTAAGTCGCTAGTACATATATTATATAAACGGTAAATCTCAATTAAAAACCGTCATCATAAAATTAGCAATTTTATAAAAAAAAATATTACACAAATTTCAAGCACAATATTATGTGCGAATAATAGTTTCCCGAGAACAATATTTTTGGAAATATTTAACTGCGCTTTTATTATAAAAACAATATACTTTCATTTTATAAATACATATGAACCAGAAAGAGCTAAAAGCTTTATCTATTAAATTAATTGATATATATGCAAACAACTCGCTCGGATATTGTAAATATTTGTAGTTTTTATTTAGAACTATTACATAGAAATTTTGATTTAAACAAATAGTGTGAAAAATTGTCTTAATTTAATAACATTTATTGTTTTAAATGAAACTACATTTTCAGATTTTGTCGCGGATTTATTTTGATTTTTAGTTCGCTTTTCGCTTTTTCGAATACTTTAAAACATTCGGAACGTCGGGTACTACAAAATCAAAATAAATCCGCGACAAAATCCGAAAAAGTAGTACTAAGAAAGTACAACATTTATTATTTTATTTCAAGTTCTGATAATAGTCCAAAATAGTCCATCGTTTTATTGATTTTAGTAAAATATTAACCATTCTTACTTACTTCTACTCTGAATAATATATTATAGTCTTCGTTCATTTAAGTATTTTCACTTTAAGCCTTTATTATAAAGCTTTAAAATACTTGAAGAGCTTTCAGGTATTTTGAAGTACAATCGCAACAATACATCTTGTGTTGAGAACCCCTGTACGGTCACCTAAGTCAGAAAAATACATTTAAGTGGCTTACAAATAAGTTGTATATAAGTTTATGGACTTTTAAAGCTTATGAGGAAGCTTTAAAAGTACAATCACGACTTGCCAATTTATCTAAACATTGCGTGTCTGCACATAATTTCTAGCAAAGTGTGAATATGTTAAATGAATTTGTAATCATTTACCGCTGATAATTGCTTTCCGCAACGATGAACTTTTGCCGGAAAATTGGTTTTAACATTTAATTAATAAACTGGAAACTCTGTTTCAGTTAAATATGAGATAGATAATTAATATTTAAATTTAACTTCGGTGGTCACTGATTATGATAATTGAATTGTAAAATAAAATTAAATATAAACAGTTCGTGTTTCACCATTTTTGACTTTAGATAGATTTTACATGAAAACAAACTATGTACTTTCATTAATATAATAAAAATATGTATTATCTTGTCAATATTCCTTAAATAATACAATATATTTACTTATTCTATTTTTCCTTTTCAGTCCTTCTAGCCAGTTTTATGGTCGCATCATGCGCGCAAGTAGATGACCCCTGCAAACTCAAATCTCGTGTAGTAGCTGACGACAAATACTGCGATAAGTATTGGGAGTGCGAGAACGGTCAATCGGTGCAGTATGACTGCCCCAATGGACTGGTCTTCGCGGGAAAGCATAGAGGAGTGACGGAGGGCTGTGATTACCCATGGAGGTCGAACTACTGCGAGTACCCTAAAGTACAGATAAGTGAGTATTTTTAACAGGCATAAAAATTATTTGATACATTTTTTGTAATATACTTACAAATTAGTTATACATTATATACTCGTATTTATGTATTTAGAAGCACACCAGGAGCTATATTCAATAAATTAAACATAAAATAAACGCTTATTTCCATATTATGGAATGACTTGTCTACCGACATTTAGGTATCCTATACAGTAATATATTATTGAGATTTTTGAAAAATTTCTAAAAACTAGTGTCTTGCTTCCAGATCCACCAATCGGTACTGAGCATTGTGACTGGCTGTACGGCATCTTCGGTCACGAGACCTCTTGCACGAGATACTGGACGTGCTGGAACGGAACTGCGACTGAACAACTCTGCATTGGCGGTCTTCTATATAATGAGAACGCACATTCCTGCGATTGGCCTGAAAATGTTGATGGCTGTCAAAAACATCGTAAGTGATTTTTATACAAATTAAAATAAATACATTTCATATATACGAGTAAGTTCAGTATCCTAAAAGTTTTCTAGTTAGGAGTTACACATTATTGAATCTTTTTTCACCACCTGTAATTCATGCAGGTTACTACATAAGACTATTATATATGTTGTTTATTAATGGGACTCACAGGCTAGAAAAGCCAGTATTACCCACTAAAGCCCAACAAAACCTCCTCCGTCTTAATGGGAGTCGCCGAATCCCTTAAGCAGTCAATCACGATGCCCCAACGGCAGGTATTCCCAAGCAGACCACAACAACCATGGGCTAGCTCCAACGGTCCACTCTGCTATCAGAGAAGTACCAGACAGACAAACAGGCAAAAATTCTCAAACCTATAGATTCGGCCTCTGTGTCGATAATAATAACTATTCAGTAGTTCAGTATAAGTAGAATTTTATTATTTGCAGTATGCACTAAGTATAAAAATAACATTTTGCGACATCTACGTATTACACGTAGACGAATTTAGTACGATTTATTTGCTAATGCCTTGATGTTCCTACCTTTACAACGCCCCGGGGGATATTTTTTTTCTTTACATCATGGATTGATCCATTACAGTAATGATATGAGGACCGTATATGCCTCCACTTACATTATCGATCCTCTGACATTTAGCTTACTTTCACCTTAATTACTTAGAGAAGATAATGCACAATGATTTATTGTGTTACATAAAGTCATTAAAAACAAAGATAAATCGTTAGTGATTCATAAGCGTCTTTATTAGAATTAATTTTTTTATTCTGGTTGTCTTGACGAACTTTTTATAATATTCAAGAAATATATTTGGCCACACATATTTAACAGGACAGTAACATTACTTTTGTTATATCCATGTGTTTTTTAAGAGATAGCCACGAGTTTTCAGCCAAAGACAGGTTATATTAGTTAAAAAATCAAACATTAAAGACCGTGTAACATCTAGCTAGGATCTAAATTCTAAATGAAAGGAGAATTTTAGCAGGCTTATTTAAAAATGAATGTAATTTCATTAACACTAAATTTTTAATGATAAAAGATGAATGGATATCTTATTGACCGATTTCGGCCATGGCTGCTAATCTCAATAAGACTAACCAGATACGCTGGAGATATTATAGAATATAAGTGTAGGCGCAGACCCAATTACTACACTGACAAAGAAATAAAAAAATCCTTTTCACTTTCAAAGTCTTCACTCTCAAGTATGACAAGTGAGAGTTTAAAAGCGCAGGACCAACAGCTATAAGTGCTCTTTGAGGCATAAAGGTACAACATCGTCAACTTTCTAGATCTAGGCTGCTCAACTCGAAACTTGAACCCAGTATATAGACCAGTACATGCTACATAAGACTATTGAGATAGTAACAATATTTCTCGAATATATTATTTATCTATTATTTGAGGCGGAATTGAAATGCAAACAATACTTATAAAAAAGTTAGCCCAATTAAACCTTGCCATGAGAAACGTGTCGAAGAAACAATATCAACAATAAAATAAACTTCTTAAAAACATTTCAATGAATACGTACAGGATGCTTTTAAATAAAAAGTCAGTTCACGTTCCATAATCTTCGAAAGATCTCGAAACACAGACATTCAATTACTGATTCAATGGATGGATCAACAATACTTATTGTTGGTCGTCTGAGAATTCCTTCATAACTTTTGAATGGGTTCCAAATTCTTAGCTCTTTTTAACCGACTTTAAAAAGAGAAGTTGTTCTTTTGGTTGTACGTGTTTTTATGTTAGGATACTCGTTGTCTTCGAAAATTATTCCAATAAAAGTGAAAAGAACAAATACACAAGAGAAATCAAGAGAATCAATGTGATTTTTTGTGTAAAGGTCGCCTATGCGGCAAAAATCTGTTTTTTATATCGATATAATATATAATAAAAAACAATTTTTCATTACGAAGAGTATATAACTATTAGTAAAGAAGTAGTTACATAATACAAAAGTACTGCAATTAAAAATATTTCCGCACTTACTCGTAATACGAACTTTATATATTACTTGTAGTGCATAATAGTCCCGTTATAGATAAGTCGCTGCTACTTCGAAACACACAATTCATTATGTTTGAAAAAGATTTATTTAAATACATTCTAAAATTATGTTTTAAATTTTACTACATACGTTTAACTATCGGTTCGGATTTTTCCGCGCATTTATTTTCATTTTTGGTTAACGACGTTTCAGCTTTTATGGTTAAGATTTGGAACGTCTCAAGGGTGTCTGTAACTTTAACTAACCATGATATTATAGATATCCTACAATATTATACTTTTAACTGCCTCGTTGGTGCAGTGGCTAGCATGTACGGTCGCACACCGGGAGGTCCTGGGTTCGAGACCCGGGTCGGGCCAAGTTTGGTTATTGAGTCTTTCTGTTTCATAAGCCTCAGTAACAGCCCAGAGTTGGGAAGTTGGCGGTGTTTCACCCCCGTGCCTCGGAGAGCACGTAAAGCTGTCGGTCCTGCGCCTTAACTCTCACTCTCTCGTGTCGAGCATTCGTCCCACCGGAATATGAGAGTGATAAGGAACAGAGAGTGCACTTGTGTCTGCGCATACTCGCTTGTCCCGCGCCGTTGGCTAGTCTCAATGAGATCGGCCGCCGTGGCCGTAATCGGCCGGGAGGACATTATTATTATTATACCATGATTGCCAAAGATGCAAAAATGGCACGAAAGTACACTATAATATTTCTTTAATTTATTTATTTTTTCCTTTCAGCTCTTTGCAACGAAGATCCCAACGGTAACGTGCCTCTTGGCAAGTCTTGCAATAGATATTGGCAGTGCCAAGGAGGGTACCCTCGTCTGCAGAGATGCCCAGCCATGTTGGTGTTCGATAGACGCTCATTAAGATGTGTAGTGCCACCTACTGAGGAATGCGATGTACCTACTACCACACCAGCCGGAGTAGATTACGAAGAGGAGTTGAGACAGGTTTGAAATTGTATAGTTTGTTTAAGTCACACCGCAAAAAGCCTATATACTTGTAATTATCCCTTGAGGGGGCGTCCGTTTCCGATTGGCCGCCGCCCGGGAAGGATATGACCTATAGTTTTTCTTCTTAAAAACTTCCTCCGACCATTGTGAACGTGATTCATGTCAGGCCCCCGAGGGGAGAGCCTAGATTGATGATTGTATCCAAAGCCTCAAAATCACATCTATGCTTAACAATTTGGTCGAATATTCGTTTACTTCGAACATTATAGGCCAAACTTAGTGTTATTGATTTTATAGAGTTTAAGTATATAGCCCCGTCCCTTTGTGTATACACTATACATATATATGCATTGATAGGAAGTGAATTCAAATATCGGCTGGTCCTAAAACTCTTCATAATAAACCTGAAGGATTAAAGTAAACCTATTGTAGATATTATTCCGTGTAATATTTGTATCAAAAGAGGCCACAGTTATTTTGGAATAACTCTCTTTCCCAGAATACAACTTGTTTATTCAGTCGTGAATCTGAGATTAAAAACCAGGACTGTGTTACACAACAATATATGTAAAAACAGATAAAATTAAGGTTTTTCATGGCATGATTCACATTCAAAGTATAATTTACACATATTACAATTTAATATTCAGTATAATCTACCTTTTGTTGGTTTTGTGACAGTTAGGGCATTAAAGTATGAACTATTTTAAATTATAAAGAAGTTTCTTATATATATCAAAAAGTTCAAAAACTGGTAAAATATTTGGTCAGATACAAACCTGTTCTGTGGAACGATTACACCGATTTTAATAAGACGTTTACGAGACAGAGCTTGCAACTAGATTATTAAAAATAAAGTGAAATAAAAAAAATGTCTAACAAATTGATTTCCAGCAAACTGCCATATATAAAATTAATGCCACTGTATAAAATTAATCAGTACACAATATTTAGGTACATTTTTATTTTTAACCATAAATTTAATACATTAACATCCTGTTAGAAATACATAAAGATGACATAGAATTTTGTTCATGTAAATATTAAAATGGTGACTTCACAATCCATTAGCGGAAAAATAGCGCACCAGGGACCCTATTTCAATTTTGTATTCACTCGATTGAATTCATGATAGGATCTAGCTTTTGTCATGACGGCGTAGTTTACAACAATATGACGATATAAATTTTAGACTGTAACATTATTCTACATGTATCTTTTGTTCTATAGCATTAATAATATCATATATATTCTGTACTAAAATGATAAATCCCTAAATGTGAATTGTGAAGGAGAATTTGTATCTATATAAATAAAAATGAATGTTGGTAAGCGCATAACTCAAGAATGGCTGGACCAATTCGGCTAATTTATTTTTTGTATGTTCCTTAAGGTCCATGGAAGGTTTTAATACTAAAAAAAATCAAAGTTCGTGAAAAACTTATACTAAAGGTTCGTCCCTAGGACCCGAGCGAAGCGCGGTGTCGCTAGTATGGATTATTTTCCTATAAACCATTTCTCAGTATTACTTACATAAACAGTCTATATGATGAAATATTATATTATGTATGTCTATTTCGCTATAATCCCGTATGGAGTCGGTACTGAATACAAAAATGTTGAACATTAACATTTTAAAAAATATTTTTAAATATTTTGGTTTCATTTAAAGACTATTATTTCTATATATTCTTCATCTTATAATAAACATTAAATAGAATATTATAATATAACGAGCGATTTAGCCGCGGTTTCAGCTAGTAATGTATACAAACATAAATGTATACAAAAACTTAGTAAATTATATACTAAAACCTTCCTCGAGAACCACTCTATCCATTGGTGAAAACAACACAAAAATCGGTGCAGTCGTTTTTGAGTAGATCGCGAACAGACAGACAGACAGACGCGGTGGAGGACTTTGTTTTATAATATGTAGTGATAATGAAATATAGTAGTACATACTTAGTATTTAGAATGTATCAAGATGATCTTACCTTGCATGTACATTTTTTCAGAGTCCTCAGCATCAGTCAAAGAGGCCATCACACAATGAGCAACAAGATTCCCAGGGACAAAGTCGTCAGCGGGCTAAAAATTAATGCTTTTAAAAACTAGTATATATAAACTTAAGTATATTCTGGGCATAAAGTAATCTAACTTAACCAAATTTTGCAGTGGTCATAAATATATATTTATTAACCTTTATTCGTAGAATCCCAATCTGAAAAATCATAATTTTTGAATTATTTTGTACTTATTCAAATTGATATACATATTTATTTTAAGTTCTGTAATATTTTTCCAAAAATCTCGTACCCACCACTGTAAAAATTTTCATAAGCAATAATATTTATACTGTAATAATTACTTTAAATTTAGTCTTATTTAGTTTTACCGCTGTAAAAAGTTCTATCAAAGAAATACTCATATCAGCTGTTAAGTTAAGAAAGCTATCAGTTTCATTGGTTTAGTCAAGTTAGGTTAAGTTTATATATTGTTCTAAATGTAAGACAATACAAATATTATTTACTAATTTTGATTTTTATTTATAAAACCATACATGAAATTGTTTTTATAAAATAATATTTATCATATCGTTTTTCACTATGATCATTTGACGGTACGTTTGGCTCAGTTTGTAGTGACTCTACTCTGCGCCTGCAACGGTCACGGGTTCAAGTCCCGCTGGGGGTATCCGTAATCCGTAATCCAAGCCTCGTAGCTTACCACGGAACTAGATGGCGCTGTGTGTAGGTAATATGTCCCAACATAACTTAAAAAGTGCTTATGAAAAAGTTTATGAACCCTTTTTTTAAAAAAAATCTTATTGAAATAGTCATTATTATTGATACAGAATCCAAATCTATCATTTTCAGAATTTTTGTCTATCTGTCTCTATGATCGCACCACAAGAAAATCACTGGGCAGATTTTGATGAAATTTAGTATGATAATAGCTGGTTATACTGACCAACATAGAAGATACTTTGTACTGCGAAACACTATCTCAATTCTGAAAAATCTGTACCTACTCACCGATAAAATGTATCTAAGGGCGAATCCGAGTGAGTCGGTAGTGCTCTATAAAATCCTTTAAACTCAGCGTCCATAACAAGTTTCATGTGTAATGGGGTCATGTGGGTGAAGGCTTACAATTTCACCTTTTATTCTCTTTTTATTCCATCGACGTCCATTAACTCTGGGGTCGGGTTAAATGATCTCAGATTTGTGCTATTCACAATCAGTACAACGTTATAATATAGAATTACAATGAAATAAAATGTCATGGGCTTTTGTACCTTATTTGTATTAGGTATATGGTAGCAAAATCTTTATCATTATATGTTTCAAAGAAAAAATAATGTTAAGGAATAAATTTTAAAATCAACATCTATTCTAAGGGAAGTCTTGAAGGGAAAAGGTAAAAGTTTTATTTGCAGGACTACACTTTAGTCTTCAGCCCTTTTTAACGTCCCACTGCTGGGCACGCACCTCCCTCAGTACGAGTGGGATCAGGCCATAGTCCACCGCGCTGGCCCAGTGCGTGTTGGCAGACTTCACATGTCTTGCGAGGTTTTCTCAGACATGCAGGTTTCCTCACGATGTTTTACTTCACCGTAAGACAAGTGTTAATATGTTAGAAAATTTGCACATGAAAATATCAAAGGTACGAGACCCGGATTTTAACCCGCATCACTCCAAGCTAGGCTACCACTGCCTGGACTACACTTACGATGGTAATAATCTTAAAAAGCAACTAATACATAACATACACATTAAAGATACAGGATCTATCTTAAAAAGGGTCATAGGGATCCTTATTGAGTTACATCGTTATCCGTATTCAGTACGTTATCCCTTTTTCTCAAGAATACGTGAAGACTGAAGGTATAAGTTGAAATTGATAGGTCTTCGGTCATGTACTCAATACTTTTTATATTTTGATACTCTCAAATATAAAAAGGGTATCCCACAAGATTTTACAAAACACAAACATTAAATTCTTAAGTCGTAAATTTTTAAGACTTTGGTTGTTTATTGTGCCTGCAGTGGTCTGCAAAATAATTTTGCTTCTAACGAATAGGCTATGAAATACAGACTTATGAATAATCTTAAGAAAAATAACATTATTAACACGCAGATTATGTACAAGTTTCATGCTAAGAAACCCTCGGTATGCGATTCTGTACTCCCGCTTGCTCGATGTGTAAGTATATGTTAGTTACTTAATCCCTATGAACTCCAAAACAGCTGGAGCAGTTTTGATGAAGTTTTTAGGTAATCTTCAGATTAACCAGCGGGTGATTCTGTGAAAATTGGTAGCGATCGAAGGCGTGAACGCGTCGCGTAATATTAGTAGTATACACACTTGTATATTTTTGTTATCTTTATATTAAAACATGAAGCAAAAACTTATTACTCCATTTTTACGAAAATTACGCGGACTTAGGAGTATGAAATTTCGCACACTTATATAGAGAAGGAGTGCATAATGCTAATATTTTTAAAAACATGCATAAAAATACGTTAAATCAATGAAAAAACATTACACACACTACCATGTACACTAAATGACACACTAAATTTGACACACTAAATGACAAACATAACCATTATAAATTCATTTATTACAATATATATTAAATGAATTATTAATAATGGTCACATTTCAACCACAGAGCGACCACTAGTACCTATTGTTTAAACAATAGAAATATTATTTTATATAAACAGCATTGTATAGCGGCCGCATTGCTTATCTCTTTACGTTGCGCTTTCTTCAATAACTTTTCAATCTTACTAGTAATATCCGACAGCAGTAGCGTATCTATTTAATCAGCGTTCCAGCTTCACTTGGCTCAGACGCGTCCCTAGATAGTTTTTCCAATATATTTTCATTTATCGGTAAACTATAGAACCAAACAACATACTTTAAATAGCAAACTTTTAATAATTCCTTATCCTTACTAATATTATAAATGCGAAAATAACTCTGTCTGTATGTCGATCTGTCGAGCTTTCAAAACTACTGAACCGATTTAAATGAAATTTGGTACACAATTAGTCTAGAGCCTGAGAAAGGACATAGGTGACATAGGCTACATTTCAAAACGAAAAAAGGATGTAAGGGGTTGAAATAGGGGATAAAAAAATTCTCCCCGACGTGCGTTGTGGTGTTGTGCCTTGTTGTGGTGAAGTCTTAGGAACGTCCGGCTGCCAGGCACTTCGGTGGGCGGTGTGTCATGCGGATTGCTTCTGGTACTTCTCTGGATAGCAGAGTGGACTGTGGAGCAACCCCGTTGGCTGTGTGGTCTGCCTTGGCAGACCTGCCGGGCAGTCGGAGCGTCGTGGTTGAATGCGCAAACGATCCTGCGGCGCCGGCGGCGGCTATAGTAGTAGGTTCTTAAAGTAGGCACGACAATAGAGTAAATAATTAAATCACCTATTTCCTTCTATGTTTCTTGAAAGTAAGAGAAAATTTGATTTTTTCGCTTTTACTAATTACAAATCTAATAAATTACCTACATTACGTCATTATAGGTTAACAACAAACAAGTCGTGTAAAAACGCTCCCGTGTATTATATAGCTTATAATATTGTGTACTCACAAACCACCAATTTACTCGACGTATTCGTTAGAGTCGATTCATACGCTCAACTCACTTAAAACTTGAATGATACGTTGATTGGAAGCCTAATAATTAACTACATTCACTTTAATAATATTAATACATACTTTAATCAAAACATTGAAACGGTGCCATTTACATAATTCTGCTCTGATATATTTAAAAAATCTAGATTACTGCGTTTGTTTCTTTTGCATAGATCCTAAAGCTCAATAGTCCGAGATGTGCGACTATGAAGTAAAAAAGGTTGATTTTTAATATTATTCGGGTTAACACTGACTGACAAGATTACAAGATTTTCCTGAAAGACGATCTTAAAACCTTATTTTAATTTATACTAGTAGCAACTTATCTTCGCTTACGCTCGCGGCAAGTGACCCCATCTGCTTTTTTTTTTTTGGTTTCCCTACTTTTTACATTCATGAACCACTCGCACTTACTCCAAATGAATTTTGGAGTATAGGAGATATATCAAGAGAGTAGTTGCAAGCCTCCAAGGTATAAGGATTTTTCAAAAGGAAAACCGCCACCCCCTCTAAACTCTTAATTACTATTTATTACTTAAAATAATGATTATTAGGTACTTATAATGTATAAAACAAACGTTATACGGAAAAGACAAATGGATATCTATGAAGTATCCTAACCTTATCACTATGACAACATGGTTAAAACTCATACTGCAGTAACAAATTAATGTCTGAAATTCAGATTTTTTTTAAATCTTCTGATTTCTCTCCATAACCATATTATTATTATAGTGTAAATATATAAGCTCTTAACTTATTTCTCTTAAAACATTCATCCCTGAGTCCTGACAGATGAATGGACAGCCTTTGTAAAAGGCTTGTTCAAAGGGTCTTGACCCTTCAACCACAGAACCCAAAAAATCTAATATGTACTTCATATAATATGAAGTTTAAACAGATACAAAAAGGAATTTGCTTTCTATTAAAATCACAATCACCAGCAAACCTGGCCCGCTTCGCTGGGCGTATGTAAAAATAAATCAAACGGTTTTTATAATTTTGTAGAAAAATAAAAGTAGCCTAAGTTACTCCTTATAACATTAACTAACTGTGAGTACAAGTCCCTTCAAAATCGGTTCAACCGTTTCAGAGATTAGTCGGAACAAACAGACAGACAGATAAAAAAAATGGCTTTTTTATATAAGTACCGTATATAAGTACTTCCATATGCATTTAGTGAAAAGCTGTTAATTTAAAATAAAAACAAACACTTTAATTTTATTTATATGTACTGATTTGAAATTGTTCACCCAACATTTAAAAGTTCAATCACCTTTTTGTTTACTTTTCGCGCGATTCATCAACAATGAAGGCTTTGTAGCAGAGCTTCCATAAACTTCCGAAGCTTCATCACTAACGCTAAAAGTTCCGCGCTTTACAATACATAAATAGAAAAGATTAATGTTCATTTTAATGGACGTTTACGTTGAAATCATCAACATATTTTATAAAGAGGAAAAGTTTTGCTTTGTGGTAGTTAAGGAACATGTTAATTGCACTGTCACTTAACGTTTTGTAAAAACTTATCTATATAATATATAAAAATGAATCCCTATTTTCCTTGGTCACGACATCACGCGTGAACGGCTGGACCGATTTCGCTGATACTTTTTTTGTTGTGTTTGTTAATGTCAGGAGAAGGTTTATATGAGAGAAAAAGTTAAGAAAGCTGTGCGGAAAAATAGGAAATTTAAAAAAAAAACTTTATAAAATTAACGGCTTTTGATGTATCATGTTATGGCCGTTGCCATGGTGCGTGCAATGGTAATTCATATAATCAAATCAAATATATACCGGGCGGTGCGAACTAAATATATTATACAACACGTACCTAGGGACGAACCCGAGCGAAATATCTATAACCTAGATTCTAGATAGATTATTGAGTATAATAATAAATAAATAATAATAATAACTTTATTTCTCAAAAAGGTTACACATACAAATATATTTTAGGTCAAATTATAGTTTCACATAACAGTATATAAATCAATTTAATATTTGTGACTTTAGATTATGCGTAACGTTTACAAATATTAATGACTTAAGCGTAATAGTAAACGTTACGCAAGGGAAATCTTATTTATAATGTTAATTATTATGTACGTTTTAGACATAGATTGTATTGCTATTTGCTAAATTGTTTTTAAACTAGCTTTCTTCTGCAGGCTGCAGCTTCACTATAATATGATTATAACATAAGTAATTTCACTCTCGACTAAATCATTACAATTGAAACTTTAACAGTTTTTAAAAATATTAGCGGACATGCAAAATTAATTTAACAATAGCTGGCTTAGATCTTAGTGTAATCCCCCCAACGTGCGTTTTTTTGTCGCGGTGGGGGTCTCAGAAGCGTCCGGCAATCCAGCCGGGCGTGAAGCCAAGAAACGTTCAAGGAGAGGAAAGCCACTTCAGTGGTTGGAAGTGCATTAGGTGATGCATTTCTCAAGGATAAAAAAGATTTAAGTATTATACAAATAAATTATAAGATTATTTATGAATATAGAACAGTTTCATAATGTTAGATACTTGATTATTAACGAGCGTATATATATTTAATGATTACTGCCTGTAATGATAAGAAGTCAAGATAGTTCAACATGACTACACAGTATTTAAAAGAAAGAACGGTTAAATTGTTTATCATTTTATGTTAATAATCTATCAAATGTTATGAGAAAAACAAAAACAAGGGTTTCATAATATTTAATATATATAATATATATATAATATCCCTTCCCTCCCGGACTTAAACCAAAGCAGACGTGTTTATTGATTTAAAATTTTAATTTTAAAAATGATTTTATAACTTAAATCAGTGTAGAATAATAGGAGTGCATAAACGTCAAGAGATATGCCCAACAGCCTACTTACATTCACAACGTAAGTTACCACTTACACAAAATCACACTGCATGCGCTTAAGAAGAGGATAATTCTACTCACCTTATGTAAATTATACCCTGCGAGAGAGAAATGGCATTATATTTGACAGGACTGTTCGCAAATCCGCTACTTAATTAAACGGAGGTCTTGGTAAATTGGACGGACATACGTACAGGTCGCTCTCTGGCCACTTTAGTTGACCCCTACGTGTTTATCGACATACAACCTCTTCATATTTTATACTTCCCTGGTAACTTAAGGAGAATTAAAGTACACAATGCCCCTCAAGCGAACTCCCCCCGCCTCACCACTACCGGTGACTACCGCGGCCACAAATCGTGCGCAAGCGGTCGATAGTACGGAACGCTCCACTATGCAACATTGTGAATCGGCGCCTGATTTACCTTCCCTTATGTTAAATATTACGGAACGCAAGAAAAGAAAACATGACGGAGAAAATTTGAATGTTACATCGTGCATAAATGAGTTGTTTGCCACTTTTTCGCAAGAACAGGAGAAACGATTTCACGAGTTAATATGTACTATTTCTAACATCAGGGAGCAAAACGAAGAATTGCAAAAAAGTGTCAACATGATGTCTAATAAATATGATGAGTTCTTATCACGCATTTCTACTCTCGAGCTGGAAAGAAAACAGGATAAGAAAATTATTTGTTTTCTGGAAGAAAAAATTGAGAAGATGGAACAGAAATCACGTAGTGCGGGCATTGAAATTCGTAATATTCCAAAAATAGGTGAAGAATCGAAAAATAACCTCTCGAATATCGTTAAAAATGTAGGCAAAGTATTAAACATTGAATTGGGAGACTCAGATGTGAGGGACGTGTATAGGATTAGTTCAAAGGATATGTCTAACCCCATTATAGTAGAACTATCTTCTGTTATTACCAAAGAAAAAATAATTAACGGGGTGAAATCATTTAATAAAGGAAAATCAAAGAGTGAAAAATTAAATACCTCACATATGAAATATGCTAACCCTGCTAAGCCGGTTTATATCTCGGAAACACTTTCTCAGGGAACACAGAAATTATTTTATTTGGCAAGAAAATTTTCGAAAACCCATGATTATAAGTTCTGCTGGACATCTCGGGGTGCAGTATATCTACGTAAAAGAGAAAATTCATCGCAAATAAAAATTAACAGCCTGGCGGATTTAGATAAACTCAATAAAATTGAATGACTAGATTTAAGATTTACTATTCTCTATAAATTTTGTTATATTTTATACAGATATACACTACTCTATAATACACTTTACATATTTACATATTTAAATAAACATAAATTGTTACTATACAAGTACATAATTCATCTTCTACACACTATAATATCTATTTTTATTCTTGAGCCTTTTATGCTTTATTCATATATTAAAACAGATATAGGACTACAAATTATTTTGATAAAATATATATTTATTTACATAATTCGATACTATAAATAATTTGGGAAATGATCTCGACAAAGTGTCTGTATCTTTTTCTAAATCATGCAACGTCGAAGACTGTGTTACATACATTCCCCCGCAACATTCCGGTTTAGCTATTATCACGCAGAATATTAGAAGTATTAATTGTAATATAAATAGTTTTGAGATCTTAATGACACGACTTAACATTAATTTGGATATTTTAATATTAACTGAATGTTGGTTATTAAAAAATCAATGTATACCGGCTTTATATGGATATTCCTCGGTGGCAACTAAATCGCACATACTCCAAAATGATGGTGTAGTTATTTATGTCAAAGAAACTCTTACCTTCTCTGTCGAGGAACCCCATTTTCAAGATGGCAACTGCTTAATATTGAAATTCAGGGACCTAATTGTTATTGCTATATATCGTTCACCATCATACAAAAATATTGACAATTTTTTAGTATCCTTAAACTTAATATTAGAGAATTATACCAAATATAAAAATGTAGCCATTGTAGGTGATTTAAATATTGATATAACCGCAGGAAAACTAGACCCTAACGCTGAAAAATACTTAACGCTAACCTCCTTTCATGGCCTATTACCAGCCCACACGCTAAAAACTCGAGACTTAAGTGGTTCTTGCATCGATCATGTTTTGCTCAAAACAAAATGTAACCCAGTCACTTTAGTCCTCGAAACCTTTATAACCGACCATAAACCAGTAATATTTTACATAAAATTTAAGCAAAATGTTGAATTTTCCAAAGTTCACATGAATAAAATGAACATTGATAAAATACTTATCGATATAGAAAATATAAATATGGCCCCCATTTTTAATACTTCTGATACAAATATTTCCATTGATTATTTAATAGGATCAATAAAATCAATAATAGAAAAAAATACGGTAATAGTTAAACTATCGCGAAAAAATAAAATTATCAAACCCTGGATAACGCCTGGTCTGCTGAGATGTATTAAACATAGAGACAAGTTACATATGCAGGCGCGACGCTGCTCACATGATGACACACTTAATAAAATATACAGACGCTATAGAAATTTTTGTAATGATTTACTTAAGAAAATTAAAAAAGAATATGATATACAACAGGTGAATAAAGTTAAAAATGACAGCAAAAAATTATGGCAAACACTTAAAAATATCACAAATACTTCAAAACAAAATCATCAATGTAAGGAATTATTAAATTTACAAAACTCCCCTCAACGATCGGTGGAATATATTAACAGATATTTTAACAACATAGGCGAAGACCTCGCGAGGCAGTCCCATGCTA
Organism: Boloria euphrosyne; assembly: GCA_951802675.2. Taxonomy (NCBI): domain Eukaryota; kingdom Metazoa; phylum Arthropoda; class Insecta; order Lepidoptera; family Nymphalidae; genus Boloria; species Boloria euphrosyne. The sequence continues at coordinate 13,173,881 of OX637871.1, forward strand.
GGCGTAATGTGGATGGTTCAGATAAACACCATATGACACCACATTATGATTCTTTTGCCCTAATTGACACAGACGATCAAGAAATTAATAATATAATAATGAACCTTAAATCGGATAGCTCTGTTGGTTGGGATGGAATCTCGAACAAATTAATTAAGCAATGCAAAAAAGTTCTTACACCTCCGTTAACGCATATATTTAATTGTTGTTTCAGAAATGGTATTTTTCCCAAAGCTTTAAAAAAATCAGAAATACGTCCTATATTTAAAAGCGGAGACAAATCTATCCTAAAAAACTACAGACCTATTTCTATTCTACCTGCATTTTCAAAAATTTTGGAAACTTTACTTAATATAAGACTAGTCGGATTTCTAGAAAAAAATCGAATTATTTCTGATAATCAGTACGGTTTCAGAAAAGGAAAATCCACAAGTGATGCAGTGCACACTTTGACCAATTTTATTTCATCAAAACTGGACAAAGCAGAAAAATGCATAGGGATATTTCTTGATCTAGCCAAAGCATTTGATACCGTCTCTATCCCTAAATTAATTAATAAACTAGAGAGAATCGGTATCAGAGGTAATCAGTTAAAGCTATTTGAAAGTTTTCTTTCGCAAAGGTATCAATGCGTCAAAGTGGATAATTATATAAGTTCAGATCTTCTTATCAAACATGGCGTACCACAAGGCAGTATTTTGGGACCTACCCTATTTCTGGTCTATATTGATGACCTTACAAGAATACCACTTTGCCAGGGCCGTGTTGTCTCGTATGCAGATGATACTGCTCTGTTGTTTGCGGCAAATACATGGAAAGATGTATTCGTGTTAGCGCAGTCTGGATTCAATGAAGTTGTTAGTTGGCTTCATAATAACGCACTCACACTTAATGAAGACAAAACTAAATTTATCACTTTTTCCATAAAAAAACCAAATAATATAATCAACAATTTTAATATTTTATCTCACTCCAAGTTACACTTACAGTCTGCAAGCACCTGCTCCTGCTCAGCTCTTGAGCGCGTTGATAATATCAAATACTTAGGAGTGACCATTGATAGTAACCTAAATTTTAAACTACATATAAATATTTTAGTTAAAAGATTGAATAACATGACTTTTATTTTTAAACGACTTAGAGATATTGTAGAACCTAAACTCTTAAAACGCATTTATCTAGCCTTATGTGAATCCTTACTAACGTATTGTATATCATCATGGGGTGGGGCTGCCAAAAGTACAATAAAAAGAATTGAAATTGCGCAACGCTCTATTCTTAAAGTATACTCAGCTAAACCGTTTCTATATCCAACTGAACTGCTTTATAAAGAAACAGAGGTTCTTACTGTACGACAGTTATTTATTTTAAATATTTTATTAAAGCAACATAAGGAACTACCATTTAATTCATCTTACGAAAATAAACGAAGAAAATTTGCCGTAGCCGAAATTCCACCACATTTAAATTCAGTTTTTATAACGAGATTTTACTGCTTTCTTGGACCATACTTGTATAATAAAATAAATGAAATAGTAGATATATATAAATTAAATAAAACAGCTCTTAAGAAAACAATTAAATCGTTTCTTCTAACCTTATCTTATGAAAGAACTGAAAGCCTACTTACCGTTTTGAAGTAATTTAAAGAATTTAATACAGGCTCTTACTTTATATATTTATTATCAATTATAATAACACATTAATCACTCAATAACACACACACACACACACACACATCCTCTCTTAATGTAGGCGCATACAGATATTCATACACCCTTACACTCTCTCTCTCACGCACATACACTCACGCATACACACACACACACACACACACACACACACAGACACACAGATGGAGAGACACACACACATGCACCACACCGCTCAACACATGTAAACACACTTACAATAATATTAGAGAGGATCACACAACAAAACCACTGATTATGTAGGTAGATCTTTGGTTTTTATCTTTTTGTTTTTTTTTTTTTTACTTTTGTTTAATTTTGTTCTTTACTTTGTTTGAAACACTACTCGTGCATGTCAACCATGTTTTTAATGGAGGGAATTGGCGCTGCTAGCTGGAATACAGGTTTCCTAGTTCAGCTACAGATGCTGCATTCACTTATTAGCGATATTATATTTTGGCATATATTATTTTGTAAAACTTGTAAACATCTTTTTGGATAATAAAGTATTATTATCGGGTATATTCTTTTTCTCAGCTCTTAGCTGGTTTTAACTACATTACGGGCCGAAACCAAGTAAATGTAGCGTGTGTTGAGTATGTATTTAGGATGTAAATGTGTTTTCCTCTTCTAATTGCATGACTTTCCGGACTATTCTGCAGGTGTTTAAAATGGCAGCTTTCTGCAAACTTATAAAAACATTTTCTTCTAAATCTAATAGTTTAAGACTATGTATAAGATGGTTGGGGATGACACCTGTCGTAGAGAGAACTATAGGAATGACATAAACTTTTTCTTGTCTCCAGATTCTTGCAACTTCTTCTTTAAGTTCGGCGTATTTGCTTATTTTTTCAGATATTGTTTTTTGTATGTTATGAGTGTTAGGAACGGCAATGTCAATCAGGTAAGTGGTTTTTCTTTTTTTATCCTGTAGAGTTATGTCTGGTCTGTTATAGTGGATGGTTTTATCTGTGAGTATAGCACGATCGTAATAGAGTTTGTGTGTATCATTTTCTAAAATAGTATGCGGTGAATATTTATAGTAAGGTGTGTTAGTGTTTTGGATGAGAGCGTGTTTGAGTGCTAATTTTTGATGGATGATGTTTACCACTTGGTTATGTCTGTGAGTGTAGTCTGTTTGTGTGAGTGCTGTGCATGCCCCTGTAATGTGCTGTATGGTCTCAGGTTGAATGTGACATCTGCGACATTTATCATTGACGGCGGTAGGGTCTTTTATGATATATTTCCTGTAGTTTTTGGTACTGATAATTTGATCTTGTATGGCTATCATAAAGCCTTCGGTTTCTGGAAATAAGCTGCCTATTTTAAGCCACTTGTTAGATGCTTCTATGTTTATATGGGATTGTTCTAGATCGTGTGGGTGTCTTCCGTGAAGCACTTTCTGTTTCCATTTTTCAATTTTTTGGTTTTGTAGGTCAGTGTTATTTATGTCTGGTGTGTTTTGATCATTTAAGTTAAGCGGAGTAAAGTTAAAATCGTTTAATGTAATGGCTTTGTGTATATTGCTTGTGCGTGATTTTGTGTTAAAAAATGTTCTAAGATTAGTGATTTGTTTCTGCCAAAGGTGCTGAATATCGATTAGGCCTCTCCCTCCATTTTGTCTTTTGAGTGTGAGTCGTTCGACGGCAGATTTAGGATGAAGATTGTTGTGTTTTGTGAGAATTGTGCGTGTGGATCTTTCTAGTTGTTCGATATCAGTTTTAGACCATTTTATTACTCCGAATGAGTAGGTTAATATTGGTATTGCGAAAGTATTTAAGGCTTTTATTAAATGTTTTCCAGATAATTTTGTTTTGCAAACTGCGTTTACTCTTCTGCGATATTCTATTTTTAGTGTTTGTTTTATTTCTGTGTGGTTGATTCCTTTGAGTTGCTTGTATCCTAAGTATTTATAAAGGTCTGTTGATTCCATAGCTGTAATTATGTCTGTATCGTTAATTGTATAGTTGCCGGATTTTATTTTACCTTTTACAATGTGCAATGTCCTACACTTGTCTAACCCAAATTGCATATTAATATCTCCGCTAAATTTTGCTGTAACAGTTATTAGTGATTTCATTTCTTTTTCGTTTTTAGCATATAATTTAATATCGTCCATGTAAATGAGGTGTGAGATAATGGTTTCGTTGGTATTATTTTTAAAAGTATATCCGGCTCTGCATCGGTGAAGTAAGTGAGACAAAGGATTCAGGGCTAGACAAAACCAGAGGGGACTCAGGGAATCACCTTGATAGATACCTTTCCTAATATGTATTTGTCTAGTTTTTAGAGTATTGAGATGAAGCGTAGTTTTCCAGTATGTCATTATTATGCGTAAAAATTCAACTATTTTTGGATTTATTTTATATATTTCTAATATTTTTATTAACCAGGAGTGTGGAATGCTATCGAAAGCTTTTTGGTAATCTATATATGTACAATGTAAGTTTCTATTTTTGGTTGTGGCATGTTTATGAATTGTGGAGTCTATTATTAGCTGTTCTTTACATCCCATGTGGCCCCGTCTACATCCCTTCTGTTCCTCCGCTATTATTTTGTGATGTTCTATGTGTGAGTTGATTTTAGTAGTTATTGCTGATGTTAGTATTTTATAGATTGTGGGTAAGCATGTGATTGGTCTGTATTGAGAAGGTTCGGATGTGTATTTAGCTTTAGGTAACATATAAGTTATTCCCGTAGCGATGAAATCTGGTATGTTTTGTTGTCCTAAAACAATATGTGTTAAATTTTTTGCTATATATTTGTGTAGTGTTGTTAATTTTTTGTACCAAAAATTGTGTATTTTATCTATACCCGGTGCTTTCCAATTATGTAATCTAGTTGTGATATTTGTTATATCCAATTCCGTTATCTCCGTAAATTCCATTGCCTCTATCATCCTCCACTTTTCTTCTTCTTCTGTTATCCAAGGTGCTTTATTATTATGATGAACCGGCTCTTCCCATATGCTAGACCAAAATTTTTCTAAGTTTTCTTGAGAGGGTGTGTCAGTATTGTTTTCAGTTGTTGGATCGTTCTGTGGTTTCTGTAAATTCCTATAAAAAGACTTTTCGCTCATAGCAAATATAGCATTATCTTTTTTGCGCTGTTGTCCCTTTTTATATCTCTTAAGTCTGCCTACTTTAAGTGCTAGTTTTTGTTTTAGTGTATCTAGAAAATCTTCTGGTGTTCTATTGCTGTTTTCATGCCTGGTGTGGATTAATTCGTTCCTAAATATTGATTCTACTCTTTTAACTACTTTTTGGGATCTATTGTTGTTAATATACTGTGTAAGTCTGCCACAGTCTGCTCTCAACTTTTCGATATCCTTTTCTAATCTTATTTGCCAGGGTGGTTTTGACTTGTCTCTAGGTCTTGTGTTTGTAGTGTGTTCAGTAATTTTAAAGTTAAGCTCCTCAGAAATAACCAGCGCTGTACAATAAATGAGGGTGTGTATATCTGTCAATTGTGTGTCATCAGATAAATACTGTGGCAGGATATTGTTATTAAATAAATTAACTAATCGAAAAAGCTTAGGTGTATATTTAAGTTTAGGTAGTTTTGGTCTTGCTGCTGGGTCCATACCAGCATAATGTGTTAATGTTGTTTTATATTTGTCATGTATTTCTTGTATATATGTATCTGGTACTAGATTATGATCCACATCGGCCAGGGTTTGAATGTCGTTTTCGAGCGTAAGAGTTAATGATTCGGTTTGTGTGGATGTGTGTGACGTTTGTGTGAATGTGTGTGGTGTGTTCGTGTTTATATGTGGTGATTGCATGTAGGGTCGTGAGTGATTCTGTGGTTGAGATTGTGTATTATATTGATCTTGAATCAGTGATAGTGGTTGTTCTTGCCCATAATTTTCATTTGTATTTTGTATAAGAGTATTTGCTTTAGTGTTTTCTTGATTTTCAGATTCTTCCTGTAGTAATATTGCCCGTACTTCTTCTTTCAATTGTTCAATAACTTCTTGAGATAAAAGTTTGTTCCTAACTATAGTTCTTCTCTGGTCTGAAATTCTCTGTTCTGAAACTGTAATTTCTGGATATTGTCGTGTAAAAAGTGCATGCAATTGTTGTCTATAGGTGGTCATATCTGTCTCTAATTTCGTAATGTGTAAGTATGTTCGCATGATGAATAGGTTAACATCTTGGCTCCATCTCATACGAACTCTTGCTTTTCCAGCCTTGGTGGACGCGGGTAAAAAGGCGTTTGCCCCCCGCGCAACATTCAAGGCCAGTTTGGGTGGATCTGTATCTAAACTACTAATGGGGGGTGACGATGGCATAGAAGGTGATGATTGTTTGGACGGTGATGATGTACTTGAAGGTGTGTAAGATGCTGTGCTTGGACTGTATGGTTCTATTGGGGTATATGTCCTATTACTAGATCTGTCGCCATCGTCAATGATTTCGGCTGTAGCATCTTTGTCGGTGGGAGCCCGCCTGCTCAACTCCTCACCGCTGACGGTTCGCATGCTGTGACACCCAGCGTCAGCTCCAGGTGTGCCCCGGCGATCGCCCCCGGGAAGCGGCCCTATACGTTTACTTTTTGAACGAGTCTCCATGATGAATGGGTTTCCAGAGCCACGTTAGCCACGCCAGTAATTTCTCATTCGTGTGTCCGCCCCCCACGTGATTAGATGGTCAATCAGGACGTGTGGTTGTATTGGGGGGCGTATTATTATTATTATTATTATTATTATTAAGAGCAGTGCGTAGATGCGAGGTAATAAAGTTGTAAAATGCTTGATGAGGGAAAAAAGTAGCGGTTTTAAAACTGGGGTCTTTTAAAGCATCTAAGTATTTTACATAGAAGGAAAACATCGCGAAGAAACCTGCATCTCTCAGAGATCCAGCAATATTTTGAAAGACGTATGAAGTTCACGAACCACACAACACACAACCACAAATAAATATTGTTGGTGAAAAATACATAGTATCCTCCAAAGGAAGACTGGATAAAATGTAGCATTTGTAGAGACTGGTGGCATGAACAATGCAGTATTTTGAACATGGCATCTTTTCGTGATAATTTTTACCTAGGTACTTAAATATCCAGACTTTTTAAATTCCATTTATTAACTGTCTGTTTATCAACCTTTCAGTGACTTGAATAATTTATCTATATGATATTCAATTCTTTAAGCATTCATGATAACTAAGCATAATGAGAATAATAAGTAATTACTGTCACATTTTCACAGGTAATAGTGTGGCAGGCATATTATTGATAAGGTAACTATTTCTGGATTCAATAAAAGAAATACTTAAGATTAATGTGGAAGCGAACTGGAGCGTAACTACTAGCTTCCGTGATCCGTCTTAGCCTTCTAACAAGATAACGAGATCTGTATTTGCCACCAAACTTTAACAGGTATAACTTAATGCAATAACGAAACGCCTCGGACGTTTCGTACTAATAGCCAAGTCTTTTATTTATATTTGAAACATAGTTAGTTGTTTATTGCATGGTGCAATTTTTCCTGCGTCATTTTACAAATCCGCGCACATTTACAAACAGACCGAAGATTAAAGCTACGAAGCTTTATTATAAATTTTAAATACTTACATAGTATATATATAGGGGAGAGTTGGATAATACCACGCGGCTGATAATTCCGCGCATAGGCATATCTCAAAAACTATACACTAGTTGTGCGATCCAGTGCGTAAATATCAAAGTCCGACATGCCTACACCTCCCCGCGCGCATCACCAGTTTGTCCCGAACGACGAGGGAGGGACAAGGTGTTGTAGATGTTTTTTACCTCACTCCTTATAATTTTGTGTGCACTTTCGATAGGAGGTAAGCCATACTGTATTTATATTGTAATACATTAAACCCATACATTTTAATGCTAATATACTGTAGAATAATTGTTAGAACAATTTTTATCATACAATTTACTTTTCTGTATTATTTTGAGGTTACAAAATGAAATGATCAAGTTTGACAATTTCGCGCCTGGGGCGTGGTACTCCATAAGACGAGAACGCAAAATTTTAAATCATGAAATAATGTTTTAATTAATAACTCGTTAAAGCAGCGGTTAGAATAAAAAGAACGAAGGTAAGAAATAAAGAAAAAAAAGACAAGAACATTGCAGAGAAGAAAGTTGAAGATAAGAAACAAACTAAAAGAACATCTATAAAGATTGTATGAAAAGCAAATAGAAAAAGCTCCGGAACGTGGTCCGAGACTCACATTACACTATATTGGGTAAGCACAGCCTCCGCGATTTTCGTGTCGCGTTTTAGGATGGACATTTTGAGGCTGTGTTCCAGGATGGTTTTCGCTGAGGCCCCCTCCACTCGACGAATAAACTTGCCGATCGCGTCGTCACCGTTATCAGAGTAGTAGACACAGTTCTTGGTGTGTCTAGTCACCGCTACATCAGCATGCGGCAGGCTGTCGTGAATACGGAGTCTTTTGCTCGTTATCCGGATGATTATGGTTTCTCTGTAGGTTTGGCCCTGTGCTTCATGGATGGTCATGACATGCGACCCTTCACCGGATTCATATCCTTGGTTCATAAGGATCTTCTTTTCTTCCTGAGTGTGGACCAAATATACGGTTGTTGGGTGGATGGTATTTGCGCGTCAGTAAATCTTTCCAAGCTTAGGGAGTGGATGGTTTAACTAGAGGAGTAGATATTACCATAGACGTCGCTGATGGCATATGCGACGTCCTTGGGGTTCCTATGCGTACAAGACAACTCACATGTGATGTTGGTCACCATAGTTGGCCAGAAATACCTTAGCTCGAACAGATTTTCTCTGTCGATATAAGGCAGCTGGTTTATGTCTCAGATGAGTGCCACTTCTTCTGCACCTGACAGTCGGGCTGCCATGGCTATGGCTCCAAAATGGTTCATGAGGGGTTTGTGAAAAGTGAAAACTTAAAAGTGTGTTAGTTTTTTTATTACTATAGTTACTTACCGATTTGCACTAAATTAATGTGGGCACGGTTTTATCAAACCTAGGCACGATATTATCCGACCAGTTTGATAATACCGCGTTTTGCCATTTTTTTATAATTTTGTAATAATTACTTTCTGTTCAAACTTAGGATTTTTTATAATACTATATGTGTACCTAAATAAATTTCTTACTGCTTACAGCTTTTTTTGTTTCTAAAAATCAAACCTTGCCCTAATTATAGGTCCAAGCCCTTAGGGGCTCGGTACTATCCAACTCTCCCCTAAACACCCATGACTGGAGTACAAAGCTACAAAAATTCGTGCTCAATAAATGAATGCGCCCATCGGGACTCAATCCCGCGACCGCTGGCGCAGAAAGCAGGGTCGTCAATAATATAGACAGAGATTGTCTGGACAAACTGTCTCTACTCTATCTATACCGTGAGATGTATTATATCCTGTTTGTAACGGTTACTTCATACTTGAGATCAGTATATTATCTATACTCTTTGCTTGAGATTTTACAGAAATGAGACATTTTCAACTCAGTAATAAGCATCCTATATCCTGACCCGTGATAACCAGCTATCATCATACCAGATTTCATCAAAATCTGTCCAGCGGTTTTCGCGTGACGCGGTTACAGACAAACAGATAGTTCGACTAAGTTAAAATTTTATTATAATAATGTAATAATGTAATTATATATAGAGTATAGACATATTGTTCTCAAATTCGCTGGGGTCTCGACGTCTCCGCTGACCACTCGGCGCGCGCATACATGTTTATTAATCTTGATAAAGCAAACGTTGTACGGTAGTTTATTTTGCTGCAACTTATTTCATAAATATAAATAAAATAGTGAAACTGTTTTATTAAGAGCATTTACTTTTTTATTTTTATTAATAAGTGTAATATAATATCCAAATTTTTGAACGACCGTCGACCGATCAAAACTTTAAACCCCAGTATATTATCTATACTCTTTGCTTTAAACACTTCACTAAGGAAGGGCGGGAACCTTGAAAAAGCGCGGTTGACTTTAGAAAATTAATTTTAAATTTTTCCTATAAAGTGATTTTTTTATAGTTAAAGTGAATTTAAATATTGCTATTAGCGGCTGAAAAGCACAATAGCAATGGAGATAAACGAGGGGGGCGGGTCTAACCCGCCCACCTCAAAAAAAAATAAAACGGACACAGCCTAGGGATGAAGGACAATCGGACTCCGGCGGTGAGCGAGATGCGTATCTGCCCTATTACAAACCGAATTATAAAAGACTATATCCGGAAAACTCAACCAACACAGACTTTAAAGTGTATGTAGAATCCATAAACGATGATAGATTGGGTAACAAGAGCCCTATATACTTAAATCATCTTTTCTCAATGGACATAAAAGGTGTGACGGGTATTCAGAGGGTGAATGCCAATAAAATAGCAGTTATTTTCAAGCAATATAATACGGCCAATAACTTTATTAATAACACTACTTTCCTCACAAAATATAACATGAAGGCATTCATACCGGCAGCGCAAATTGAAAAAACCGGCATCATTAGATTTGTTCCAACGAATATATCTAACAAAGAACTCTATACAAGACTTTCTTCAATTTATGAAATAGTGGCAATAAGAAGGTTTACAAAGAAAATAGGACAAGAGCGCATTCCATTACAGACTGTAAGCGTTACTTTTTTATCTAATGTACTACCTGATAATGTTCAATATGATCTATTCTCGTATAGAGTTTTTGAATACATTCCACCATTATTACAGTGCTATAGGTGTTTTAAATTTAATCATTCAGCAAGGATTTGTAATGGTAAACAAAGATGTAGTATTTGCGGAGGTGAACACATGTATAAGGAATGTGATAAACCAACAGAAATCAGCTGCATAAATTGCAGTGGGCCTCACCTTGCGATATCTAGATTATGTCCTATTAAAGCAAAAAAGATCATTGAAAAGAAAAACAACATATCTTATGCAGGTGTCACCTCTACAAAACAAGTCATCACCAATGAAACAGATTTTCCTCCACTCTCACCACCAAAATCACAACTTGTAAATAGTAATGTTGTTGTAAATAAATCTATAAATATTCCTGTAAATAAGTCTGTACAAGATGTAAATAAAGCTAAAATAGTTAATTCTAAAGACCTTAAAACTCAATTTCCAATAACGATGTACTTATGGCCCTAGTGCAGACGTTGGTGGAATTAGGCAATAAAGATGATAGTACACCGACTAATATTAAAACTATTAAAGATACATTATTAAAAAACTTAACATAATGGATTGTGTAGGGCCTAGTTCTACACAATCCAAGTTACGTATTGCGCAGTATAACATTCAAAGTGCAAATAGTAAAAAACCTTTATTAATCCAATTTTTAAAACAACAAAATATTGATATTTGCCTTCTTAATGAGACATGGTTCAAAGATAATAATTTTAAAATACCAGGATATAATATATACAATAAAAATTCAAACAATACACATAATGGAGTTGCAATACTAATAAAACCACACCTTAAGTATAATATATTAAATACCAGATTTTATGAAGACATTCAAACAGTTGCTGTATCTGTATCAACAGGACATAGTAGTTTAACAATTCTCTGTGTATACTGTCCACCTTCAAGTGGACGGATACGAATTAATAGACTCCGTTACATTATTAATGATCTACCAAAGCCCATATTTATGAGTGGTGACTTTAATGCTCATCATATTGCATTTGGTTGTTTGTCAACGAAAAGTAGAGGTCAGGATTTATTTAATTTAATTGATGACTTAGATTTGTGTATTTTAAATGATGGTAGACCTACAACTATAAATCGCCCTAGACAAACTGCTTCTGCCATAGATGTAAGCTTTATAAGTGGCAGCCTCGCACCACTATGTGAATGGTCTTTACATGATGATACAATGGGAAGTTACCATTATCCAACAATAACAGAGATTTCATTACATATAGATAAATATCATCTCAATTCCCCTGTAGATAAGTTCATATATAAAAAAGCTGACTGGAAAACATATACAGCTCTTTCAAAAACAATGTTTAATGATTTGATACTTCAACCACATGATCCTATTTCAACCTATAATAATTTCTGTTTTCATTTAGATACTCTTAAAGAAATGTCAATTCCAAAGCTCACTAAAACAAACACTTTCATAAGCAGACCACCAGCTCCCTGGTGGAATAGTATATGTGAACAAAGTGTTATTGCTTCATATAATGCACTAAAACTATATAGAAAAGAGTCTACTATTGAAAATTATATTAATTACAAAAGAAAAGATGCCCAGAAAAAGAGAACAATTTCAGAACAGAAAAAAATAGGATGGAATAATTTGTGTAACACTTTTAATAGAAATACTCACATAAGTAAAATTTGGAATTTATTAAAAATGTTCAAAGGCATAAGACCTAAGAATAAATCATATACAAATGAGTTTATATCTCCACTCTTAAATAAATTATCAGATAATAGCAACTTAATTGAAGTAGATCAACTGAACATTCTTTTTGAAACCAACAATGATAACCCAAATTCTAAATTTTTACTGGATCCTTTTTCATGGTCTGAATTTTTAACAAGCTTACACTCTAGACGAAATACAACTCCTGGCTTAGATGATTATCCTTACATCGTAATTAAAAACTTAGATGTATCTGCCCAAAAGTTGTTTCTTAACATTCTCAATTTGCTTTGGCTTAATAAATGTATTCCACAGTCATGGAAAACACAGTGTGTTGTCCCAATACTTAAGCCCGACAAATCTCCTGAGTTTGCTAGTTCTTATAGACCAATTTCCTTGTCATCATGTCTTGGTAAAATATTCGAAAATATGGTGAAAGTTCGTCTTGACTGGTATGTTGAATCAAAGTGTTTCATTCCACATATACAATATGGCTTCCGTAGAGGGCGTAGTAGTGCAGACAGTTTCACCTCTTTAATCTCTGACCTAAAAAATGCAAAACATAGAAAATTAAACACTGTTTGCGTATTCCTAGATGTCCAAAGTGCTTTTGACAGTGTTGATCCTGGTATACTAGTTCAAATCATGTCTAGGTTAGGTGTGCCTGGGCACTTATGTAAGTGGATTTTTAATTTTTTGAACAATAGAACAATCTATGCTAGACATAACAATATTTTATATGGACCCAAATATGCCTCAAGAGGCACAATGCAGGGTGCCACACTATCTCCATTGCTGTACAATATATACACAAGTGAAATTTGTAAATATGTAAATAATAGGAATGTAAATATCTTACAATTTGCTGATGACATTGTATTATACAGCAGTAATTACAACCTAGAGATTGCAATAGATAACATGAACAAATCCTTATATCAACTATTACAATATTATAATGATTGTTTACATTTAAAAATTAACCCCTCTAAAAGTAGTGTTATGTTTTTTGGCAATGAAACCCCAAACTCAAATGTTATTTACAATAATGAAATTATAAATAAAGTCACTTCAAAGAAATTTTTAGGAATAATACTAGATCCAAAATTAACTTTTGAAGAACATATTAAATATATATCCAAAAAAGCTCACACAGGACTAAATGTTATCAGATCACTTTGTGGTGTAACATGGGGTGCAGATCCTAAAATATTGTCAATATTGTATAAAAGTATTGTAAGAAGTCACTTAGATTATAGCTCACTCGCTTATATGAATAGTTCTCATGTAAATAAATTAGACATATTGCAGAATAAGGCTTTAAGAATAATATCTGGTGCTATGTGCTCAACTCCCATAAGGGCCATGGAAGTTGAGACAAAAGTGATGCCTTTGATTTTGAGGCGAATTTTACTTGCTGAAAGATTCTGTCTCAAATTAATAGCATCAAATAACATTCAAATAATAAATAAAATTGTACCTTATATAGATAGATCCCCAAGAAGACCATTAACAACAGCACACGGTCTACTATGTGGTAATTCTCCAACACTGTCTGATATATTTCTGGAAATAGACAATAATTTTTCTAAAATCAGAAAACAGTTTCCATGGCCATGTTACTCTTTCTCTTATCAGTGTATTTCACATCCAATTAATGTAGTTCAACAGACAATAAACAATAATTCGGAAATGCTTCAATTTTTGGAGGAAAATACAATGTACTATGTTATCTACACTGATGGGAGCAAAACAAGTGATTATGTACATGCTGCTCTATATGATCCACAAGCAAAATTTTCTTCAAGTTTTATTCTGCATGAACCCTGCTCTATATTTACAGCAGAGGCATATGCAGTGTATCAGGCATTAATGCGTATTCGCGAAATCAATAACAATAAATGTTTTTTAATAATTTCTGATTCCTTAAGTTTGATAACAGCTTTAACTACCCTCACAGTCAAATACAAGTCTAATTATATCCTTTACTTCATTAAGCAAATAATTCACCAATACCACAGTAAAAATATCCAAATTTTCTTTCTATGGGTGCCTTCCCACAAAGGTATCTCTGGCAATGAAATGGCTGATAAAACTGCATATGAAGGAGTTAATGCTGTTGACGTTAGAAATACAATGAATGTTCCTATGTCCGATTACTTGCAATGTATTGACCAAAATATTCAAAAGTTGTGGTTAGAAATGTGGAAGAAAGATCAAGATACGAAAGGAAAATGGTATGGAAGCATACAAGAAAGCTTACCTGCAAGACCTTGGTATCATCGTATGCCAGATGCTTCTCGAGACTTTATTACTATCATAAATAGACTGCGTTTCGGTCATAATACTACACCGTCACACCTTGCTCGACTCGGCATTATTGCGAATGGAACCTGTTCTCATTGTAATTCAAGTGATGGAACTGTGGAGCATGTTATCTTTGATTGTCAAAAATTTTTGATTGACAGACTAGTGTTGGCCAGTGAACTCAGTGATGTTGAAAATAAGTGTGATTTATTGTCCCGCCCGCCGCCATTAAAACAATTGTTACAAGACGAACTTACTTATAAGCACATCTACAAATACATAAAGAATACAATTAAAACAATTTAATGGGATGTGCTCATAGACATATTATTACGTATACGAATAAATAAGAGTTGACCTAAAGGTTGTAATTACCAGGTCAAAAAATCCCAAAAAAAAAAAAAAAATAAACACTTCACTAACGTCAGTTCACAGTTGTGTTGTGTCACTTCAATTTTAGGTATAAAAATTCATAAAATTCCAACTTCGCTATCGCTTGATATGTAAATGATTATTGTCTATACTATTTAAATAATTAATACGATGACAATTTAAAGTAAATGTGATCTCTGTGTCAAACATAGCTTGTTTATATTTTGATAATTCTTGGTTTCGTTTATCTTATTTAGTCTTATCATGCTTAGGTGGAGACGTTTTCTTGCTGCTTCAATTAAACATAGTTGTATTAAAGACCCAAGTTTAATTATAAAAAGGGAAATGAGTGTAAATATGAGTGACAAATTCAAATTGCCAGCTCGATATGGTGCCGGCGAAAAAAGTGTTTGGTAAGTCATATATTTTTATATAAAAACGTTCTAATAAAACTATATTTGAAATCAGGACTTTTTTGTTTTGTTACGTAACACTCTATTAAATTACTATGTTATGTGATAACGTTAGCACTAAATTGTAATACCTATCTGAGATTAACATTATTTGTAATAATAAATGCAGAAAGATAAATAAAGAAACCGCGTGAACTCAAAAAATTAAATCTTACCTACAAGAGACATATATTTACACTTCTACATTAATGTAATTATTTTATAATTTATAAGATATATATTTATGTTTGTACTAATTTATGCAAGTATAAGAAATACATATTAATACTACTACAATGTAATACTATGGAAATAGCCATGACTCTCTCTATGTCATCGCTTAAATACATTTTATAATATTAATTAGCGAAGTAATCTGTGCTCAACTGGCACCCGTTGAAGGCATTAATTAACAAGAGAATAGAATAGAATATAATATTAATTTAAATTATTAAAATTCTCATTTCTGAAAAAAACAACAATAAAGTAATATTTGTAGTCTTTTCAAGTAGATTTAATATTTCATATAAATGTAAATCAGTCGGACTTTGTTTAGTCTAGAAAGTTTGTTATTCATATTGTAACCTCAATATTTATTTATAGTTATTCTGAATATTGGAACTTTTCTTAGTCCATTTATTTCTATTTTCATTCTGATAAATTTCACAAAATGTGTGTATTGAGCACTTTTAAAAAACCCTACTACTAAGTTTACACCTACTTTTAATACAATGAATCTCTATTTTCATTTTCTATATTTAACTAGGCCTTAGTCTTATCACTTATCTAAATTTGACATACATTTTACTTATATTAAGTTACAAACATCCATCCAAATTTTCACATTTATAATATTATAATAATTGAATACTTTAATGCACTTATATTTGTTAATAACAACAAATATGTAAGTTATAACATATTGTAGGGTGGAATATATCCAGCTGGCATTAGAATATAAACCAGCTGTCAACCTCGGACAAGGGTTTCCGGACTATCATGCACCTGATCATGTTAGAACAGCACTATCTGAGATTGCTATTGGTGAAAACCCACTACTCAATCAATATACTAGGGGATTTGTAAGTAACAAATAATGTTTAAAATTTAGTATTAAGTATTAAATTATAAAATCTACTTATTATATTATGAGCAAATTTTACTTTTGTATTTTTAATAGTATTGTAAAACAAACAAAATCCAACTCCATTAATTTAGAATAATTGATAAGTTTTATACACAAGGTTTTTGTTTCAGGGGCATCCACGCTTAGTACAAAATCTTGCCAAAGTATACTCTCCATTGATTGGTAGAGAATTAGACCCTAATAATGAAATATTAGTGACAAACGGCGCTTATGAAGCACTGTTTTCTGCTATTTTAGGTAAGTTCTAAAAATATTTATTAAAAGTTACAACTTCTATGGTTTAGGGGCTTTAATTACAAATATAAACTACCTGCAACCAAAACGACTACAATTTATAGTTGAAGTGTATTATTAGGGTTTTTCTTTAAACATTTACTTTTACTAAAAAATAAAAATCTTTTACGGTTTCTTTAAATAATAAGACTATTGTCCATGATATTACTTTATAAAGTTATATAGAGATATAATACATAAATTAATAATTATATTCACTACACGAACGATCCCCGGAAATCCGAGAGAACCAGAAAAGATCCTTAGAAAGTCAAATGTATGGCAACCCTAACTTTTGCGATAACCTTTGTGTCGCGTAAGTTTTAAATTGAGGTCGATGTTCAAACGTAATATCTTCAATGTACATTGTACAATCTCTAGACATATTATTATTAAAATGTTAAAAGGCTATTCTTATCAGTCAATAATGTCGTAAATTATAAATTGAATGGGAATTAGTTCGATCTCTTAACCGCAAAAAAAAGTAAATAACGTAGCCCTTAAAAAAATTTCTCGTCTTATACGAGTATTTATGATTTATTTTTACCGAATCCAAATTGCATAATTTAAAATATAAAGTATACACGGACTTTGGGCATTAGTATGAAGCAAGTTTATTTTACTTGTTTGTGCCAGAAAATATTAGATTGCTTTTACCGGTTATTATAGATTTCTCACAAATTAGATATTTTTCCGCAACGAAAAGTATCCTATATGTTGATCCGGATAACTATCTATCATTACACCAAATATAATCAAAATCTGTCGAGTGCTTTTCTCGAGAAGCGGTCACAGACAGTCAAAGATTTTATAAACTACAGATAAGCCTCTTTATCGATATATTTATGACTATTCCAATAAGATTTTCTTAAAACTATTATTGTACAGTTTTTACTTAGAGTTTTATTATACTCGTATGTATATATTTTAAATGTTTACGTACTTTGTGGCAAAGGCAATAATAGTTCAATTGTTACGCGGTCGCTTGTAAAACCGAGTGATTGCGATTCAAATCCAGGATCCCGCTCCTCTGATTATAATTTTATGTAGCACGAATCATTTCTAACATTATTATTACCACTTGCCTTACGATGAATGAAAATCATGAGAAAACCTGCATGTCTGAAAGAACCTAGCAAGTTTTCGAAAGACGTGAAGTCCGCCAACACGCACTAGGCCAGCGCGGTGGACTATGGCCTGATCCCCTCGTATTGAACAGAAGCTCATGCCGTGTGAAACGTTAAAAAGGGCTGAATAATATCAAAGCCTATGAAACATATAGTCGGCCAACGGACGTGACAGCCCAAGCTGCCATATACTCGCTTGGGACATTAGCGTTGGTATGTGTCATAAGCTTTGATAATGTAATGTACTTTATAGAATGATCTAATTTCTAGGCCACGTTGATGAGGGAGATGAAGTTATTGTAATAGAACCGTTCTTTGATTGTTACGACTTTATGATCAAGTCGGCTGGTGGCGTCCCCAAGTTTATCGCTTTGGCACCTGTAAGTATACATTGGGTATGATGAAAAATTACAAGTAGTGCAATTTCCGCTTTGATTTCCGCTTGGAGTCACTTTCTTTCAATGTCTATAAATCTGATTATCTACTTATTTAATGTCCATATAATTTTGAAGTTGGGATTTGAAGTGTTAAAGTAGGTTTTGTTGTATGTCATTATACAGAGGAAGGGAATACGCTGTATTATGTATATAAATCAATGTAATAAGTAAGATGGTGGTATATGGTGGATAGTGGTGGTGGTGGTATATTAATAATAAGGTAACTTTTTTTAATATTAAAAAAAATGTTTTGTCAATCAAATTATTCGTTCAAACTCATGACAGTCTTTTTATAGTGCCATTTCATTATGTAATATAAAAACTAATTTCAATTTGTACTTTAGAATATTAATTCTGAATTGAATTGAATTTAATATTAATTAAAGAAAAGTTTTGGAAAATTTTATATTTACGTACAATGTACAATCTACATACATAAGTTCACTTCTAAACTGAATTATTTTTATTAAAAAAAGTATGTACTAAGTTCATTTTTACTACATTGTTTATTTTGTTTTTTTTTTAATTTGATAATTATTATACCTACATGAAACTATATTTTGGATTTTTTCTAGTTTTTTATTTTTTTACAGAAATCATCCAAACCAGTAATGACATCAGCTGACTGGGTCTTGGATGAGAAGGAACTAGCCTCCCTCTTCACAGATCGTACAAAAATGCTTATCCTAAACACCCCTCACAATCCTCTTGGAAAGGTGTTTAATAGACAAGAGTTAGAAGTTATAGCGAATCTGTGCAAAAAACACAATGTGCTGTGTTTGTCTGACGAAGTGTATGAGTGGATGGTGTATGAACAAAACAAGCATATAAGGATTGGTGAGTTTTTTCTTTTTTTTTTGTTCTTTTTTTTTTGTTTTTGTTTTTTTTTTATTTACACTGTAATTTATTAGTCTATGTACATAGTTTAGGTAGGGTTGTTTAGGTAGTAATAATTTTTTACTGTTTTAGGTTACGTTTTTTAATATAATTTCCATTGTTTTGTATGTTATAAAAACCGTCATACACCAAGTTTAGGCAATAGTTGTAAAATAAATATAACACTATTATGGGAGTTATACTACCACAGTGGTCTACTGGCTAACATGCACGGCTACAGATCAGGGGTTCAAGTCCTGGTTCAGGCTAATATTTTTAGTAAGAGCCCGGAGTTGGAAAGTTGGTTTTTATTGCACCCATTAATTGCGTAAATACTTGTGCAATATAATATATCTGCGCATTTTGTTTGTCCCAATAAGATGAGCCTAGCCAAAGTTGATAGTATATTTATTTGATTTCTAGTGTCGAGTACAATTTATTACTAATTTACAATGGTTCTTAAAGCTAAATGCATTACCTGTCAATTATTATAATGAACAATCTCGTCAGCCACTCTCCCGGGCATGTGGGAGCGTACCATCACGGTGGGGTCGGCGGGCAAGACGTTCTCGGTGACGGGGTGGAAGACGGGCTGGGCGTATGCGCCCGCGCCGCTGCTCCGCAACCTGCAGGTGGTGCATCAGAACTGCGTGTACACCTGCTGCACTCCTGTGCAGGTGCGTGCTAGACTGGTTTTAGGGTAAGAAGACATGGATGGGTTAGAATTGTATTTAGCCCTTTTTAACGGCCCACTTCTACGTGCCTCCCTTCGTACGAGGGGGATCAGGCCATAGTACACCATGATAGCAAAGTGCGGTTTGGCGGACTTCACATTTCTTTCGAAAACTTGCAAAGTTTTCAAAAGAAATGCAGGTTTCCTCGTTTTCGAAAGAAATGCAGGTTTCCTCACGATGTTTTCCTTCGCCGTAAGACAACTGATAATCATGTTAGAAATGATTCACACATGAAAATATCAGAGGTGCGATCGACCCGGATTTGAACCCGCAACAATACGTTATCCAAGCGATCGCATTACCACTAGGCTACCACTGTCGTATAACTAACATATACGTGCCCGATATTCACAGTTAAACGCTCTCAAACCACAAAACGTTATAATGTAATTAATTAGTGGCTGGAAGCTACAATTTCCAACATTCCATGAAAATTTGACCCCAGTCTTAATTGTTCCACATGAAATAGGTCACGGTTGATGTTCGCTTTACACTATTATGGTTGCTATTATGGTTTCTATTAACCTATTTCAAAGACGATGTTTTTGTGTTACGGTTTAGTTTTTAAGTTCTGTTTTATGTTATATTATTAGGATAAAGAATAATTGAAATAAATAATTTAAAAAGTCTTAATATACTATAGATGGGTATAGGATTTTTAATTTTTTTTTGTAACTATTTACTTATATTAGAACAGACGAACTACAAAAGCTGGCATTATACATTTTTACACAAATATTTAGTTACGTTAAAATCTTCATATTTTTATTTTTTCGTAAAATATAGTTTTGCCTACTTTATATTTTTCCCAAAAAGAAAGTATTTGGGATTCAATTATAGTAGACTACTCTAAAATATAGTATGGGTGGCAACCCTAGGTTCGAGTCACGCTGAGAGGCACTCATTTGTGTAATGAGCATGAATGTTACTCCAGTCATGGGTCTTTATATTTATATTATTATGTATGTATTTAGTGTTATATACGTATATGTAGTGTATCAACAACCTGTGCCTCAAGTCTGCTATTTTACATGAATTGTCATTGTGGAACAATATGTTGGGACATTATTACAACAGCGCCATCTAGTTCCGTAGTAAGCTACTTAACGTGCTTGTGTTGCGGATACCAGATAGTTGATATACTACACATATAAATTTTAAATACATACATATTATAAATATAAACACCCATGACTGGGTACAAACATTCGTGATTAGCAAATGAATGCCCCCAGCGGGACTCGAACCCGCGACCGCTGGCGCAGAAAGTAGGGTCACTACCAACTGAGCCAAACGAGTCGTCAATGGAACAATGAAGTTTTAATTCAATTACCATTGGTCCAAAATTTCGTAGTCTACTAAATTTACAATGGTCGATCAATTTCATGTCATTGGATTGTAATTGAATTGTAGTAGAAAGAGAATCGGTATTGCCATTAGCTAAAAAAGCGTTCGCCGAAATGAGTTTTAGGCTAGTTTAGATTATATATGTTATATCAATTTATGTTGTAGAGATTACTTCGCAATACATTCGATCATTGACTTGTCATTATGTACGGGACCATGGAGATTAGAGACCAGGAGGACCATCGCCCTAGAATGTAGTGTCTCAGAAATATTGTTAAACTAAGGAGGGGGTGCGATCGCTATGTTGTCTCAATGCCTAACTTCACGTTGTCACAATAGTGACAATACTCATAAACAGCTAACTTCACAAATACTACTTACCGACGGCAGCGCGTTATAAATTCTACAAATTTTCGGAGACATTAGTAGACTATCAAAATTGCAAAAAGCAGTAATTACGATGTTATTGATAGACAACTGTGACACCATTGTAATAGCAGACTTGAGGCCCTGGTATCTATAAGACAAGCCACGTAGCTAACACATTACTAAATAATGCTGTTAATGCCTTAACATAATATTATTTATTTCATGTTATAGGAAGCTGTAGCTAGATCCTTTGAGGTAGAGTTAGCTCGGATCGATTCACCAGAGTGCTACTTCGTATCTCTTGCAAGGGAGTTGATTTCCAAAAGGGACTATCTGGTGAAAGTGCTAAGAGATAATGGGTTCAATCCCACGGTACCGGATGGTGGCTATTTCATTGTTGCCGATTGGTCTAAACTTGGTAAGACTTCATCCGTCAAAACTCAAAATAACTTTTAACTTTTATTTTTCATTGTTAGAGAAAATAAAAAATAATAATATTTTATTAAATAATATTTTTAAGTATATTTATTAAACATTTTAAAAGGTTTCAAATTAAAATCATTTTTTTCAAATTTTTTGGAAATCATTTTTTTTAATTGTGGGTAGGTTTTTTTTTTGCTGTTTTAGATTTTTGGTTGTCCAAACGTTTCGAATTCTCACAGAAATGATGGTCACAAGAGATTCAAAGATTTGAGATGTCTCTAAGGTTAATGACATATTTTTACATACAGAGCCTACCCACAATTTTAAAAACTGATTTCATAAAAATCAAAAATACCATCCAAGTACCTTACAATTATGTAAAAAAAATATGAACCATATCCTTAATTACTTAATATACCAAAAATAAAAAGAAAAGTCCACGAAAAAATCCGAAAATAAAGTAATTAAAAATTATTATAAATGAAAAAACATTTCAGCCAACAAAATAGACCTTACATCAGAGCCAGACAAGTACAAAGACTACAAGTTCACGAAGAAGTTCGCGAAGGAAGCCGGCGTGCTGACCATCCCGCCCTCCGCCTTCTACTCGGAGCAACACAAACACCTCGGCGAGAACTTCGCTAGATTCTGCTTTATAAAGGTAATTATAATTTTTAATTAACCTTCTGAATAATAATAAATATTTATTCCAGAGCAATGTTCCAAAATGTATTGTTGAATAAAAACTAAATAAATTAATATAATAAATTACAATAATGTAGGTATTTACATTAACAAACTTTTTAGTGTTCCCTACCCAAAGGGTAAAAAACCTATTACTAAGTCACTGCTGTCCGTCTGTCACCGGGCTGTATCTCATGAACCGTGATAGTTAAACAGTAATTTTCATAGATGACGTATTTGCTGCAAATGTTAAAAAACAAAAAAATCAACATTTAAGGGGGCTCCCATACACCAATCACGATTTATTTTGCCGTTTTTATAGATGATATGGATTTTTATAATGGTACGGAACCTTTAGTGCGCGGGTCGGACTCGCGCTTGGCCGGTTTTTTTATTGTTGGGAAATGCATTTACGCATATCACCAGGTGGTTTTGTGAGACTCCCCAGCTAAAATAAAAGCAGTACTAGTTTAAGTTTCTTGGTTTCGTGCCTGGCCGGATTGCCGGACGGTACTGAACTCCTCCACCATGACAAGGTGAAACATAAAAAATTAAAAACTGCCGGTTTAATCAAATTTAACATACTTATTTCAATGTTTGTTTGCAGAAAGACGAAAACTTAGCACTTACTGAAAAACTAATCAAGGAATGGAACGCGAAGAAGTAAACGTGTATATTGTATATAGAAAAATTATTACGAATGCGTAATACGAGGCTTTAAATCTGTCACGCAGCTTTCAAAGTTATTTCTTAGTAAATATTAAAATGTATAAGGTTAAGGTGTCACTACACTTTTTATTTCATTACCTTCAGACATCTTATACTCCAAATCAATGATATTATAAGTAAAAAGGTGTAGATACGTTACCTAATAGACATTCTACCTTCAAAAACGGCACACTTACGCACACATGAATAACTAAAAATATTGCAATAACACTGAACACACTACATTACGATTAGTTGTCAAAATAGGATGGCATGATTCAAGTATCGCCAGTGAAAAAGAGACAAATATAATTCGCGACAGTGCGTCGTCAACGCGTGACTATGTTCAGGTGGGCCAATTAGCCTAGTTTTGGTGTGCCGCTTTTTGAGCGCGTATGACTTATCTACACCTTTTTTCCTAGTATATCAATGCTCCAAATGGTAACCGAGGTGCTAATCCAAATTTTAACTGAGATTTTTTTGTATATTTTTATAATATATTACAATAAGTGTAAAATATGTATATATAGTATATACGTTTTTTCCAAAAGAATATATTTTGTCAATATCTACTTGTAAATTTTTTTTATTTGAAAAAATGTTTCATGAAATGAAAGGTATTTTGTAAATATATCAATAAAACTTTTTAAATGTTCATAAATTTTATTTATCAAACATCTTGTAAAAGTCAATCCAAGAAATTTGGTAGTCCATCGTGTGAATTTAGTTTCAAAATCAAGACGTGAAGTCTCCGCGGAGCCATCTTTTCGCATCTCGTGTGTCGTTCCCATATGTTTTACCAAACCTATATTTATTTCCACCATTAAATTAATATTTAAGGATATAATAAAATGTGTTAAACATAACTTTCGTGAGAAATTCTTTATAATATAAACGCAGATTCATAGAAAAGTTTATTTCTTTCAATTATTAATGTGCAATTCTGATAAAGTAAGCGGTATTATGCATCAAAATAAAAAAATAAACACATAATATTAAAATTCTGAGCCGAATCTGTACATTAAATATTATATTATTATTGAAAAAAAAATGGAATCTATTGTTTTTAAAACTAAACAAGAAAACTTAACAGATTTTGGTGAAATTTTGGTATGATGGTAGATAGTTGGTGATCCTTGTCAAAATATAGAATATTCTGTGACAAAATGTTACATCTCTGGATTATTTTTGAAATTTTGAACCCTATAGATTTACAAAATGGGCAAATCACCCAAGCAAAGTCACGTGTAAAACTTAGAACATAAACATGGACATCTCACCTGAACGTGCACCCCGGCACGTGTCCCGCGTAGTTCGGCAACATGCCCACGTGCTTGTGGTAGATCTCCGTGGGATTGATGGATAGGGGAGGGTCGGGTCTGGGTAGGAAAAAGCATTACATCTTAAAATCTATAGGTATTGCAAACTTTGATTTGTACATGTTACTGATAAAATAGATAATGTGCAACCAAAGTTACAGTATATAATATTTCATTAATATATTTGAAAAAAAAACAATATCACATAAGTTTTAGACTAAGAAACCTCTAAGAATGCAGGTTGAGGAATTTATTTAGAACGAATTTTAATCATTTTTCTGGTATATGATATTATTCGTAAGGCTTTCTTGTAACTGTTAGTAATAATTTTTTCTAAAAGATGGCACTAATCTTTTTTTTTTTAAATATAATTACATTCATATAAGACATTAAAAGAAAATTAAACATATTGCTTTCAAGTTACGACAGGCGTGTCTGACAATGTTCCCGGGCAATTCAAGGTACTAGTAAAATCTCTAAAACAAATTCAATCCAAGTCAGTCAATAAATAAATAAACTATTAATCAATAAATAAATAAAACACGACACATCTTAAAATGTCTTGATAAATTTTATTTAAACAAGCATTTTGACCATGTACGGTCCTTCTAAGTGGTATCCGATCTTCGCGTAATAGTTCCTCGTGCCGACGCCAGAAATTACTGCTATTTTATCAGAGCCGTGCTCCTCTCTAGCTATACGTTCAGCTTTCTCCATCAGGAGCATACCAAAACCTTGATGTTGGAACTTTGTGGGGTCTCTGGCGTTTACCTGAAAATTTAATTAAAAAAAACATTATTATATATTAGTATATGATAATTATATACATTAACATAACTATATCAGCTATATGTACAAACTTAAACTAAAGATTTTTGTTGATTTGGTCGCAATTTCGATGATATTTAAATGGGACAACCTGGAAAATACACCCTTTGAAACAAAAAGATTTTTCAAAATCCAAATAAATATTTCGATGGATTAAGAACCTCCTCCTTTTTTTAAAGTCAGTTAAAATATAGACTCAATCTGATATAATTATAAAAACAAACATTTGTATTAATGTATGGATGTGTATGTTCACAGATAGAGTACGACCGTTGTTTGGTACGGAAATGTATCCACCCGTAGCACCTAATTATATATGGGTAGTTGATTCACTGGTTAATAAAGCTAGTACTCAAAATGGTGGTGGGTTTAATAACAGGACACTGCCAACTAAATAAACATTTGTTTAATATAGGTGTCACAAACAGCCCCCTGTATAGAGCATGTCTACAAGGAGAAGAAACACCGGCCCACATTCTACTAGAATGCTGCGAGCTCGAACGCCTGCGTAAAGAAAAACTAGGCCATAGCAGGACGCTTCAGGAAATCATTCAGGACACCGGCAGCCTGCTTGACTACTGGGACGCCCTGGGGTGGACAGATTAACACAATCAGCACAAGCTCACGCACAACGGGCATCAATTGCCTAAGTGCGGAAATCAGCCGTGTAAAGAAAAAGGAAAGAAAAGGTAGTACTATGCACAAAAACCGGCCTGTAACAGGGCGTCGCTGAATCGTTTACGTATTCAACCACGACGCTTCAACGGTGGATTTGCCGAAGTAGACCAAACAACCAAGGGAATCAATGAAATGAACCGCTTACCAGTGTCTGCACTAGGTTATTAATGTCATCAGCTCTTTTTTTTAACGACCCACTGCTGGGTACGGGCCTCCCTCAGTACGAGGGGGATCAGGCCATAGTCCACCGCGCTGGCCCAGTGCGTGTTGGCGGACTTCACATGTCTTACGAGAACTTGCTAGGTTTTCTCAGACATGCAGGTTTCCTCACGATGTTTTCCTTCATCGTAAGACAAGTGGTAATCAGGATAGAAATGATTCGCACATGAAAATATCAGAGGTGCGAGACCCAGATTTGAACTCGCATCACTCGGTTATACAAGCGACACGTTACCGCTGGGCTACCACTGCCTTAATAATTAATAAACTTTATTAATTAAGAGAATAGAAAAAATAATTCAACACTCACAGGTACTACAGATCCATACACATGCAACTCTCTCACGATACTACACTGTTTGAAGTAAGCGGTGGGTCCCGGCTTCAACTCCGGTCGGTACGTGTCTTTGGCGCATTTCCTCAACCGCAATAGACCAACCAGTATATCTTGGTCCGGGTCTTCATATGAGAGGAACGTCTCCCACCCACCATTGGCCACATAGTCACGCCTTATTAATTCTATCTGTAATATAAATTAACATATTGTCTTTAACGTATGATAGGAAAAATTTTAAAGAAAACACATTAATGGTAACAATCACTTGAAAGTAATTCCAGCCTAGGTTTTTTTTTATTTATATACAACTTTAAAACAAAGCTAAGAAGCTTAAGCTAAAGAAAAATGTCTTAAAAATACGAAAGAAATATAAACAGTCCTATTTATTTGAATTTCAAATCTATACTTTTTATAAAGCTGAAGAGTTTGTTTGTTTGTTTGTTTAGTTGAACGCGCTAATCTCAGGAACTACTGGTTCGATTTGAAAAATTCTTTTTGTGTTGGATAGTCCGTTTATCGAGGAAGGCTATATGCTATGTTACATCCCGCTACGATCAATAGGAGCTGAGCACCAATGAAAAATGTTGCAAAAACGGGAGAAAAATATTGCTTCCGTTGCTTGCGCTGCGTAAACGGTTAAAGTTATGCAAAAATCATGTATGACGGAATTGTTCCTCTTTAAAAGTTCTAAAAAAAAGTCCGCGATAGCATATGTCTATCTTTTAAGATTGACTCGCTGTAACCTTTTTTATGGTAATCAAATTTGTTTTAAGAAAATGCATTATTTGCGAAGGTGTTTTTATAAACATGATATTAATCCTTACCTAAATAAATAAGTTATTCATCACAAGTATTTAATTTTAAACGAAATTGCTCTTGGCATCTTTTGATTTCAATGAATATCTTACGAGATGTCATAGTTTTAACATAACTCCGCAACAAAATAATCACCGCGTGCAAAACGGGCGAACGGGCGAAAGAATTTGGTTTCTAGCCGCGGGAAAAGCTAGTAAAAGAATATTTAATTCTTACCTCATACGGCCTCACTTTGTTGTGTATTTCTTGTATGCCGACCTCCCTACTTCTTACATCCCGGCAATCTGTTCCCAAGTCGGCCATACGGGCTAATGCAAGCTCTCTTAGGTTACCATGTTCCACCCCTGATGATACTAGAGGCATAGGTATATCACGTTGAACCCTGAAAATTGAATAGTTTTTAAAAGTAAAGAACTATAGCACTCTTCTATTTTAAAATAATATAGTGGATGCAACAGACATTGTCCTGCACTGAACACACGTCATCTTAAATCTGAACCATTTTGGATATTTTTTTAACAAAAGTTGTTTTAATTTAAAAAAAAAGCATTATTAGTGGTTTGTACACTTATTCACATTGGCACAAAAAAAAATCCCCAAAATCAGTCCAGCCGTTTAGGATTTCAGTCACATACATAATGAGATATAAAATTAATTAAAAAATATTTGTTAACTTACCTGTAAACCCTAGTCCATGGTGGCACCAAAGCCAATATCTTTGCAATCAGATCAACCAATGTTGAGGGAGGATAGCTTCGGTACCTCCCTGTCTTCCACAGTTCATATAAACCAGTACCTCTTATTACTAGTGTTGGATAAATCTTAAGGCCATCCGCTCTGAACGCAGGGTTTTCAAAGAACTCCATAAACTGTTCCACATCTCTCTCAAAATCTACATTTGGTAGATCTGGCATCATGTGGGCTACAATCTATAAGAAAATAAGACGTAACTTAGAAAATCGGTCATTACTCCTACTCATTACATATACATTACCTAATTTGCAAGTAAGTCTAAGTGCATTACAAGTCTTACTATGTATTTCAATAATATAATAGATTCTTAATCATTCAATATTAGATGATTTTAAATATGAAGGTATATCCTTTTTAAAAGAATCGAGTATTTATTATTCTAAAGTTATGATAAATACTTAAATTACTTATGATTTTGGTAGCCTTAGAAAATTTTTAAGGTTTAACCGACTTGCTAAAGGCATTGATTGATAAATATACTATAAAGCTTGAATTAACCTTAACACTTTATCAGCCATTGAACAAAGTTACACAAAAAAAACATAGTAATCTAGTTCTTTTGTATTTCATTACCTTAAATCCAGCATCTTTAGCAAGATTAAAATTCTCACATACAGCTTTCACAGTGTGACCTCTATTTGTGTCTCTTGCTATATCTTCATATACAGACTGTACTCCTATTTCCAACCTATTAAAATAATCATTTTTTTAAAAAATAATGCATGATATTTTTTGTTTACTAAATATTATCTTAATATAGCAGTGGTAGCCCAGCGGTAACGCATCGCTTGTATAACCTAGTGATGCGGATTCAAATCCGGGTCTCGCACCTCTGATATTTTCATGTGTGAATCATTTCTATCATGATTACCACTTGTCTTACGGTGAAGGAAAACATAGTGAGGAAACCTGCATGTCTGAGAAAACCTAGCAAGTTTTCGTAAGACATGTGAAGTCCGCCAACATGCACTGGGCCAGCGAGGTGGACTATGGCCTGATCCCCCTCGTACTGAGGAAGGCCCGTGCCCAGCAGTGGGACGTTAAAAAGGGCTGATGATGATGATGATGATAACATTATTTATTATGAATCTTACCTTGTGCAACCATAGTTGAGCATATCACTCATGTGTCTTTGCAAACAATAATCTGGTCGAGTCTCTATAGTAATACCTATACACTTTGTTTTAGCTTTTTCTGAATACTTCACAGCTTCTGCTACACAACTTGATGTGTGACCAGATAGGGCATCATGGAGGTTCCTAAAAATAGAAATTAATATTTATTCAAACACTATTTCATCATTTTTAATATTTTCCAATAATAAAAATGAAAACTTACCTTATAAAGTAGTCTCTGTAATCCTCTGGTAAACTCATAAAAGTACCACCCATAACAATAAACTCAACTTTGTCCACACTATGACCTAGTTGCTTTAGCTGTTCCACTCTGTGACGGGTCTGAAGATATGGGTTATAGCGTGCTCTGATAGCCCTCATTGATGTAGGCTCATACCCTGTGTAACTTTGTGTGGAATATTCAAAATCTGAATCAGGGCCACCAGGACAATATACGCATATATTACCCGTGAAGTTTATATGTGGACAACGATGAGGTTTACACATGACAGCGACCACTGCTATACCAGACGCTGTGCGAATCGGTTTAGCTTTCAATTTCGGTAGCAAGATACTCTTTGCATCAGCAGGCACTGCGGCTATGATATCCACTAATCTTGGTGACGTTCCCAAACCATACTTTGACGCAATTCTAGTCTTCATCTTGTTTAGGTTAACATCTTTGCCTTGTCGATGAGCAATAAGCAGCTCTTGTATTATTTCCGATATAACGATAACCATTTTCTCCTCCTTTGAGAGATGAGGCATTGGCTTTTTCTTCGCCATTTTAAAATAGTTCTATTTTCAATTTATAAAATAAAAACGCGTGTTTGTAAGAAATCGAGGAATCACAAATTGACATTACTCACATTATATTTGACACATCACGACAAAAAATGTAATGTCAAACTTGTCACTTGTTTGACATTTAAGTAACGCCAAAGAAACTTGTCAAAAAAATTGACAAAAGTACGCAGAATAAAAGATGAATAAAAATTATATTTAATAAAAATAAAAATAAACAAACCTAAGAATGAAATTATAAATAGATATAATAAATTAAAATATTTTAATAATAAAATATATAGCTTACTTGACTACATTTACCGGCGCCCATTCGGTACTTTGTCTTCGCCTATAGTTAGATGAGAAATCGCAAAGGGCAGAGTTGGTGAGTTTCTTTGAAGACTCGCCAAAACGTTGGAAGCCGTATGGAACGTGTCCAGCAAAACCTATAACAACATATTATATACATTAGATTAGAAAGATATAGAAATAGAATAAGCCAATGATATTTTAACTATAGATATGTTATACGCTCACTAAACAACCGAAAAAAGTGTTCCGCGTAGCACACATACACACTTTTCATTCAAGGTACATTTCACTACAAGTCAAAATGATAGAAAGGGGATAGTCGATAAAATCAATAAGAAAAAAAGAGACAGCTAGTGTTGTCAATTGCGCGTCAATGTAAACAAACATTAGTCTAGCGACCGATCACATATCAGAATATTAGGCAAATAATTGAAATATATTAATAAATCGAAGTATACTGCGTTCTTACATGTGGTATGAGATCCCTTGTGTTTTATTAACTTTGGTATCATAATTGGTGCATTTCCCAAATACACAGGATGGCATTTTTTTAAATTTTGTAGCAGCGTCTCAACAAACAAACTCAACCACTCGTCGCCATGCGGTGGCACAGACTAAAGGCAATACGTCCTAATTAGGACGTTTTCGAGTTTTCACGATTGCGCGCTCATAACATATCTATAGTTAAAATATCATTGGAATAAGCATTAAGTTTGATCAATTCCACAAAAAGTGGAATTTAGTTACATTTATTAATAAGGGCTAAATATTTTTTTTTTTCATAAAATCTTAAACTTACGAATTGATTCAGAAGGATTGAATCCCCAAATTTGATTTTGAACAAAAGATTCATGAATTTTTGCATATGACATTTATTATCTACTTTATGCAATGATATTTTAACTATAGATATGTTATACGCTCACTAAACAACCGAAAAAAGTGTTCCGCGCTGCACACATACACACTTTTCATTCAAGGTACATGTCAAAATGATAGAAAGGGGATAGTCGATAAAATCAATAAGAAAAAAAGAGACAGCTAATGTTGTCAATTGCGCGTCAATGTAAACAAACATTAGTCTAGCGACCGATGACATATCAGAATATTAGGCAAATAATTGAAATATATTAATAAATCGAAGTATTCTGCGTCCTTACATGTGGTATGAGATCCCTTGTGTTTTATTAACTTTGGTATCATAATTGGTGCATTTCCTAAATACACAGGATGGCATTTTTTTTAATTTTGTAGCAGCGTACCACTCGTCGCCATGCGGTGACACAGACTAAAGGCAATACGTCCTAATTAGGATGTTTTCGAGTTTTCACGATTGCGCGCTCATAACATATCTATAGTTAAAATATCATTGACTTTATGAGAATTATATAAAGAAAATTAAAAGAAAACACTAAAAATAATTTTCATCAGAGTCGAATTTCGTCTTGTGTCAAGGTTTATGTCATTTATATATTTTCATGTCAATGTAAAAAATTATTATCTAAAAAGCTCATATATGTATACATTTATTTTTATTCCAGTGCGGTTTTCAAAAAAATATGATTCTTGATAGTATGGTTTTGTTAGCATTTTATTAGAGATTCCGTACCTTTCTTAATGTATTTATTTGGGTCACTGTTCTCCATAAAATAGGGACTGATTGAGTGAGAAGGTGGCGATAATTTGGGTTCGTCCATTGGCACATCTCGCAATATTCCAGCACATTCAGGTCTTACAACAACCAAAGGCAGTTTGAACTCTGCTGTTGCCGACTAAAAGATACAGATGATTTATACAATGATTGTTTATAAAAAAAAGTATAGGCATCTTCAAAATTACTTTATTTCTTCCACTGTTGAAATTCAGCATAAAGTGTAATAACAGCCACCATTCATGTAATCGTCACCATGCGATCTTCTCTTTCGTTCTTCTTATCTTATAACATAGTTCATTGCAATTTATAAACTCACAAATCTGTCAACAAGGTCCCAGGGTTGTCCTTTCCCGGCCTGCAGATCTACCACCCTCTCAAGTTGATTTCTTGCAGCTCGTTGATTTAACTGTGATCTCTGGAATTCTGACAGGGCTTCGGTCGCGGACACCGTGTAGCGTTGTCCGAAATGAGCATTCAGGCGTGGCAAGAAACCTAACACATATGTCTTAATAGACTTATTGCATACACATATCACTTTATTATATCGCAAAATTGAGACTTTAAAAGTTACATTCACTGAAAACTATTCATATTTTGGGGTTTAACTGCCTCGGTGTAGTGGCTAGCAAGTACGGTCATATATCGAGAGGTCCTGGGTTTAAGTCTTTCTGTTTGTATAGTAAGCCTTAATAACAGCCCGAAGTTAGGAAGTTGACGGTGTGTCACCCCCGTGCCTCGGAGAGCACGTTAAGTCGTCGGTCCTGCGCCTTAGCTCTCAATGGTCATGTCGAGTAGTCGTCCCACTTAATTTTACTATGGTTCCTAAATTAATAAAGATAAGAATATCTATTTGCAAAACTCACAAACAAAGTTCATGTTTTTCCAATGGCACACTATGATGTAGGCCATACAATGTATTATTTACAGAAATCTAAAATAAGGTAAAAGCTAGTACCGCTTTGAATATTTCATGAGTCCGATTCCACGAAACATATATTGATATTGATAATTGTGAACAAGATATATCCCGTTAGCCTTGAATCTGATAGCAATGCGTAAGTGGAACGGATAGGACATGGTACCGTTTGCTTTAAGTTCTGAGATATGACTCTGTTCAAGTCCAATCTGTAGTTGCTCAGATGCTTATGTATCTTTAAAATATAGGTATAATCAGGTATTAAAAGCCATGGAGAAGCCAGAATAGCAAAAAGTTTAAAAATGCTTGAGCAATCCCAAAAGCTCTAAGACGAAAATAAAAATGATGTTTTAAGACTTTGCGATACAGCCATAAGCGAATATGAATAATGTTATGTCACTCACTCACTCAGTGCTTGGTTGAATCCTTTAGTATATAAATGAAAAACATAATTTTTAAAATCTACGGTTGTCTACCTATTTGCTTACTTCTAACTTAGGCTTAGCTTAATAAAAAAAAAGAATTAGGGTTCCGCTCAAAAAACTAAATGTACCTGAAATGGATGCACCCGAGCGAAGCGATGATAAGTCGAAGTTAACATGTAGCCTACTGCCTACATGATGTTGGTAAATACTTTCAATTATTATAGATAGGTTTTGATGTAGTATTTATTTTGCAGATTAATAAAGTTATAATCAGGTTAACTAATATTGTTATGTAAACAATGAATACTTTCATCGTTTCGGAACAAATACGAAGCAAATACAGGAAGACAAATTAGATTAGGTATAGAGATTCTAGTACCTAAGTATTGCAGCACTTCTTGCATAACTAATCCAGTCCAATATCATGATCGATGAGGTTTCCATTAAGCTACCGTGTTACATACTGCATTTTATATAAGCATATTATATTACTATTTAGTATTTAGTAATAATAATAAAACAATTACACTTTTTTACAGCATGTCAAATTATACCCAATAATGATAAATAATTTATAACGTAAATAATATAACTAAATAACTATCTTTTTGTCGCGCATTTATTAAAATGTTTGGCTCTCCTCCGTCCGCCAATCCGCATTTGACATGCGTGGTGGACAATTGCCTGATACCCCGGCCCTCGTATTGTAGGGAATGCCGTGTCCTTCAGTGGGATATTAAAAAGTACTTTCTTATTGCATCTTAACTTAATTAGGTACATAATGTAAGTACTAAATTGGAACGTACAATGCCAAATCGTAATATCGTAAAGGTTTAAAAGGAAAGCGCCAAGTGTAGAAGACGAAAATCACTTTTTGTATAATATTGACATTTTATTTGTCTAAGAATATTATGTTATATGTGAACATCACCTTGAACTAGCCAGTAGCCACAAGTGCAGTTACATTCGAACCATAAAAGTAAAGCGTGGGAAACATTAACGATAGTACATATGTGTCATGAGACTATAGTTGGTCACTCTCACAAAAATTAAGTACAAAGACAGTTAAAAGGTTTGAACTTTGAACTATTAACAATAGGCGGTTCGTTGTGACGTAGTACTTACAGGCTTATAGGGCTAACTAAAAAGCCATAATATTTTTTTATTTTAAGAAAACCAATAGTTTTATAAGATGTATATCTGTAACACATTCAATTTCTTTTCATAAGTAATTCCAGTTGTCAGTGGTAAAAATTAATCATAAAACACCTCTTTAATCAATTCATCAATCAAATTCGATTTTATTTATTATTAGTTATGTTTGCTCTTAACCCATCAACGGGCGCGGGGACAATATAGATTTATAACAATTGAAAATCTATTGTGTCTCATATGTTCGCCATTGACGGGTTAAACATATTCTATTGTCTAGAATCATCACTAAAGATTAAAAAAATATTAGTATAGACTATAGACCATTAGGTAATCTCTACACGACGGGTCAGTAGGAGCGAAGTAAATACCTATACATAAAGCTAACAAGCTGCTAGAGCCGAACCGCGGAAATATAGCTAATATATAAATGTATAATTCATAATTTCATACTGTCAAAAATCTATATCTAAAATCTTAGTCTAGGGCATTCCTATTTGATTGAGCGTATTTTATTGATAAGCAACTTGCGACTAACCTTTGCTCGAGTATACAAGCTATGCAAAAAACGAGGACATAAAAAGAAAAGTTCTTTATTTCTTGATCCAGGAACCCTTACAGGTTTAGTAGAAAAACTCTTAATGACTCTCTATAAAACTCTGCTGGGCTTCATCACAATCGGGTCAACAGTTTAGAAACGCGAAAGCAACACATATAAACATAGATTTTTATTGGTATGTCATTTTATTTATAACAAGTAAATTAAAGGTGAATGTTACACAGCATTAATCGTACTTACGAGTATTAATAATATAATATTTTGATGCTCTTTTATAGGTCATTCCATGTTTTCGATCTCGATGTAATAATCTCAGGAAACTAATGCATTCTGACCGGTCCAGCGCTATGAGTCAGCCAAATAAACACTGATTCATCGTGTCTTATTGCAGTTTCGTGTTTAGATTGGAGCTCAGACCAAATAAAAAGTAAAGACGGAACTCTGCGAACAGAAAAGTGAGGCCACCTTTTTAAACATATGTTGCGTGGGCCGGTGTTGCCATGATAATTCAAATTGCCCTAAAATTACAAAAATAACGTTACTAATTGATAACGTCATAACATGATATATAAAGTGTCTTGGTGAGTTGTCGGTATAAAGTAGTGATGGTAGGAGAAAGTAAATGGAAAAAGTGGTTCAGAATTCGTTATGATTTATCCAATTTATTTTATTTAAAAACCTTTATGCTGAATTAATTATTAATAATACACATAGGTACTATTAAGCTTGAAAGGGTAGTAAACGCCTTTAAAATATTAATTAATACATATTATTATGGATATAATTGAAACCCGTTAAAAACAACTGACTTAATAACGTAACGAATAAAACTTTAGTAATTTTTTTTATTTTGCTATTAAATTATTGTTCGAGCCGATTTTGATAACATGGACATATAATATTGTGAAAATCGTTAGATAAGAATCTATCTCGATAGATTGTAATCCATCCAAATAGGGTAAACAAAAACACTTTATACTGGCAACATTTGTGTTCCAAGCAATAATCTTAAAATTTTATTTTGATTTATTGAAAATTATTGGTTTTCAAATTACTTACGTGTGAAATGTGATTCCATTCCGCTTTTTATCTTTTGAGGATTGATTCTTACACCCTTTCACAACACAATTCGGCATTTTCGCTTGTAAATTAATATTTTCTCAAAACGTGTTGCTCCCACGAGCCGCGATATATAGACTGACAAGGCAAGGCGTAGTTTCGTTGTACGAGTGTGCGTGTAATTGTGTATGTACACGGCGAGGCGTAGTTTGACCGGCCTCACTTTGCTGTTCGCAGAGTTCCGTCTATACTTTTTATTTGGTCTGAGGATTGGAGCTTATTGGATTTTCTCTCATTTTGTGTAAACATATATACAGGTAGATATGTACGTATAAATATTATTTTTGATACATATGCAGGATTTTGATTTGCTATTGGTCAGTGTTGTTTAATGTTTTTTTTAAAGCACTGCACTCTGAGTGCATATTAATATGTATATTAGGTAATACATAATAATTTATCTATTAAATTAATCTAATTTTACTGCTTTTAGATCTTTTTCACTTTGCACAGTTCTTTTAGTAATGTTTTTGCCTCTAGGCATTTTAAATACGTAAGTGTTTAAGTTACACCTACTATTACCTATAGAGGATGAAGTGTACATCATAAAAAATAGTAAATTACATAAACATACATATTATGTAGATATATAATATACTTTATTTGAGAGGAAATTGGAAATGCAACTACTCATTCAATTGACATTAATTAACCGTGACAATAACGGCATATTATGTCTTTAACTGCTACCAATTAATTTTAAAAAATAAAAATATTTAGGTCTGCAGACGAATTATGATCACACGCCATATTATGCGGGTTACAATTGATTACTCTGAAATCTCATAGACGCGAGTAATTTAAATTCTTACAAAATGTAGGAAATATTTCTTTAAACTATAGAATTATTTTGTACATAGCTTATAAGTTATAAGAATTGACCAAGTGTGAATAAGCAAATGACGCATTCGCGTTAGTAAACATTTAATGCGGCTAGAAATCCCATATTTAGTTTTACTTATACCTAAACAAAATTTGTATTCTGTTCTTAAAATTATATTGACTCACTATCACTTTAGTGTATTTTAAGAGCAAAAACAAGCAAAATAATCACGTTTATTGTATGGGGTCCTTTGATACCATTTTACCCTTTGGGCACGGAAACCTAAAAACGGTAAATTCGCATCATGTAAAGGCTCAGCTATAGCATCTTTCAAATGTTTTTGAAACAGTTTTAGTTTAATCTAAAGGCAACTCTCAAGTAATAGGTAGATGTGACGAACTTGGCTTGAATTTTTTTTATCTCCTATTTTACTTTTTCTTTTAGCTTATGACAGATTTTTATTTCAAATTTTTAACTATCGATTTTCATTAGATTTCTTACTGCTTTCTTGAACCTATCGAAAGCAATATACATTAAGTCCTAGGTACTATTTACTGAATACGAATATAACACTTTATCATATTATATACTCGTACTTAATATGGATATTCTGAAACTACCTTTTCGGATTTTGTCGCGGATTTATTTTGATTTTTAGTTCCCGACGTTTCGAATGCTTTACAGCAATCATGGTCACGGGAGAGACTAAGGTATTTGATGTCTCATAGGTTTATATACTTGTTACAGACAGTGCCTACCCACAATTTACAAAAATTTTGAAAATGGCATCAGAGTACCTTATAAAATTTTAATTCTAAACATTTATATTTAAATTTAAATAATATAAAAATAATTTATAATTATGGCAATATTATTAACTTATTTTTAGCTAGTATTATTATAATTATTATAATTTTTATTTTAATATTAGTTATTCAAAAGTATTATGTAGTGTTGCTATTATAATAATATGTATATTTTCTTACCTATAAATTGTTTATGCTAAGTTGCATTCTATTATTTAAATTAAGTATTAATTTGATATAAGAAAATTAAGTTAAAATATAAATTGAATTTTGATTATTTTAAAGTATTAAGCAACACTACTGCAAAATTAAAAATAATTTAATCAAAACAAAATATGCTTAGATTTGACAGATTCTTTTGAATTATAATTTTTAAAAATTTTTTGAATTTAGATTGAAAGAAAGCTACTGCACGGTTCGGAAGGCAGTTTGTGCAGAGAAGAACCGGCAAGAAACTCTACACTTGCTCTTTTTAAAAATATTTTAACAATATTGC
This sequence comes from Boloria euphrosyne, assembly GCA_951802675.2. Classification (NCBI taxonomy): domain Eukaryota; kingdom Metazoa; phylum Arthropoda; class Insecta; order Lepidoptera; family Nymphalidae; genus Boloria; species Boloria euphrosyne. The sequence goes on from OX637871.1 coordinate 13,212,306, forward strand.
AATACATACAATAATTATATATAATATTAAATTTGACTACTTGTATCAAGATCTACACAGTATGAGCTAACTACATCCGACTGTCTATTATGATTACTTTTATTCCTATTAGATTTTATTATATTAATTACAGGATCCCAAGAAGGTGGTAATACCCAGCCGTCCTCTCTATTAAAGTTAGGATGTTTTTTAATTTCAATTGCTTCGCGAATCATTCTAGGTCGATAACGATTCTCTTTCGCGAGTATTTGAGGGTTATCAAAGCGAATATAGTGGCTGGGGCGATCCAGACAATGTTTACAGACAGCGGATGTAGTATTGCGACGGTGCTTCACATCAGCTATGTGTTCTTTGATCCTAGTTCTAATAGATCTCTTTGTTTGTCCGATATAAGAGAGCCCACAGTCACAATCAAGTTTGTATACTCCTGCATCTTGGAGAGGGATATGGCACTTGACTGATGGTAGAAACTGACTGATTTTCTTAGGCGGCTTGAAATAAGTTTTGATAGAAGCACGCTTTAGGATGTAGCCAATCTTGTCAGTGACTCCTCTCACATAGGGCAGAATTGCAGGTACGCGCTCGACTGTGGCTGGTTTCACTCGTTCACTGTGACGAGGGCGCGGCACTTGTAGCTTGTTGTCTTGCAGAACCTGCTTGACATGTTGCAGCTCTCCCGCCAGGTGTTGCTCGTCACAGATCCCTCGAGCTCTCTGAAACAAAGATTTTCCCACGGTAGCTAACTGTGAAGGGTGGTGGTGAGATTCACCATTCAGGTACCTATCAGTATGGGTCTTCTTTCTATACACAGTATGACTCAAGGTGTTATCTGGATTACGTTTAATTAATACATCTAAGAAAGCTAATGTATTGTCCGATTCTAATTCCATTGTGAATTGTATTTTAGGATTTATGGAATTAAGATGTTCTAGGAATACAGTAATTTTATCTGTTGGTAATATTGTGAAAGTGTCATCTACGTACCGCTTGTAGAACCGAGGGGTCACAGGTGATGTGTTTAGGGCAGTCTCCTCGAAGTCCTCCATGAAGATGTCGGCGACAACAGGGGAGACTGGCGAACCCATGGCCACTCCATCCACTTGCTTGTAGAATTCATCATTCCACAGTAGATAGCCAGATGTTAGGCAGTGTTTTAAAAGTTCTGTGTATTCAATCGGCATGTTGTAAGCCATAAGTTTCTTAGATATTATTTCAATACAGTCTTTATGGCTTACAACATGCCGATTGAATACACAGAACTTTTAAAACACTGCCTAACATCTGGCTATCTACTGTGGAATGATGAATTCTACAAGCAAGTGGATGGAGTGGCCATGGGTTCGCCAGTCTCCCCTGTTGTCGCCGACATCTTCATGGAGGACTTCGAGGAGACTGCCCTAAACACATCACCTGTGACCCCTCGGTTCTACAAGCGGTACGTAGATGACACTTTCACAATATTACCAACTGACAAAATTACTGTATTCCTAGAACATCTTAATTCCATAAATCCTAAAATACAATTCACAATGGAATTAGAATCGGACAATACATTAGCTTTCTTAGATGTATTAATTAAACGTAATCCAGATAACACCTTGAGTCATACTGTGTATAGAAAGAAGACCCATACTGATAGGTACCTGAATGGTGAATCTCACCACCACCCTTCACAGTTAGCTACCGTGGGAAAATCTTTGTTTCAGAGAGCTCGAGGGATCTGTGACGAGCAACACCTGGCGGGAGAGCTGCAACATGTCAAGCAGGTTCTGCAAGACAACAAGCTACAAGTGCCGCGCCCTCGTCACAGTGAACGAGTGAAACCAGCCACAGTCGAGCGCGTACCTGCAATTCTGCCCTATGTGAGAGGAGTCACTGACAAGATTGGCTACATCCTAAAGCGTGCTTCTATCAAAACTTATTTCAAGCCGCCTAAGAAAATCAGTCAGTTTCTACCATCAGTCAAGTGCCATATCCCTCTCCAAGATGCAGGAGTATACAAACTTGATTGTGACTGTGGGCTCTCTTATATCGGACAAACAAAGAGATCTATTAGAACTAGGATCAAAGAACACATAGCTGATGTGAAGCACCGTCGCAATACTACATCCGCTGTCTGTAAACATTGTCTGGATCGCCCCAGCCACTATATTCGCTTTGATAACCCTCAAATACTCGCGAAAGAGAATCGTTATCGACCTAGAATGATTCGCGAAGCAATTGAAATTAAAAAACATCCTAACTTTAATAGAGAGGACGGCTGGGTATTACCACCTTCTTGGGATCCTGTAATTAATATAATAAAATCTAATAGGAATAAAAGTAATCATAATAGACAGTCGGATGTAGTTAGCTCATACTGTGTAGATCTTGATACAAGTAGTCAAATTTAATATTATATATAATTATTGTATGTATTGCAATATTGTTAAAATATTTTTAAAAAGAGCAAGTGTAGAGTTTCTTGCCGGTTCTTCTCTGCACAAACTGCCTTCCGAACCGTGCAGTAGCTTTCTTTCAATCTAAATTCAAAAAATTTTTAAAAATTATAATTCAAAAGAATCTGTCAAATCTAAGCATATTTTGTTTTGATTAAATTATTTTTAATTTTGCAGTAGTGTTGCTTAATACTTTAAAATAATCAAAATTCAATTTATATTTTAACTTAATTTTCTTATATCAAATTAATACTTAATTTAAATAATAGAATGCAACTTAGCATAAACAATTTATAGGTAAGAAAATATACATATTATTATAATAGCAACACTACATAATACTTTTGAATAACTAATATTAAAATAAAAATTATAATAATTATAATAATACTAGCTAAAAATTAGTGATGTAACGAATATTCGTATTCGCATTCGCATTCGCGAATATTCGCATATTTTTTGATATTCGTATTCGCATTCGCATTCGTAAATTTTACGCGGATGTTTTGCGAATATGAACGTCGGAAAAAGACGTATGTTAAGCTAGCAAGATCAATTGGGCAGAATCACTTAAAGTTTTGCAGGAATGAAGTGCTCATTTAGTGCTAATTTAATGCTGCAAAATTAAATTTTACGCTGCAGCAGATTGATCAAAAATTAGAAAACTGCTAGCTTTTAATTATGATTGCAGTATCTGCTTCTAAAATGCTAACAAATACTTGGAAATCAAAAAATGAAAGCTAGATAGTAAGCGAGATGTTGAAAAAAAATCGAACTTTTCGTCAAATTGTGGCGCCGTTAAAAGTTCAGTTGATTGAAAATGTATTTATGGCAACGTATGGCGTATTGAGGTAAATTGGAAGTAACGAAAATTAATTTGAGATAGCGCAACGATATGTGGATATCACAGAGCAAAAAAAAAAGCAAAATGTCCTCTAGAACGCGCATCTACTTAACTCTTGATTTAAATATTAGCATTATAAAAATTAGCATTATAATGTAGCACTTTCTTTAATCACACTTGTTTAGCGGAATCTATCGCTTTTTTTTAAACTGATTTAGCGCCCAACACGTAAACAGAGCTGGCAGCACTGGTTTTACGTTATGTTCTTTATTATGTGGCTTGTGGCTGTGGCAGGCGTGCCATATTATAACGTTTTAAATAAGCACCTACACATTATTTCAGGATAACTTATTATAAAAAAAAACCATACTTCATTTTATTGACGTTAATTTACGATGGTGGCACATCAATATTTAAGAATTGCAAAAAAACAAATTTTGTCTCTGAGATTAAAAAACAGAAATATATGTTATCAAACAAACTGTATTTAGGTGACATATTAATGACAATCAAATATTTTTTTTAATTCACGTTAAAACCTTATAAACTGTAAGAACTTTAATTTGTTTAGTTTAGATTGACAATAGGGTATTTTACTCCATATGAAAACCAATCTTAAAATATATTACTAAGATAGCTTAGGCAAGCACCATTCGGAAAATGTTGGTTTTAGTTTATAAAATAACAAAATAAACTTTAAAATTAAATTCAAAGTTTTCAGTTTTTTAATCTGTTTTTAAACACCACGAAATAGTAGTAGACGCCTCTTCATTACGTCATACCGCCGTGTACACAAATGTAGTATTCTACCATTATCTAGTATTCTTGCATTCAGGAACAGCACACCAACAATAAGTAGAATAATAACTCATTTTTAAGCTATAAACAATTATCAATTTCATACAAATCATCAGCCCATTTGTTTACAAAATCCACTGACGTACTGACACATAGACTAATAATGGCATCCATGCGTTCATCGTTTTCGAACAATGAGGCGCGAAATTTGAAAATTTAAAAATTATAAATGCATTTTTATAACACTTATCGATTGCATAAAAATTGGTGTTTTTATAGTGGTGTATTATCACTACAGAATCTAATTGAGACACTTTTCAAAATTTGATGTAACACCCCATTGATTGACAATAAGTTTGCGGTACAGAATATTCTACTTCTATCTCACTTCTTTCACACAAAAAGGAGGGAGTGAAAAGATGCTGCTTATCTATGGTATATGCTTATTTATGAGATATGGTGAGGAATCCCCGAAATATGATGAAGTGATCATTAAAAAATAACAAAGGAATCTTTTCTAAATGGAAAGAATTACGTACGCATTTATGTTGTTTTCATGGTTAAACTTTTATTTTATATGCTAAATATATGCTATTTGCACAAACAACTTGAAAATATGCGAAATCTAGCAAAATATATGCTAAATTGTCATCAATCTAAATTGTAACTACTGAATTGATGATAAATGTGTGCATGTAACTCGCGAGCTGAGGAAGCTGCCAAAATAAAATAATAGATGGCGCCAAATTCAAAATACTCGCATTCGCATTCGCATTCGCGAATATCGAAGGGAGATGTTCGCATCCGCATTCGCATTCGCGAATGCCTAAAAATGTATGTTCGTTACATCCTTACTAAAAATAAGTTAATAATATTGCCATAATTATAAATTATTTTTAAATTATTTAAATTTAAATATAAATGTTTAGAATTAAAATTTTATAAGGTACTCTGATGCCATTTTCAAAATTTTTGTAAATTGTGGGTAGGCACTGTCTGTAACAAGTATATAAACCTATGAGACGTCAAATACCTTAGTCTCTCCCGTGACCATGATTGCTGTAAAGCATTCGAAACGTCGGGAACTAAAAATCAAAATAAATCCGCGACAAAATCCGAAAAGGTAGTTTCATTTATAATGTCGAATATTCGCGTAAATCTAAGAAAGTATTATGGATATTCTGATCTAAACCAAGAGGTATAAGTTAGTTAAAGAAAACACGCTAATGAACAATTTGGTTAGAGTGGGGTGCATGAAAGGACTCCCCGGGACCCCGAGTGACGTATTCGTTCTTATACGTCCGGCGCACCCTGGGCAATCAGAAGCTTACTAACGCTGATTGGCCAATCCTTTAACCACGATGGCAATCCAAGATCCACTTTTAAAATCTTCTTTGTGCGTAGTCTCGATTAACATCGAAGGGTTTTCGACTCGATAAGAATTTGGTTAGAAATGGAATTTGGAATAAGTATCTAAAATTACCCTAATTAAAATATAAAGTGTATTTTGTGTAATAACTGTAGGTACCTTATATTGGTTAATATATCTTACTAAAATAATATTATAAATGAGAAAGTTAGACGTATGGATGTTTGTTACTCAATTAAGGGGATTACCTCGCTCAAATCCCAAAAACACTGTAAGTTTAAAGAAAATTTTAGATGAATCCTCTCGTGCGATTTCCATATAAAAAATATATGGTTTACTTAAGGCTATCACAAATACTTTGTATTGTTTAAAATTTTAATAAACTTTCCCAAATTTAGAAAAAAAAATTAATTAAATAAGGCATTTTTTAACGTAAATCGTATTTTCTCTCAATAACGGCTGAATAGTATGGCGTGAATTTTATACCATAAAATGTGTAATGACGTATTTCACATTTTGTATTGTTTTTTTTTTTCTTATTTATTCTAATATTTTAAGTAAATGAATAAAAACCTAATTTTGAACATCGAAACTACAGAGGTGCTCTGCGCGGGCGCGCGCGGCAGCGCTGGCGCTCGGACGGGGAGGCTGTGTCACTTTTTTGCTCCGACGTCGCTAGCAATCGACTACTTATTTTACGTTGTTTTTATGCACTACATACAAGCATGTTTATTTGTGTGCGTGAAAAGAATAGTCGCACGCAGACATGACACTGCAGTAAATTACGCGTTTGAGCGCTGTATTTTATTTTATATTATTGTACATATTATAATGTAAAGGTTAAATTATGTGATTATATAAATAAAATATCGATTTATCATTATAGGTTATAGGATTATAATAAATAAAATACTTATATATTAATTTAATAATTATTCTAACATTGCAACTCTTTGACACTGTTCGGAACATATCGCTCGTAGGCAGTAAGTGTAACCTATACAAGTGGCTTATTCTTTGATTTTGTTCTGGCGTTAATTTTTGTGCGGGGTACGCGGGTGTAAAGCGCTAAGCCCCGCCTAGTCGTCAAGGCCATTGGGAATAGTAATCCCCTTAATGGAATGGAATGGAATGCATGATCAGTCTTATTTTTAATTTTAACCACTATTATTATATACTTTTATGACATTATATTATGACGATTTTAATTTATTTTTTAATATTGACTTCTTTTATAAAATGACATTTATTTAAAATTATTATTGTTATTATTATCATGACTTTGTACTTTTGAATTATGAATCTGGAAATGCTATGTACACTTGTTTTTGACATGCATATAAGGTATATTGTTATTATGTTATAAAATTATTTGGAAAATGTTATTTATGTATGTTGTAAGTGTACTTTAGAAATAAATAAATAAATAAAAAAATTAAGCCAGAACGGCTGAACGAATCAGGATGAAACTTGGCAGAAAAATAGATTATAACCTGTAATAGCACATAGTTTATAATATTAAAAATGTACGGTTTAGGTCGTTGTTGTTTTTTACTAAGAAAGAACCCGAGCGAAGCGAGGATGAGTTGCTAGTCTTTCTATAAAGCCAATTAAATCACGTAATATAAGTTGTTTTTACGCTTGTGCGAAGCAAAATACTGCAGCTAGTCTAATAAATAATAAAATATTTAGGTCATACGATTTAACACGGTGTTATCTTTTGTCTCAAGATCTTGAGATGTTTGTATTTCGGATAACATTACGAAATGCGATGTTTTTCCTTAGCACTCTGACAATATTTATTGTTTTACGTAGGAATTGATAAGTGACAATTTTTTTTATAAAGTTTAAAGAACCATACCTACTAAAAACCATACAAGCTACTATTATTTAGAAAGTATAGCATCTTAATAAAGTATTTGAAGGGTTCCCTGGACCCTGACAGTACCTCATACCTATACCTATATAATATATTACATATCACTTGGTTTGTTCAAACAGCAGTCAGACAGTTTAGGTCAAGACTAACTTAGGTGCATCCGTCGCATACCATAATTTAAGCCTTGTATCATTCATAGGATTTTTGTAGTGGTAGTGCCATGCTTGTTACCTTCGGGTAGCAGCCGAATGGGCCGGCACGCCCCGCATAGTACCACTCTCTCACAGAAGACCGGCGTGAAGTGGCGGCTATGCTGTCGCGTTTCGTCCGGTAAGTGAGAGTCCGGGAGGCCCACTACCTATCCCCCCTCCCGTCCTTCTTCCTCCTCCCTCCCTCCCTTTCCTGAAAGGCCGGCAACGCATCTGCAAGCCCTGCAGGGTTGCAAATGTCCATGGGCGGAGGTGATCACTTACCATCAGGTGAGCCTCCTGCCCGTTTGCCCCCTTTGTCTCATAAAAAAAAAAAATAAGTATATACCTTCATATCCTGGTATCATAGGATGCTTGTACACCGGGTCGCCATTACGGAACCGTGCATTCACGACATCCACGTCAGTTTGCGGCGGATGGTATATCTGATAAGGAAATATTTCGATAACAATCTGACGTGAACATGTTGGTGTTTTCGAAAGCGACAATTGTAGAGATACATTTATGTGAAATCGCATACTTTTTAAAAGCCTAATATAGTTATATTAAAAATATAGTATACAGTATGTCCGAAGATAAATTTGAGTAAAACAACTAATTTTAATTTTTCTACCTGAAAATCATCAGCAGTTCTGTCCGATAACACCAAACGCTCAGAGTGGTTGACACTAGGGTCCAAGAGGATCTTGTGCGTCGTCGACCCGTAGGTATCCCCGATACGATATTTATATTCGGGACAGTGACCCGTATAACTGAAAATAAAAGGAAAATATGTGTGACTGACAACCTTACAAGATGTTGATTTTATTTACCCATTTTTAAGGATTCACGAGAGGAAAATAACAAAATACATAGGTATTAGATACATTAAATGTACCTATAAATATACTGACTGATTTATCAAATCGTTTTACAAAGTCTAGTTTGGTATTTAAATTTAGGAATATGATCTGTGACAAAATTTAAGCCATCAGGAGATTTTTTTTAAGAATACGCAGACGCAGATTACGAGTGATAAGTATAAATAATTATTTTGCCTTAACTCTGAAGGTTGATATTCCATCAATAATAATGTAATTAAAAGCTCGCTTTAAAATCATTCGCATGTTAAATATAAGAACATGTCGGGGCTATATGTGTTGAGTCATTACAACAACATTTCTTCTTCAAGGGCTACATCGTGAAACACTTATCCATTAAATAATATATCATCGCGAATCGATTATAACCAAAATGATGAAATAAAAGTGAAATCGATTTTCGTAATACGTCCATGAAAAGGCAGCATCTTCATATATCACCACCTTATCCTTTTATTTATAACTTTGTCAACTTTTAATTGCTCAAGCCTTTTAGCATTGAAAGAAGATTAGCGATTGTAATGTACGGTTGAACTTTGAAGATGCGTTGATGTTTATTAATGTGTTAATTTATACCTTATTATAAAATTCCATGAGTTGTCATAAAATTGTAAATATTTTTGAAAAATCTTAACGAAATAGGCATTTTTATCGATGCAGCGGCCAAACCTAAAGTTTTTAATATAAATAAAACAATTTTTGTATGTCTGTCTGTCTGTCACAAAGCGTCACGAGAAATCCACTAAACAGATATTAATGAAATTTAATGTAATAATAGCTGGTTAACCGAGTTAAAACGTAGGATACTTTTCGCTGCGGTAATAGGTATATCTCTTCTTTAAAAAATCTATGCTAACTGTAATCTTACCTACCTATGGACGAACACGAGCAGAGCGAGGGTGAGTCGCTAGAATTAATAATTGGATCTAAAATTCAAAGCTAGAATCTAGACTCTAAAATAGATCGACAAAAATCATAACTAAAACCGTGTATAATATTAGCGCCTACTCTTCAGATTATATGCCTTCTATTTTACCAATTTATTTACATATTTACTGTTTCAATAAATTAATTTTAATTAAAAAAATACGAAATACATATTTAATATTGAGTATTTTATTTTTAAAATAATAGTACGAACCCAGGAATGTAATGGGGTTGTGCAATGCTGACTAAGTCCAACGCCATAATTTATTAAAGCTATTAGGTAATTAATAAGATTATTTTCACTAACTCATAATTTCTTTAAAAACTTAAAATTATATGTAAACCATATCACACGGGTTTGTTAGTTTGTTCTGTCAAAATAATGTCAATATGTTTTTAATTGAATGAAAACTTTTTGGACAGTTTCATTTTTATTAGGTACGTTTAATTCTTTGCTTAGATAAAAGTACAAAATCCTTTAGATCTTCTCTAAATATTCACTGTAAAGATTCAATTTCAATATATTATAATGATATAAAATTATTAAGCTAAGCGTAAGCAGCTAAGTACCAGTAGGTATACTAACTTTGATCCGCTTATCATCCCTTGAGGGATAAATTGGATTTAACGGGATTTATTAATTACAAGTAAAGAAATCTTTTTTTATAATAATGTATACAATTAAGTAGGAACCATTATAGGTGCCATACAAGTGTATTGAGCATGGCGCATACCTATCTACATTATGCAATAGTTTTATAAGTCAATTTGTAGATTAATCTTAATATAAATAGATAGATCAATAATCACTTACATATTAATCAATAGTGTGTATTTTTATCTGGTGATCTCACTTTAACTGCAAATAATATTTTTTTTGGTATAAGATCGTATTTATCCAAAAAGGTTTGTAGCTACGAGTTATAATTTGAATTAATTAAGAATAAAATTTCCTTTTAATCTATTGACCAATATTTTAATCAGCCCTTTTTAACTTCCCACAGCTGGGCACAGGCCCCCCTTCAATACAAGAGGGATCAGACCATAGTCTACCACGCTGAGAAAATGATTCACACGTAAAAAATCCGAGGAGCAAGACCTGGAATTAAACCTGCTTTACTCGGTTTTACTAGCGAGCGCGTTCCCACTGGGTTACCGCTTACCACTACCTAAACGTGTTCATATTTTAATTCATTTATATGATCGTAAATACTGTAGGTATAGTAAATAATTTACTATTATCTAATATATAAAAATCTCGTGTCACAGTGTTTGTTATCGAACTCCTCCGAAACGGCTTGATCGATTTTTATGAATTTTTTGTGTATATTTTGTAGGTCTGAAAATAGATCGTAGACTATTTTTTATTCCCCGAGGTGTTAAGGGTGGCCATCTCCAGATTTTTTATGTTTGCTATAGATCAAATTTTTTTTTGGTTTCGCGTCAAAACACACACATTATAAACCATACTTCTCCTACTTCCTGGAGGTAGAAGTATAAAAATTTAAGTTTCCCCTTACCTATAATATACTTACTATCCTTACTATACCTTACCTATAACCCTATTTTTTCTAGTAATTCTAACGCGGGCATAAAAAAAACTCATTTGCTTTCAGCCTTTCGCATTCTCAGATTTATTTAACCCTCATGTCACACCGTTGATATAATTCGTTTGTTGCTGCATTCACTTCAATCTTCACCCGCCACTCGCCAGTCGTCAGCGCCACTCGCTAGACCGCCATCGGCCATATTAGTTTAAACCACGGCGTCGAGCTGATGTGTTGTCGATGGCGCGCTAAAGTGACAGACAGTTAACGATGTAAATCAAAACTTTTTGAACTTCGTTATGGTGTATTTATTATTATCGATACGTATTTAATTGTGTAGTGAAACAAAAACAAGTTTTTTAAAGTTAAATCACAGTAATCTTAGGCCAATCGGAGCTTCGGCGAGTTGAAATGCAAGCATTCCATGGAGAATGTTGAACTTTAGTTTTTTTGTTCGGTGCCGCTTTTCAATACTTTTCGAGTTATTTTTTAAGCCTATGTAAACTGTCTGCTGGAACTGATTTGTACTTCGCGTGCAGTGTTATTGTTGTGTTGTAATTGTTGGTGTCTTCGAAATTAGCATTTCTCTGACGCGGATTACCGAAACATTCAAGGTTTGTGAAATATTCCTACCTAATTAGGTATAATATGAATCCTTTTTATTGATTGCCTATTATATACACCTTAGATTTACTTCGTACTCGACAATTTTTGTTATTTTGTTACATCATAAGTCATAACTGATATTTGATATAAAATCTTAGTAAAAAATTTATATAAACTGCGTATATATATTCGTTAAAATAAATTACATAAAGTTATTGCTGCTACGTATGATAGCAAAAAAGGAATTGATATAAAACAGGAAACTATGCTTATTAAAAAAACGTCGAAAATACAACTGTAAATCTATCGAATAAGCTGTTCATCTTACTGCTGGCAGATTTAAAGCCATGTATGTAACCCGACTATGTTGGACCATTCTAAAAATGCATTTTTTAATTAAGAACCATTATTCTTCTATGTAGTACCTACTTACATATATAATACATAAAAACATACATTTATATATTTAAAATGATTAAAATAACACAACAAGTAAAATAGAGAGCATAACACGTAAGTAATAAATATCTTTTCTAAAAAAATATAATCTGGATTAGATTTCAGGCTAAATATTTAATAGGTAATTAATTTAAGATTTAATTAACTGTCAGAAATTAAGCATCCATAGATCTATTACTTTATTTTACGTTTAAAGAACAAAACAAATGTACTTCTCTAATTTTTCGAAGTACCTACGTGCCTAGTAGTAAGTACTAGGTATAAGCATATGCCACCTTTGTAAACATAAATGTATTATTATTTAGGTAGGTACTGTACGTAATGGAAACGCAATAAAGAGTTGTTTACTTGGTCCAAAATGCTTTTAATTGACAGTTTATTTTATTTTATAGTAACTTAATGGTATGGTAGTTAAGAAACAAACAAAGCACCACTAACCCAATCTAACGATTTTTTTGTTTCGGGGTTTAATGTGACACGACGTGGGTATTTCATTTCATCTCTACATAAGACAAAGTCGCTTCCTGCCTGTTTGCTTAAGAGCCCCGCAAACGGCGAACTTTCGATCATATCAGTTTGGAAGCCCGCCGTACTGATTAAGGAATCGGCTGATAGTTGGCCGTCTGTTTAGTTTGCAGGCAATCGTATAGCACATCAAACTTTTTAGTCGGCCGTGCCAAATCGTTCTAATGTGCGCACTTCCATAATCCATACATCCACAATCCACATACTGATTAAACAAACCAAACTATCGGCCGATTGAGAGTCCGCTGTTTGCGGGGGTTCAAAATCTTTCAAGCAACACGCAAAAGATTTTAATTCGGTTTTAATTAATAGACAGAGTGATTCAAAAGAATAGTGTATAATATGTATAAAACATAAATATTGAACTAGAAAAAGCCCGATAAATTATCTCATTTTTGAAAATGTGTACGAAACGTTGAAACGTATCCAGGAAGAATCCGAGCGAAACGAGTCGGGTCCCTTGTTTTCCACTAAATTCCTTAAAAAATTGGAGTCTTCTAGAAATGTGCAATATGCAGCAACCTTGGCTATCTTATCTTAATGCCCTGCCTAAACCGCGATAATCATAAAACGTTATTAACAAAACATTGTTTTGCACTATCACGTCATGATAATATCATTAATTAAAATATTCATTATGTCAAAATTATTCACACGTGTCTAATCTCTATTTTAATGAGGAACTTCTACGTAGTGCGTTGAAGTTACACAACGTTTTATTTAACATCCTGCCCTAAGTGCCTCAGAATATGCAATCAGGAAGATGCCGACGCGACGTCCGCTGTTATAATCTCTGTTAAATTAGTGACAAACATAAATCTATGTCAAAAATTGTAAAATTCTGAATCGAATCTGTACATTTTTTTAAATAGTGATATTTTTACCAATATATTAGCCGAATTTACAGTTTTTAGAATTTTTGATTGTCTGTCTGAGAAAACATCACAAAAAACCGCTGGATTTTGTTGAAAACAAATTAATAAGGTATAATCGGCCTTTTGTTTGTCACTTTTATAGCGGCACGCTAATTCTCGAAAGTAGTAAGTTCAAAATTTTTGCACGCCCCACCCACTGAGCCACCCCTTGCCACTGTGTTTTGAGTTTTACTCGTTTTTTTTTCAAATTTTTTCAGTTTTTATAGATATTTTCGATATTCCCTTTGAGGGCACTGCCGACCCCGCGTGCCCCCACAAACAAAGGCCTGGGTATAATGATAGCTGGTAATTCGAGTCATCATATAGGATACTTTTTCTACAGAAAATATGTATAATCTGAGAAATCTATACTAACCCTTAAAATGTACCTAAGGACAAATCCGAGCAGAGCGAGGGAGAGTCGCTAGTAATAATTAAATTAAAATATCACCCAAGAATGTTAAAAACTTATAAGTATTACTACCTATAATATGTTATTCCTAAGTTTCTAATCGATAATAATACATCTACCACATTGTTGTACATAGATTAGAGTAACAAGGTTATTGAACAAGGTGAAACGAGGCTGTAAGCGAGAATGTAAGCTATACAAGATAAGAAAAAATATCATTTCCAAAAATAATTAAAAAATCTTTAATAATTATAAATGAAATCGTTTCGTATTTTGTCGCGGATTTATAGGAAACCAAAAATCAAAATAGTACCGCCACAAAATCCGAAAGATAGTTTCATTTATAATGTCAAATATTCGTGTAAACCTAAGAAAGTATTAAATTTTTAATAAATCTTATATTAAAAATACCTATGTATGTAAAGAAGTTTAAACGATGTCAAACGATGTCATTTAGAAATAGTATGGTTGAATCTCGAAAGCAACGGTCAACCAATTTACATATGTAACGCTTTGACAATCATTTGTTCTCTTCAGTTTTACGGAATCTGTATTTCTATAGTTTCACGGCCAGTACTGGATGGCATGAACCGGTTCGGAAGAGTCGGTTCGCGATGAAAAAAGGCCCGTGGCCGTTGAATTTCGAGGTCGTAACCCAATTGGGACCACAGGTAGTGTTTGTAGTACACTTTCTCCGATGCGTGACGCGTTTGCTTCAAGTCTGCAGGTGCTCGATGCCAGATTTCATACTGCGAAATTTAATGACTATTTGATAATTGATGGTAATAAGTTTAAATAAATTGGGGTTTTTATGTACTAATGTACTAGCGATTCACTCTGGTTCCGCTCAGGTTCTCTATACGTTATAAATGTTAATATAGATTATTAGAAACGAGATATTTTCCAGTTTGCAGTAAGAAGTAGGTATCCTACGTATATACGAATAACCAGCTATTATGACACATGTGATCGTCATGTAATCGTGATGCGGCCACAGACAGACAGGTAAACAAAAATTCTTAAAATTAAAGATTCGATCACTGTATCGTCAATAATGATTAATTCAATTTTCCTAAACATAGCTAGGTATTCAATGTACAGATTCGAATAACTTAGAATTTTATTATATATATGTATAGATAAGATTAAATATAATTATTTATTTAGTTATGTACGTGAATACGTGTGTCATGTTTATTGTTACAAAATCTATTATGGCAACAAATGAAGAATTGGAATTTTCGAAATATAATCAACTGATAAAAGTATAATACCTATAAATGAAACTACCTTTTCGGAATTTTTCGCGGATTTATTTTGATTTTTAGTTCCCGACGTTTCGAATGATTTACAGCAATCATGGTCACGGGAAAGATGATTATGATTGCTGTAAATCATTCGAAACGTCGGGAACTAAAAATCTAAATAAATCCGCGACAAAATCCGAAAAGGTAGTTTCATTTATAATGTCGAATATTCGCGTAAACCTAAGAAAGTATTAGTATAATACCTCCTTTACATTTGATAACGTGAATGCCACCATAGATTTCCTACCGTCACACTTTAAATAAAAAGTACCTATGGGATTTACACACAAAACAATCTAGTTCCATGGTAAGCTACGAGGCA
Organism: Boloria euphrosyne; assembly: GCA_951802675.2. Lineage (NCBI taxonomy): Eukaryota > Metazoa > Arthropoda > Insecta > Lepidoptera > Nymphalidae > Boloria > Boloria euphrosyne. The sequence goes on from OX637871.1 coordinate 13,227,722, forward strand.
TGTGCTATAGATACTAGATATGTAAATGTCAGGATTTGAAATTTAAACACCCTAGACTAGAATATAGTACAAACATACCTACGTGCTCATCACTCAAACGAATGCCCCAGCGAGACTCGAACCCGCGACCGCTGTACTGACTGACCGCACAGCAAGTGTACTTCTAAGGTACTCTACAAACTGAGTGAAACTTGTTATGATCTAATATATAAAATACATTACCCATTAGAATTACGTATCAATAAAATAGGATTTATAAAAATCCGTTTTTTTTAAATTAACCTAAACGATTGTGTTACAGTCATGGCGTTTTTACAATAGACAAAAAGAATCTTAAAACGTGTTTCCAAATGTTGCAGATCCATCCACTCTTATTGTTAGGGTATATTACCGTCATAATAACACGTATTGTGTAAAAATTCCAACCGGCTACTTACAACGGTTCAAAAGCATGAAGCGTTAAAAGGAAGGATAGGCGTAGAAAGCCAAGGTAGTGTGAGAACCCTAAAAAGTGCACTAAGCTCGTATAATAGCGGACTTTTTAATATAGCAACTGTTTGCTTATTCATATTTTACAAATCAAATAGAAATAGACAATAAAATAATGAAGAAGAAGAGATTTAAAACAAAATAGAAGTGTCTGTTTTTGATCTCAAAATAAGGGTTTTTTTTCTAAATGCATATGAAATTATTATGTGCGTATTATTGTCATCGAGCACTAAACAGTTAGCCATCGACGATTATGGTATTTATAAGAAATATAAGTTTATTTTTTTATTTTAATCTGTTTGTTCCGCTTAATCTACGAAAGGGCTTAACGGCGAGGGTAAGTCATTAATATTAAATGGATGAAGCTTTTTTGAATTACCATCGCTCTTTTAAAAGTATTGTAAGAATGAATCCTAAGATATATTTAATATTCTCGATACTTTTTACATGTATTGATCAAATGTATTGCGGGCACATTAATATATAGCGGACACAGCCGTAATTAAGTCTGCAGACTCCATAATTAGATGTCAGAGACTAATAAGAGGTAAAAGTGGGTATGAAATTTTCGAAAACCAATATGAATTTTAACACTCGCATGTGGGTCCTACTGACCCAACTGGTTATTAAAGATATTATTTTCACATTTCGACAGCGTTGTATAGAAGAATATAGGTACAAGTAAATTGTGTACGGCTTGCATTGAACATTAAGATAATGACCAACAATCATTGGCAGTGATAGCAGAAATCGCAAGAAGTTGTTTAACGGGTATAAAAACGAATGGTTCACCGCACAAAGATGCCAAATTAATATCTAATAATAATTAAGCATAATTATTGTTTAACTACTTACCTTAAATGTTACGATAATACTTAAGACGCAATTTCTTTGTAATTTTCGAAATTGTTGTGTATCTTTGATATGACCTTATGATGTTAATAATTATGATATGCAAGCGATGATTCGTTTGAAGTCGAAGGGTGAGCCCTTGCTTAGCTCAGGTTCAACCCCACTCCCTAAGTACGTTTTAACGTCTCCGAAACAAATAAACCGTTTTCCCCATTTTTTATACTTAAAATGACACACCCCCAAAACAAAAGAAGAATTATTAAAGACTAACGAACGGCAATTGATTTTTGTATATATATATTATGATTAGTATGATTAGTTGTTTGAGATGACGCTATTTCAAGATGTTACTCAATAAATTTAATTGTAGACTATTCGTCAATACAACATCAATTACGTCAGATATCGATTTAGTATATAATAAGAACATACTAAGTTTCTTTTTAACTTTATGACTCACGCATTAGTATGTAGATTTTTCTACTTTATGCACGATATTTTTCATGCGTGAAAATATTCATCATATTTTACACTGTTATTTGTTACGAACAACGAGCAAGGCAGAAAGCGATGCAGATCTTAAACGTATAAATAACAATTGATATACGATAGAAGTGTAACTATTGCTTAAAGGAATATTAAAAAAAACATTTTGACATTAAATGTCAAATCTTTTTACATAGAGGTTCCGTTTACTTGTATAGGATAATATTTTAACACTAAAAGATTATAATCAGTTTTAAATCAAAATCACAGGTCGTAAACCATCGTATTGTGGTTATTGGTTTAATTTTTTTAAGATGTCAGTTTAACACTTATCGTTCTATCGGTTATCTACTCCGGAAACTTAACGTGCAATATTCTTTGTTACTTATCACTGAGACTTAGACAATATAAATATTTATCATAAAAAATGTGTTAAAAATTTTTTTATGCACAAATGTATATAGGATTTAGATTTTATACGTATATCTCGTACTACTTTCTAGTCTAGAAACTTTTCCTGATAACAAAAATTATTGTTGGAGAGCATTTGTGTCAGATTGTTTTTAAACACCAAATTATGGCATGCACTAAAAACTTTCAAATAACGGTTATTAACTTAAACTTAACTAGTAATTCTAGTTAAACTTTAACGAGATACTTAGGTTTCTCTTCTTCCTCAGAGCATTAGCATATTTAAAAGTTAGTTTTGAATGAAATATTCGTCTGTCACACCGAAGACTAGTAGCCAAGTGGTAACGCGCTTGCTTGGATAACCGAGTGATGCGGGTTCAAATCAGCGTCTCCCACCTCTGATTTTTTCATAATTCTAACATGATTACAATTGTCTTACGGTGAAGAAAACATCGTGAGGACACCTGCATGTCTGGGAGAACCTAGCAAGTTTTCGAAAGACATGTGAAGTCCGCACTACTCACTAGATTCTGCGTGGTGGATTATGGCCTGATCCCATTCATATTGAAGGGAGGCCCGTGCCCAGCAGTGGGACGTTAAAAACGGGTTGAATACTACTACATCTGTCACACGTTTTAATAAGCTTGACTTTATTAATGCGTCCTGTGTTGCATTTAATTTTACTATTGTAATGTAGAACAATACCGTGGTTTTAAATTTCAAACGGAAATATTTAATTCATCGACGCGGTACTATTTCTCGTTCCAACGGGATAATTAAAAGTTTATAAACACACCATTTACTCTCCAAAATCATGCTGCTGTTGTTTGCTCATTATTCTTTTTTCAGTATTTTTTCTTGTTCTTTACGATTTTAATTGTTTGTGTAAAACTTATAGCTTAGCTTGAAATAAAATAATTATTTTATGAATATTTTCTTTTTTTGCCTAATTTAGTTGTGACACTGTAAATGTTTTTTTAAAATAATTTACGTTATGAAAACCTTTCTTTATCCAAATATTCGTAGCAGTTGTTATTCGCTGTAATAAACAAAAATAGACACGCACTCAACGACCCTTACAAAGCACCCTGCGTTACTGGTTCGGAAACACGTGAGAGAAATGAATATATTAATTTTGAATCACGACAACATTTGATTACCAAAATTAAATTAAGTTAGCAAAATAAACCAACTCGTACTTCATTATTGCCATGTACGAATAAACAACGTCCAAAAAATAACAAATTCTAATACGTTTCAAGCGACTTCCAAAAAGGATAAGGTTCTCAATTCGTCTGTATGTTTTTTTTAATATATTTTGAATGTTGCCTGAGCCAAAGCACTTTTAAAAGCAAGTAAACCTTTTTTCTATTATTCTATTATTTGGCGACCCTCTTAAGGGAAGGATTTTTTTTTTTATGGGACAAAGGGGGCAAACGGGCAGGAGGCTCACCTGATGCTAAGTGATCACCTCCGCCCATGGACATCTGCAACACCACAGGGCTTGCAGATGCGTTGCCGGCCTTTCAGGAAAGGGAGGGAGGGAAGTAGGAGTGAGAAGGACGGGAAGAGGGATGGGGAGTGGGCCTCCCGGACTCTCACTTACCGGACGAAACACGACAGCATAGCTGCCACTTCACGCCGGTCTCCTGTGAGAGAGTGGTACTATACGGGGCGTGCCGGCCCATTCGGCTGCTACCCGAAGGTAACAAGCATGGCACTACCACTTGTATACAAGACAAAATTGGGTTTACCCGACGACATATTTTATAATTTATTATAGGTACATATGCATTCATTTGCCATAATTTTTTCCTTCATACTTTCATACCATAACAAAGCCTTGAACATTTTGCTTTGTCTATAAACAAGTGGAATTTCCGAATGCAATGAACATTTGTAATGATTATGTACATATAAGTATGTAGGTAAATTATTGATAATATTTACACAACTGATATTTTAGGTGACGTACTGTCTATGGCATAGGTATGTACATTATACTGCATACATATAATTATTACTTTTTACAAGGTAAAAACTAAAGATAACGTATTGTGACCTTACAGTTGCTGTAACCGTTATCTTTGTATAATTTTTACTAATGAAACCCTTTTTTCACTTATTGTTTAGTTGTTTTCTACGACTTTTTAAACGAAACTTCTTAAAAGACTAGTTCAATCTAAATCCACTGTTACCGAGGTCAAACAAACAAACCAACGAAAGATTTAATAAGTCAGTGTAATTAAGAAACAAAAAAACTGCGTTACTGTGTTATTTGGAAATGATGTTCTGATTCCAAGTTTATACCCGGTGTCACTTTCACAGTAGTACGAATCTAACGACACCTTTGGAGTAAAATCCATCGAACCACTCAGGCAGCAGAGCGTGCCATACCTACTATTATACATAATATTATATAATCTGAAAAAACATAACCCTAAGCGCAGTCGGGTAAAAATCCAAGCCAGCCAAATATTTTATTTGGAAACTCAATAAATATTATATTTTTAAAATTATATTTTACGAGTATTCTTTAATGATGATAAATATGAGTCTAAACCTAATAAGCTAAGAAGAATAAAAAATAGTTAGGAATCAACTACAGTTATAAACTACAATTTAAAGTTATTGTTCACGATAAATAACATTTAGTGTGTTTAAAAACACAAGAACAACGCTAACTAGTTTTAAAAGCTCTAGTAATTCTAGATTAGTAAATCACATGACCCGGACATTTATTCAACATTTTCAACTGACTTCAAAAAAGGAGGTTCTGAATTCATCATAATAACAATTCATAATGGTTGTATATTTTTGTATAAAGTATTACTAAAAAAAAATACAACTCTAAGTACCTAACAATAAATCATTAATGACATATAGGTACTTGTTAGAGTCTATATTTATGAACAAATGGGTCCATTAAAATAACAAATTCTTTGATTTGTTGATCTTAATCTATATTGGGTTGAGCAACGCTTTTCCATTATAGTAGGGTACAAGGCCGATGTTGCGCATACTTTTGTTTTGACATTTTTTTTACATATTATGTTAATTTTCGACTGTTTTCTTATGATATTCAGAAAAAAATATATCCTTTTATTATATCCATTTTAATATAGGGAATATTAAAAATTCTACTACTAATTATTTTGTTGTAGGCATTGTCTGTTATAAGCAATGATATTATCTAGTATATCAATGGTTATAAGTATTTTAAGACGGTTGACTAACTTTAATCTCTCCCGGAAAAATTGCTGTAAAGTGAGAAACTAAAAATCAAAATCAATCCGTGAAAACACCTGCAAAAAGTTACATTTAAAATATGAAATAAGTAAATATGTAAAATGTAGGTATTATATGTAACAGAGCGCTTTTGAAACGATAACGCAATGAACATATTTTTTTAACTATGTCTTATACCTTAAGACCCTAAGTATTTAAACTTAAATAAACAGAAGGCTTCATAGTAAACTGTCTCAACATATGATCAGAATTGGGTCACACGAAAACCTTCCTATCACGGTCCAATCGATCACGATCTCGGTAATTGCGAAAGAGATAAATCTGTTCCACATTGGTACACGAAATAGATTTGCCTTGAATTTATATGTAAGGTGGTCCCTTAGAGGCAAATACTTTAAACTATAATAATGTACTAATAGAAATGTCAGTTTCGTTGTTGCGATCCAAGCGAGCAATTTAAATTGCACTATTGTTGTACCGACGACCACAAAGTATAGTAGAAAAAATAATATTTTATATCATTTAAACTAAAGTATGTAGTACTATACTTATATTAATTATTATCTTAACAATTTCTTGAACATGACTGAAGTATATATTGAAAACGTTGAATCATTTTTTTTCCTTCAATTTATATAGGTAATATCATTCTATTAAAATATATTGCTCAATAAGTAGAGTACTTACTACTATTAAAATTGTGACTAAAACATTACTTATAATTTTTTGAAAATAATTTTAAAGTATTCATTTTTATCATTATAACTATTTAATTGATAGCTTTTAATAGTTACATAACTACCGAAAGCTTAATAAATCATAAAAATTAACTAAGAATATGCAATATAAAATAAGTTTATATGGTAGATATTATATTAGTTTACTTTCTAAAATGCCTACTGAATAAAATGACAAAATCTGACTTCTTTAAGAAGTACAAAGTTGTCAGGTTAGTCACAAATTCTTAGCAATACACTGAAACCTGTTCACTCGGTAATGTAGCCGACTCCTTTATTGGCTTTGGTGTAAGCCAAAATAAATAATAAGTATATAACATAGTCCTTGGCCCACCCTCGACGTAAGTAGAACACTAATCTAATTTGTGGTACTTGTCTGTATTTTTATAGAACCTGCTGTATTCTATAGGACCATGCAAAAAGGATGAATATGAACGCATCTTTTTAAAAAATCAATATTAAGTAATTGATTCATCCTTGCTCTGCTCGAGTACGCCCCATGTTTCACTTTAACAATTAGTATAGATTTCTCAGAAGTTAGATATTCGGATCCGGATAACCACCTAAACCATTATAATTTTTATTCATTTTTTGTCTTTATAAAATGTGTCCAATGATTTTCTCTCTTGATACGGTTACAGTCAGACAGACAGATAAAGAATTTAAAAACTATACATTATTAATTTATATTAGTATATGTTGACACAAAATCTGTCCAGTGGGTTTTTCGTGATGCGGTCACAGACAAACTAGCAATAACTAAAAACTATAGATTCGGCCTCTAATAATAACTATTTCAACAGGAATTTATACCGGTAAATTTGACACGCCAAATGTCATAGCATTCAAACATCAATTTCCCACTAAAATGATATTGAAAATTAAATCTTGATATCTCTGTGCAGACAACACTCCATAATACACACTTTAATTACTGACTTGTCATATATGGGTTAAGAACTGCTAAAAACTTATGTATAACATAAAACTGTGAAGTTATCGACTAGTAGTAGTAGATCTCAGCCTCGCCAGACAACCACCACAGCTACTAATAACTGCTAACGGTTACCTCTTAATTGACCTTCGGCCTAAACCAGTGGGTACGAAATACGCATACACTCCTAAGTACATACTTAAACTACTGTATCCCATAGGCCATACATTTGGTTCATGACAAAATAAGTAAACTCTGGCGGCCCAAGGAATATACTCGTATCCCCATTGTGACTAACATGGTTGCGACCAACGACCTCTATGCAACGGCGATGGCCCGACGTAGAGCTAACATAAGTAATCAAACCAAATATCTGGTTAATTATCCACACGTCCATTATAACTTACGTCAGCATTACAAAAGATACGTATGTGTGATGTAATTATTTGTTTACCCAACTTTATGAAATGCTTCCACTGAATTTCTACAAAATTTGGCATTATAATCGTATTACTTCATCCTTATTGTAATTATTACATAGCTTTATCTGATATTTAAGATTCGTTTGTTAAAGTTAGTTTAAATCTGCATCTATCGAGTTCTTTTTGCGCTAATTAGAACCTGGTAAAGTTGCTTGTAATGTGAGTTACATTACCTAGAAAGATTAAAAACTAGCCGAGTAATTCCACGACCCTAGATTTCATTTAAGATGGTATCGTCGCAATAAAAATATCTCTAATATATAAAAATCTCGTCTCACAGTGTTATCCAACTTAACCGAAACTGCTTGACCGATTTCTATGATTTTTTTAATGTATATTTGGTAGGTCTGAGAATAGGTCGTAGGCTATTTTTTATTTTCCTAGGTGAGAAGGGTGCCCCCTTTTATTTTTTATTTTCAGACAAAAATTTTATTTCTTTAATTTTTATATGATTTGGCATCAAAAATACTTATCATCTTCAGCCCTTTTTAACGTCCCACTGCTGGGTACGGGCCTCCCTCAGTACGAGGAGGATCAGGCCATAGTCCACCGCGCTGGCCCAGTGCGTGTTGGCGGACTTCACATGTCTTACGAAAACTTGCTAGGTTTTCTCAGACATGTAGGTTTCCTCACGATGTTTTCCTTCACCGTAAGACAAGTGGTAATCATGATAGAAATGATTCGCACATGAATATATCAGAGGTGCGAGACCCGGATTTGAACCCGCATCACTCGTTTATACAAGCAACGCGTTACCGCTGAGCTACCACTGCTAAAAATACTTATATCACTAAGTTATTAACCTTCTGCCACAAATATTTTTAATAGTAATAAGAATGCGGGCGGAGCCGTGGGAATTGCTAGGTAAAATATAAAATTTTATTGGAAGTATTATATAAAATGAAGTAATAATATGACACAACAGTATTATTGCATTACTATTTAATACAAACTTTTAAAATATGAATATGTTACGTTTAACATCGACGTGTAGCAATTTTTATTGCGGACCGTAACTTCGTGCTTACCAAACGGGTAGAACGTGTGACCCGTTTCTACAGATATGGATATCCGGTTAGCTTATAAGTAAGGATAATGGGTGCATAGAAAAGCTTTGGTTACTAACTCTGTATTACGAAAATAGAAGTATCTAGTTAGAGGTTCCAAAAAAATAATATTCACAAAAGAGAAAGGATTCCAATTTATATTTTTAACTTAAAAGTTAACTTAAGAAAATTAAAAAAATATATTAGTAAATTCTCTTGCTTTTAAACGAAGGGAAAAAGCATGATAATTTTTATTTTTTACTACCTTTTAGGTATTATTTTTTGGCTACGACCTAAGTTAATTGTATACTCGTATTTACTTACTCTAGAGTACCCTTGCTCCGCTCGGGCTGGTTCACTTGAGGCAAAATAGATTTCTCAGATATCACATATTTTCCGGCAGTAAAAAGTATGGCTGTTGCTAGTCGTCCGCTAATCGGATGAATAAAGAAAATATTCGGACGAATTGTCGGTTTATACGAATATCTATCACTTTTTTGCTTTCTAATGAAGAATAAGTGAGTTTTAGATGCAGGATATATTATGCAAAATATAAAAAAAAATAACCTTAACCTACCGAGCTGAAAATATATTATTTAAATTCCACCGACTTTTAATATAACATAACACCCTCAAAATTATTTTTATCCTTTATCACAAGTTAATAAAACTATTTCAACAAAATATAAGAAACAACAAAAGTCTCAGTCGCAAAAAATCAAACACCAACAGTCGGCTGTCGTACGATTAAAATTTTTTTAGTCATCCGATTAGCGGACGACTAGACACTTCGAAAAAAAGTATCCTATATGTTACTTTAAATAACCAGCTACCATCATATAAAAATCAAAATCTGCCCAGTAGTTTTCTCTCGTGATGGGTTTACGAACAGATTAATTATTATAGATTTAACTCAGCTAGACTTTTACGTGAAGATAAACATATAGAAAGGAAATGTACTATTTTGCTTTATTTTCCTCTTATTAAAGTTGTTTATACTTGAACGAATATAATAATGTGTAAAAAATATGACAAAAAAGTGAAAACAAAAAGTGATAACTAGCAAAAAATTCTTGAGATGGAATTTAATGTTTCAAACATTTGCCGGCTATGACATGTGTCTAGACGATGTTTGGCTCAGTTCTAGTAACCCAACTTGCTGTGCCAGCGGTCGTGGAATCAAGTCCCGCTGTGCGAATTTATGCTATTTGTGCGATGAGCACGGCAATATGGATATATTTAAAAAAAAGTACGTGCGTACAAAGTACACATGTCAGAAGTGAAACTTCTTTGTTTATAAATTTAACTCACTGTCTATTGTCTAACTCTTCCCCGTCTCTGAGTACCTGGTACTTGTACTGGTACTCGTTTATATTTATACTAATGTAATTCTTTAGATTTCTGAGCCTTAGAACGTTTAACGCAACAGCTTACCATGGATCTAGATGGTGCTGTGTCTTAACATATTTATAAATATATTTGATAGACAAAAAGTGAATATCCAAGTTCTCACACACTCGTGTTTAATTTAGTTAGTAATGCATAACTAATTACTCGTATAATCTCCGTAATAAATATGAATAAAAACACAACAAAAATGTTTAATTTTTAATCTTTGATAGTAAACATCAGTAGAATATTACAAGCATTTTGAACATTTTGAATACGCTAAAGTACCCGGCCTGATAGTAAATTAGTAGAAGACAGCATTTTAGTAGTTTGTATGATTATAATTATACATAAAATAAGTTATTAACAAATTCATTTACCCTATCTATCAAGAACACATCCGTTGGAAGACGATAGCGCTATAAATTGTGAATAATTGTGAAACTATTGAGTACTACGAATATAATAAATACACGACCTTTATTGCATTCTGCTGATATTGTATAAAATACTTATATAAAATTACATTCCCTAGCTCACTGATACCCAAACTAACCCGCAAGATATAACATGTATAATGTATATTATATTAATACTAGCAATTCCCACGGCTCCGCCCGCGTTTATAAATATAACATAACGTATGTCTAAAGTAAGGAAAATTATCTTTCTGTAATCATTTTTTCGAACTTAATAAAGTCTTTGACAACGAAAGTGAAAAATTTTCAAATGTGTCAGGAATCAAATAAAAAAGCACAATAAAACCGGGGGAGATCGCTAGTGAATTATGTAATAGTGTTTGCAAGAAGTTGTAAAGTAAAATAACGTATTTTGTAGTATTTCATTTGATAAATTATAGAATCTGGTATTTAGAACGTGCACAAAAAGGTCTAAAAATGTATGGAATGTTACACTCATCAGGTAGACCGACACAACCCAAACTGGTTCCAATCAAGCACTTTTTCTTTTATTGTAGATCTACTAATGATTATAAATAATTCATATTTTTAATGACTATATTACTTGTACGAAGTAAATTTTAAAATAAGTTTACGTACATTTCAGTTAAAATAATAACTCTATTTTTTCATATTTAAAACCTGACTTGTTTTTTGAATTATTAAAATATCCAAAATAAACAAGGAAGTGTTTTTAATATATCATGACGTTAGTGAGATCAGTAAAAAATTAATAAACCAAAAACTTAATTCGTTACGTATCTATATACCCATATATACCCATGAATTCATTTTATGCTGTATTTACAATAAGATAAATTTTGAAGTTGACGCTATAAAGGCTAAGTCGTGACCAACCGATTTAGATAGTCAAGGCGGTCAAACAATGCGTATCCAAATTTAATAATAAACTAAATATGACATGTTCAAGGATGTAAATGACCTTTAGTAAAACAATGTGCCAATTAAATTCAGCCAAAAAAGGACAAAGTTGAACTTTTATTATGTGATTTTGATATGACTTAATGTCAATCGAGAATGTTAGACGTGACATTTGATCTTTTACCTAGTATTGGAAGATTAAGTAAAATAAAACAAATTATATTTTATTATAATATAATATATATAATTCGATTTTGTTTAAAAATTTAAAACCACAGCAATATCACCAAGGTAAACAAGTCGTTTTCGATTTAATCTTAAAAATAATGTGTTGCAAAAGTAGCTCTTTCCATTCTTATCGCAATAACCATGCATCAATGACAAGGACCCTTTACGTCAGCCTTTGCCACTTTTTCATCTTAGAGAAGATCTTTATCTTTGACCACACAAGGAGATCCAATTGCATTGCAAATAGTACCTGACAGTATTTTGCTACCAAAAAAAAAGAAAAGGACAAGTAGTATATTACAAAATGGCTGATGTACGCAGTAAGAAAAAGTTATTACCGCATGCACATAATTTTAAGAGCACATTTCTGAGTACAAGCGCTCTGCAACGAGTGTGGAATGTTGACTCTATACGTAACAACTTGACCAATGACATGGATTGAAAATGCGAAGGCAATTTCGTTTTCATACCTTTCAAGTTAGTGGATCGTTGCTTCGTTGTAAAGACATTGCAAATATTTAAAATAACCTTGCAAATGGTTTTTTCTGTAAAGATACGGTAAAAATATCTCACAAATTTTGAAACGTCTGCACCTAAAACGGTGTGAAATTAAATTTCAATTGGGGCATTAATAATAGGAAATCTCGCTATAAAAAGATCTCCATATTAGATCTGAAACCAACCAGTTTATCAAACGCGATAAAATATTATAGCCGAAAAGTAGATATTGAGGAAGCGTGCGAATTTTTGTCTTACTTTTAATCTTGACAACGTTCAATGAACTCTACATTTGGAATACATAGGATTTATAGCATGCAAAATTAATATAATGGTGGTATTTCTAACATGAGTTATTATTGGCCTAGTCTAGGTTATATGAGAGATGGAAAGCTTCTTTTTCTAAATGAAGTATTCACCAATTTTTAAGTAAATTTAACATGCTAGTATTAAAACTTTTTCTGAGTGATAAATATGTTTCTTTACATCAATCGTATTAATATGGTAGATTGTTTTGAGTTAGCAAGATTGTATTTGCCCTGGTTTCACTCAACTAACTCGTACCTATGCTCTAATTGTGCTACGTGCATTTTATAGTTTACTCTTAAGGATTATGCAGGTGTTATCTACAATGACGCAGTTCTATTTATAGAAATGATAACTCGCTACAAAAATTCAAAGATTTTTTACGATTTTACCTACAAAAATAATACGTGGATTAAGATACACTTAATTATATATTCTTGCTATATATATTTTTCTTTAATATATAAAAATCCTCATGGAGTTGATCTTAAAATTTAGTATTGCGTGTTAATCGATATAAATATAAGCCGTTAGTAAATTTCATTCGTACACTTGCATGCTTCAGCGTCGTTAATTAAAGATTGTGTGACTTGCGTGTTGTTCCACCTGATTGATTACGGTTTTAGCAGAGGGGATGATCTAAGTGGACCTCCAGCTTCACACTTACCATTACGCATAGTACAAATTGCCTGCATATCAATTTTAAACTGTATTATTTGCATATAACATTAACATGTGAAGAGGACTTTTTAGATTCCTTTTCGAGTATATTTTGCGTACAAACTATAACATAGTTAAAGTTACGTATTGGCTGGCCTATAACTTCATTAATTTGTACTCATTATTATTTGTGCTTGCGAATCTTTGGAATTACTTGTCCGATTTAAAAAATATATGCTGACATCTATATATATAAAAGAAAGTCGTGTTAGTTACACTATTTATAACTCGACAACGGCTGTACCGATTTGGCTGAAAATTGGTGGGGAGGTAGCTTAGAGCCAGGAGACGGAGATATGCTACTTTTAAAGGCGAAAAAAAGGGTGTAAGAGGTTGAAATAGGGGATGACAGTTTGTATGAAAATTACGTCATTTTTAAAGCTAGAAGCTTGAAACTTATTATTTGGCCTTTTGATTAAATATAAATAAGTAAGACATTTAAAGTTTGTAAAAATTGTACGCAAAAAGGGGATACGAGCTAGGGACGAACCCGAGCGAAGCGAGGGTTAGTCGCTAGTTTTAAATGAAAGTATCCTTCAATTTTCGTCTTTGACGTTTCGAACTGCAAACATCAGGAGAACTAGAGAGACTTTCCTAACTGCTATTACATGAGTTCATTGTTAAGCAATTTTATGATCCGTGTCCAATTAGGGCAATGCATTAGATCTAAAATGTCAAATATACAAAATTAGCAATTTGTAGTCTGCTTATTAAGGAACGTTACAGCTACCTGTATACCTTTAAGAAAAAATCTCAATAGAACATTAAAACATTATGAATAACGTTAAGTTTCGATCAACCACAAGGTGTAGGATCATTAGGTAGTGAATTAAATACACCAAATTTAATCAAGTTATTTGAAAGTAGATGTAAATTAATATCCCGTCCACGTAATCGGAATCATTGAAACATGCCGGACAGTCGGTCAATGTGTTTTACGCATAAGGTGCAACATTTCCTGCATTCGCTCTGCTTTGTAAATTAATCATATATTCAGAATGTTCGCGTGCCAACTTGTTTTTCCTGAAAGAAAAGTGGGATACTATCATACTTAAACATACGATAAATCAACTAATGGTCAGTCACGCCTTTAACCATCGTATAGATATGTATTGGACAAGATGAGTTCTATTTTAACTTTTGGAAGAAAAGTTAGAAATATGTCAACAGTATATATTATGGACTAGCGACTCACCCTCGCTTCGCTCGGGTTCGTCTACTAGGTACGTGTTGTATATATTTATTTCGTACCGCCCGGTATATATTTGACTTGATTATAATATGAATTACCATTACACGCAACATGACAACGGTCATAACTGATACGTCAAACGCCGTTAATTTTATAAAGATTTTTTTTTTAATTTTCTAATCTTCTGCACAACTTTCTTATTTTTTTCTTTCAAAAGAACCTTCTCCTAACAATAACAAACATATAAAAAAAAGAATTGGCCAAATTGGTCGAGGCGTTGTTGAGTTATGCGCTTACCAACACATTTTGCGATTTATTTTTATATTATAGATTTAAGTTAATCATAACAAGTAAGCGTTTTTGTTTTTAACTTACTTTCAATTAATAATAATTTGAACCATTTCACTCACATCTTCAGTAATTGGTCGCAATAAACAACATTATGATAGAGTTCGTTAACCATTGTCATTTAAACCCGTAACGACTAAGCTTGCCACTAATTACTGTTGCAACTGCGTATTTTCTCATTGCTTTGTTACGCACACTTTTCTTTGTTAATTGAAGGACGTCGATTAGTATGTTTAATAAGTAAACACAAGTATGGCTATTGATTAATGTTTCTTGTTTAAACATGACATTATCTTCTTAATTAGGTCAATAATAGTAAATCAAGTGAGTATTTATTAATATACATTTAATAATAATAGAAATCCATTATTAAATAACAGAAAAAGAAAAACCTTTTCTAAACAAATTATACTTCCTACATAGTAATTATTGTAAATGTTTGCTGTAAAGTACTCGAAAAAAGTTGGGTGAAAAAATCCAATTAATACTATAAATGTGAAAGTTTGTGAAGTTGGATAGGTATTTGTTACTCTTCACGCCAAAGGCTGAACGGATCTGAATAAAATTGTGCACATTATTGGATTAAAGATTGGAATAGCATATAGGTTATTTTTTTTTTCCCGAAAAATTTACGGTTCTCGAGGGAGTCCTTAGTATAAATTACAACCGCGAAATGATTCGAAGATATAGTTTCATTTGGAATGTCAAATATTCACATAAATCTTGCAAAGTCTTATGTCTATTTATTTAAATTACATTTAAATAAAATTCTGATGTTTATTGGAATTTATTAATTTATATTATTAATTCATATTTTCTATAGAAAATACTATAGATGAACATGTCACTGCCTATTCCTTTCACTTATCCTCTGGTTGGACGGCAATCCTACACGCCTGGTAAGACAGACAAGCGCGGAACTGTCATTTTATGACGTGGTCCCCTAAGCACGGGATAAAATGTTACTACTTAAAAATGTTTTTACCTGCTAACCACTAGATCTACACATACGTATTACTATACTGATAATACTCTGTTAGTCATAGTTAGTAGTTACTATTTTCTGTATGCGCTGGTTAGGTTTTGTATATATTTCCTTACATTTTTCGACAAATACAATAACTTACTTATATAAAATTATAGGCGAGATAGTAATTGCATACATTATCGCTATTGCTCATCTATCAACGCCTAATGGATTCGATCCGTCTATCAGAATGTCGATCGGCTTATCTAAATTGCTAAGTCCTTGATGCATTTCAACACTTTCAAGCCATTTTCGAACGCAAATGTAACACCATTGTAGGCGTTAAAACTGTCGTCATCATATAAAACAACACATTCGTTATGCATTAAGAAATATGCAAACAAAAATAAATTACCTATTTACTTATATATTTTTAGTATTAAGTATAACATTAGTAAATAATAATTAGGTAATTATTAGCCGAAAGAATCTATTGGCTTCCTTCAAACATCATTTTTAATTAAAGAATAACTCATTGTTTCAGGGTAATCGAGCCATTGGAAATTCTGATTGAGGTCGGACAACGAAGAGTTACTGGAGATTCAGCATTTGCTACTAAGAGCAGTTACAAGAGTTGGGCGCCGATTAAGTTGAGATCAGGTGACTGACACTTGTGTGATGTGCCGGCAACACCACATAGAAGTGCAGTTGGACGTTACTTGATCTCAAGGTACCTGAGACCTGATTGAGGAAAATGAAGTTCTCAACGGGTTCCAGCTCGAGCAGTCTCGCCAGCGACTCGCTGTCGAGGAAGTCAACTCTTTGCATCTACACAGAAGTGGATGCGCCGATGCCACCGCCTTGCGAAAGAGTAAGTTTTTTTAAGTCCATATTAAATCATAAATCACCATTAATATTATGTAATATAAATTTTTTTTACAAATAAGAAAACCTAGTAAAATAACAATGTTGTAGGTACCTAGTTATCCCTATTTCATTAAATTTTTGTAATTTATGTCTTTCTGTCCTTCTGGTGAACATAGGACAACTAGCTTAAACCAAAATCTATTTAACTTTGACATCTATAGGCTATTAAATTAGAAGCGGAACTCGTAACTACAATACATTTGTTAGAGACTATAAAAAGTATGGCGCCTAAGTTCAAGAATGCTTAAAATGCATTTGACACGAATGTAAAATCTTATATCCTGCTATAACTTGTCCTAATGTAGAGCACGTAACGAGAACTGGTCAAGATTGTTACATAATGTGTAATAGGTGTGGGTGCACAATTTTAATTGTTAACGAATGCGGTATTATGCACGTAAAAATTCTTAATAATATACAAAAAACTCAAAATTTCCGTGTGTTTGTTGGTGTCTAGTATATCATTATTAAAACGTTATGAGTATAAACATAAGGTTAGCAATTTTAAGAATAAAGTGATATTTTCAGAGCATGAGTCGTATACTTATTTTGATACCATATTTAAGAGAATTCACGTCATTTTGCGCGCTATATGTTTTTACTTTCAATTTTATGCGATAATAACAATATTATTTTAACTGAAACAATGTCAGAAGCCCTGCGTCCGGGTTGGAGAGTTCAGACGTCCGAGAGAAAGTTACATGTCATCTGCCAGTTTGCACCCAGTTGCGTTGCAAAACATTGAATATTATTTATTAAACACGTTATACCGTAATGGTATGCCGTATACATACATTCGTAGTCTCTAAAATCATCGATCTTTTTTTTTTAATTTAGATTACGTCGATATAAATGACAAGGCATAGACGCTAACAAAAGTTAGTCATAGACAATAATATAAATAACTATTAGTCAAACATCTCTAGTCGAGGTACAAATTACTATAGTAGAGTTAATACCTCGCTGCAGACTCGGCCATAAATCATTCGAGTGTTTCGCTCTCTTTCCCACTCACGGGCCTTATGGCACGGCATTGTGCATTACTGCGCTGTGCATTACTGCAGTCGATGAGTGATATCGATAGTTCTTTTTTTTGTATCTTTATAAATGGGTGATAGAAATAAAAACACGTTTATTTGACACGTAATGGTCTAATTTATTTTTGTAATTTAAATATACTTAATAGCACAGCACAACTAAAATAGTTATACTAAATAGGCTAAACATATTTGCTAATTACCCTCTTTAGTTTTTAATAATTAGTTAGTTAATCACATTAGTACCCAGTCAGTACCACAGTAGTTACCCTGCATCCTTAATGAATGCAGTATGTTTACGTCGTAACCTTGATGATTCCGTTATCGATAGCGGCCTTGCGCGCGCGCAACTAGCGCACATCCCTAGTGCGATTATGATTTATGGCCGAGTCTGCAGCGAGGTATTAACTCTACTATAGTGTAAATATCACCAGATTCTTTGTTTACAAATGGTATGTTTAAGAATTCACACGGCACATTGCATTTTAAGTTTTTATAATGTATGACTAATGTACTAAACATAAACAGTAAAGTAGACATCACGTTTTTTTACTCACTTATCGACTAGAAGACTGGGGACGTCTTGATTAGTCACATTTTTATTGTGTAGTCAGGTTTTGTATGTATTTACAATTGATCTTATTGATTTGTCATTTGATACTTTTAAGTTCTTCGATTTACTATCTATTTGAACTCAATAGTTTGTAAAATGATCTAAATGTGTTGTGATTTGTGGTCATTCCACGTAAAATTGTCCTATGTTTGGAATCGACTCCTTTCGATTTGGACGAATTTTGTCAGAAGTTCTGCCATAGGAAAAAAAACTAAACTATTGAAGTTACAAAAATGGCTTAAAGTTCATTTTCAAGGTGCTTTGGGCTATGAAAAAATATTATTTCGAGAAAAATCCACAATAAGATGATTAAAAAAATATATATATTTTACAATTTATTTACAATAATTAGGTATGTTGCACGTGATTGCGATGCAAAACTTTTAAGACTAATGGATGCAGCATCTTGTTAGCTGTAACATCTTGTTATTGTTACATTCCACAATTGTCTCAGATGCTGCAAGAATCATCTTTAACGTGCCGGAGACCAAGGTCGGCATTGTTTTAACCATCGCACGTGACGATCTAATGTTCTTGCACTTTCACGAATATAACATTATCGTTTTATTGATTCTGACATTGCCTATCTAAATGCAAATTTCCTCCTATTAACCTAGAATCTTATTTTTGTTTTATTTATATTTTTATCTAGAATTTATTTTTATTTTATTTAAAATGCTATTTTTTATTTACATGCATAAATTTAGTAGTTTAAACAAACTAGAATTAAAAATTTAGACTAGAATAAAAACTAACCTACTTTTTAGTTGGGAAAGATCACAGTTTAAAAAATATCGTTAATGCTTATCGGGTAACTAATTACGGAATTCACAGTGGACAAACATCTTGACATAGGAATTTAATATAAAATAAGATTTAATTTCAATTAGCTTTCTATTTTATATTATCAACTAACGACTAACTCGCTTCGCCCGGGTTTGTTCATACATTTAGCGCAAACGAAGCCCCGGGTTCCGCTAGTTGTATACTAAAACGTTCCTCGAGAACCACTCTATCCATTGGTGAAAACATCATGAAAATCGGTGCAGTAGTTTTTGAGTAGATCGCGAACAAACAGACAAACAGACGCGGCGGAGGACTTTGTTTTATAATTTGTAGTGATAGTGATGTTTCATTATATTTTATTTGACAATTATTATTAACAAGACATTCCACAACTTAAATGTCTAATTGCAATGACAACTCGCGATGACTTTCTCCGTGTGGGATGATCAACGATTATGTTATCTTAGTTCGTCCATTGTTTATCTGGTGAAATTGCAAATTAATAAATGAAAGTATCTTTCATTTCGCGCTATTTATTTATGTTCATGCAATTTTATTACAAAAAAAAAAATCTTTTTCACTTTTTCGCATATTAATTTTGATTTCCGATAAGAAAAAAACGAAAAGGCAAACTTATTCACAATGTCATATATTTGCGTAAATCTAAGTATTGATACACATTTACGGACATGGCGACAAATTGCGTTGACCCTTTTATATTATATTTTGAATATTCTTCATCATAGTTTTGATTATGTACTGTGTTTTACTTTAATAGCACAGTATTTGGTATAATTCTTTGCTTAGAACTTAGAAGTACTACAATTTAGAAAATTTAAAATGTAGATGTAATAAGTTAGGGATTACTTCTAAACTCGGTCATGCGTGCACTACAAACTCACTATAGAAGATCTCAAAAGAATTTGTGTGAGAACGTTTCTCACCACGTCTTATGTACTTAGACCAAATACACAATTGTTAAGTCAAGCTTTCGTCACGATCTCATATTCATTTCGCTTGTTTATCGGAGTGTGTATTTACGCTCCTTTTATTTTGTAGTAATGTGACACCACTTAGTATTTAAATATTAACGTAAATTGAATTTATACGTGCACATATATAGATCTTCTATAAAGCTATTGTATCGATATAAATGAAACTACCTTTTCGGATTTTGTCACGGATTTATTTCGATTTTTGGTTCCGACGTTTCGAATGCTTTACAGCAATCATGGTCACGGGAGAGACAAAATCCAAAGAGGTAGTTTCATATATAATGTCGAATATTCGCGTAAACCTAAAGTATTAAGCTCTTGTATCAATTTATTGATTGTGTTATCAGCACTTCTGAGTTCTGATAGTACCTTTCAAAACGTTATCTTTTTGATGATAATATCATTTTATTTATTTGTTTCGATCACTTCTATAGTTTCATAATATACTTCATCTTTAACATAACCAACACAAACGTTTGAATTCGTGAGCTTAATATATTGATAGGATTTAAAAAAAATAACTAAAATTGTTTAAAATATGAAATATTTCAATAATATATGCAATATTGTGCCTGAATAACATCAAGGGAAACTGTTCTTATACAATAATGTGCAAGAAAATGTAGACTATGCTTGTGGCGTAATTTGTATGTGGCATCAAACATTAATTGCATCAAATAACTTTATTTAACTTATATACTTGATATCTCTTATATACTTGATGTAGTTATCTAAATATCATGTTCTATATTTAATAAGCATCTCCAATTGTAACGACACGTTCGCTACTTCGCGTGTTCGTCCTTGATCTGCGCGTGCGGCGATGCACGATTCTTTTCGAAGCGTGCCTTGTGAAGTGTTACATCAGCAAAATGCATCTCAGCCGTTCTCTGGAAAGTAGAAAAATATTTGTAACCATATGTAACTATTTTCATTGATACAGACGAGACGTTAAGACGATTTGTCATAGTTTCTCTTCTAAAGAAATCTATTGAAATCTCTTAAAAGCATATTGCTGTCGGCCTTGATATCATCGATTTTAATTAACTTATTTGATGATTTTTTCAATCATTTTAATAAAATATCGAAACAAGAGATCAGCTTTTCACTACCAACTAACATCTTGCCTTGCGTTCTTGTCTGACTCCGTAATAGTTGCTTGTAAAGTATTTAAAACTTATTCCAAGCGCTTAGTAAGTGGTAGTGCCATGCTTTAACAAGCAGTCCTTCGGGTAGCAGCCGAATGGGCCGGCACGCCCCGTATAGTACCACTCTCTCACAGAAGACCGGCGTGAAGTGGCAGCTATGCTGTCGCGTTTCGTCCGGTAAGTGAGAGTCCGGGAGGCCCACTCCCCAACACTCTTCCCGTCCTTCTCCCTCCTCCCTCCCTCCCTCCTTTTCCTGAAAGGCCGGCAACGCATCTGCAAGCCCTGTTGCAGATGTCCATGGGCGGCGGTGATCACTTACCATCAGGTGAGCCTCCTGCCCGTTTGCCCCCTTTGTCCCATAAAAAAAAAAAACTATCTGTATACTAAGTTTCATTCAAATCCGTGCAATTTCAGATCAAAGGAGTTACATTATTATTTATTACACAAACGTTCAGACTTTCAAAATAGTTATAGTCATAATTAGGTATTATAAAAGTATAAATTCTATAAAAAGGCAATGTAACTCTTATTCATACAAATGTAGGACTATACTAAGACGTGTAAACTTTCCAGATATGGACGTCTAAAGTAATACTCACATGTGCTTCTGCTAAACCATAACCATTCTCGTTAAAATTATCAACACTTTCATCACTGACCCCGCGATGTCAGGCGTAGTTACTGCGCATCATATTGTATCTTATCTGTCTTGATTCCCTTATACCTTTTACATCTATCGATTTATTTCAGACATGACTTTCTATATATAAAGGTTACTTAAGTTCTTATTTTACAGTTCAATTCAAATTTTATTATAATTAAAAGCAATAATAATAATAATAATATATAATAATAATGTTCTCCGACCGATTGCGGCCATGGCGGCCAATCTCATTGAGACTAGCCAACTACGCAGGAGAGAGCTAAGGCGCAGGACCGACGGCTTTACGTGCTCTCCGAGGCACGGGGGTGACACACCACCAACTTCCCAACTCCGAGCTATTACTGAGAATTACTAAACAGAAAGACTCAATAATAATTAAACTTGGCCCGACCCGGGACTCGAACCCAGGACCTCTCGATGTATGACCGTACTTGCTAGCCACTACACCACCGAGGCAGTTTTATTAAAAGCAATAATAAATATTTCGCAAGCTCCAGGCAGATATTACGAAGCTAAGTCAAATAGTTTGACTCAGGGCAAATGTTTGTAATAACCATATAATCGAATAAAATCGATGTAAAATCGATCTCCTATTTAATCTATTGAGGTAGAAATTAAGGTAGCAAATGTATAGGTATGTCTAGCAAAAGGCTGAGCTTTTCTAACGGGTAATAATATAACAGTGAGTTAACTCTTTGGTTTTTTTTAAAAAAGTGGGGTTAATAGTACAATAACATTCTATCCAATGAATATAAAATTGTTAATGTTCTTTTTTAATGGTTATAAATTTATTTTTTTACAGATAACACATCTAGATATGAAGTTAAATTACTATGTTAAAGCAAATCTATAGGTGTGATATTTTTTCAATAAAGTGTAACACAAAATGCTTAGATTGTGGGATAGTGTTAAGGCTCGCTTCGCGCCTCCTGATTAAAGAAACAGATATTGTAATTTTTAAACTAAAACAAAGTCAAATTGCATATATGTTATACATAGAGTCCAGCCCACTACTACAAAACTAACAAGGGTTATTTACGCAGCACTTGATACAATAAATTAGAATAAAACACCTACATGCATGAGTTATCAGGCTCCATGCTCGTAAATCCTTGTCGCGTGTCTCCTTTACTAATCAACATAGTGAAATGGCCCTTTTCATCTTTTATTATTCTATTGCCTCATTGAAATTCTGTTCACAGGTATTGATCGTTAAAGTAAATACAAATAGGACTTTATCACTGAATACGTTAACATTATATCTTATCATTTAATCGTAGACAAAAATTGGTTTTGTCATTACCAGTGGCATTGGCGAATTTTTATCTTTGAAGGGGATTATATATTATAACCTACGTTTTTGTTTATCTTATGACATCCTCACTTTGCTTAGTCTCGTCTCTCGGTAATTAACAACTTAATATCGCAGTTAATATATTATGTAACTAAGGAAAGTAATATAATCATGTATGTCGGCATAACTAACAATATTAAACTTTCTCTCCCGTGTCCTTTGGATCTCTTTCTATATTATGGTAATTCATACCTAAGTCCCAATACCATATACGAAATATTGTATTTAAATACGACTAAGAATATGTCTAAAAAACAAAGGCAACCAGTTATCTATTAGTTACAGATGTGGCTATGCTTAATAAGTTGTTATCATTGTAGATTTGTTACCCGTATTATTGTATGTTTCTTTGTCTGCGGGTACTTCCTTCAGTGCTAACGGCTTCTAACGTATTTGTTATTGTAATGCAGCTACCCTTAAGGTGTTTTGTAAAATAAAACCGGATACGGACTTAAATGTTCATCCAGTAAGGAAATAGTAATTTCATTGAGAATTGAGCAATTGTCATTAAAATATTGTGGAAGATGAATAGGAAAGAAGATGTTAGAGGGTGGGGAGAAATCTATATAAGTCGATGTATAACCGGCATCGGGGGGTAGTTGTGTCATGACACTTGTCGCGGTAGCATTGTTAGGTCGTTACTCTGTTGGTTTATTTGTTAAAATATCATTGTTGCTAGCTTAGTTGCTTTTTGGTTAGTTTAATTGTGTTTAAGCGTTTTCAGATTCTTAAAATAAATTGAGGTCGATTTAGTAAGCTTGTTTTTTTTAAAAGAAAGCTCACTTCTGGTCTAAATTCACAAGATCAGAAGTGGGATAGGTCCTGTTTCGCCCACAACTTTTGTTAGCGTGTAGTATGTATTTGTTGGTTGTATGTTTAAAAGTTTTTTCAGAGGGTGCCGTGATTTTGGTGAATTTTCATTGATTTTGGTGATTCGTGTTTTTTGTTAGTCGCTGTGTTTAGTTTAGTTTTGTTTTGCTTGTCAGGCCTAAATTAGAAAATTTAGTTGTTATGTCAGGCAACCAGCGAGATCGTAGTGAAAGTCGCCGATGTAGTTATAGTCCTCGTCATGAACGTGGCGGTAGTCGTGATCTGTGTTATAGTAGGTGCTGTGCTTTATGCCAGGCCTTTGTAGAAATGTTAACTGTAAAATTTTTATTTTATTTTTTACTGTGTATGTAAAAGACGCTTATTTTGTGTTTTCTCATTGGGGTTGACACATTCAAGGGAAGACGCATCTTGCGGTCGGGGTTAGCATGTCTCGCAGGTCTTTGTACTCGGATATGCTGTCCTGGTCGAGAGATGCACTTCAAGTGGGGTACGGTTTCATATTATTGGATGCTGTCTTGGAGTGCGCTCAGACATGCGATCCTAGTATATGGAACATACCTTGTGTAGCTTAAGATTAATGTGTGTGAGCTCGGACAGTGTCTTGGAGGTTACTCAGACATGTCGTCCTGGAGCAGTGATCATACTATGAGTTGACCGTTGCATATGTTTGTGTAGTAAACATTAAACGTATATTTGGGGGTAGGTTGGATTGAAACATGCTTTTATAGGTACTGATTTACACACGCAAAGCTATGACATGGTTCTCTGGCGAGTCGTGAGGGCGCACTCCCCCGACGGGTCCTGCCCCGGGTGATTGGTACAGATATCTGTTTGTTTCATATCCATTGTGCTTAGGTTATGCTAGATGAGCTTAGCCCACGAATGAATCAAATTGAAACCTTTATATAGACACGCAAGTTTTAGAAATGCACTTTGTGTTCTTTTTTGTCTGATGATTTTAATTGTTTATACGGCAGCAGATGATGAGAGTGTAATGTCTATAGCTCTTGGCGTCACTCAGGTTTTCGATGTCGAGGTTCTGAACCCCAAGGTTAGAAGATGAAGGAGCCCGAGGACGGTCTCCTGTCAGGAAAGGCCGTGTGGAAGATGAATAGGAAAGAAGATGTTAGAGGGTGGGGAGAAATCTATAAAAGTCGATGTATAACCGGCATCGGGGGGTAGTTGTGTCATGACACTTGTCGCGGTAGCATTGTTAGGTCGTTACTCTGTTGGTTTATTTGTTAAAATATCATTGTTGCTAGCTTAGTTGCTTTTTGGTTAGTTTAATTGTGTTTAAGCGTTTTCAGATTCTTAAAATAAATTGAGGTCGATTTAGTAAGCTTGTTTTTTTTAAAAGAAAGCTCACTTCTGGTCTAAATTCACAAGAATATATATTTACAGTATACTACGATCTCCTCTACGCAACGGTAGAAATCTAAAATCGAGATTAGTGTCTTATTTCACCATAGTTTCACGCAATTTTGCATACGTTCTATACTTGTGGGCCAACACCATTGCACGTCGCGTCGTAACGTCTATATAATTTTCCGCTCGAAAAATTTACTAAGGCTCACATAAAACTTGTTCTACGAGAAAGGTATTTTGAACCTTCTAGCCGGATTTGATAGACTTTTAATTATTAAGCAATGTCAATAATAATTAGCAATTTATTATACGTCTGCTTTATTAAATACATACTCGTACGTCATATCCATTATTTATAGTCAGTGCCGGTGTCAGGAAATATAAGTCTTCGTTGAATACTGCTGAGGCAATGCACGTTAGCTATACAGGTAGGTAATATACTCAGTATAAATTATATTACTTTTTTCAACAAAGTACGTTGTTTTATAAAAAAGTAGTTAAATTAACTATGTACTGTATAAATAATTAAATTATGCTAAGAGAAATTCTTATGGTATAAACATTATCAATTTTTCCCGATTTTACATTTATATGGCAACTTTTTTTTCTTATAAGCCTTTTGGGACTAGTATGAAAATTAAAAAAAAGCCAAATATGTCGTACTGCTCTCTAGTGATGCGCTTACCAGCGAACGTTTTATTATTTATATATACACATTAATAACAAGCCTTAGTCACACATATTATACTAATTGGATTCACATTTCACCGGTCAATAATATGTTAATTTAAAGACTTAACCCCATTAAATGACACGGTGACAGTTAACCTATAACGGTAGACTAAGGTTACTAGTTTAAGACAATGTATGTCTGTCGGCCATTTCTTTAATTTTATATGTATTTGTTCAAAGTGGCGTCTTTCCGTATGCAAATGTTTGACCTACTCTACCTCTACCACTGCAGTTTTGTAACTGACTTACAATGTTATATGAATAAAGGATGGTTTAGATGGTTTAGTTTAGTTTAAAAAGGCTAGCTATATCATAAATCTGAAGCTTTTAAATAGTTGGCTCTACATAATGTAGAATAAATAACTGAATTATCTTCGAATTTTTTACTACTTCAATACAACCTTATCTAATATGGCAGTTGAAAATATTTTCGAGCTATGAATTTTTCTTTACTTACTGATTTTTTTGTTTGAATAGAAAACGTTTCTCTTAACATTGTTTTTTGAAAAGAGATTGTATAACAAAGTTTGACATGATTAGAAAGGGGCGAGTGAAACTAAAGATTAATGAAGTATTTGACAGAGATCATTTGTGACAAGTAGTTGATCTAAGCCTTTGTTCCAAGCTGTCATTTCATCGTGACGTGGTGTCCGTAACTATACGTTTCTATAATAATAAATATATATTACTAAAAAGTTTGTTTCTTTGTTTAAACTCTACATATTTTTTAAATTTTATTGTAAAGTTTTGAGGCTATGTAACATTGTGGTTCCGCCATTACGGTGGGACATTTATAGCTTATACACAAAGGGCAATACTAGTTAAAATATTTAAACCGCAGACATTTAGTAAATTGTTTAGTAATATTCAATTTCGCTTATCAGATTATAACCATAATAATTTGATGTTAGGAAAATTAAAACGTTAGCTTCGTTTACTATAAGTGTACCTGATAATTCTAAATAATAATTTATACCTACACAACTAAATGTCACGAGGCTATTGCCATTAAACCTTGCAAGCAAATCAAATGTTACTTTAATGTTCTCTCTAATATATCCTAAGGTATTTCTTGTGAGTGGCATTTTACACTTGTAAGAAAAGATCATATTTTTTTTACTTACTTTTATTTACATTTATGTAACGTACCTAGTATACGTTATGCGACTCTGCTTGTATGGTTTATGCGTTGATAAAAAGCTTATGATAAAAATCTTTATATTAATTATTTTCCACATTCAACCCCATAAATCATGAATAGAATCATTCTTAACTCACAAATTTTACTCCCCTCGCTTATTTGTGGTCCATAAAGTACTATTTATTTCGTTTTCCGGTTAAAAGATACTTAATAGAAGGACGACCAATATTATTTTTCTATCGTATTCCATCATATTTTACCGTCAATCCCTCTCATACACGCACTTAATAACCAGATATCTTTTTTCATCTATTTTATGTTTTAATTAAGAGTCTGGATGTTCAATTCAATTATTTCTTTTAATGGGTGTTTTTTCTCGCTAATCTCTAAAACGACTTGACAGATTATGACGTGTCTTTCACTGGCAGACAACTGATGCTATCAGGAGTTCCTATGACACTTTTATTTTAGAAAAAGAGTAAGGTTCCCCTGAAATATACTCAGGGACGTACTCGAGCGAAGCTAGGGTGTAGAATATATGTAAAACCAAATTGGGTTCCACTTTCCTCATCTTCTGTCGGTTAAAAATACCGATATGTTGCTACTGCATAACCCAGTCTACTGAATAATTTGTTTAACAGTAATCCACTTAGGTAATAAAGCAGAAACCATAAGAAATTATAATCCTTGATTTGCGCTAGGGTTTCGTGGTATTAAGATAAGAGGATACATTTGAACGTTGTTATAAGCATTCACTTTCACGCTTACATTATTTTGTGAAACCGTCCTTAAAACGTAAATTAGTGGCAGTTCGAATCCCACTTAAGCCAAAGTTACTACCAGATGCTTAGCTTTTAATAATGCCGTCTCAAGCACTCAACTGGGCAAAAAAGAATTAAGGCCTTCTAGAAAAAATTGAGCGGTATAAGATTAAGTTAAAAAATCAGTTCAATGTATCATAGACTAAAACATTAACACTGCTTCTCTGTTAAACCATTTAAACATAATTGAAAACTTAGTACTTTTTAGGGCCCTCGTAAAACTGGGGCCCTAGGCACGTGCCCTATGCACTTATGATAAAGATATTATTATAGGTAATATAATATAATTATAAATGCGTGGTAAAACAGAGTCTGTGATCTAAGAGTAGAAGGTGCGAGTATCATCAAGATGCACTAGGCTCTACCTGATGTTTCATTGTAACGCAATAGCTTGATGCGTGACGCGGTCAGATATAAGCCTCATGTAATTTTCTGCAAGTGGTTGATTTCCTAACTGCTGTGTTTCGTTTGTAAATATATTTATTACGTCTCTATTTTTTAAGTTATTGTTTAACTATGTACTTGAACATTTAGTTAAATACGTACATATTATATTTTGTTTTCTTCTAAACTAAGAGTAATATCCGTAACGTTTAATAAAGTTTAGTTTAAAAGTTTATTTATTTTTATTATTAAGAACTCAAATTATGTAACACAAAATAATTATTGTTTTGATGATCCTGTAGTTTTCTATTTCTCGTAGGCCCAATTTACATTAACTTTAGATATTTTATAAATATATATTTAATAGATATTGAATGTATTTTGTCAGAAGAAAGTTTCTACTAGCCGCCGCTTTTACAAGCCGATATACTTAGGTGGTCAAGTCCACTAGCCACTATGCAAATCTGCATATAAATAGAAGGAAAGTTAACTAATCAATATTTTGACGTGATGCGAAATGTTAACGACATGATGTAATATGTTCAAAATAAAATATATCACGTTATAAAATTAATTGATGTTAGATCATTAATTTAAAAACATAAGTTATTTGATGGAATACAGAAATAGTTATTATGTTCTTGCCAAACTAATCTGCATATAGGCTGCTGGTTTTTTGAATACCTGAACAGTAAACTTTTCATTTTATTATTGCAAAAGTCGTCTTTTTTAGTGTTGCTATCATTTTATTTGTAAATATTATTTAGTATTTATTGAGTAATTAAGTTTTTTTTTAATATTGCAAATATTATAAGATAGGTACCTACTTACGAAATTTGAGTTTTTTTTTTCATTTTGTAAATTTTGGTAGGTATACCGTCTGTAACAACAATATAATGCCTTAGAGATGTCTAATAGCTTAGTCTCTCCCGTGATTATGATTATTGTTTAAAGCATTCGACACATTTCGACGACATATCTTAAAGCAAAGATCTTCTGAACGTCTATTTACCTATATATCTAATGCTCGTGATAACGCTTATTTAACCAGTAAGGAAAAAGCACACATTTGTACATTTAGAACTTTTTGTAAATCAATACTTACGTCCCCTCTTAATTGTGTACATTGCCCTTTTCACTTGGCAACAATCGATTTTCTTACTAACGCTCACGTTTTGTTTTTCATTGCAAGCAAAAAGCTAACCCTCTAATGATTATACGTTCCGTTGAACAATTTGATGAGCGCGTGCCAACGTGACCTTTGCTTTTTACCATGGATAGTAGGATTTTATTAACGTGCCTACGATTGCAACGGTAGTTAATTATACTGTACATAATATTTTCAACGTTACAGTAACAAGTATTAGGTATTTACGTATTTATGAAATATAAGTTAGCAATTTTTGTACAGAAACGTTTAAATATAAAATTTTATGTCTAAATATACTAAATGAATGTATTAAAATCATTTACAGTCATTATTTCTTTAAAAGGAGTAAGTAAGTAATAAAAGTCGGAGTTTTTGAGTAGTTGACAAGTATATATACCACATATATATACCACTATAGTCTAATAGGTAAAGTTACTAAACAGTTACGCGAGTTAAATTACGGCCAAGATATTATGTAAACCTAATAAAATACACCATTACGATGTGCTTTATTATACGAAATCATTATAAACATATTTAGATTCGACACTTACATTGCCTGAAGTCAGTGTGAGACCAATTTATATACAAAATACAATGCAAAACTAAGTCGGTGAAACTCGATGTAATATCTAACCTTAGCTCTTTGTAACGTAACAATTGGTATCGTACCTCACATTGCATAAAGTGCGGGGAAAGCAATTGTAACATTAAAAATTATAACAAAGTACAAGGAACTCTTTTATTATACTGTTATGTAAGACTGCCTCGGTGGTGTAGTGGCTAGCATGTACACATCGAGAGGTCCTGGGTTCGAGCCGGGGTCGGGCCAAATTTAGTTATTGAGTCTTACTGTTTTTTAAGCCTCAGTAACAGCCCGGAGTTGGGAAGTTGGCTGTGTGCCACCCCCGTGCCTCGGAGAGCACGTAAAAGCTGTCGGTCCTGAGCCTTAGCTCTTACTGGTCGTGTCGAGTAGTCGTCTCACAGTCTCGTCGTATGAGAGTGATGGGAATAGAGAGTGCACTTATGTCTGAGCGTACACTTGTGCACTATACTATCTCCTGCGCAGTTGGCTATGACACTATCATAAAGATTAGTCGCCATGGCCGAATTGGTCGGAGAACTTAAATAAAAAAAATTAAAAAATGTAAAACTAATGGGGTCTTCATAACGGACTCAAATGGAAACGAATGGATGTTGTATATTAAATTGAATGTATAACAAGCGTCCTGCTGAGAGATCTTATATGAAATTTTGAGCATTGAAATATTTTAACAGTGATATTTCATTTTGAATGGTTTATTGCACTTTTTAAGTTTTCTGTCGTACTGAGTTTTTTTTTGTAAAACAGTTCGTATATTTTACGTACATTCTAGTTAGGTACGTAAAATAAGTACTAGGTACATAAATTTAATTCAAATAAAAGATGTGAGAATTCGTTTTTAGAGTAATTAGGACCGGGTTTTGCAGACATATTTCAATGTTGAGATACCGGATTCAGGCATCAATTATGATACAAAGTAATAAATATTCAAGACATTAAAAATACGTATATCATTTAAAGGAGTGGACTTGTTTCTTAAAATAAATATGGATAGCACTTTCTTTAATACGATTAATTACGCACTTGAATTTTGTAGTTCAAATGAGGCCGATATCGACTTTCCTCGATCAAGATTCGTGAGTTGTCGATAAATCTCTCCATCATACATTCGTCACTTGCACGAGAAAGTTGATTTTATTAGCAATCGATATCGAGTTGAAATCGACTGCGGCTGAGATGTATAAATCCTAAAAGGTACGAAGGTATTGTTTATTACATAAAAGATTTTAATTGTGCAAATCCTAATACTCTATATTTCACTGTTTTTTTAATACGTACATATTATATGTATTTATATCCAATTTTTTAAGTTATCTGTCTAATTATTAGTTATCTCCGAAGCAGCAGGTCTATTTGACTCTTGTATCAATGTACGAGTATTTAACATATTGATTTCAGGTTTCAATACGACTAGTGTTAATTAAGATTTAAACTGGTTTGGGCTTTTTTCTTTCAATGTCACTTATACGCAGTATAAGTAATTCCTAGAACTTTTAATTAGCTACAAGGTGCTAATATTAAATAAATATTGATGTATGTATTCTTCTTCTTGTATAGTAGTATGTATTGTTGGGCAGGGACTTCCCTTTAGTACGATGGGAATCAGTTTATAGTCGACCACGCTTGTTAAGTGCGGGTTGGCGGATTTCACATATCTTTCGAAAACTTGCTAGATTCTCTCAGACACGCAGAATTCCTCACGACATTTTCCTTCACCGTAAGACAAGTGGTAATCATGTTAGAAATGATTCGAAATATCAGAAGTGCGAGACCCGGATTTGAACCCGCATCACTCGGTTGTCTATGGCTACTACTGTCATGAATGATGTATTAAAAATGAAATCTTCGGGTAAAATCGATGTGACTTATAAAAATATGTTTGTATTAGAATAGAAACAGGTCGCCAGAGTAGTTTTTCAAGGTTAATACCTCTATATATTATCGGAAAAAGTTTTAATGTATGCAAATACTTCACACCTCATAAAAGTTCATTACAATCCCATTCAACAGCGTATTTGAGACGAGAGCCCTTTCCTACTTTCTTCTATGACCCACTAAATGTTAACCTTTGAACGTTGCAATGGAGTTTGATATTTGATGATGATTAAATCAAGATTTAGTATTTCTTTAATGCTACTTTAATCATAATAATAATATACTCAGATCGTTTGGTTGGACTGTTTGTGTAAATAACACATTATTTCATATCATAAATCAATCAAGTAAACGTCAATAAAACTTCTAAATAACTAGTGCTGTTTCTAATCTTGAAGGAGTCTACTACCAGTACCTACTACTACACGTAAAGTTTCGCATTTTAAATTAATTTAATAGCACTAGTGACAGTAGTAGCAGAATGGTAACGCGCTCGCTTGGACAACCTATTGATGTGAGTTCAAATCCGGGTCTCGCACCTCTGATACTTTCATGTGCGAATCTTTTTTATCATGATTACCACTTGTCTTACGGTGGAGGATGGATCATCGGCAGGAAACCTGCAAGTCTTAGAGAACCTAACGAGGTTTCTAATGCCATGTGAACTCCGCCAACCCGCGCTATGCCAGCGTGGTGGGCTATGCCCTGATGGCTGATTCCTCTTGTATTGAAGGGAGGCCCGTGCCCAGCAGTGGGGCGTTAAAAAGGGTAATACATTGTAGCATTGTATAAAACTAAAACAATAATTGTACTAAATGTACACAAAAAATCGGATGTAAAATTTGCTTTTAACGTATCCGCAACACTCGACCTTGCTAAGAGATTTTCCGTTTACCGATCAAAGATACGACGAATAATACTCATAAGTCACTGTTTCACCTTTAGTATGGCAACAAAGAGGGCACAAACCGGCTCGCCTTGGTTTTGTACCCGATATAACTTTACTTCATTGTTCTTGAAACATAATATTTTAAAATTCTGTTATACTTGTTCTGATTTTTCTAAAACTACCATACTACTACTACCTACTACTACCATAGACCGTAAAAATTACCTCCAGGATAATAAATATTTGTGTTATTATAAAATAGCCTAATTATAGCTACTATATTAGAAAAAATCGTTTTATTAGATCATTAATATTTAAGAAACCTAAATTTTGTTTATTCCTCTTCCTAAAACCTAATCAAATCAGACAAGCTATTAAACAGTGCTCTAAAAGCACATTCCATTAAGCTTTTTCCTACATAAAGTTCTTCTAACATACAAAGAAACCATAATTTCCTCATTTATTATTGAAAATCAATCAAGAAAATGGATATCAAGCATACACTTTAATTAAAAGTTAGACATACAATATTCATTTTATATTATAATAATTTTATAAACAAATATTTTAAGTGGTTTATAGATAACAAAAGATTTAATTAAAATGCAAATATGATATTTTCTTAATTATATCGAAATGATATGACATCATTGGTTTATTATCCATCCATGAATTGTATTTACAGCTTCAACATCAAAATTTAATTATATTTTGTACTACGAGTAGTAGGTACTAGAGACTGCCAACAAGTGTTTTAATACTTTGAATTTAACATAACACGATTATTAAAGTGATTAAAATCAAACTAATATTCATACAATAAGAAAATTTTATTTTTCCAGAACGAATTACAATTGAAAAATGTTATAAAATGCAATCTTGTTAAAAAATCTTTCTAAACATAACTACAAATAATTATGTCATCTGAGAGATTCTCTCAGATGTGATCTGGTTATAATAGCGAAAGCGTGGGTGCTGTTATGCCAAGTCCCTTTAATATTTTATACAACAATTTAATTTCAAGTCACGCTATAACACTCACGCGATATACTAAAGATTAAGACTTTCATATCAATTGCGTTAGATATTTTATTAATGTTTGAAAAAGCTATAAGTTTTTCGACTTAAATTATATAATAATAGATAGTTAAAGCTAAGACATAACATCAACATTCTTTATTTCTTTTAAGTAAACACAAAATCTTGTACCTTGTAGTAAGAATAAATAAAAAACATATATCGTCATTAACACTCAGCACCATCTATTTCCATGTTTAGCTACGAGGCTTGGATTATGGTTACAACTTACAACTCATATTATACAACTTTTATAAGACAAACATTCGTCCTTATCACACAAAAGAATACCCACAGCGGGACTCGAATCCGCCACCGCTGGCACAGCAAGTGTGGTTAATACAAACTGACCTAAACGTGTCGTTAAAAATTGTGAATATCAGTCAATTAAAATATTCTGTAGAATTTCTCGATGTAAATTCATGTTGTCGATAGTACTTTAGCTTACTTAAGTAAATCAAGGTTACTTATAATATTTATTTACTTACCCAAACTACTATCGTGGGCTTAATTTGTTTATGACTAACATGAATATTGTACCTTTAAATATTATTAAATTTTTGATACCAGTTTATTCGGTCATTAGCTGCCGATATCAGTGTCAGATGCTACGCTTACAATGAGTCACCAAACCAGCGGTCACGGGCACATGTTACCTTCGGTTTACCTTCAACGAGTCACTTATTACATATCAATGTGGCTTAACTTCCTATACATCGGCATATCAAAATTCTTAATAATGACAGCTGACCTTGGCACTTAAAATAGGTATAGATTAGAAATAACGCAAAAACTGTACTGATTTTATCGACTTGAGAAGTCAAGGTACGTGACGCAGTTCAATGTCATTTATTTGTTTCATGCTAAATATTACAATGGTACGTGTAAATGTATTTTACTATTTGCAAGGAACCCTAATTATTTTTCTTAAATAAAAGTAGCTTAGCGTAGTCTTAAGTTTTTACTTTACAGGATTTTTCCTGACATAGCTTTTTTTTTTAAATATTGTTTATATTTTGACTAGAGACTCACCCTCGCTTAGCGCAAGCGAACGCTGGTTCGGCTAGTAATATACAAAAACCTTGTTTGAAAACAACTTGTGAAAACAGCATGAAAATCGGTGCAGTAGTTTTTAAGTTTATCGCAAACAGATACGCGATTCGTAATGGCTGACGTATTCTAGACATAGATTTTATACGCCTTTTCTCGTGTTAGACATGCGGACGCATTCTTGTGTTAGAAGAAAGCTTCACTCAACCTTGAAAGCTTTCGCAACTCCCAACCGGTTCAAATAAGGAACATAAAAAGGGGCGCATGCGCATATTTCTTGTAAAGGCCACGATGTATGGTTATTGAAGAATATAGTTTACCAGATTACCTATAATCACACAAATTATAATGAAAAATATTATGATATGAAATTATAAATATAATTATTTTTTTCTTATGAAGTTTAAACATAAAATGTGAACTGCACATTTTTAAAATAATAACATATTTAAACCCTTTCTATTACTTTTCGATTTTATGTTATAATATACTATACAATAATGTTATACTTCGTTCTCTGCTTTCTATCTATCGTGATTATCAAGAGTTATACCTACACTGCATACAAATATAATAAAGCTTATTATGCAATATGCACAATAAAAATACCTCGTGTGGTAATCAAACCCGTAACCTAAATATATATTTTTTTATAATACTTTATTACGCGAATATTCGACATTATAAATGAAACTACTTTTTCGTATTTTGTCGCGGATTTATTTTGATTTTCAGTTCCCGACGTTTCATGGTCACGGGAGAGACTAAGGTATTTGACGTATCAGAGGTTTATATACTTGTTACAGACAAGGGAACTAAATATCAAAATAAATACCCGACAAAATCCGAAAAAGTAGTTTCTTTTTTGTTTCCTGATAATTTATAGTATGTATTCGCCCTTTTAACGTCCCACTGGTGGGCAATACAAAGGTTATCAGGTTAAAGTCCACCACTAGTATTTGTAAACACAATTTTCAATAGTGTTTTTCTAGATTTAGTATAAAATTAGCAAATGGTTACTTGAAACCGATATGTTTTTAAAAATGCATTTGCTATCAACTCAATAAGCAATGAAGTGTAAACATCTCATTTTACTCCATTTCGCAACCTGGTTAACTATTTCGATATATCAGCAACTGCCCGGCTAGCTCAGTCGGTAGAGCATGAGACTCTTAATCTCAGGGTCGTGGGTTCGAGCCCCACGTTGGGCGATATCTTTTTTTATTTTATTTCTTTGCCTTCTCATAATTAAACTCTTGATTAGTATACTTATTATTATTATTATAACATACTAGCGTTGCCCGCGGCTTCGCTCGCGCTAAGAGTGAATAAAATAAACATTTTTGCTTATATACTGTTACTTATAATGTACCAAGGACTGATTCCCCATTTAAAGTTCTGGCCCTCTTAATTTGTATTGCAGAGCATTATTTCAGTGTCACGCAAAATATTTCAATAGAATTAAATTTCCCATACAAACTTAGCCACCCCCTTTAACCCCCAATGGGGGTGAATTTCGAAAAACCCTAAAATACGTGTTTCATCATTTGTACTAAAAATCATTAATTCAAAGTTTCATGCAAAAATGTGCAATAAAAATATTTTTCTCATACAAACTTTGCCACCCCTTTTAACCCTTTTAGGGGTTGAATTTCCAAAAAATAATATGCCTATTTCCTTCTCATGAATGCAAACTATCTACATACCAAATTTCAGCAAAATCGGTTGGGTGGTTTAGGCGTGAAAAGGTAACAGACAGACAGACAGACAGAGTTACTTTCGCATTTATAATATTAGTATGGATTATACATAACACATTATTTTAATTTAAACAAATTAGCATTCATCAACACTGAGACAGTTATGGGCTATTACTTAACCTCCACCTGTGAAAGTCGGGTGTGGTCGCAATCACGTATAAATGAAACTACCGACCACCCATGTCGATTGGAAATATAAACTTTGTGACGTCACATTGGATATTGATTATAACTCGTAGGTACATAGCTTCTAGAAGATAATACATAATATAATTTATTATCGGTCATCTCGTTTTCAACAATATTTTTCTTTTTCATAGTTTTAATACTTTGATAAAGAAATTAATCTATTTGCGATATACAATGTGTAACATGACTGATAGATCAAAACGGGCAGGCTGGAGACGATCTGAATACTACAATACCTTATAGAATCGGCCATTTTTAGGGGTTGTAAAGATATTTTGATTTACTAAAAAAATGTGTAAATTATAATATAACGTTACACTTGTCCCAATGCCATGTTTTCCACAGTATATAAAATCTGACAAGTTATGTAGTAAATCTGGCATTAGAAGGCTTCAGAAATGTCACTGATTTAACACGTGCTTCGGGGCGTGACTTAGAATAAGGTTAATCTGATTGTGTTGAACTGATTTGAGGCTTTTTCTCATTTATGACTTACGTTTTATTTTTACATAACAAGATATTATGTATTATTATATAAGTATACAATACTAAAAATCAAACAGTTATGCTACAATAGCTTTCAGTATAGTAGAAGGTATTTTGTTAAACAAAAAATGCCTCTTTATACGAGTAATTTCGCGCAAAGTAAGATCTATATTCTATACATATAAAAAAATTCTGACTGAAATCTGTACATTAAATATTTTTTAGATATTATGTTGTATTAGTCGATTTATAACTTGAATTATTTATTATGGATACAGATGCCGAATCTATAGTTTTTAAAATTTTTATCTGTCTGTAAGTTCATCACGAAAAAACTATTCAATAGATTTTGATGAACCATCGAATGATCATAGCTGGTCATTTGGGTAAAAAAAAGGATTTCTTTTTACTATGACAAAATATCTCTCACGTCTGAGAAAAATACACTAACCAATAAAATATGCATAGGTACTTATTAACGAAACCGAGCGAAACGAGGGTGAATCGCTAGTATTATAAAAACTATAAATAAAACAGTAGTTTCCGTAACAAAAGAGTAGTATTCTAAAATAATAATCACGTACTCTGCGGTAAAGACACGACCGCGGTAACACAGTACAAGCACTCGTAGTATCCTCTTCGAAGGTTTATGCAAGATTATACCTGGCTGTGCTTCACGCGCCCTGCCGAGCGGAAATACGTGGAAATTACTGGGCTAGAACGAGCATCTACTTTCCTTGTAAAAATGTTCATACTTAAGGCATAATTTGACCTGTTCTAAGATTGGTTTAGCATGAAAGTTCCATAACATTGCTTAGGCTATAATATTTATTGCGTGTGTTTTTTACATTTATGTAGAAATGTTCATGTTTTTAAAAAAATAACAAAAGCCAAGAAATACATTTTTAATAAGTTGTAGTATTTTTCGTAAAAAAATTAATGGTTTTAGTGAAAATCTAAACTCACATAATAATATAATGATATACCATTAATCATCATTAAAGAACTATACAGACAACAAAATAAAAACATTTTAAAACCAAACAATGTTTTAAAGCTATTTTATAAGTGCGATAAAAGATATAAGGATTTCATTTATATGGCGATATAAAAACCATTAAACTTGAAACTTTACATACATCATATATTTACACACATTATCTACATTATTAGACTTACAATAAAATATTATCAACATTATTTCTATCTTCTTCCTAGGATCATATATTCTTCAAGAATCCTTTTTTATAGCCGGTATAATGACTTTAAACATTTCATACTCAGTCATATTTAACGATTTTATTGACCACGTTCTATGTCTAAGTGTATGGTAATTCACAAAAGAACCCTAAAAGTGTCCGACACGCAACGCACGATGTAGCGACGCCCGATGAATATTCAAACTTCAGATAAGAAAAGAAAGTTCCGCAGCAATAAACCAGCTGTGCGCTATTAGTTATTGTAACATAATTTATACTTCGAAAAAGTAACAGAAGTATTTAAATTCAAATATGTATGTATTAATGTTGTTTTTTTGTTTTAAAGTATAATATTAAATATATGGTACATATACCTTACATTACCGTACGAACAAATAGTACATAGGTTACATTTCGTCCCGAAAAAATATAAGGTACGTGGGCTAGATTTGTTTTTGATTTAATTAGCGAAATGAGAATAAGTCGCTAGTAATGTAACCTATAATAGTTCAAGAATAGTATAATTTATCTAACGTAATAGGTAGTTTTAACTAAACGTCGAGGTAACATGATTTAACTTATTTAGTAGGTATATAATAAATGATATGTAAATTATATAGTTGGGTATTTATACTAGTAAATCTTCGAAATTACTATTGTCATGTACAGCCGACTTAACGAATCCCTTGACAGCAATAAAAGAACTTGGAAATATAATTCAAATGAAAATAAATATGTTGAGACATTACTTGACAGCACTACTTCCATTGTAAGGTTTTGCTTGGTTTGTTATGGATAAAGATAATCAATTCACTACGCATATATAACTTTATAAAAATACATACATATTAGAAATAAAATTATCCTTAACTGGAATACAAACAGTCATTCTTCACACAAATGAATGCCACCAGCGAGCCTCGAACCCGCGACCGCTGGTGCAGCAAGTATGGTCACTACAAACTGAACCAAACGTGTTGGCAGTTATTACTACTGGCTTTTTTATCTTACGCTACAATTATCAACCATAAAAACAGCGACTCTACATCCATATTATAAATCTTTTTTTACAAATAATAGTTTAATAACATAGCAAATTGATCGACTTTGGTCTTTTATGTTTATACACTAATACCCCTTAATTAAACTCTATGTTTACAAAAAAGTTATGCTGATTTTAAAAAGTATTAAAAATCATTATTTAACTCTTAGGTATGGAATTGTTTGTTTAAATGTGATCCTATACTACTATACATATTATCTATAGGTACTTCGTCTAATGTAAGTTTCAAGACAAGATAGTTGAGTAGGTCGTGTGATATGAGGCGCGACACGTACCGAATTTTATATGACACGGCATTAGGGTTTTACCACATTATTATTAGGGTTGACGGGTGTTACTTTCTCTTGCCACGCGATGACCCGAAGATCAAAGGTGCTTTAATTGCTAAACCGTTGGCGACAAAAATAGTGATTTTTGAAAACCCTTAAAACAAAGAAATAACATTTCTGTTAAAATATATGAGCGATCGCTTACTGTATCGATTGACTGATATGACAAAGTCAGTCAGTCATATTGCGGTTTACAAGCATTTGATTGTCCATAAATACACTACCTTTTGTATTTCATTATAAACCTATAAAATAAGGAAAGTTCATCTTCAACTTGCTCTTATATAGAAGCGGTGGCACTCCTAATATGGTAGGACTACTTTCATTTTTATAACTGTTTCCAGTTGCTTGGGCGGGTGTTAATGTGCGAACAAAAGCTTTTGATAAGAGAAAACATAAAAGATATGACATATAATATATGTAAATGTTCATACATACTTATGTACGTACATATGTATAAATGTTTAAATATTATACTTACACCTCTTTGTCAATGTCAATGGTAAATACCTATGTATTGTTGTCATATAATGTTTTTTTTTAATATGCTAATATATTATATAAAGCTTAAGATGTTTTTATAACGACAGATTAGTCGGTGAGTTATCTCATCATCATTATCATAATATCTAATAGCTAACATTGACTTTTATATTGTTCGATCATAATCTTTCTTAGCTCAGCTTAACATTATAGAACAGACTATTCACGAATATGTACAAAATATTATACATAGATATGAAAAGTAGGTACGTACTTCAAAAATTAAAAAACAAATACGTACCTTAGGTAGTTGAAAAGTTATTGATTCTTCAT
Source organism: Boloria euphrosyne (assembly GCA_951802675.2). Taxonomy (NCBI): domain Eukaryota; kingdom Metazoa; phylum Arthropoda; class Insecta; order Lepidoptera; family Nymphalidae; genus Boloria; species Boloria euphrosyne. The sequence goes on from OX637871.1 coordinate 13,268,681, forward strand.
ACAAACTTCCACTTTGCCTTATCTTAATGGATGATTTCTAGGATAAACATAATCCTATGTTCTTCAAAAGATCTCGAACTAAATTCGTACAAAAGTTAATCTAAAGCGTTCAGTTTCAGAGGATAAAGATTTCAGTGGTTTAAGCTTGAAAAGTTTCGTACTTTTAATAATTATTTGCATTAATTATATGAGATTTTAAAAAAAACAGTGGAAAGGCACATAATATATACATATATCTTCTCGTCCTATTTTTTTAAAATAATAAGTAACAGATCTAATTAAATATTAATTAAACAGTGTATGAAATATATTATAATAATAACTGTACTATTACTAAGCACTTGGTTCTTTATTGACTGAATATAACGTATTATCTTATGTAATATTTGTTTACAAACTTTGTCATGCTAGTCGCAAAATGCTGAATGTGTAAACAAAATATGCCTTAGCTACGAAACAGCGATTTGAGTATCATAATAACAACAATGCACCCAAGTACAAAGGTCGATTTGAACTTTGTTTAAAACTATAAACATATAATACACATTGTTTCAGTAAGTCAGTGCAATGTGTAAAGAAAAGGTCATATCAAGGATATTTAAAAGAAAGTGTTTTTAAAGTAATATTATGTGTAAGGTTAGTACTTCAGGAAAAATAATAACACCTATACTATAACTTCCAAATTTATTTATTATGATTAACAGGATCTAATTTGTGATTACTTTTTATTATGTATATATTGTTAGTGTTTGTTATCGAACTCCTCCGAAACGGCTTGACCGTGGTTATGATTTTTTTTGTGTATATTTGGTAGGGCTGAAAATAGGTCGTAAGCTATTTTTTAATTCCCTAGGTGAAAAGGGTGGCCCTCTGCAGATATTTTCTTTTTTATTTTAAGACCGAATTGTCATTTATTACTTTTTTTATGATTTGGAATTAAAAAATACTTATTACCCTTAATTTTCAACCTTCTACTACCAATCTGATGATCTGATCAATATGAATCAGTGATTAGAACGCGGGTGAAGCCGCGGGAATTGCTAGTCCCTATATAAAAAAAATAACAAACAAAAATAATCTAAATACTAGGCAATAAAATGAAATTGATAAAAATGTATTGATATCACTTTTTACTTCAATATCTCATATCGATTTAGCAAATTACGTTGGTAGATTAAGAAAATTCCTTTGAATCAACCACGTATTAATGGATTTATCGTTACAGTATTATATGTAATATTGTGATGTTTAATCGTGATTTTTGTTTGTCGTTCTTTATTACTAAGTTTTTTTGTCATGTAAGAAGAGTTTATAGAAAAAAGATTTTAATTATTGTTAATTTTTCCTGTACAAGTCATATCCAAAAAGTGGCAAAATGCCGGTGACATTCCCTCGCTGAAAAGAATGGTTTATCTTATGGTATATGGAAAGGATAGAACATCCCAACCTATATTTTTTATGAAATAAATAACAATATTAAATGTCAGTCGCAGTCAATCAATGCAAATTATCTGTAACACTGGCAACTCACCCTCCTTGTGCAGTAAAAGTATGCTATGTTGACCATGATAACCAGCTAGTATCATACAAAATTTCACCACAATCTGTCCAGTTTTCTCGTGATGCGGTTAGAGACAGACAGACAATACTTTTATAAACTATAGGTTCGGTCTCTGTATAATGACTATTTTAATAAGATTTTACAAAACTTTTAACGACTAATGTATAAATTCGACTTCGACAGTTATAATTTTATTATAATGTATAGATTTAAAGGGACTTGGGTTTTATTTTACTTAGCTTCCAGAAAATTTCGTTAACTTACATTATAACCCTTTATTATGAAGTTTAAATTAAAGGCGTGCTTTGTTAAAACTTATAACATAACAAGTACATCACATAAATCTCAATAATAAATTCGTAAATTAAATGCTTATTCCGCTTTCGATAACAGTTTCCTGATACCGTTGACCTCCTTATCGAATTCGTTACGGATTTTGTTCAATCAAGACGTCAATCGCAGATCGCTTATTATACTATCTTTAATAATAATATTGCCGTTTGCTTATAAGTTCTTTATTTAAATCTAATTTTAATTCGTCATAAAGTAGTTAGAGAAAATTGCTAATTATAGTCTCTCTTCAATACGAGAGGAATCAGGTCATAGCCCACCACGCTGGCGACGTGCGGGTTGGTGGACTTTACATGTCTTTCAAAAAATTGCTAGGTTTTTTCAGACCTGCAGGTTTACTCACGATGTATTTCTTCACTGTAAGACTAACGGTATTCATGTTAGAAATAGTCCGAACATGAAAATATAGGTGCGTGACCCGAGATTTGAAATGTCTTATGAGATTGCTATAAAACATCTAAATTTTAAACTATGTGTCTAGTACTAATTAAAATTAGTGGGATTTACTTGAGGTTAAACGAAAAATAAGTAACTCAGAATATATTATTATTTTAATAATGTACATCTTTCGATCTTGACATTTCGACTTCACTGTTGTAAAGAGGCGTATTAAAATAAAATATCTTTCTGGTTTAAATGTCGTTGCATATTTCTACTGACATTAAACAGTTCTCTCAACAATCTTAAGTTACTTATCTAGTTTTAAAAATAGAATTTAATCATAACGGTATGATTTGTTATTGACAATCAGAACAATGGAAAGTTTAAATTTCACGCTCTTATCAATAATACATTACAAATTCATTATAATATTTTAATAACTTAAGTTATTGAACTTATTTTCTTACTTTAAATTAACAATGACTTCTCTCTTTTCAGATGGACAGCAGTTCGGAAGCTATGGAGTTGAGACGAGAGCTGGACGCAGTAAGAAGCGCTCTGCAACAACAATCTGAATCTGTCCTGAAGCAACGTCATCAGCTCGTAGAAGCTAGTCAGGCGCTCGCCGCGCGAGACAAGGATGCTGCGCAGGAGCGACGCCTTAGACAAGATCAGCTTGCAATAGTTCTTCGCTCTCTAGTCCTTCTAGAATCCCGTTTGAGCAGAGAGCAAAAGCAAATAAATGTCTCTCTAATTCAAAAAGATAAAATCATCAAGTCGCAACAGGAGGAAATCGTCAAACTAAAAGCCCGGAAGTCGTATTGTAACAACTGCCAACAACTGCTCGGATTCACAAGTGAACAAACCAACATAGAGACTGACCCAGAATTTCAGAGTTTAGAAAGTACAGATTCTAGATTTCAAAATAGTTTTGTTAGAAGCTGCAGCTATCGTGAACGGAAGTCACCACCGGCTTTCCAAAAAAATACCAGGTTAAGCAAAAGTTTTCAACTGCCGAAAAACGATATTGTATACGCAAACTCAAGTTCCAGCGAAGAAGGCAATACAGTCAGCGTTGGTAGTAAGGGGACATTTATAAAAAACAAACAAGCCTTCAGTCGACGAGATGTTTTCAGAAGATCTAGAAAATATTCTGGAAGAAAGAATAATGTTAAAAATAATGAGCATTTGCAAAAGAATTATAATAGTCATATCAATAGCAGTAGTACTGAAGAATGTATCAGTATGAACTATCAAGTTAACAATGATGACACTGATATAACAGCAAGCCAAATTGCAAATGACATAAGGAGGGCATCTTTAAAAATAGATCAGCTAATTGGTGAAGCGGCTAAAAAAGAAACTGAAAATACTCAGAGTGACGCCGATAAAACATATTCAACGAAAATGGAAAGAATCCATGGAATAAAACGGCAGGCTTCCGATGAAATTAAGGTTAATAGGCAAATATTCCTAAATAAAGTTTTAAGTGATGAAGGAGAGGAAAAGCCATGGTACTGTAATGTGAGCGATCCTGAGCAAGATATGGATAGTCTAGACCAAAGAGTTTCTCTTAAAATCACTAAGTCAAACTCCACCGATAATCTTTTAATGGATGGATTGAATAACGGAATCCTTAATGCTGAAATTATATCTGCCACGAATGAAGTACTTTGCAATAGTGTGTTGAAAAACAATATTAGCAATAATTTTAATAGTAGTTATGAAGAAAAATCAGATATTTTAGATTCAAATAAAAATAATCCTGCTGACGTCAATGAAAACTGGTACGCCAGTACTAGCGATGCTGATGATACTCCACCTAATGAAATATACAAAAATAACCCTGTCTTGGAATGTGTGAATCAAATTTTGCTACAAAATTCTTTAGACGATAGCAGTAATGACAATTCTAAATCAAGTGAAGCGCCGAGTCCAAGTCCTAAAGCAGCAACAAAACGAGTTCAATTCTCCACACTGAATAGCATCTCATATGATGACAAAATAAGAGCAGGCCCAGGTTCCAACCATACTTTACCAAGAACAGACAAACGAGCTAACAAAATCGTTAAATTCAGTCTTGAAACAGCTTCAGAACATAGTTATGAAGTACCAAATACAGCGCAAGGTTTCCAGTATGAAATACAAAGCATTTACAGTAACGAATACGAACCGATCATTACAAAAAATACTGAGCTAAAACCTGCGCCCCTTCCACGAACAGCACCTATCGTGGATAAATCAAACACTGTTCCTAAAATCAAAGGATCTATAGTGAAAAATCTTGCCGCGAATATAGAAAGTCGAAATCTAATGAACATGGACACTAAAGATGCTAACATGAAAATTTTTAACAAGAGAAAGGTGCCACGAACTCCTCCCGCACTGCCGCCTAAACCAAAGAACTTATCAGCTAAATGGAAAGCTGAGAACTCTGTCAAACCAGCGATAGAGCCTTTAGACTCTGACGCCGTTGCGGCTAATCAACGGGTTGCAGATGTTAAGACGAGAAACGTGGGACAAACAGCCACCATTAAAACTGTGGAACCGGACTACTGCTCCATTTCAGAGATAAATGTTCCAGTAGTCAGTAATGGCAAGAGAGAATTGCTACTCACGCAACCGACAGTCGAAATTCACAATGAACAGTATCCAGTCCACACGAATCAAAGAGATAGCGTGGCTAAAGTCGTGTCCTTAACCAGAATACAGAATAAAATAAGTGACAAAGACATACCAAAACTTCCACATGTCACTGAAATTATTATTCCCGATGAAGATGACAAACCTAATGATGATCATCGATCCTTTAATCAAGCTAAGAGCTATTTAGCAAATTTCAGTATTCACGCTCTTCAAGCGAAATTGGACCCGCGTGCTTCTATTCAAATGGGAAACACGGTGTCTTCCATTCTTTCAGAGATAAACAAAGGTTCCAAGACAGGTGGAAGACAGATAAATTTAACAGATTTAGATAATCAATTCAATCAAGCACCAAAAAGTATTGTAGAACCAAGAAAACCAGAATATTTCGACGACATAGACAAGTTTGATTTGTCCCAAGATTTCGAAGAGTTTAAAATAGATGATGAACTCGGTAGTATCGTCGCAGAGGAATATCGAATTAGTTCTGGAAGTAGCGGCGGTTCTGTGTCCGACGTAGTGAATGAAAACAATCCTGTACCTGAAACTGACAAACAAGATAGTGAAAATGAAGAAAAAAATGATACATTTCGTCAGAGCAATGAGAATTTAAACAAGATTTGCAAAAACGCAAAGCTCTCCAACAAGCCCGATCTCCTATCGAATATAGAAAATGTTGAGACTGAATCTGTTAGAAATTCTGATATAGAATCAAGCAACTCTTCGGGCAGCAACAGTGGATCTTATAATACAGTTAAATGCGAACCACGAATGATTTTAAATAACTCTGACGTTAATTTTAATAAAACTAAAGGTAGCTTCGACTTCTTTTTAGAAACTTCTGGACTCAGTTCCAAGTCTATATTCTCTCCTTCTAAAAACTATTTAGGTCTAAGGCCTCCCAGTGCCAATCATAAGAACGTTTTGAAACCTAAAGATGTAAAGATGCGAGTTAAAAACCCTTTAACAACGAACAAAATCAACGACAAACCCATGACGACTGCTATCAAATACTTTGAGCCGTATGTGTAACATTGTAATGAACTGTTATTATTAACATTTTTTTTATTTTATTTATTGTAAAAAATGAACTTGCCTGCATAATATTACTTTATTTATGTTAATGTGTATTGTACATATTTTAATTATACCTAGTTATTTTACAAATATACCTATGAAATATGAAATAATATATAATTGTTTCATTTCTCTTATCTATACATATAATAAAATTGTATCTGAATCAATATACAATAAATATTTTTTGGAAAATTTAATTGAAAAAGACATTATCGATACAGTAGCCGAATCTATTGTTTTTAGAATTTTTGTCTGTCTGTCTGTGACCGCAGCACGAGAAAACCACTTGACAGATTTGAATGAAATTTGGTATAATGATAGTTAGTTACCCGGGTCAATATATAGGATACTTTTTATTGCGGGAAAATAAATAATAAATATGAAAATAATGTTGTAATGGCTTAAAGATAAAGGTTTTAAAAGAGAAGATGCTATGAAAGTTCAAATAAATTTATTTAACAAAATACCTAGTATCTTAACATTTAAATATCTAACCAAAAGTAACAACTTAAAATTAAATCAACACTGGCACAGTTATATTCTACTTCTTTCTGAAAAACGTACATTCTTAGGATATTTCCTGTACATTTTCTATTTTGATTTCGTTTAAAATTTCTAACTTCTTGCATCTCACTGGGACTCCTTCTTTAACCTTTTTGCTATATATTGAACAGTATTATTTTTTAAATTCTTCATTATTCTTTTCAATTTCCACTTCTTAGTAACAGAAGAGCACGTATTTATTGAATTTTCTGAGTTTACTTTGGCATCATCCTCGTGTGGTGCTAAATGATCTATTTCATATACTAATGATTGATCGTAAACACACACATTTAAAAATTCTTCGGAAGATATTCTAGACACTGATATATTAGAAAATGAGTCGCATCTTCGCTTTCTTTTTCCATTCACAACTTTTTTTTCACGTTGTAACGTCCTTAAGAACTCTTCAGAAGAAAAGGTAGTAGTAGGTACGTCTACTTCGGCTGGAACACATGTTATTGAGTTTTCATCGTCCAGATCTATTGGCGTCCCCCATTTACGATCCAAAGAACGGAAAGCAGCAGATAAATGCAAGTGAAGTTCCATCGTTATTGGTACAGTAATACGATGTTGCTTGATCAAATCAAAATGTTATAATGATGTAGATTTTTGAACTACTGGATATTTAACTAAAAAAATGATCCCCCACTTTTAATTAAGAAAGGGTTATATCATTAATTAATTATGATTATGATCGAGACACAATTATTTAAATTACGTTTGAATATAATTAAAGAAACAATAATAATTGTAGTTACGTAATGATGTGATGGATGCCGCAGTAATTGATAGTAATTAATTAAATTGTCTAATACTTAGTTTGGCTAATAAATATTTTTTATTAAATCGCAAAAACTAAAAACGCTATTTAATAAGGTAAAAATCAATTTTAAAGTTTTTCAACTTCAAAGGAAAAAATATTATGTAAACTTATGAACTAACCATTTTATTGAAGGCATTTCAATGAGCCTAAGCACCACATTTCTGCATTACTTTCGTAACGAGTAGATAATCTAATATTATCTTGTAGAATCCAATTGATGCTGCAACTTTAGTTCAAAGTTACTAAATCGTTGCAGTAAATCAAATAAAAACATTCTTTTCTCAAATAGATTTTTACAAGCTCTTTTGAATCTTAATTTTTACATTATTAACATATTATAGAATTGAAATTAAATGACAGTAAGTAAGGGTGTGAGGAAGCTCCCACCGACGCGGAACGCTGTTCTGATGATCTTGTTGAAGTTACAGAATGCCAGTTTCGAATGGGTTAGATCTGAGGGAGTTTTTTATATACTAAAGTCTAAAAGTAAGGCTACTCAAAATAACTGATAGCTCGTAAAGATATTTAAAAACACTTAATGAAGTCACGTATCAAAGAAAAAAGTAATTAAATTCTGAATTTTGACCGTAGACTTCAGACTATACGATGTCACAGGTAAACACAGATATTCACGTTTAATTTATGTAACACCCCATTTTTGAAACGGGGGTTGAAAATAAATGATATTTTTGTAATAATATTCATCTATCAATTATTCTGATGACGCGTTTGGCGGTTGCGGGTTCGAGGCCTGCTATGACCATTCATTGGTTGAGCACAGGTGTTTGTTCTCCAGTCATAGGTGTTTATATAAAATATGTATGTATTTAAAGTTATATTATGTGTAGTATATCAACTATTTGGCATCTATATGCATCTATATATCTATGGCACTATTTGTGTGAAATAATGTCCCAACATAAATAAAAATATAAGAATAAAGTTCATTTAATATGAAAAATAATAATTAATCAGTTACTAATATCACTTGTTAGCTCCTACCATTATTTTATAGCACTGACATAGACAAACGCCTTCGATAATCAATCAGACGCGCCAACTAAATATTTTCTGAAATTGTTTTTAAAATGCCAAGCAATCTCAAAACAAACATTCTCACGTTATTATGGAACTATTCTTATTGTTCTCCAGATATCACCTACACTGGATGAAGCAACTTGTTTTAAAGTTGTGAAGGATCCTTATTATGAATGATCAAAATGTTATTAGTTTACCAGCTAGCTGTTGAGGGTGTGCTTAATATTGTAGATGAGAAGCAGAGTGAAAATGCGTAAGTCATTACTTGTTATTCTTGAATTCAAGACATTAACAATTTTTTTATTTTTTGTCTGTGATTTTATCGAATACACACAAGAAGACAGCAAACGGTTTTAAGACAAAAAAGGATTAAAGTTAAATGAAAACAAATATTTTGATCTAAATTTATTAAAAAATTGATATACTTATAGCCTTCTTAATCACTTTACAAATCCATATTAATATTTACTTCTTTTTCTTTTTCCCGGAACCTTTATTTGAGTCTTTTTTTAAGTCTTTTTTCTGAACCTACAATTAGAACAAAGGATATAATATAATAATAATGAATTAACTAATGTTAATTTATTTTGATTATATAATAAATTATTGATCAATAGCAAACATGCAATCTGCAAATCCTATAGACAATTTAATTTTCATATGTACTTTACCTTTCCATAATTGCTTAATAAATGTCCAACATCATTTTTCGTTTGCTTTTTCTTCTTAATGCCAGTGGTTAGATTACTCTTCGCTATCATGGACTTTTTTTCCTCAAATTGCTTTAACTTTTCTTGTTTCCTCTTTTGCATGAGTTCCTTATAGTTAATGTATTCTCTTTTAGGAGGTTTTGCACCTGAGAGTTTAATTGGAAGTACATAATTTAAAATTTATGATAAAAGTTATTTAAAAGTAACACAATTGATTGTACAATATTTGTACAATTACATATGATATGTACAATAAAACTTAAATATGTAAGAGGAAAACAAATATAAGTTGTATTGTTTTTAATATTTTGCTCCAATATTACAGTAACAATAAAATTAAAATAAAAAAGTTAAGTGTCACAAATTCTAACCTAAACTCACGGCGAGAGCTATTTTCGCTTCTTCCTTTTTATTAGGATCAAAACCAGACATTCCAAATTTAACAATTTCATGTCTTATTTTCTTTATATCCAAATCCTTCTTTGAACTTTCTATTGGTTTAGTTATCGGGTTATTTTCGACTTGTTTCTTTTTAGGTTTGCGTGCTTCGAATTTAACAACTTGAAAATTCTTTTCAGCATTTTTTAAAGCTAGTGCTGCTTTTGTTAAAATTAAGGACATGTTTATTTATATAGTTACTTTAAATTTTGTAAACAATTTTCACATGTGAATTTATTTACGTTTTGATTGTTGACAAGACAAGAGGCAAGATTGAAGAGAAGAGAAATGACATTTGACATCTACCCTGTTTTCCAATTACAGAGCATAATGCGACTCAGTGCCGCACAATGCCGATTTGTGCTGATGCTAATTGGAACGTGAATATAATGATTCGATTATATATTTCTGCAAAATAAATATGTTTATAGTTTTGAATTCTAAAATAAAATTGTATTCACATTATAAACGTGGAATATAAAAAAAGTCAATGTTATTACTCTTGTAACCTTCATCGATACACGGTATATTTATTTTTTTAACACAGCATCACGTAAAAGCAGTGTTCGATTGTGCGAAGCGCTGTTGTAGTTGGAACATTCAACGTTGAGCATTATGCCGCATAATGCGCCTTAGTGCTGTAATTGGAAAAGGCCGAATATCTATCTTTAATCTTAATTCTTATATCTCTAGCAGAAATTTGCTTTATGAATAAAACGAAGCCTTAATTAATTTATCCAATTAATTAAAGTAAAAAATTGAGGCACTTATGATTCATCTATAAATATTTTTTTCTATGATTGTGATCTAGTTTGTAGATAAGTTAAAAATTTATATTCTAAAAAAGAAAAAGCGTTTTGATGTGCCAATCTATATGCCACCAATCTACCTGGTAATCTGGTGGTCCAGTTCCGTGGTCAATTGGAAGGTAAGGCCAAGTTGGCCTCAAAGCTCGGTGTGCTCAGTAAGGTGAGATAGTACTTCACGTCGGGCCAGCGTCTTAATCACTATAAGGTGCAAATTCGGCCCCACATTGAGTACTGTTCTCATCTCTAGGCGGGAGTTCTCCAGTACTAGCTCGACTTATCGACGATCAAGCTCTTTCCGATCGGCTTGATCCTTTACCGACTCGTCCGTTTTGACGACTCGTTTGGCTCAGTTGGTAGTGACCCTACTTTCTGCGCCAGCGGTCGCGGTTTCGAGTCTCGCTGGGGGCATTTATTTGCTAATCGTGAATGTTTGTACTTCAGCCATGGGTGTTTATATTTATAATAATATGTATGTATTTAAAATTTATATGTGTAGTATATCCACGATCTGGTATCCGCAACACAAGCACGTTACGTAGCTTACTGCGGAACTAGATGGCGCTGTCGTAATAATGTTCTAACATTTTTAATGTCCCAACATATTTAATGTCCCAACATATTTACCTCTGCGTAGAGATGTGGGATCACTCTGCATCTTCTACCGCATTTATCACGGGAAGTGTTCTGAGGAATTGTTCGGACTGATTCTGGCCGCAGAATATCACCATTGGACATCGCGCCAAAACCGTAAATTCTATCCACACCACCTCGATGTACAGCGTTCCACAACAGTGCGATTTACAAGGCATTTTCTACCCCGCACAACAACCCTGGAACCAGCTGTCACCGGTGGTCTCTCCGAGCCGTTACGACCTTTCAACCTTCAAGAAGAGAGCGTATTCTGTTTTGAAAGGCCGGTAACGCATTTGCAAGCCCTACGGTGTTGCAGATGTCCATGGGCGAAGGTGATCACTTACTATCAGGCGAACCTTCTGCCCGTTTACCCCTTTGTCCTATAAAAAAAATAGGATACATCAATTTTTGAAAAGTGTCTAAATTAGATTCCGTAGTGATAATAATCCACTAAAAAAACAACACAAAAACACAAACATATTCTGGTGATTATTCAAATATCCTCATTGGTTGAAAACGCTAAACGCATTGGACGCCATTATTATTCTTTGTGTCAGTACGACAGTGGGTAAACAAATGTGTTGATAATTTGTATGAAATTGATAATTGTTTATAGTTTAAAAATGAGTTATTATTCTACTTATTGCTGGTGTGCTGTTCCTGAATGCAAGAATAGTAGTGTAAAAACACCGAACTAATTGCATATTTATTATTTATTTTTGTGTACACGGCGGTATGACCTAATAAAGTGGCATGCATCTTCTATTTCGTGGTGTTTAAAAACAGATAAAAAATGAAAACTATGATTTTAATTTTAAAATTTATTTTATAAACTAAAACCAACACTTTTCGAATGCCTAAGCTATCTTAATAATATATTTTTAGATTGGTTTTATTGAGTAAGATACCCTATTACCATAGATGAAAAATAAATAGTACTTATTTCAAGACTCAAAAGTCAAAAGTTAAATTGACAACTGACATTTGAACTTTACATTTTACAAATTACAAAGTAAAATGAATTTGGCGCATCTGAGAACTAAAATTAGGATGGTTTTGTTTATTTTTTGCTGTGATATTTGTTATAATGGATGTGCCCGCGTCTTAACTAAAAATAATGTAACTGATATTGAATGAGTAAATATAGAAACGCAGGTAGCGATGCTAATATTTTAAGCTTTCCTACGTAAGAGTTCGTCGCTTGCGTATTTACATTCCTTACGAATTATTTTAAATCGACTTATTAGATAATAGGGAGAAAAAGAATCGTACTTTGTTAGTTAGAGATAGAGTAAAATAATTATTACCTCGTAAAAAGCAATAAATAGGTATAAGTATGAAAAATAAATTAAGAAAAAATTATACTGCAGTCAAAGCTGGTGATCTTATTTTGACGGAGCAACCTTTTGCATTTATATTGTCTTCGAAAGAAAAGGGCATAAGGTGTGATAATTGCCTTCAGAGGTAAGTTATAATATTTATTTCAATATTACTCTGATTAATTGGTACTTTAGATATAATAATAATTAATAATGTATTTGGAAGTACCTACTTATAAAAACTTTGTTTTATCTCAATTTTAAATTGGTATATAATATAAATGTATGCAAAAATTTAAATATTATAAATATATAATATTTTATTTACAATATAACAAGATATTATAAAATTACTGTTTAAATTTTACTGAAACTTGCAATAACTTCCATACATATTAAAAGTATTACTTCCTACTTCCTTCTTAGTATTACTTTCAAATTAAAACTATAGGAAATGTTTTGAATGTTTTCAGATGTAAGGTTCTTAAGTGTTCTGGTTGTCAATTTGTCCATTATTGTGGCAAAGTGTGTCAGAGAGATGCCTGGAGTGATCATAAGGTTAGTATTTAATTTTAATAAATACTACTTTTTTATATTAATGTCAATAAATTAATAAATATGTACATTTAAGTTGACTTTAGCAATATTCTTTCCAACGGTTCCATTCCAAGCATTATAAATAATAATGAAATAATATTAGTATCATATTTCTTTTGTAGCTTTCTATAATTTAATTGAATCAATGAAAAACTGGAAAGATATAAATTTGTTTACAATCTAAATACATAAAATTTGACAAATTTCCATCCCAATAATTTAAAGTGTTCCATGATGTTCATGTGCCCAAGGCCTCAATTAGGTTTAAGACAGTCCTAATCATGCAAGCAGAACTTAGAATAATAACTAGTCTTTACATAGTCTAAGACAAAGTTGCTTCCCATGCTTGATTGCTTTTATTTTTAAGCTGTTCAATGAATTTTAATGCCGTTTTCATCAATAGATAGAGTGATACAGAGAAAAGTTTATATGTTTTGTATATTATAGTAGAAATAAAGCCAATAAAATATCAAATTTTAGTTAAATCTATACTTATTGTGTCTGGGGATGAACCCAAGCAAAGCAAGGATGATTCACTAGTACATTTATAAACTTACAATTTATATTATCTAATTTGTTCATGCAATTTTAAAAGAAATCATTGTAGCTATATCTGTTACAAACCAGATGTAAACTTTATGGCTCACTGCCATTTTCTTAGCAAAGTGCAATACTGTACGTATATAATGTATTATTTTAATGTATCAGTGAATGTCAGCCTATTTTTATGTGAGGAAGGTAATGTTTTCAAGTGTATGTATGTTTGTTTATCTCGCTGTTGGCACTGCTTATATTTTGATATACAAAATGTTACCTACATTTAAATCAAGGTAGCAATGACATAAGTACTTGAGGATTTATACAATTATTTAAATAAGCATAACGAAAATTCAGTCCCAATAATTTGGTTTACACACTTGTTAGTAATTATTTTTACCAATAGATAGATAGAAAATATATAAAATATAATTAATAAAAGTAAAGTTTAAATTTTATAGTAATAATTCTGAATATTTTACACTACCCTTTCAAATCTAAAGTTTGTGGCACAAAAAAATGTTCTTAAAAATCTTTTTTAAAACTTTCATTAACCTAGCGAAAACTCTTAGACCTTCTTAATCCGTCCCTTTCATAAAATCCGTTCTTAGCGGATGTCTACTACAAACTACCTCCCTGCCAAATTTCATCTTAAATATGTCAAGTCGTTTTCGATATTTCATGATGAGTGAGTGACCTTTCGCAGTTATATATTTAGATACTTGATTATCATTATGGTCTGCGTATTATTGTCGTTAACCTTGATAGCGCAGATGAGAGGTTAAATTTACCTTTTTTTCGAAATATAATTTTGCTAAATCTGTGCACATCTTATATGTATATAAGAATTTAATATTTATTCCTACCAGAATAATTCCTTTCATTTTTATGATTTTTATATAGTATTTTACTAAATTTATCTGTTTTAAAGTATGACTTAGAGTAACACTAAGGCCTAAGGTAGTTTTTTTCTGACCCAAGTTACTTTTAATTTTCAGTGGGAGTGCGCAAATTTAAAAAGGGTCTCGCCTAAGATAATTCCCGATGGAGCACGGATGTTGGCCAAAATTATAAACCGCATACAACGCAGTGATGGCGCTACTTATAAAGCATTTTATTCCGCGACTTCATTTAGAATGTGGAAAGATCTAATGTCGCGTAAGTTTGTTCAAAATAATAAAACATAATATATAATTTTATATGTTCTCCCTCCTAAATTTAGAGTTTGTAGCATGAAAAAATAAGGATTTTATACAAACTTGCGAAAGCCTTTAGACCTGCTTAATTAATCAAGCCCTGTCGAAAAATCCGTTCTTGGCGGACATATTCTAACTGTACAGACAAACAATCTACTTTCCAAATTTCACCTTTATAAGTCAAACGGTTTTCGATGTTTCGTAACGACTGAGTGATTTTATATATTTAGAATTTAGATGAATAAACCCTCCTCTACACGTCTGCAAATGCGTCCGCGGCTGCTGACAGTCGACAGATACATCCACAGATGGGTTGCCTCAAGCCGTTCACACGTCTATAGGTCGATTAGCCTATGTTATGAAATCCTTTGATCCGTGTCACAAAACCGACAACAAACGGATTCAAGTCGGACGCATCTATGGACGTTAAATATCTTCAAGAGACGCGCAAATTACCGCCTCTATACTTTGGCGGACGCATACGAAAATGACGTCTGCAGATGCATCATAACTCATAATGTTCTCCGACCGTTTACGGCCATGGCGGCCAATCTCATTGAGACTGGCCAAGTACGCAGGAGATATTATAGTGCACGAGTGTACGCGCAGACACAAGTGCACTCTCTGTTCCTTTCACTCTCATACTCCGGTGGGACGACGCGAGACACGACCAGTGAGAGTTAAGGCGCAGGACCGACGCGACACGTGCTCTGCCTCGGCACGGGGCTGACACACCGCCAACTTCCCAACTCCGGGCTATTACTGAGACTTACTAAACAGAAAGACTCAATAATTAAACTTAGCCCGACCCGGGACTCGAATGGACCTCTCGATGTATGACCGTATATGCTAGCCACTACACCACCGAGGCAGTGGTAGCTCAGTGGTAACTGGTAACACACTGGCTTAAGAATCCAAATAAAGCATGTTGAAATCCCGGAACTCTTCTAATATATAGTGTCGTTTATATTAATTTTATGGTGTATTTCTAGATTACTCCGACTTGAAAGCAGATAAAAAGAGAATGGACCACTTCACATCCCTGTGTGTAGTGCTGTTTGAATTTCTCAAAGACCTGTCACTACCAAATACAGTAGAATTAATGGGATTATATGGAAGAGTAAGTTTATTAATTTTACTAATGACATAAAAAAATAGAATAGAATCTAACCATTGTAGTCTAATGTAGTGTTATGTTTTTCAATAAAAAAATGAACAATGGTGAAAATGGTCACGAATGGAACAGGGTCAATCAGATTGTGTAACAAACCACAGGTTTGTCTTTCTTGTCTTTTCTTAATATGACTGCTGTAAAGCATTCGAAACATCAGTGGAAAAAATAAAATAAATCTGCAAATAAGTCCGTAAACATAGCTTTATTTAAAACTAGCAATTCCCGCGGCTTCGCCCGCTTTCTAATCACTATTAAAAAATAGGAATTGGTGGTAGAACTTTGAATTATGAAGTAATTTTTGATGCCAAATCAAAGCTATTAGCTAAACAGTAGGCAAGACGGTGCGGGGTAGGGTCGGCGCTTGCATCAAGCGAAGCGGCGCTTTAAGCAGCGCTTGCATTTTATTCTTACGTCCGTATTTTTTGCGATTAATCCTATGATATTTGTCAAAATAAATTAAAATACTTGACAAATTATAAACTAAAACCTTCCTCGAGAACGATTCTTTCCATTAGTGAAAATTGCATGAAAATCGCTTTAGTAGTTTTTGAGTTTTGCACGAACAGACAGACAGACGGACGCGGCGGAGGACTTTGTTTTATAATACGTATAGATAAACTTAACATAGCAAAAGTGATATAATATATTAAATTTCGATTTTTTCCATAGATGATAATAAACAGCTTCACAATACTAGACATGGACATGAATTCAATAGGCACTGGAGTTTACATAGCGTCCTCCATTGTAGACCACAGTTGTGACCCCAACGCCGTCGCCACGTTCGATGGGAAAACTATAAACATAAGAGCTATCAAGGATATGCCGTATTTGGATTGGAAACAGGTGATTTTTATGGTTTATATGATATTTTGTGTGTTTTGTATATCTTATTGCTGTGTTTATTGAAATTCTTAAGACATATGATAACTTTTTATGGTAGTAGTAGTAAAATCTTCTTGTTGTTGAGTGGTGAATTTCTAAAACTATTTGAATTATACACAAAAAAAAAATGATGCTTATTGCGTTATTATATACAATAGGTAGTTAGGATGCTTATTATTAGCAAAGCCTATGAAACATAGTCGGCCAACGGACGTGACAGCCCAAGCTGCCATACACTCGCTTGGGACATTAGCGTATAGCAGCTTGGACTGTCATGTTTTATAGGCTTTGTTATTAGTCTCTAGATCTAGTCTCGCTATATCTCACGCTCCTATATCATTCATGTTTT
Organism: Boloria euphrosyne; assembly: GCA_951802675.2. Taxonomy (NCBI): domain Eukaryota; kingdom Metazoa; phylum Arthropoda; class Insecta; order Lepidoptera; family Nymphalidae; genus Boloria; species Boloria euphrosyne. Next base: position 13,285,748 of record OX637871.1, read on the forward strand.
GATAATTTTTTTATATAAAAAAAATATTAACTTCTTCAACTTTTTTGCTAGAAATCATTATAAGTATCCTTTTATAATATAGACCAATATAGACTAATATACAGCGTACACTGTACATTATTTATCAATGAATTTCATATTTCAGATAAGAATATCATACATAGATCTAATGAAGACCCCGTACGAGAGGCAGATGGAACTGCTCGAGAACTACTATTTCCTGTGCCAGTGTGACAGGTGCATGGGTAAATGCTTTAGATGTGCATACTAATTCATAGATGTAACATACATAGAGTTTCACTTCTATTTTTTTTTGGTCTATGGTACTCTGCTGCTGTTATTAGACAATTGAATAAAATACAAGATTAAGCATAAATTAAAAATAAATATTAATTAAATAAGAAAAATATTATTTCTTCCACTTAGAATTAGTAGTTAGAATTTTATTATAATATAAATATATGGTATACCAAGGCAGTGGTAGTCCAGCGGTAACGCGTCGCTTGTATAACCGAGTGATGCGGGTTCAAATCCGGGTCTCGCACCTCTGATATTTTAATGTGCGAATTATTTCTATCCTGATTACCACTTGTCTTACGGTGAAGGAAAACATCGTGAGGAAACCTGCATGTCTGAGAAAACCTAGCAAGTTTTCGTAAGACATGTGAAGTCCGCCAACACGCACTGGGCCAGCGCGGTGGACTATGGCCTGATCCCCCTCGTACTGTGGGAGGCCCGTGCCCAGCAGTGGGACGTTAAAAAGGGCTGATGATGATGATGATAAATATATGAATTATATTTTACTGTTTTATTTTTTTAAGTGAATATTTAGTATTTTACTGTAATTCTTATCAGCAGAATAGTATGGCTAAAATGTTGGATAGAACCATTATTTTTTTTTTACAAAAAAATATATATTTACTATTTAGGCATTTCTATTTACTTGCTAACTCTATGTATGTTATGTCCATGTACTAATTATTATTACAATCAAACTTAATATCGCAGAATGGTATTTAGTTTTCATATTATGTTCTTTTTTTTAATAAGCACTTGGTAATTTTCTTATACATTATCTCTTAATAGTCTATCTTTATATTGCATTTTGTAACAAATGAATTTAAAATGATAGAATGGTTAGAGTTTGTGTAGTTATGGTTTATTTTATTTATATCTTGTTTAAAAACAATATTGATTTTTGTTTTTTTTTTTCATACTATTTTTTCAGATCTCAATATTTAAATCCTTTTGCATGGTATTGTTAATATATTTTTATATTCACATAATGAATGATAACTTAAGAAATTAGTTTGATCTGAGGTTAATTGTTCTGAAATACATTAGGTATAATAATAATATAAATATAATATACATGTAATAATAAATACCCATTATTTTTATTACGTGAATTGGAATTTTGTATATTAATTTTCGACTTTCCTGCTGGAACATAACAATTTTTGGAATATAAATAATCTATAGCAATATACATATAGCTCTACAAACTTCTCTATCTTCCCTTAAGTTTTATTATAGTTGGTTAATTCCCTTAGTTTTATTATAATTGGTTAAGCCGTTCCAAAGATTACCCCGGACAAACAAAGACCAACAGAAATTTTAAAGAGGATTGTTTAGATATTGGTATCATATAAGTTGGTCTATGTTACAATGTTGAGAAAACACATTTTTTTAAATCACATAATGGCATTTATTATTAATTTTATAGTAGAGGAAACTTTATTGACAGATTTAGAAACTTTTTTTTATGTAAATGAAGATTCATGACGGAATTACTATTTTTTTAACTAGAAAAGCTAGACTTTTGGTTAATACAGAAATACCATCACACATACAAATATTAAATAATTTTACTATATTTACTATGTTATTTATTTTCAGATGAACATCATATTAAATATGAGCATGCAGCGAAATGCCTTAACCCAAAATGTGATAACCCAATAAATATAATTTGGAAGGAGAATTTATTATTAGTTAAAAAACCAGAACCTAAAGTTGAGAATAAAGCAATAAATGGAGAAGATCATGTTGAAAATGGTGTGAATTGTGAGGAAATAAATGGTGAAATGAATGAAGTCAGGTGTGATGAATGCGGAACCAAATTCTCAGAGGAACGTATTGAGATGTTTGTGAAAAGTATGGAGTTTAGTGAAGTACATCTGTCTAACATGAAGGAAACCTCTGTGGCTTGTATCCTTTTTATCATATTTTGTAACAACAACCTTCTTATAATATTTATAGCCCGTTTGTAACGTTTAGTTGGAATTTCTTTGATATAAAATATTTTCCAGCAATAAAAAGTATACTATATGGTAATTCAGATAATCAGCTATGATCACACCTAATTTCTTCAAAATTAGTCTAGTGGTTTTCTCGTGATGTGGTCACAGACAGACAAACAAATTTGATAACTAAATATAATGTCACTGTAAAATTGTAAATACCGTTAGATTACAATCTATCTTAAGATTATAAACTGTCGAAAGATCGGGGATATCATACTGCTTACAATTTAACGCATTATAGTAGGTCGATTATAATCTATCAGAGTGAAACCGACAAATTGTGAAATAGAATGCGACGGAACGCACCTCGTGCGCGCTATAACTAAAGTATTTTTTAAATTATACATATATAATTATGAAATGTTGTCCAATATAATCTTTAATTCCCGCTACATTTATAAGCAGATGTAGACATATGCAAGTTCTGCCTAGAAAGGCAGGAGGGGGTGCTACACCCTTTGAATGTGCTGTACGCACAAACGTTGGACAACGCCTTCGATGCTCTCATACAAGTTCAACTGTGGGAAATGGCGTGTGTTTATGCTGAGAAATTGTTACCTTGCTTTAGGTGAGATATTGTACCTTTATCTATACCAGTGTTTCCCAAACATTGTTCTGCCATGGCCCAGTTATTTTCACACTGCCCCTTCGACTTGATACTTTTAAACCCAAGCTGGTTCTAGTCGGTAAAATAATACACATTTATTTATACTAAAAATGGTTCATTAATACATATTGCAATACGTTGATCGATAGTAGGTATTATTTTTTAAAAACAAGTCGGGATCTTTGCGACCCGGTATTTTATTTTGATGGCCCGGTACCGGATCGCGATCCGGCAAATAGGAAACACTGATCTATGCGATAATCGTAATTAGATAGTGCGGAATGTTAATGTTTAAAAATAGAGATCTACATAAACTCCCTTTCATTCTACTTGTCAGAGAAAATACAAAATGTCATAGACAATTTAAAATTATAATTACAAAACGACTGCAATATCTAAATTACAGTTGATAGATATTGTACTAGTAGGTACCTATTATAAAATTGTTTTTTAAATTTTTTTCTCTTTCATTTGAAATAAGAGTTTAGCCAAAAATGGAGTTAGCAGCTTTCAATACTTAACCGACGTATATACCTCTAATATCTAGTTCATGCTCCTTCGCTTCGCCTTATATTATTTACATTCATATTTGTATGTTGCCTAATATTTAATTTTTCGTTGTAATAAATAGTAAAAACCAAAAATATTGTAGGTATTTAAACAAAATACGTAATTAAATCGTAATTGTGCCAAAGAGATAGGTTTAACTTTTTTAAACATAAATATTGTCGGAGCAATTAGCTTATCGCAAAGTATAATTATTATGCGGCTAAGGATTGGAACAACCTGCCTGCATCAGTGTTTCCATCCGATTGCAATATGGGTGTCTTCAAAGCTAAAGTGAATAGGTGGCTACTGAAGTAGTGCGACTCTATCTACGACTGCGTTACACTTACCATCAGGTGGAACGTAGTCAAGTATGAATTTAGAATAGTATAAAAAAAAAGTATTTCTTTGTCAACACATTTATTTTTACGGGGAATCATTCACTTTCTATCTTCTTAATTAGAAAATAAGCATTTTTATATATGATTTCACTCTATGCTGCGTTTTTTTCCGAAGTACCTATAGAGAATGAAAGTAACTGAAAAAAAACAAGCTTAGACTAATCAAGATTGTTAACATTTTTTAAATAAGTACAAAATATATGAAAAAGATATATTATTTATATGACATGATGTAGATATGTTGTATTCAAAGAAAAAGTTTCATCTTTTTTCAACAAATATTTTCCCTTTCTTTTTTTAATTTTAGGTTTTATTATGGCAACTTTCATCCATTGGTTGGGTTGCTACATATGAAATATGGAAAAATATTGCTGTACAAAATGGATCTCAAAGGAGCATTGCATCAGTTCAAATGTGCAGAGAAGATTATAAAAATAACCCATGGTGAAAGACATCCACTATACCGGGATCATTTATTGCCAGCTATAGACCAAGCAATCATAGAATCGTCTTAGATGATAAGCAGAAAAAATGGCCTTATCGATCAACACAAATGGCATAACCCACACAAAATAATATTTAATGTAAATTTTTCTAGTATTCAACGATTCACATAATAAGTAAATGAAAATGTATACAAAATACAAAAATATGTTACATTTCTCCCATATTAATTGCCTTAGGGTTATGCCGGGTTTGTGTGGACAGCCTTTTAAATATAAGCTAAGTTATTGTTTAATATCACAGTTTCTTGTGAGTATAGTATTCTCCATATTTTTAAAATTAAAAAGTAGACATTATTAGATATATTATATAAATTAGTTTTCTCCATAGTGGGCTATTTTGCAAATGTTTGTAGTATTGATATATTGTCAATTATGTTGCCTTCAAGCAATAAGGCTGTGTGCTATAAAGTATTGGTAGAAATAAAGGATGTATACAGTTTGTCATTTTCATTTCATTCTATTGTTAGTCTTAAGGGACATTGCTTTTAAAATTTACTAATAATTTTTAAGTGAAACATTAAAGGTAAAACGACATTGAATGTCAAAAATATTGTCTGTAAGTATGTTTATAAGTTTATTGGTCAAAAAAAAAAGATTATAAAGGAAACAGTCTGTAGGTCTACATTATGTCTGTCGTATAGTCATCCTCAACTCTCCTCCTCTTAGGGGGTACCTCTTCATCTGCTTCAAGGACTTTCATACGGACCCCACATATTTCAGCTCCATGTAAAGTTTTAATGGCATCATCAGCAGATTCACTGACTGAATACCTAGCATATCCTACTGTTTTGTTGGGTAAAGTGTAAACGTTGATTAGATTGCCGAAACGACAAAAGATATCTCTCAATACAGTTAATGGGGGAGGTTGAGGCTTGCAAACTAAAAAGCATCGTTTAGCAACTGGGCTATCAATGTCCGCGAGAGGCTGAGGAGGAGGTAAGCTAACACTACAATAATTCAAATCATTGCTATCAGGTACTTTGTCATCAGATACCCCACCAGTGGCCATTTTGACTAATTTTGAGGCCTCGGCGATAGCTTCAGCCAATTGTGCTAAATCAGGTGATGAAGAATTAGTTGTTGCTGCAATGGCATTTCGCAGATTACTGACAGCAGAGGATATATTGGGCATATAATCTTCGTCAGTACTATTTTTTTGTGGTCTTACAAACATTTTACAGCCAGGTGGGTATTCAAATCCATTAAGTTTTTGCACAGCATGGGCTGCCGAAATAGGGTTAGTATAGTAAGCTGTGCCTGAACCAAAGTTTTTTATTAAATCAACAAAGTATCGACAATTCACTAACCCTGGCACTATATCAAATAATGATTCTACATGCATTTGTGTAAGAAATGGACTGCATTTAAATGTAACTTTGGTGTAACCCTTAGGGTTGACATTCATCATTGAGAGTAGAGAGGCTCCTTGATTTGTTGCAGCCAAATTATTAATATTTGTCTCAAAGGCAGTTTCTGTTCTTTTATGAAATCCCTTGGGCTGAGCAAAAATTGCTCTATACTTTCTGTCACAATTTTCAAAAGCTTTGGCTGCTTCAGAGAATTTTCCATATTTAATGTAGGCAAATCCTTTAGATTCACCAGTATCTCTATCTCTTTGAATTAATATATCTTCAATGTGGCCAAATTGTTTAAAATGCTCTTGTAATATTTCTTCGTCAACATCCTTTGAAACATTCAAGAATAATCGTTTATATCTTTCACTATTATATTCTTCTGAATCAATATCTGTTCGGTTTGATGCTACCTTTATTTTAAGAGGTCGATTAGCGTTAGGAATCATTTTTGCATTCATAGCTTCCAGGGCAATGGCAGCCTCTGATGTTTTGGAAAACTTTATGAATGCAACTCTTTTAAGTTCTCCATTATTAGGATTACGAGGTATACGTATGTCCTCTATCGTGCCAAATTCAGAAAATATTTCTCTCAGCTGATCTTCTTTAACAGCTCGGTCACGAAGAACAAATAATCTTGAATATATGGGAGAGTCATCACGTTCTTTATCATCCATGCGAGAATATCTGCGTCGATATTCCATATTGCTAAAATAATGTGCAATAAGAAAGAAAATAATAGAACAAAATGATAAAGAGTAGGTACTAATTTACAATACGGTCGGTAAGACCGAATTTGTGGTACTAATATAATAAACTACCACTAAGGTATTGAAATTCGATATTATTAGGATAAATAGTTTCTCATAATATATTTATTTCCACGACAACAGAACATCACACTTATTTAGTTTGATTATTGTTATTTGTTATAACTTTAACTACAACGAAGTTACAAAATGGCCGCTTGAGTTTGACGTTGCAGTTGGGACTTGTCACTTGGGCGGCTAACCGTTCTGAAAGTCAAGTATCAAAAGATGCTAGTAAAAAAGGAAATCTTTATATGAATTTCACAAAAATAATAATTAATGTACAAATATATCCTTTCAATTTTTTTTCTTATTATTTTTTTAATAATTTTACCACCCTGAAATATTTATTATTATATATATACATTTTTTCTAATATTATTTTTTAATCAAAAATGTGTATATAAAATGAAGTACAGTACATACTGTCTGCTTTTTTCATTTAAAATTATTGAAATCAAAAAATTTATTTTATAATCAAACAGATACAAAATATTTAGTCGAGATTTTTGCGCGAAACCGTTTATTTGAAAAATATTTAATATAGTTTCATATGGCAACACAATATTTGTATATGCCAAAAGTAAGAAGTGGTTGATATTTTACGTAAAATTTAACTAAATCCAAGCTTTAATTTGTGTAAATTGATTAGTTGATAAAAATATATATTGATACAGTTATTGTGAGACATTAATGTTTTGTGCAAACTGCAATGGTACCATGTAATGAATATTGATAAAAGGCGCTATGGGACATGTCAGATGGAGATGCATTCAAATGATTGTTAGCAGTCGAGGGGAACAGTAGTCTTCTTGCTGCATATAGGATTACCTATAAACATTGAGTTTACCGGTGCGATACGCTGTGTATAAATTTTAGCATGATTGGTTAACGGACTACCTTGTTAAATAAATTCTAGTCTAATCTTCCATTAAAGTACCCTCACTTGTTAATCAAAATAAAGAACTATTTTCATTTATCTCAGTGCTAAAGACTTCACTAGAAAATGTTTAATGAATCATATGAGAGGAGGCTGCTACAGCAATGCACTCCCATAAGGAAACAGTCTGTTCTGGTCAGGCCAGAACCTATGGATAGATTCATTCCATGCAGGCTTGAAAACAACTGGAAGACCAGCTTTAGAGGTAAGACAATTATTATTATATTTCTCATTTGTGTTGTATCTTATGTATAATAATATGCTACAAAATAACTGAATTTTTAGCATAAATATTTCTTTTCAAAATCACTTTTTAAATCTTAAATATGCTGATCATTTGGTGTAGTTCCTTTTATTCTGTTTTATTACAAATTTATTACAAAGAAAAATAGTTTTGCACCTGTGGCAGAAAACTATTATTATTTATTGCTTATTTAATTTAAATTGCTCATTAGCTTTTTTGCAAAAAATATAATTCTAATATAATTAAAAAATAAGAACCATTTGAACTTCTACATAATTTTTAATGAAATGTGTAGTATCTTATTTTTATGGGTGTCATGAAGTATTTTACATTTGATTGTTATTTTAATATATTTCTTTAAGATATGAATAACTTTTACGCATACCATAAATCTCAAAATATTTATAATAAAGAAAAAGCGATTGCCTCCCTTCATCCTTAATTATTCTTTGAATTGATAATAATTAATAATAATATATTTAAACTTATTTTATTTTTATATATAAATATATCTACAATTTGGATATCATGACAGGGCTTTAAAAAATTATCCTTGTCCTAAATTTTCCTATGAACTCTTTATTAAAATCATGATGTTTCTGCCATCCATAACCTAATTATTAAGATCTGATCGATCCAGAGGTCACAAAATGTAATCTTTTGTTATTAATTTAACCTTTTAGTTATGATTATTTGTTATTATTCTTTTATCATATTTACATGATTGCAGCGTTCATGCAGTCTTACATAATAGGTTTTATTTTTACCTGTTCACGTTATAAGTATAAATCAACTCATTTTAATGTTTCCTGTATTAAAATTATTTTGATATGAGTTATATTTATGGTGTGGAGTAATTTTTTTTTAAATAAACTTTTTATGTCATGACATGATTAACTTAAAAAATAAGACAAAGGCTAAGATAAGTTATATTATACTCTTATAATATAAATAAAATATTCCTTTTATCATGTAGTACATGGACTTTTATTGCCTTTAAAAAAATTTTACTTGGCAACCTCAACTCGGTAAATTTTAGTACCTATATAAACAACCTGTATGGACAAAATTGTAAATACAGTCAAATATGCTTCTTGATTTGCTGTAACTAATTCAACGTCAGTAAGCTATTACTTAATAACACTATGATCTACGTAACTTATAGTCATACTGTATAATGACAATGATTAGGCTGAAATCGTGAGGCTAATAATAATGGCCTCCGAAGCAAGAGATCTTCATTATATTTTGCTACTATTATTGCAAATGGATTCTATTCTACATGTTCCTGTTTTTTATAATGTAACATTTGATATAAATCACAAAAACAATATTGACACTAGTTGTGTTTCCAGTTTTATCTCATATTTTTTTAATATGACACTAAAATATTTTTAATCTTGGTTAAATGTATGAAATACAATTAAATAGCTATTTTGTTATTTAATATTAACAAACTATTACTATATATTTTTATATTTTTATTATATATTTTTACAAACTTTTAAAATAAAGCACATGGTTAAATATTTTTTACAAACAAACATACTTAAGACTTTTTCTAATGTAAAAAATAGTTTATACATCTATGATAGATACTCAAGGTTGTTCGGTTACTTTATCTTAATTTGTTCTAGTATGGATGATAAGACGGTAATTTGTAATATCAAAGTAAATAGACTCGGTAATAATAGTATTTAAATTTTTTAATTTTAACATGTGCAAAAAGCTTGTTTTATTACAATTAGTGATTTATTCTCACTCCGCTGGTATTCGTCCCTGTGCATGTTAGTATTTCTCAGAAATGATATTTTTCTGAAGTAAAAAAGCAGCTTATATTTCATCAAAGTCTGTCCACTGTTTTTTTCTTGATGCAATAGAAAGCCGTAATTTCGAAAATCTATAAATTCGGCCTCTGTATCGTTAAATTTAACTATTTAAAAAAAAAATTACAAATTTGACTCAGAATTTTATATTATATAATAGATTAGTTACTTAAGTACCTTCAGTTAAATTTAACCAATATAATTTTAATTATCCTACTTTTGAAGTATTTAGCTGATAATTAAGTTCATTTAATAATAATTCATTTGGTGATTTACCTTTGTACTATTTAAGTACCCTCATTACCGAACCCATTTAATTTCAAGGTTAATGACCTTAGACTTTTTAATTTATGTATTCTGTAGCAAAATTAGTTATGCGACTTAAATCAGAGCTTTCCATAAAACAATGGCTATTTGCTATTCATTAAACAAAAACTCTGTCACGCTTGGCTACCCCTAGACCTACAGTGGAACGATTACTAGCGCGTTTCTTAAATTATTTATAGGAAAATCGCCTTTAACGTATGTACATACTGATTATAGTACTTTTATGTATTTATACGTACATATATTATTGTCTTTACTGTATCAGGCACGTGTATGTAGAGATGGGCATCCAAGTTCACTAACTAATGATATCCGATGTGGTAACTAGAAGGTATAATGAGCTTACTTTATGTTGCGTTTTCTCTTTTCTATCTCGAATGCACACGGTTTTGTTTAATTTGAACCGTTATGTTACGGTTATGTAAGTGTATTATCAAGCCCACCATAATTATAAAATTTTTGAGCATTTATAATACGAACTTATGCTAGGAACGCGTAATTTTGGTCAAGGGATTGTATTTTTTGAATCGTTTCAATATTTTCTGAGAAATATCTACTACATAAAAGCAGACTTACATCATTTCTTTATTTAGAGTATTATATTTACTATAATATAATTTACCTTACTAATTGTACAGACAAGCCAACGCTGGCTTGGCTCGTATTGTTTAAATGAAACCAGCCAGTCAGCCTCTTAAACTGTTTATATATATACAAGGTCAATACCAAGACAGTGCTGGCTGCCAGTATTACTGGCTTCGTATCAGCGATGGGTTCGTATGAACAAGGCCTAACTTTTAGACAAACTTTCTATTGCAAACACTGATTTGTAGTCACAACTTCAGGCTTTACAGGCTATATGATCTATATCTGCGGCGCGAAGCCATTATTTAAATCAAGAACATGACAAGACATATTTAAAGAATTTTAATGTCTCCGATTTTAATGCAATTCAACTACATATTAAATGACCAACGCCGTATCGTGTTATGTAAAATAATAGTATGGCTAGAAACAAGAATATAAATAATGTATGTCCACCGATTCTATAAAGAAATCTTCGATGGTTTTTTATACTGTAAAGTTCATGTGCAATATGGGATTTAGCAAAGAGGTTGCGAAGCGTAACGTTCACTTACATCGTCTACGGTCAAGGGAATTATTATAGGAAAACTTTAAATTCATATGCACTCGACCATAGCTCAATGTAATAAATCGCACGGTTTTTTTTAGTTTCATTTACTAGATAAATAAGTATAAATAAATATGTTGGGATATTAACATGCAGCACCATCTAGTTCTAAGGTAAACTACGAGGCTTGTGTTATGGATACCCGATACTTGATACATTAGACATATTATATACCTTTAAATATAACCATCCGTAACTGGAGTATAAACATTCGAGCTCATGCCACAAATAAATGCCCAGCAGGACTAGAACCCGCGACCGCTAACAACCAAGTACAAGCTGAACCACAGTCCAAACGTGTCATCAAAGATGTCACGATTTTCTTCTAAAATTTCATTTTCCATCTTTTTTTATTTAAACTTAGACTCGCATTAGATTCGGCGTTGCGCAAACCGTGCTCCGTTACCTTTTTTCTCTAACTTTTACTTTACTGAATGCTTCAGTGCTCTTTGTGAGAATAGCCTCGTATAATGCAGTAGGTGTATTTATCACACTAAAATATTAAAAAATATACGAACGAACAAACAAACGACGAATTACAATTGCAAAAATATACATTTAAGAAAAGGTACGTCGGTTTAATGTTCCTTTTGCGTGCTCACATCGGCTCTCGCTTCCTCGGCACAAAATAGAGAATAAAATACGAAATCTGGTCTATCGTGAAACCATGTATAAGTACAAAATCCGTGGACCGTAGAACGTGGCGAAAGGGCGACGTCCTAGGTACAACACAGTCTAGCTCGCAGGATCTCATCCGAGACGGCTATCTTTAATAAGGTAACCCGACTTGTTAGTCCCCTCTTCTTGTTCCGCAAAGTATTTTTGTTTCGTTAATTGAGTTTTTTTTCACAGCTTTTTTTTTTGTTTCAGTACCCACTATATTTTTACCAATTTTAAAATAGCAGAGTTAATTATTACTTTATTATGTAGAGCTTAACATGCACATTTTTTGTTAAAGTTTGTATATCAAGCGTGTTTCAAGTCTTAATACGTATTCTACCTTGGTGAATAATTAGGCTTAAAATTGTTGTTTTCAACGACGCGTAAGTTTTTGATTAAATATGTAGTAATTACAAATAATTCTATTTCGAAGTGTTAGTAATCTCCTATGTAGGTATAATAGTTCATAGATTTAGACTGTCAGGATGCGTCGCCACGGACCATTTATTTCCTACATGGTTTGTGTCTCTACAATTTGATTGTGCCTAATTCGATTCCACGCTAAACGACTTTTTAGGTCTAACTTAACGAGGTCTATTGTGACGTCAATACTCATTGTCTATTATTAGATAGCGTATACTAATTAACACCCGAGCTATCCAAATAGTTAAAACTGATAAGAGCTCATTAAAATTCATGTGGTATTTCTAACGTGAGATGTATAAAGTTTTTTACTTATATTAGAAATTTGCTGTGCAGGTTTTATTACACTGACTCTCGCCTCTTCAATTTATATTACAAGTGGTTACTATGCCTATAAAACTTATAATTGCAACGCCAAATTCATTTCATAATTGGTTTTTGCATGATGTGTGAACAGACGGACGAGTTGTTTTTTTTTTGAGTATGAAGATTGTGTTTATAAGTATTTTGCTTGCAAGTTGGGGTTCGAATAAATAGGCATTTTACGGATGTCCCTAATGTAGACTATTAATATGGTAATTATAAGCTATTACCAATCACAGGGCAGGGTCAGATGGCATCGAATCAATTATCCTTCATTATGTTAGCTTGAGACCTTAATTGCCTTCAAAAATTAATAACCCCAAGTGCATTACAAGATAATTACGTATTATTATTTTAACGATGTTTACATTTATCTTATGGTTAGCAATAAAAAGTGAAGCGTAAAAGTTTGCTATGTATTTAGTAAAATCATTAAGCCAATTTTACTCTCAATAACAAGTCTGAAGAATAAAGTATTGCGAACTAAATGCGATCTTAGCCCCATACTAATATGGAAGTTGCTAGAGATTTCTGCAGCTTTCTCTATATCGCTTAAACAGTGGAGCTCAATTTTCTTTTCCATTAGAACCTGGCCATTTAACGATTTCCTTAGAAAATACACGTTATTTACAAAGTAAATTATAGTTTGCTTGATAGACAAGATGGCCTAGAGCTAGAAGCTTGAGCTTTTAAAAAATATATATAATTTAAATAAACCTGCAAATACAAATCATATTCTTCAACTCGCTAAAGGTCTTTTTGATTCCAAGTCACAATGTTTCTTTAAACTAGAATCCAGTCCCTTTATTCAGACGTAGCGAAATACAAGCTCCATTCCGGGAGTACTTAGAGGTGAGTGAACCCGATTTGACGGTAGTCGTGGATCCCTAGGCGTAGAAAGTCAGCTAGCTTTTTGCTCGCTTTTACTTCACATCATCCAATGAATAAACTGACTTAACAATAGAAATTTGAGGTGTATGACGTCAGATAATTTCGTCATCATTTATCATCTTTTTTTATTCATATTTTGTCATTTATATATGTCATTTCCTCATATTTGATTTTCTTAGATTTAAGGAAGTTAAAACTATAATTTAAACCATCTTTGTACACGAGAGGGTCTCTCGTAAACATGTTTGCTGTAGAGCACTCGAAATGTCTGCTTAAAAATACGCAATAGATAGTTTAGCGTATTAAAAATTCTTTACATTTTATTACTATTATTTTCATAACAAATATAGAATGTTAACTGGACTAAGCCCTCTGAACCTCAATCGCATAATACGTAATTTTGCGTATTTTGCACAAATACTGACCTCTACAATGTTTTAATTATTCCGATATACCTCGAAATAATTTCTTATCGCACTTTTAATGTTCGAAAATGCAATTTTAGATAGCTTTTGCAACCTGTTACTTGGATTGAAGATAATGCTTGAAATGGTTGTCCTACTAACATTCTACAATCAGTACAAATTACTTGACTCTTGATAAGTATTGATAAGCATCGTTATCTATTAGGCATATATATATACCATATTGCGAGTGATTTCGGAAAGTCTTAACATTTTCTAGAAAAAAAAAATATTTTGTTATAAATGAAATTTTAAATCATATTTTATTAAAGAAAAATATTTCTTAATTTTTTTGTCACCTGATCCTAGACCATTAATTTGTTCTTTTTCTTATTTTTTTTAATATCCGTAAATATTGGTTATCTTTTTTCGTTTGGTTATTGTAAAATTACAATGTTTATTTCAGATGCCCAGTTTTAAATTTTTTTAATGTGCGGATTAATTACGTATTATATATTTTTATTGGCAACTATATTAGGGTTTAATTGTCGCTTAAGATTTATTTATATTTTTTTTTGTTTAGACAAAAATCTATTAAATATTCTAAAATTCTTATTTGATTGTCTATAGTACTGTTCCAAAAATCTTATAATTCAAATTACGCAAAATAAGCCATTTCTACTGTTAATGATTATTATAAGTATAATAGTAGACAACTCTTTGAATACAAAAAAAGCCTCATTTTACCTTGAAAGAAACCGAAATACTTATAAAAACTTAAAAATTATGAAATTGTTACAAAAAAAGAAACGAAATTCCACTCAATATCAAACGTACCGATTGAAACCTGATTCCGTTAAGGTATTATGACATGTAGGTAACAATTCGTTGCAAGTCGCCGCCGTCTCGTCTTTGCCGTTTTGGCTAAATCAATATTGCACTTCTTAAAAGATATAATTTTGCAGGTGTACAAACATTGACGAACTTTTTGTATTATTGTGTTGGTAGAAATGCATATAGCACTGACAAATTAACACATTATGTCGAATCTACAAAAATGGTATTTCGTCCATATTTCATTTGTCCATTTTTGTATCTTTTAATACTACGATCATTTCTTTAATATATTTATTTATGTTGCATCGTGTTTGTATAATTTAAAGTTATAGGTAATTCTAGTCAAAGCAAATATATTTGTCACACTTTCGATAAATAACGACCGCATTATTCAGTCATAAAATATCCAAATGTTTTTAAGAATGCAGTTAATTTTAAAATATTTAGAATACAATGGCCTGATATTAGTCAGCTCGGGCTTGAAAGTCAAAGTCATAATGTTAGCTCAAACGTTCATGACACCTGTTTGATGTTTCTACCTACATACAACCATTTCAAAATTATGAATATTTTAATTCTAACATTAAAAATTAAGTACTCAACGAATTGTTAACAAAAACTGTAATTTTGGTACGTTACATCAAATTTACGTTTCGTAATCTTGTCTTCTATTAATTTGATTTGTACACATCTCACCTCTAATGTGGTACATTGAGGCCAGTTTAGGGCTGCCTACAGTGTCTCGATCAGCCTTCAACCGAAAGATCAGCTGAGAGGCTGATGTCATATGAAATGGTATCGAGTGTTTACTTAACACTTGGCTTCGAATACTTTATGGGGCCCACCTTATAGTTGTACACTTTTGATTGATTCGCAATTTGGCATAGACTTTAGGCTCTACATCGGTATAGACTACAGGCAGTGTAATTTGCAGTTTTGACACGTAACTAATAAAATATTTGTTAATTTTGTAAGGATAAATCGATGGAAATATTTTATACCTAATTAGAATTTTGCGGAATCCGAATAAATCCGAATATGATTAATAACTAAAAATAACTCTTATTATTATTCCATAATTATTGTCTAAATTTTTGTGTTTTTGTATGCTTTCATATTTTTATGGTAATCGTGAGGTCGATGACTGAAAGATTTTCTGAATATTATGACTAGTAATATAAATAGCTTCACAAACGAGCTCCAAGCGCCCCCGTAATTAATTCGTTAGCTACGTTAGCCAAAATGAATTAAAACACCTAAAATGTCCGGTTAGGAGTATCGAGAGCAATCAGCTGACCGTGTGATTCAGTGATCGGGTTCCTGCATGTTAATGTGGAATTTTCAGTATAAAACAAAATGTTGTACCTGTTGAGAAGTTCAATGCACCGATCAGCTGACTCAACATGCTCCTTTATTCTGCTTACCACGTGTAGTACAATAATTTTCCAACAAAGTTGCGCAATGGTTTTGTTTAGACCTTAAATTTTATTCTTTACTAGCTGAGCCGACAAACATTGCTCTGCCATATAAATTAGGGGGTTACCCCCCATTTTATACCGAGTCGTTTCGGGGAAGTGCGACCACAAACACCATACACGAGATATTTCTATATTAGATTATTCTGCACAATAGTATTTTCGATATAATATTTCAATAAAATTATTATTAGGTATATTATTATATTTTTCACAGTTCAATTTTATGCAGGTTTCGACGTGCTTAAACTTGTACCATATGGGTTAATAGGACATAGTTGATAGTAATTGTTAATACATTAATAGCGACTTGGGTTTATGTAATTTGATTAGAACTATGGAATTCTATACTTGTTACCGGATCTATGTGCCCTCTTCCCCTTTGCCTTGACATTAACTTATTAGATACTAGTATCTATTGTAAAGTATTTTAGAAAAAAAAAATGATAATTACGTATATTATAATATTTTATGCACACATGTCAAATCTGTATTTGAAATAGATTTGTCCATCCATTTATATTTGTATATATATACTAATCTGCGTGGTCTTAGTAAACGCAAGACGTTATTTTACTCATATATTTTATGTACACGCATTTTACTTTATATTAAGTAATTCATTTTATTCGTAGTAGTGCATTAGATGGTCATCTCTTGTTACCCAACTGCGGCGACGCCCAAAGGAGCGTTGTGTTTTACTTATAATTGTAATAGTTGGTATATATAATTTAGCATTATATTATAATCGTTTGGTAAAACGAAAGAGATTATTCGCAGGACACACTCGTATCAATCAGCTGATATCGGCAGCGAATTCGTGATGTCATTCGTTTAACATTACGTGCCTTTTTGGGGTTTTATATTTTTATTTTTTCCAATGCACTGGTTTAACATGTTCCGACATGCTTCTCGTTTGACCAACCTTCACCTTGACTCCACACTTAGATCAGCTGTTTGCAATAATAATACTACTATAATATGATTCACTTCTTATCAAGTCATCGCTATAGTATATTAATATTAATCCAATTGTATTAAAAAAATCTAAGCAGACAAAAGGATGTCTTTGACCAGATTGGTATACTCAATACAGGTATCTAGCGGCTGGTTTATTACCAACTATTAAATAGTGAATTGTTTTCAGTACATAATAACTTGTGAAGATGTTTAAATACGAACCGGTTATTTAATTACTTATAGTACAATTTTATTTGAAAGAATAATTATAATAAAACTTTTGTAATTAAAAAATACCATAGACATTAATTTTTGGAATTTAATAGGCGTGCTTTCAACATACATATTATTATGTATGTACGTCAGTGAAAGGAACGGATTTGAAGTTGCTGAAGCATGTAAAATAAATATTTTAACTTTAATTACAAAAACAAAGTTAGAAGGCGTGTAAATATGGCCATGTGGTTATATTATGGGGCCTTTAGGTTGTAAGTTAGTTCCTGCTAGCAAACGCAGTCACCGTAGACTTGACACCTAACTGTGAGCAGTTACTAAAATCAACAATAAACCATGTAAGTATGGCTTGTGTCAATAATACTTCAATACGAGTAATAATGAGGCCAGGTCGGCACTTGTTTGCTTCTGAGTTAATACAATTGTTATCACAGCCAATGTAGTGTGTATTTGTCCTTTTTACGTCCTACTGCTGGGCAAGGGCCTCCCTCCAATACGAGGGGATCTGGCCATATTCCACCTGATCACCACGCTGATCAAGTGTGAGTTGGCGGACTGCACTTTCGAAAACTTTTTAACTTCTCTCTTAAACATGAAGTTTTCATACGATGTTTTCTTTCATCGTAAGACAAGTGGTTATCATTTTAAAATGATATGAACCTACTTCACTCATTAACCAATCAAAAGCGTTGCTATTAGGCTACCTCTGCCTATAGGTATTGTATTAATTACAATAGTTTTATTAAGTTGAATCAAATGAAATATAGGTACTTGTTATTCATTATATTTTTACCTTCGTGAATATAATTTGTGTGACAAAAACTCGAGTATGTATTGTGATACGTTTGGTTGACGACTCTGTGGTACGTTACATAACCAATGATAGATGATCTAGACGTCAATAATCTTTGCAGCGTCTTTATATGTGATTGCTATAGGTTTTTTTTCTATAGTATTCGCTTTTGACACCTGAGCATGAGCATAAATCAGTTGTCAACGTATCGAATCTAGGCCGACTGCAAATAATGTTGGGTAATCAATTGATGTCGACTCAGGAATTGCCTTTCTGACATCATCATCCGTAGCTAATGTCAGCTGAACTTTGACAAGTTTAAAGCTGTTCCTGTCATGATTATAAACGGTCTGACTGGAAATATTAATTTGCATCGTAATGCCTATATTAAACTTATGTTTGGATGTACAAAAACGGATATATTTTATTTTTATTGACACAAAATGGGCAAAAACGTCTAAGCAAAAAGTCAGTGTATTGATCACGACCTCGGCTATGTCTTAAGTAATCAACCACGTTTTTAGTTCAATGCACTCACGAAACTCCATTTTACTGAATGCCTAATACCGTGACGACGAATTCATTTGGATAAACATCATCTGCATTTCAGCATGGAATATTTGTTTAGCTGATCATTTCGAATTTTTTAGTTTGCTGGAATAGTAAAATGTTGTTTTGTTATTGTTTAATGATAGATGGATTGATACTTAGATCATTTTGATTAATCTAGTGCTTAAGTTTCGTTAAAATTTTTATTAAGTTAACAATACCCAGTGAGCTCAATTTAATAAAATAATTATTCTAATATTGAAGTAGTCACACCTTGAAGTCTTGAATACATTATTTTATACTACGAAAACACTGTAGCTGTAAAAATCAGTGTTTAGTTCAGGTTGACACAACACAGGTGCAACGCACTGTATTTAGGTTACTTCTATGTTTTCCGTTTTCCACAAAGCGGCAATACGTACGTAAAACGATTAGGTTTTATGTTCCTGTAAACATAAAACGTTAACGCATGCACTAAAATTAGTATTTTTATTTATGACTAGCAACTCAACCTCGCTTCGCTCGTATTCGTCCCTAGATTTAGCGAAGCTGCGGGTTAAGTTTTAAAAATTGTATTAAATAAAATTTCTATAATTAAAGTAGCCTAAGTTACTCCTTATAACATAAGCTTTCTGCGAGTGAAAGTCCCGTCAATATCGGTCCAGCCGTTTCAGAGATTAGACGGAACAAACAGACAGACAGACTAAAATAAAAAAAATAAGTTTTTTTAAATAGTACCGTATATGATTTCATATGCGCATAGTGAAAAGCTGTTAATTTTTAATTAAAAACAGACACTTCAATTATATTTATATATGTATAGACTAGCAACTCTACCTCGCTTAGCTCGGATTCGGATGCACGTTAGTATACATGTCGCAGCAATGAGATATTTTCCCGTAGTAAAAGTATATATGTAATATGGTGATAAGGATAACCAGATATTATCATACCTAATTTTATCAAAATCTCTAGTTTGCTCATCATGCGGTCACTTATAGACAACAACTTTAAAAACTATAGTTCCGGCCTCTGTATTTTTAACAAATTTACTATGTACATGTTAATGTAATATACCATAAAAAATTATATGCTTCTAATAAATGTTAATATTATCCTTTATTCGTAATTTAAAATTATATCAGTAGCAAAAGTTACGTTAACATATTCTGTGCACTGAATTTAAATTCTAAAGGTAGTTCATCAAGTTGGATCCGCAAAATACTTGTTTATTCGGCAAACCGCAAGCGATAACGTGTGATACATATCGGACACTGGCAAATGTTTATTCATACTTAACAGTGCATGAGGGAATTTCTAAATGCGTTTTACCATGCAATTATTTTGTTCTCGTCTCCAAATCCCATAATATACTAGCATTTTTGACGCTCAGTTTGTAGTGATCCTACTTGCTGTGCCCGCGGTTGCGGGTTCGAGTCCCGTTGAGTGCATTCATTTGTGTAACGAACAGTCGTGGTTACATATTGTGCTGTGTGTTAATGTAGGAAAATATCGAATGTGTTCTAATGACCGGAAACCAAATTCTTAGATTTTACATATAAAATTACATGTGATGTTATATAGCCTATAAGCCTTTCTCAATAAATAGGCTATTCAAAACTTAAATAATTTTTTAATTTGAACCACTAGTTTTTGAGATTAACGCGTTTAACTGAACAAACAAATTCTACAGCTTTATTATATTTGTATACATCAACTTATGGCATTATATCTTGTTTTTAAAGTGTTTTTTCTTTTCCATAGCTAGTCTTATTAATTTAATTTTTACAAGTTACTTTAATTGATGCGTTCCAGATTTTATCAAGGGTTTCAATTGTACATTGAATTGGAAGTATGGAGACATGCCATGGTTAAATACCCACATCATTAAATGCCATTTTCAATGAAGTCTATAAAGAGTTAAATTCTGGTGTAACTTTGCTGCTGTTTTACGTTTCAACAATATTTCTTTTTATACATGTTTTCTTTACTTATTTTTTGCTATATTGCAGGCAATTAAAATGTATTTGCAGATCGTATTTATGCAAATCTATGGTCACTCGATATTCAATATTTTTCATTAATTGCTGCATATTTAGTATCTGATTTTTATAGCTTATGTTCTAGTTTTTTACTTATTTTAAAATTGACTAAGTCAATGTCCTTCAAACTTCTACTTGGTATAAAAATGTATGTTAAAATATTTTTGTGCATATTATTTAATTGATTTACATCAAATGCGACGGTGAAGGGAAAATTGCAAAATAATTTCTAATGAAGCTCTCTAATGTACATTTCATAACATCATTTTGTAATGGATTTACTCACTTTACCGACGACTCATTTTCTACAAATATACAGCGAACGACTAAAATATTTAATCTATAACCTTAACTGACTCAAATGTTTCTTAAAATACTATTGTTGGAGTCCTCAATACGCGTGTGTCGGTCATTTGATAAGGTAGGTGCTGATAAGCCAGTGCATTTAAAAACAATCGGAACTACTGTGAATGATGGTTAATGGTTAACGTTGTTCTAAAGGTCCTAATAGTCTGATAACTAAGGTTAAAGAACTTTCCCTTAGAGAATGCACGATGATGCAAGATGCATTTACCGAGTCGCTTGCGATGCGCTCGTTGCTTTCAATACCGTTATTGACCTAGGATCTAGCTAGTATAGCTAAGTAGTTTAGACTGGAACTAACTTCGAGACTACATGCATTCCATGTAGAATCTCTGTTGTATCATATAGGATACGTACGTGCTATATAATAATACTACTTCTATTATAATAATATTGTTGAACACGAATATTAATTGTTAACTCCTTGGTGTAGGTCAAAAATCTAGATTATAATTGACTGAGAATGCGTCATAAATGCAATTACATTTAGTAAATTACGCCTGTAAAAGTAATTAGTACATGTGACGAGAAAACAATATCGTCAGTTCCAAAACCTTTTAAGCGAAGATGTTTAGTGGTAAAATAAATCGCGGCGTGCTTTAAAAAATGATAGGCAGTTAGTAGATACGTTCCAGTTTTTCATTCAGTTAATTCAATTTTTATGTGTTCTTTTGTAAATGTAATTTTTAGAAAGAATTTATTTTATCATATTACTATAATTTACAAATAATTACACATTAATAAGATTATAAAGCTTGGTTATAAAAGTCTAAAATCGAGTTTTAAACTACGCCATATAGCTTCGTCGTATAGGCTTAAACAAACGCGGAACCTGGAAAGCTATGAACTATAATAGGCGTTATAGAAAGTATAAACTTAAACGAGAATTCCAAGATAACCACTAACCAGTACATAGAAACCGCACATGAGCAAAAAGCAAAGTCGATAAAGACGTGAGAGATTAGATTCAAGTTACTATTAGTATTAACTAATGTATGTCAGACAAATGCTAAGTAATAAATTAAAACACCTAGCATGCATAGTGCGTGCTTAATTTTGCATTGAAAATTTAAACGTTCTAATGAGGTCTCGGTACTTGCAGGGCTCGTTTCTAGAAACGTTGCACCGTGCCTGTCCTTTATTGGCCAAGCCTATACTATTGTAGCATTGTGAAGTCGATGCAATTTAAAATCTAGGTCGTGTAATCGAGTACCTAATGGACTGGAGTCGAGTTGCAGTGATACTTGCAATATACTGCATTAGCTCAACCGCTTCCTTATTGAACCCAGGTTTTTTTGTACCATCGACTGGCTATACGTGCATCACATATTGAATAAATGAATAGTCTCCTAACCTATAAAGAAATTCAAGAAAGTAAAATTGTATAGTTTTTTTGTAATTTTTCTCTTAAAGAAATTGCGTGCAGATTTAGAAGTATTGCATTTCATCGTATTTTAATTAGTTTTATTTCCTGTGCTGTGACAGACATCCCTAATCTCCAGGCCACTTAAAGTAAACATGCGTCCATTTGCATCCGCCAACATCCAGGAGCGGGGCGAATGAACCAATTAGTTATCTTGTTTATATTAAACAAAGTTCAAAGAGCCCTTGAAAAGAAAGTCGTTATATAATGTGTTAGCGTAATTTATGGTGAACGTTCTTTCTTGCCCTTTTTTTCCTTTGACTCACTTGCTTAATTCCTGCCGTCCATTTTATTCATATATTTAATCGTTCGATTTTTGACAGGTCGAGAGATGGATATTATAATAAAATTTTACTTGTTACCGAACTTAAAATTTTATAAACTGTATCTCTCTTATCATCTTCACGTATGAGCAGTTTACGCTGTTCGAACTGATTTTTTAAGACTGGTGGACACCGACAAGTAAAATGCACGCCCGTATAATGATCGTCATTTATCGTGATTTACGACTGCACTCGTTTTAACTCACATAAATGTAAAAATCAGTATCAGCCTAGCTTTGAATCGACATGCTCATTTTTAACCTGCCATTGTTGCTTTTTCACCTGTTATATGGAAAGATACGAGCGAAGTGACACACTTTTCAATAGATAGTGATAACCGTAACGTTAAAGTAGCTATTCTCTTATCACTCACTTTTCAAACCTTTCTGTTTCCACGTGCCACGTGTTTCCAACATGCTCACTGATTCATCGACGAGCGTACCTCATTTTGTTTGATTTAAATATTTGAATCGTAATGTTATACACTACTTAACCTTTCCAGTCCTAACTTCGTATAGAAATTAACTGCTCCACAATTATTATTATGGCGCACTATAACTACTGGTAATTATAATATATCACGTTTTTTCTCTCTCTAAATTAAAACGAACTGTTTTTATGTTAGTAATAAAATATTTAAATTGTCATATTCGAAATTCGGTTGTCGGTAGTCAATCTTAAATGCCCATTTCGTTGGAACTTTTTCAGCGTGTTTAATTAAATTAAGAAGCTTAATAAAAAGTATTAACGATTTTTAAGTCGTGAAATTACTTAGTTATTATTATTTATAATTTTGATCGTGTCTAATATTCAATGATAGCGAAGGCTTTTAAAAGTTAGGTCTTAAGTTGTAAATAGATATTATGTTTATGACATATTTTTAGTACATTTTAGATAACTTATTTAACTACTAAATATCGAAAAAGTATTGTTTGGAATTTTTTTACAATGTTTTTCATTTTATTTTTAGTAATAAATAATAAATGTCTATAATTTTACCTCAAACCAGTTTTTATGACATGTGTTCCTGTGACACCAATAACATTTCAATTATTTAATCATTTTGTACCTACTGGAGATATCGAAATTTGGACCAATTCGTGGTTAAATTGGATGTGGGCAGCACTGTAGGAGGAGGCCTTGCAAAAGGCGGTTAGAATTAGACAATTAGTCTCTTGACCTAACCCAGGAAAATAGCCTTTATCGCGATTATCATTCAGCGTACATTCGCATCCGCCGAGACCACGACGAATTTGGCGTTGGTCTGAATTAATTGTCTGTTGGTTTGTCACGTACCCAACCAAATACGTACAAAGTGTAACGTCGTCGCACCTTGTATGGACGGTGCTCAGGAAGGAAATTATGTGAGTGTACTGTAATATTAGATATGCTTTTGACTGACGCCTATTCCTTGGTCACTTAAATTGAAATGCAATTTCGGTTCGCATTTCCGAAGTTCCGACGTCCGGTAACCGAGCATTGAACTCAATCTGTGAAGTTATTATCTAGTGATTGATATTATTGCTAATAGTGGTTTTAATGTAAGATTTTTATATATATTTTTGGAGTATTTTACTTTAGGGTAAAGTAAACTAATTTTTTTTTAATTTTCATTTTTTTAACTGTTTATAAGACATTCAATGAGGTATAACGAATGATAAAGTCATGTGAAGAATATTTTTCTTTTATGAGCTATTATTAAAATACGTTCTAATAAACCTGCAGATAGAAATAAATGATTGTTGTGGAACATTACATCTGAAATTCTTAGAAGGAGCATGATTGCAGTGGTTTATTATCATTTAATATAGTGAAACTGCATCGCTACTTTATATTTGCTAGTAGTGGAATGTGAATATCTAATAGATAACTGGTTGTAGGGTACACAGCGTGAGCACTACCAGCTTAAATTGATCGCAATGATTTGTTCTAAATCAACATCATGCAAGATATATTTATACTTTTTTCTTCTGTTATATTTTCATGTCGGGAATAATGAAAAATAGACAAGTTATGATTATCATTAAATGATGTAAACAATACACGATATTTAAAATTTTGATACAATAAGAACGCCATCAATTTAAAGCCTACCTCGCCTAAACAGGACTTATCAAGTCTTTATATTTCTATGGACGCAGTCGAGTTTAAGTGAAGTATGAATCACGACTGGCAATGTTCTTCGTTAGAACAGTATGGAATTGCCTGCAGCTTTGCATTCTCATCATTGTGAGAAATAGCGTTGCGTATCTTCCATCTGAGTATCTGCACGATGGGCCTGCATAAGTTTCTAAATATTACACGTCGAACCACTATTTAAATGAGTTCCAAGTACTTACAGGAGGAGTTTCTATAGTACTATTTTAAGGTAGTGAGTAGCGTACAATACGTTCATTTTGTCTTTGTTCTGTCTGATTTAATATTAAGGACGTATAATTGAATTTTAGTTGTTTACATTAATTTTGTAGATATTTTCATGTTTATTATTATATATTGTATTGTTTTCCTTAAATTGAATATAACATTTTTTGTTGTGAATCACCAATGCACATAACTCCTTTCAGTGAATCACGAAAATACTAATAGCCTAACTGGTGGCTTCTCGTTAAGTAAAAAATATTTCGATAATGTCTCCCAGGTCGTTGCAAATTAAAGATATTTTTGCGCGTTTTAGAGTTCTGCGATACTGTATGGCGAACCATCATGACAAAATCACCAGAAATGTGCAATTTATTGTTCCTTTTAGTGATGACTTGTAACGCTTGTAATGACTTTTTTCATTTATTTTCTTGTTGCATCTACATTTTCATATTTACATTCAAATATAAGTTCACCTTGACATCAATAAGGCTAATGTTATTTAACGATTCGTTCGCTATTGGCGACTAATGCACTCATTGTTCTTTTGTAATCTTCATGTATGAATAGAATATATGTTTTATAAATTATTGGTTTTGCTTTTCATATAAATTTTCAGTAAAACACACGGAACATGACACTAAACACGTTTAGTAATATAATAATTGATTAGCAGAAAATATTTGACTGTCAGTCGATGATTAATTACAGTTTTAGTATTATCGGTATCATCCAGATACGGATAGCTTTACATATGGTTTTTATATTGTCATTGGTTCTGTTTTGTATGAGTTTGAAGATAGAATAGAAAATATAGACTATATTTGAAAAATAATTCTGTTTTTTAAAACCTCACCCCTAAAAAGTACCGATAAGTAAATTTACGACGAAGTGACTTATAATTTATTTTTACAATTCTTAGCAACATTAGACCAATAGTTTACGATTTTAAAGATTTAAAAAGAATATAACGTCTCTAGCGATATATTCTAAAAAAGTTGTTGAAATGTCTAAATATTTGAAATTAGTTTGTTAATGAATCACACCGTGCCCATATGGTTGACAGGACACAATCGGCGCGTGCGCATAGCTATTTATGGATTTGTTAGACCACCGTAATAAATAAAGCCCATCTGTTAGTCTACCTGACTTCTGGTTTTAGTTTTTGTATATTTTAAACGATCAAATGTATTGAATAACAATAAAGATGTCTTTTATTTTGTTCTAGTTGAAATGTATTTGGAACATGAAATTTTATAGTTTGTATTATTTATATTTCATTTCCAAGCAAGCGTTTTAGTAGATAAGCTGTAAAAATCAGTAATATTTTAAGTATGTACAATGTACATACTGATTTGCAGTTTAAATATTTTTATCATTGTGTAAATAATACCTTCATGGACTGTTGTGTTTTCACATTTCAAATTAAAATACTTCTCTTTGCGGCGCGTTTTATTTAAACGTAAAGAGAATAAAACAAAAATGCAGCAGATAGCGATTGGTACTGTTGTCAAAAATAAATGCAACTCACCGTTATATAAAATAATACCTTATTAATGGAAGCCTTTTAAAACTACTTATTGTGTTCTCATCTAATGATCGTTTATATTTTCTCATGCAAGTACGCATTATCTAAGTTGATGTGAATCATTATGCGTAATGTGACAAGTCTTTTGTGGTAATGTGAGAACTCATAAATAAAGTAATATTTATACTTACCGTCCGTTTGTTGGCTGACTTTGGTATTACAATAGTAATACTTCGAGCCATTAAATTTTAGTTTTAGCTTTTTGAAAGTTATGATAGTATAACAGTTTTCTTTTATTTTTTAGCCATATACCGTGGTAATGAAAACCAGCCAGCAAAGAAGTCACGCAATGATGGCGGTAATGATGGAGCAGGCGGTCCCAGAGAACAGTTCGCATATGGATGTCTCCTCCGCAACGAACTTCTTGGTGCAGAAATTGAGGAGCTACGAGGACCACCAACAAATTGCGCTGAAGGAAATAGGGCGGCTTTAGGCGCTGTTCAGCTAGCTTCTGCTGCGAGAGCTGCCCTAGCATATTCCCCGCCTGTCTTCAGATTTCGCGCACCAGTCCACAGTGCAGAAGTAAGTTGTTAAAATTTTTTAGTACACATATCGCGTTAATAGCAGTGGTAAGCAAGCATGCTTTAAATAACCGTGTGAAGCGGGTTCAATCCGAGACTTGCACTTCTTATATTTTTATGTGCGAATCATTTTTAACATGATTAACACATGTCTTACGGTGAAGGAAAACATCGTGATAAATTCTGCATGTCTGAGAGAACCTAACAAGTTTTCCAAAGACATGTGAAGTCCGCTAACTCGCATTTTGCCAGCGTGGTAACCTCTCGGATTGAAGGGAGGCCTGCACCCAGCAGTAGGACGTTAAAAAGGGCTGAATACATATTATATTAATACTTTCTCAAGAGGCGTTGATAGGCAAATAAGGTTAAAGACCTAATTTCTAATATCATCATACTTTATCAATCTGCATAAGCATATTTATGCAGCAAAACACGATTCCGCAAAGGGACCGCAACGAAATCGAGTTGCGTACGAAATACCTTTTTCGCTCGAAATCTGGAATTCTCCTGGTCCAGGTAAGCCGGTCACATGTGTATCTATACTTAGAATGTTTGGTTTTAAATTGTAAAAAATTATGGCCAGCGATTAAATTGCTTACATTATATCCTGTCTTAAAAGTTTATATTTAATTAGTCTCGTGATTTAAGATAAAACATCCATCTTACTTTTATGTCTCGCACTAATGTGTTTGATATTGGACGAATATTTCAGAACCTGTCATGTCATAAAGGTGTGCTCTCCTTTTCGTTCCCATTTCAGAATTCAACTCTATCATTCAAATTTTATTCGAAAGACTCATGAGATTTTCATGATTTCTTATTAAATTATTTTTAAGTAACGATTCACCCTCGCTTCGTTAGTGTTTGTCCCTAAGCACGTTTATACATATATAGCATTCCTCATTAAACGCGATATTTAATGAAACAATAATTTTTCAAATCGGATAAGTAGTTTCTATGATTAGCGCGTTCAAATAAACTGCTTCTTTTACAAGTTTAATATTAACAATGGGTAAAATAGCGAATTTATAGCAAACACCCATGGCTCATGGAAACAAAATTGCACATTTAATTAGTATACTCGCTATAACAATATTATCAGTACGTGATATCTGCATATACGAATGGGTCTAATTGCAATAAAAATATTTGCCGTCAATAAAACGTACGTTATTAAAGAATAAAGAGTAATTAGCGATTTGAAGGCTTTTTTCTTGTTTGAAGGGTTATTTTTTCGCGCACTTTTGATTTATGCTCGTATGCAGGTCTTGAATGGTGTCGACGATAAATTTCGTTAGGAGGATGACTGCCAGAGACCCAATGCATTGATGTCACGATGATATTTATGAAGGCATCATGTTGATATATTTAGAAATATCCTTTTCCTTTAAAGCTTGATGAGTTGCTTAGGAATGAATAATAGGCGATCTTTTGTATTCTTGGTTTTTATTTCTGAATACTTAAATCGATTTTGCGAGTACCGAAATATATACATATTTAGTTACCGAACCCAGTTACGGTTATTTTTATGGTTATTGTTGGCTTCTCGACTGCTAAAACGTAAATTCGAATTGAAATTTCATTGCAACTTAAAAATGACCTAAATGTGTTTAAAAATCTCAAGAGACTTGACCCGAGTATTTAACCCCTCGATTGTAATTCCAAATTGGATTCACCGATGTATTCAAATTGGCTATTATGTCGCGTAAACTTGGGCATCTAATGTTGATCGGCCCACATTCTGACAGTATCTTTGTTACAAAAATTCAGATTTTAAATATAAATTATATATGAATATTAGGGTTAGCAGTTCTTTTATTGTGAGTGCGATATTTCGAGGACGTTTTCTCACAAAATATTTCTTCGACGTTAAGAGCTGGTCGCAATAATCTTTATAGCTTTGGCATTCTCATTTAGCTAAGTTAACCCTCGGCCGTTTTCTATCGTTATTATTTTAGAGGTGACCATTTTATTTCGATAAAAATATATTTAGTAATGGAACATGGTTTTAGGGTGGTGGTATGTTATGCTTTACTTTTTATAAGGCGTTGCGATTTAAAATTTATGTGTGCTTTGAAATGAGTGTTAGTGAAATTCGAAACTTTTAAGATTCATTCTCAAACTATAGGTGGCCAGTGTCGTAAATGTTGATTACTACCATCCGAAATTCAAGGGACAGAAAATATATTATAGTTTTGTAGATATAAAAGGCTTTTTGTCTTATTTGCACGTTTTAACAAATTCCATGGCGGTATAAAGATTTTGGAGTTACAGTTATGTACTATATTATATATTATAGAATTATAATAATATACTAGGTAATCAGTAATTACCCTTAGCTGCGCTCGGGTTGGTCCATGTTTATTTCTCGGAGATGAGATATTTTTCTGCAATAAAACCAAACCCAGACATTCGGACCATACATTCGGGCTCTGTATCGATAATAATGACTGTTGAATAAATAATTCTTTTCCAATTTTCTCAAATATAATGTACAAATTCGGTTCAGAATTTTATCATATGTATTGAAAGGTAGATGTAAAAAAGAAAATATATAACTACGTTCACTTATAATCATTGAAAATAGCATTTGTCATTGTTACACAAAATATAATGTGTGGAAACTTCTTCAAATAAAACAATAGATCCAGTCGTAAATCGACGTTTTTTGTTTCAAACACGGGCATTGTTATGACGAAAACGCTGAACGTGTCGGTTCGCTTTGTAATGACAATCCAATTATCGTGTGTCACTGTTCTGAGGTATCGTCTCACTAAAGCTTACTTTAACCTCGGTAGCATGAACTCTGCTTATTATTCATAATTTATACTTTAGTCTCCTAATTATTTATGCTAATGGCTCTTTACTAATGTAATTTAGTAAAAATGGCGTAGACGCTTCCTGTTGTAATAGAAAATCTTTATTATAAGAGCTTTTAGTATCGTTGTTTAAATTTGGCCTTAAACTAGTGAAGTTTGAATAGGTACGTGAGAAATGGAATTAAGAAGTAGATAGTGTGTGAATAATTTTATGTATATTACATTTGCAAACGTTCTCAGAAGAGAAGCCTTCGTTTTATACGATTTGCGTGGTTTTGCACAAAACAATATGATATTTGCCCAAATTAGCATAAATTCATGTTACTAAGCAAACGAACAATCTAACACAGTCATATAACCTAATGCGAAAACTTTGTGATTGAATATTCATTATACAGTATACTATACGTAAGCTACAAAGTACACATCGCGAGTAAACATAGCAGCATCGTATTTTTAATGTTAAGTAAACGTGTCGGGCGGTAAAAAGAAATATTGTAAGTGTCCACTTGCAAAAATACCTTGAGTGTGTCAATTATCGCGGATGGAGCGTTTAGCGCGATAGTGACAATGAGCGTACGCTAATAAAAACCATTCTATGTTTTTTGCTAAGTTTCATACGAAATGCAAATAAATTAGCATATATATTTTTTACTAGAATTTCCCGCGGGTTCAAAAGACCAAATTCTTAGATTTTATATATAAATACCATTTGGTGTTTTATAGCCTATAGCTTACCTCGAGAAATGGGTAATCCAACACTAAAAAAATGCTTTAATTCGAACCAGTAGTTCCTGAGATTAGCGCGTTCAACCAAACAAATTCTGCAGCTTTATATTAGTAAAGATTAAACTTCTAATTTATTTGTGCATCTTTTTTCATCGGCCATAACGTTTGGCGATACAATACCATTGTTTTTTTCTCGCATAATTTTCGTCCCGTCATTTGTCCGTCCGACTGACATCACTCAGCGGTGACAACGACCTAAAATAAATTATTAAAATTTTACGGTCAAACGCTTAGAATATTAACTTTTGCATGTCATTTGTATCGATGTTTTTCAATTCTGACGCAAATGTGGGATGTAGGTACTAATTGTCTCGGTCACGACAAGCGAGGAAATTCTTTTATGCGCCTTTAAGAAAAGTCACTACTTGTTTACCGTTTCACATTAAGAAATTTTTACATAATATTCTGAACGCATACTAAGAGTTCGTGGATTGTTAATTCCGTCCACTTGTTTAAAAAATTCTTTAAACAGAGCAAAAATTTTTAAATATGCGTATATTATTTTCTGTATTGCGATGTTTTTAAAAACGTTTATTGACTATATTGAAAGCAAAGTTTTTATAATGAAAAAAATAATAATTTATGTGTATTAGTACTCAGTAGTGTTGATTGCCAATCACGATCAAAGTTAGATTGCTCACGTAACCCCTGTCAACGGGTTCTTTGTAAAAAATTAGTAAAAAATGGTGTACATCTTCGTTACCGAGGTGAGAGGTCGCCTAATGGTCTAAGTTTTAAAATATAATCATTTGAAATTACTTTATTAAAATAATAAACGTATTAATCTGTAGCCTCGTGTCTGATTGATTTTTAAGGTAGGTTCTAATAACATTGGTGTTCAAGTACAGTATCGTTTAGATGTCACATTTATTTAGTTTCGTGATTTTTTAGTAAATTTGTGCATCATTTCGATTTCGTGGTAACAACTGTTTATTATTATCGCTGTATTTCGCCGAAGTACCTATGACATTTAAGTGAAAGACATTTTTCCTCTGCAATTAACATTTCATACTATAAGTACTCTCTTTCTGTGTAGCAAACACATTTCCACATTTTTTTATTTTCATAAAGTATTTAAATGGGTTTAATTAAATATTAACGATCTTTTGATTTTACTTGTGTCGCGCTTTATATTTTTACGAGAATTCACGTTATGCAAATAATTATTTTAAGTTCCGTTATATTTACAATATTTACGTTAATGTTTGTTCGCGTGATATTAATAGATAAATAATAAAAATAATAAATACGTTTGTATATTATTACACATAACGCCATCTAAATCTAAGCATCGAAGCTTGTGTTACGGATACCAGATGATTGATATACTATAACTTTAAATACATACATAATATTATAAATATAAACACCCATGACTGGAGTAAAAACACTCGTGATCAACAAATGAATGCCCCAAACGGGACTCGAACCCGCGACCGCTGGCGCAGCAAGTACGGTCACTACTAAGTACAAACTGAGCCAACGTGTCGTCATATAAATGAATATTTTCCTGCAATAAGAAAATATTAAGTCAAAAAAGTTTGTAAAACTATAAGTTTGGCCTCTGCATCGATGATAATAATATTATAATTATGACTTTTTTTATAAAAATATCCAAAAAATATTTACTAAAAATATATAATCCAAAAATATTTTTTTAACAGATTCGACTTAGTTGGAATTTTAATGTATTATAGATAACAGATTATTTCATTTTATTATTTACCAAGAACATAAGATACAAAGCTGATTTTGATTATCTGACAAGGTGTCATTGCCAAACAAAAAAGATTCAAACTATTCATGTCATTCTAGGTCTGTCCTATGGGTACCACCCACTGGATTATGTGTGCATTCTCGTAGAATACAAATTTTCGGCAGTTGTGAGATGCATGGACAGTGACTCAATTCCAAATGCGTCTCCATATAAATTCTGTTCGGTGCTTTGAATGTATGATAATTTTTGACCACCGAAGAATTTTGTCAATACAATGCATCAATATATAAATACTTTGCTGTTAATTTATTTCGTTATCTTTGTTGAATAACAATCTTGTTTTATTTAATTTTTGATACTATATTGGCAGAACGCATCGGACCTCGTGTTACGAGTTAAGCGAACTGAAGTGACTTTGAGACGAGCGTGTTCGTTTAAATGTTTAATAATTATTATTTTTAATTCTACGAAGCATACTATGTAATCATAATTTTTAAAGCGTAATTTGGGTAGCGCTGGTACAAAAAGTCATTAGGTATTGAACACGTGCCATTTTTTATGTATTATGCTCCTCACCTGACGTCCACGGGGTAAATCACCTCTAATTTGACATTGTACAACTTGTCGTCCATTATTACCGTCATACAGTAACAAGTATTAAGTCTTTGATTTAAATCAAACTTAAGTTTGAAGCCACACCAAAATTATGAAAGAAATCTGTTTGGGGAGTGCGCCTGTCTTGATACTGTTTGCAATTTTGTGATAGTATTTCAGCGTGTTGGGAAATGTGCAGGCGCGACAAATTGTCACTTTGCGGTTATCAAATGCTTTTTGCCTCAAGACCTTGAACGGAAAAAAGTCTAGACGCTTTGCAATTTACAAATTTTGCGCTTGCGCATTTCAATGATGCGTGCGATCCTAGGGTTCATTGGTCTGTTTGTGCCACAGTCATTTTTGATTCTTTTTACTATCGCAGGTAAGACTTAAGAGTTAGGGTGTACCAGGAATTAAAATTTTCAACGCACGACCCGAAGAGCGTAATGGATTTTTGCAGTGATGTAAAAAGTAGTTGTAAGCCAAATTGGTTTTTAATTGAAATTAAAACAGCCGTAGCATATCACCTAAAATCAAATCTTTTCACGCTACGGTTAATTGATTGTTTCGTATCCTTCGGGAAAGGAATTTGTAATTCCTAGAGAAATTGATGCTGATTTTTATTGATTTGCAAAAATGTTCAAGTTAACTGGCACTTCACACGTGAATGAGTCATTACTAATATAATCGAGGTACAAAAAATAATATATTTCTATTAGTTAGTAACTATGAAGGCAGTAATTACATTGATTCGCTAATATACATGTTAAGTTTTAACTAAAGTTTCAACTAATGTTCTAAAATTGGTATTGAATGAATATGATTTTGCAATATTTACTTACAAAATAACTTTATTTTCTCTTTAAAGCTTGTAAGCTAGAATAAAAGAACAACTTATACGTCCAATCTAGACTTACGGCCATTGTCAGGGGATGAATCGTAGCTTTTAATAACTTACAGTTTATTTTTATTTTTTATCTAACTGCAAACCGATTTCTTTGTTGTTGTTTTTGAGAACACAGGCAAGCTGCTGTTGTGTTTTTACAATCTAGATCATGTTTTAGATTGTCCCAGTATTAGAGCACAGTCACGCTTTAGATTCATTGTAAGTTGCTCCTTCTAATTTCCAAGACGTCTAAGTCGTCGTTTCTTATTAATTATATCGAAACTATTTTTTTTTATTTAATGCCCACCGGTGTTTGTGCGAGTCACAGTTGTGGCCTTGATTGTTTGATGTCATTTACTGATGTGTAAGTGCCTTATGTAATTTTTTTTATAGTACAACAATGATCGAAAGTCCGCTGATTGACATTTACAAGTCACTAATCACCATGCAGATGTCCTATAGGTTATCTGATACATGGGATGGTGTAGTTTCCTAATACGACACAGCCGTTGACTGACACCGCACTGCGGGGATACATATCTTGACAATAGACTGAATACATTAATGGCCAATCGTTAGGTATTATATTGATTCTGAACCTAAAGGCCTTTGATATTCTAGGTATATACTAGATGTTCGTTTGCCTCTATTGTTATTCGATAATTTAAAAAAGAAATGAAAAATAAATTCACAATCACAATGCCCGAATCTTGCCCCGACACCCACATGCAATGCGCTTGGGCTATAATAGCCTCGCATAATAGTTTTTTAAATGTATTTTGTTATTTATTAATTTGAACTGATGATGCCAAATAAATATATATTTTTGTACGTTTAAAAAATCTTATTGTTTTTCCTAATATCTCAAACCTTTAGTTTGGTTAGCTCCCGTACCGTCAGCTATTAAGTGGTCAGAAGTGGCCATCCGTGTTCTCTAAGTGGTTTGTTTGTTAAATCAACACCTACCGGTACGCGAGGGAATTTCGCGAGAGGCATTATAGGCACCTCGGCCTTAATTTTTTTTCCACTATATAAACAACTCCTTGTTTGCAGAGGCTTTTGCGATCGAGGCCCGATAGGGTTACGTTTGTTTGCACTGTTAAGTCAATTGAATCAGCATATTGAGTAAAATTCACGACACTACATTCAAATTAGTCGGACTTTTAAGTGAAACCGCAGAAACGTTAAGTTTTTACGTTTATTTTAATTTTCTTTGCTTTGTAACTCCGGTGGCCGTTATCATATCTTTCAGCTTAATTACGGTGAAATATTTATTTAAGAAAAAAAAAACGTTTAAAGCACTTTAGGTTCAAGTACCCTTGGAGTTAATTTTATAGGAGTTAAACGTGTGGTTATTTTGAAATATGCCTTATAAATGTTCTTTTATTGTTTATGCTAATCGTAAAAATTGTCAAAATGTAAATAAGTTCCGTGTTTCAGTATTTGTATTCTCTTCACATCGGGTCACTGAAAGGGGACAGAATTTGTGCGGTAGCTTAATTTTGTTTTATTGTTGCGCATCTAACGTGACCTGTTTACGGATCCGTAGTCCGTGCATTTCACAAAATCTGCCATTCATTTATAGTACCAATCAATCTGTTATCTAAGATCTAGTCACTACATGGTAGATTTCTAGCTTTTTATGCGTCTGCTGTCTGAGGTTAATGAACTTGAATTCTGATTGCTCATTCATCTTACATCATTGTGGTTTGCGTTATATTGAAATTTTTCTTTTACCTTTTCTTTAGATTGTCGCGTCATTAACTTAATAAGTACATTACATTTTGTATTTCTTAATTCGTTTATATCGTGCTTTGTATAACCACGGAATTGTCAATTTTAATTCTCAACCTGTCACTTATGCTGCTGTCCGAAAGTCGATCGAGACTTAAAAATTGTTTTATTTTTATTCCAAATAGATTTTTTTATATTTATATGCAATTTATAGCGGACATAAACTGTGAAAGTTGATACGTGTAGGAGTAATAGCAAAATTTTGTATGCACGATTCTTATATAAAATACCGAAGTCTAGGTTTAATGCCATTTCATAAAATACTGCTTTTTTCCTTCAACTGTAGCTCATATTTTATTTAAATTAACATCATGTTAATGAATGCTTTAACACATAAAGTGCAATAAAGTTTTATGATAACTTTGATTGAATTAATATAAAAACATTTGATTTATTGAAATAATGTGAATAAACTGAACGTAGTTTCTCATTAGAAGGAAATGAGATTGTAAAAAGCAGCGATATATCAAACTGTTAACGACTGCATTTATACCAGGGTTTATTCGATTTGCATTAAGTTCGGTGACTATTGAATACAATATTATCTGTCTGTGATCTATTGTGCGGCGCTTTTTGTCTATTTTTGTTGAATAAAGCAATTGTGCATAGAGGAAATAGTCAATTGGTCCTATCTATACATTACCCACGATGAGGCTGGGCAATGATGATCGTCGTCACGCAATTTTACATTCTGGTTTGTATATGTAAATTATTATCTGTATTTTCTAACAGTTAATTTTCATATGTGTAAATCAAAACTTTTTTTCTGTAACACTTGTTTAAATCTCGCCGAACATGTTAGTGCTAAGGAAATAATTATTTTTATTACTATATGACGTGACTTAAATTATTATTTTATTGATTTGCTCCAAGCGTTTGGATGTTTGCGTTTTTTGACTAATTTATCCAATCAAAATAACATTAGTAAATAGAATTACTGAAGAGGTTAACACTTTGTTGTTGTGATCCTTCTTAATCCGGCTTATGATGCGATACTTGAGTGTATATAAATGATATTTTAATGCCTCTGTAGACTTCGTCGCGTTATGCTTAATATTCTAATATATCATCGGATTTTGTACTAACAAATCCCCTTGGCCAATTATAAGTTAAATTTCACGTATATCATAAGATAACATCAGTTGTCCTGTAGACTATTTTTTTTTTATAATAAGCGACATAACTTAAATTACTATCGTTCTAAGACACGTCTCTGTATGTGTTATCCTCGTGAATCTCAGCTGACGGACTTGCTTGCGCATTTTTAAAACCAGTTGCAATTTCCTGCAGGCAATTTTCGGCTTACGTAATATAATAATATGCATTCGTTTTCGACCACATACCAAGGCCACTGTGTCGACGACCACTAGGGGGCGGGGCGCTTACTAAGTCAATATCACCTTAAGTGGCGGTTGTGAATTAATCATCATGCACACAATGCACTTTCAATCTTATTTCATTAGAACCGTTAACGTTTCATTCATATCCTATAAGCGAAATTTTACTCGCACGTCTATTTTGATAATGATAAAATAACTCACTTATTCAGGACAATAGCGGTTTAGGGTGATATCTTGTAGTATAACATGTAAAACCCTTCTTTTATCAACAATATTTATTGCAATTGCGCTTCTCGCTTATGTTTATGTTTTTTCTTGAGGTGGGTGTCACAAGCCATTTGGTGCGCACTAATAATATGTATCTAAAGAGCCAGGACGTGCCTTTTTCATACAGAATGCTTGGTTACCCGCAGACTTTACAGTATAAACCGACCAATATTTACACCCACACTGTTAAATTCTATTCAACTCGAAAATATTATTCACTCAAAAATCGTACACGGTAATAGCATCCTACGTTGAGTCCCACGAAATTTGTGATGCTTTATGAACCATCTAGATTGTTGAAAAGGAACAATAAAGCGAGTTCACGGTCGTGATTATTGCTATGAGTTTACGCGAACTGTGCAGTTTTTGCAGTAAATTACACGGAATTTTATGACCGCCGTTAGTGCTACATCTCACATTAAATTTTAATGTCCTGGTACTTATATTTTAGTTTCTTTGCCCGTCTAATAAAGGTTTAACTGGTAACATTATAATGAGATACTGTTATAGGAATCCAAGTTCTTAACAAGCCACATTTTATAGCAAAATCGAAATTTCATACACACTAAATCAATAACATAGGAAATCGATATATTAACTACTAGCGGTGCCCGCGGCTTCGCTCGCGCTAAGAGTGAATAAAATAAACATTTTTGCTTATATACTGTTACTTATAATGTACCAAGGACTGATTCCCCATTTAAAGTTCTGGCCCTCTTTTCTGAAAACTACTGTGTAGCATCCTGCCGTGCCGCCACTGCTGCGCTATCTAAAACTTATTTCCTATTTTTAAACAATTTTGCTACTATGTGTATCATAATTTCTTTGTGTGTTTTTCGGTAATAATAAACTGATGTACGTGATTCATTGTTATGGACTTATGGTAAAAATTACTGTTAAATATTTTTCCTACGCAAATTGTGCCACCCCCGTTAATCCCCATAGAGGTTGATTTTCAAAAAACGCTTAGATATGTATCTCATAATTTGTATTGCAGAGCATTATTTCAGTGTCACGCAAAATATTTCAATAGAATTAAATTTCCCATACAAACTTAGCCACCCCCTTTAACCACCAATGGGGGTGAATTTCGAAAAACCCTGAAATACGTGTTTCATCATTTGTACTAAAAAGCATTAATTCAAAGTTTCATGCAAAAATGTGCAATAAAAATATTTTTCTCATACAAACTTTGCCACCCCTTTTAACCCTTTTAGGGGTTGAATTTCCAAAAAATAATATGCCTATTTCCTTCTCATGAATGCAAACTATCTACATACCAAATTTCAGCAAAATCGGTTGGGTGGTTTAGGCGTGAAAAGGTAACAGACAGACAGACAGACAGACAGACAGACAGACAGAGTTACTTTCGCATTTATAATATTAGTATGGATGATGATTAATTGAAAGCTACGAGTTAAAAAGTAGCTGCCAAATCGAGAAGCTATCGAATATGCGGAGTTATACGTTGTTTTTTCAGATATTTTTTTACCACGTTACGTACAAAAGGCTTCGGGTAGGCGAACCTTTCAAGGACTCGCGTTACGCTTCAGGAGGCTACTCGCCAAATACACAATTTTGTTTCAAATATTTCTATTGTAGTAAATTTTTGTATACATACATAATATGTATGTAATTACGTAAATCTGATGGTATATTTTTTATTACTTATTTTGATGATTATTTTTAACGATTTTGTAAGATCAATAATAAATGAGAAATTATCCCTGAAGATATTTTCTTCGAGAAGATGATAAATTATATGTCTCTTATTGATATCAGTTACCTAAATTGTCTAGTTAAATGTTAATACTTAACACTACTTTTACACTTGTACATAGTTTAT
This sequence comes from Boloria euphrosyne, assembly GCA_951802675.2. Classification (NCBI taxonomy): domain Eukaryota; kingdom Metazoa; phylum Arthropoda; class Insecta; order Lepidoptera; family Nymphalidae; genus Boloria; species Boloria euphrosyne. Next base: position 13,325,063 of record OX637871.1, read on the forward strand.
TTATAAATAAAAAACAAATAAAATTAATTCATATTGTAAAAAAATATAATGCTTTTGATGGATTAACATGTCGTGTTGTCTGTTGAAAATGCGATGATTACTTTTAAGAACAGTAGGTAGATTATTTTCTATAATAGCTGTTACTTAAACGTGCCTCGCCACTAATAGCAACACTTAAGTTAAAATTTCGTAACACTAATGAAGTTTGTAGTGGTTTAATATTTTTTGTGCCTCTCATGCGCTGCCATAGCGCAGCGTTCGAATTAGTTTATTCAATTTGTCAGTAGTTTTTGCCCCATCACTGTTTTCTGTTTTGCAACCCGAACATTTGTCTTTTTTATTATCCAAACGCCTAATGAATGCATCACCATTTGTAACTTCAACGCCGTTTCTAACGCCTCTCATGGACGTGCTGCCTCTTAAACCTTTTTTGTTACAGCAATCACGATTTGACCAATCTTCAATTGTTTGCTAGTAGCTGCGAACTTAATTTAGACAGAAATCTAAGTCTATTATTCTGGTCGTCGTATCTTGATGAGTTTTTCTACGTCTATAATGAGATACCTGTAACCACCTCGGATTTTTTTCTGCACCGCAATATACTCCATTTTTATTATTATTTGCACACACATATATGTTGTATAAAAGATGGCGAGAGATTTGTTAAGTAGTTAAAGATATCGATTAAATTTAATTTATTTCCTTGTCCATTTATTTTATTAGCTTTCAAGTTGTCGAATGTTGATTGAATAACAAACAAGCTGTTCCACATCAGCTTCATATGCAGTTTCGATAAATCTCGTCTCTTGAACTTTATGTCTTAAGTTTGTGTATCGCTATATAATAATAAATACTTGCTAATGTCGTGAGCGTGACCGTCTGTTTGTACTTCTTTTAAATTACCACGACTTTGTATGTGACTCAGTGTAGGAATTTTGTAAAATATTACTTTTTGTTCTGAATACATTATTAGTGCCAAAGATTGAAAGCAAGTCGCTAATATCTGCTGGTCTATACATGGATTATATATATTTTTGGTAAATCTTATGGTTTTTTTTTAATTTCACTATTTTCGATAAAAAACCACTACAAATATTTTGAACGGGACAGATTTTGAGGGGTATAATTTGGGTCAACATACGGGATACACTTTACTGCGGAAAATATCTAGAGAAATGTATACTAACTAAAGCTAAAACGTAGTAAGTACTAACTAACTAACTAATACTATAGCTAAAACGTAGATATATCCTAGGGACAAACCCGAGCGGAGCCAGAATGAGTTGCTATTAAAGGAATTTAAAATTCTACATCATTCGCCTTTGAAATATTGAATTAGGTGTTCGTTTTGTCATATTTATTGCATATTCTTTTTACAATACATTTACTTATTTTGGTGCATTTTATGGATACGAAACAAAGTTGATTGGATTTAAAGTATAATATCTGAATGCACATTATTTTCTGGTTTTAAATTCTAGAGGCTATTAAGTGTTATTTTTATGTGAAGTCTCACTCTTTTAGATATAGGTATATAATTTATTATGTCTAACATAGCCTTAGGTTGTTTACCTGCAAATAGCAGGTACATAATTCGATTTCCGCTTGTAGTAATTTAACTACTTAATGTCCTAGTTAGTACGCACGTCTGACTCATTTTAGGTAAAAAATCCAAGAATCTAATGTATCTCGATTTATTCACAAGTCCTAAATGTATGTGTGTTTTGTTACAGGAAAATATAGATCCGTCACCGTACAGTCTTTCCCCAGTATCAGCGAAATCACAGAAGTTATTGCGGTCTCCACGTAAAGCTACTAGGAAAATATCTAGAATTCCTTTCAAGGTAATACAACTAAGTATATTAGTGCCTATTTATTTCTGTTAACCGACTTCAATAAAGCCCGATGGGACTTGTTTATTTTTTTTTATTTTTTATTTTGAAGTCAGTCAAACCGATTCAAAAATACAATTCGTTTTAAGCAAATCCGTTAGAAATCCGCGAACCTGAATCCAACCAATGTGGACCATTTAATGAGATGTTAAATTAGAAACATTATTTAACTTGAATTTATATGTAATTTAGCTACAAATATGTTTTCCCTTTATAGGTGCTTGATGCGCCAGAGTTACAAGACGATTTCTACCTTAATTTGGTGGACTGGTCCGCCCAAAACGTTCTCAGCGTCGGATTGGGAAGCTGCGTGTATCTGTGGAGCGCCTGCACGAGTCAGGTGAGATACATTCATACATTCATTCGTTGGTTTATTATTTCATTCGTTTAAATGTTCATTTGTTGATATTTTTATCTAGTTTTTAAAATTTTTGGATTTAAAATCATTAGATAGGTACTGAAAACGTCGAAATGTATTATAATTTTTTTAACTTTTTATTTTATATTCTATGTAAATCTTTATAGTGTAACAAATGTCCTAGAAATGACATGAAGTTGAGTTAGATTAGACTAGATGCTATTATGAATTTGATCTCGTAGTGGAATGACCTACGTTAAAACTTCTTAGTGCCACAATTTTTTCTTTGCTTGTTATATGTGAAACTGGTTAGAATATTCCCAAAGGCCTGAGAGTTGTAAGTCTTTATTGCATTTTATTTAAGCACGTTTTAAAATGTCACTCGCGTCTCATTCTGCAATGTTTTATTTCACGTTTCAAAAATCTCAAAAGCAAGTTTTTTCCCCTTTATTTGAACATTAACACAAACCAAGAATAACTTGTGTCATAAAATATATTAAATGACTATTTATCGATCTCGATATCTGCATAGTATCAGCTATAACCGAACCGGAAATCGAGCAAAAAATATCCATACAATGTTTATTATATATAATGTTTTTATGCAAAACAACAGACCTAATGCAAATAAATGTTATACCTAACTATAATAAATGTGCAAAGCCAAAAAGTCAATGGCCCATGAGGGGATCGAACCCGCGACCTTCGCGTTATTAGCACGACGCTCTAACCAACTGAGCTAATGGGCCGTTAGTGATGATGACGAAAACTTTACTATTATGTTTATATTATAAAATTGTATATTAAAATTATGGTTGAGACTTGTTAGAACCTAAATCTAGATTTTTGACTATTTTATCGCCCGTTACTCCGACGATCTATTATGATATCTATTAGGAAATTTCTTTTTTATTGAATACGTATTATTATAAATTACGAACGAATTTTAAATTCTATTTGGCCTGTCTGTCCTAAATGTTTCTATATAAAGAGGGGTCAGGATAAGTGGTCATTGGCCATTCCGAAGAACACATGTGGTCAAAATAGCATGCTCTTGCTGGTGTGACATAAAAATGACATGAAATTATAAAATTGATAAACCAGTTTGCAAACTCGTCATAAAATTCGTCTAGCGCAGTGCAACGCATTCAGATGGATTACGTGAAGCGCAGACGTGATAGAAATAAATACGCCGATAGCAGCGTGGTTTATATTTAGTGGAATGAGATCACTGGATGTAGATTAGTAAATAGTAGTAAGTTTAGAGAGGATTTTTTTATAAATAAAATATAAATCTGAAGTGTCTGTTTTTAATTTCAAATTAACAGCTTTTCAATAAATGCATATGAAACTATATACGGTACTTCAACAAACAAATCATTTTTTTTTAATTTTTTTTGTCTGTCTGTTGTTTCGAATAATCTCTGAAACGGCTGGACCGATTTTGACGGGACTTTCACTCGCAGATAGTTCATGTAATAAGGAGTAATAAAAGTACGTTTAATTTTTTTAACTTACGCCCAGTGAAGCGGGCCGGGTTTGATTATTAAGTAATAATATGATAAATTTTAGAATTTTAAATTTATTGAAATTTTAAAATTCATCCAAGTCCGTACAATTACTGTTTTAGCGTAAAAGAATGAAAAACATGCATACATACCTTTGAATTTTAGTAGTAGTCGTCTGGTAAATGACTTAATAAATATGTCAACTGTCTTTTTATTTGTTTTAAGTCGAAACATTGTTAATTAAAACGCACGTGTTAGATATACAGTATTTTCTTTTAGATTGTATCGTACTTTTTCTTAAATTTTAGTTACATACTGAGACTTGTTCGTAATGAAATAAAGGATAGGTTCAACATTTGTTGTAGGGAACCCAAAAAACCAGATAAATTTGGCCGCTGCATTACTAGTGCAGGTTCCACTTCAATTATGTAGACGTTTTTTTTGTTGATTTTTAAACCTGTATTAGAAGTTTCGAATTGCGATGTGAATGCTAAGTTAATTTTATAATTACGCAGCAATAAATGTCCAATTTGATCTTTATGAATACTTTCAATATACTCGTATCCATCCATCCCGGATGTAAAAGGTAATTTAATTAAAAATAGAAGGTACTTAACTCACACACGTGGCTTGCGTTTTCAGTCTTGCCATAGTCATAATGTTTTGTAAATTCTTGAAAAAGTATAGTCTTTTTCTTAGGTCACTTTTTTGTTACTTTCTGAGTCCTAAAAATTCTAAATGTTTTTAGGGGTTAAATTAACATCTAATGTTTTAAAAACTATCGGCGAAATATTTGAATCTAATTATAAATAAAATTATTTTTTTTTGTTTTAAAATATATTATTATATATATAAACATATGTGGCAAAAATACTATGTAAATTTTAAGATTAAAGCATTGACATTATAATTTATTGTATTTCCGGGTTTCCTCGAAATTGTTCCAGAATTACGTAGCGAATTGTATTTTTAAAAGTCAAAGGTCTACGCCCGCTTATTAAATAGCTACACCTAGAAGAAAATTAACATACGAATAATAACAAACGTGATAAATAATTTAAAAATCTTTTGATAGTTTTAAAAGTAAAAGGCAATTAAATCTCTCCAGACTCTATACAGTAGCCGAGGTGATTTTGTAGGCGTGACGCGTTTGCGGGGGTAGACGGGTTCCACACCGGCAAAGTACATCGGCCGATGACCTGGATATAATAATAATTCATACTAGCCCTGATAAGGCGACTCTCGGCTATGCACCCAGTCTCGATACCTGGATATAAGATATTTCAGATTAATTGGCCAGATAAAAAATGTCAAACATAATCAAACGTTTGGCAAAAGACGTGTTTTAATCAAACTAATGTCGATAAAATTTTGATTTTATACGTCAATCAACCATTTTTATGTTGTTGTGTGCAAAAACTATGAATCTATTAAAATTATTACTTTGCATCGCATCGTCGCGTCTAGTTTTTGCGGTGAATCGTACGATTCTTTGGACCGCAAATTATGTTTGTGTTGTAATTGTCAAATTTTAGATGTAACAAGCAAAAAAATTAAAAATATATATTTTGTACACGGTAGCACAGTGCAATGCCAAGTTATTTATTTTAAATTATACTGATTGTAACAGATAATGACTAAGCAAGGACAGAGATAACGACCAAACGTTTTAAATTGAACACAGATACGCAAATTACGGGGTCAATGTTTGTCAAACGATAAAAAGTTATTTTTTTGTAAACAAAAAGATATTATTAATCTGTAGATCCAATTATTTTTGATCAAATATCCTTTGAAATCCTTTTTCTTTAGACTTTAATTTTACATATTCTTAGAAGTCATGTTTCTATACCTTAGTCTTATTTATAAGTAATTAATTTCTTAGATTCTCGCTCCGGATATGAAAATCAGTTAATTTTGCAGTAAATAAAGAAAATGAAAATAAAAGTTATCTATCTTTAAAGTTGGTTATCTTTAAAATAAAAGAATATTAAAAAAGTATAAGTTTTCCGCGCGAATTTTTATGTTATATATTCTTGGAACATAATGAATATTTTTTATATCAGTTAAAAAGTTCATAATTAATTAACGAATCGTTTTAGTTACTAAATAACTTTTGTGTTTACTGTATAATGAATAAAATATTAGTTATTCCAAAACTTGCTTATATCATTTGAATAATTAAATATTAAAAAATCTCTACCTGGGACAGACTTAAACAGGCCGTTATTGCATTTGGTAAAATACACGACTAACTTATTTTAAATACAATATTATGTATACAAATAATGCAGGGATCGGTTTGTTTGTATGAAGCGCTGCAATTTTTTAAAATTTACATTTAAATTGTTCTAGTTGCTTTAAATGGTGTATTTCTTTCTACAAAGCATACGAAGTGTTGAGTTCCATTCCCGAACGAAGGCATCGATAGTTTAATTAAAAAAATCCGTCTCGGTCTAGTAATGATGAAAATATTTTAATGAAACGACATTTTCTATGGGGACTTAGAGTTTAGACAATAGATATTGCTTGTTCTGAAATGACAAATTAAATCGTTTTGTTGTATAATTATAGTATTTCAGTATTTTAAGTTTATTGTTATCTGTATCTGCTTAATTGAGCGTCACTCTTGTGCACAGATAATATAAAAGTTAAATTTGTTTGTTTATTTGTCTTTTGCAACCTCTACCTACTTTTTAGTAGAGTTTTTTAAGTTTACCGAGATGCGAATAGTACAAAATATATGACGCGTCAATGTGGCTTCTCGCTCGCTTGTGAATTCGAGTGAAGGGGTACAAATCCTTAGATATTTTCAAGTGCTAAAAATTTTCAACATGACGGCGAACGAAATTATTGTTAAGGCCTCTGCGTGTCTAAGAGAACTTAGTAACACTTGGCCTGCATGGTAACTATGGCCGGATTAAGGAGAGTTCTGTGCCCAGCAGTGGGACTTTAAAAATTGAAAATGTAAATAGTTATTTAAAGACAACGACTGTGTAAGTTAAATATATATTTACTTTTATATTTTTCTTTCAGGTGACACGACTATGTGATTTGTCATCGGAAGGCAACGCGGTAACTTCCGTTGCGTGGAGTGAACGGGGCCACTTGGTAGCTGTTGGTACACAGAAGGGTCATATCAGCGTTTGGGATGTGGCTGTTAATAAAGAGGTTAGATTTATTATTTATCTGTGTTAAATTAAAACAAAGTCCTTCACCGCGTCTGTCTGTCTGTCTGTTCTCGATAAACTCAAAAGCTACTGCACCGATTTTCATGCTATTTTGACCAATGGATTGAGTGGTTCTCGAGAAAGGTTTTAGTATATAATTTGAAAAGTTTTTGTTTACATTTACTATCGGAACCCGCGGCTTCGCCCGCGCTAAATCGCTAGTGTTGTATAAAAAAGAAAATGTATGGAAACCAGAGTAGATACACTACACGTATATAACTTTAAATACAGACATATTATAAATATTACATACTTATGACTGGAGTACAAACATTCGTTTTCGTCATACAAATAAATGCCGCCAGCGAGGACTCGAACCCGCGACCACTGGCAGAGCAAGTACTCTACAAACGTGTCGTCAAATACATATATTAGATATTAGCTGACCCGACAGACTTCGTACTGCCTCAAATCTCAATCGATAAATAAAAGACCAAAAATTTTTTTATGTTTATTCACCTTTTAAACCTTCTCTGGACTTCCACAAATAATTCAAGACCAAAATTAGCCAAATCGGTCCAGCCGTGCTCGAGTTTTAGCGAGACTAACGCACAGCAATTCATTTTTATATATATAGATAATATATAATATTAAAATATATAATATTTTTAATTTGTTTAACAGGTAACCAAACTGCAAGGGCACATAGCTCGTGTGGGCGCGCTGGCGTGGAATGGCGATATATTGAGCTCCGGCTCCCGAGACAGACATATTAGACAAAGGGACACAAGGACACCACGTAAGTATATTCACGTGTATGTGTAGAAAAAATAACTAATACTAAATGCATATGAAAATATATACGGTAAAATGTTTGTCTGTTTGTTCCGGCTAATCTCTGAAACGGTTGGACTGACTTTGACGGAACTATTATTCTAGAAAAATAGATAGGGTCGGGGTCCGCCAACACGCACCGGGCCAGCGCGGCGGACTATGGCCTGATCCCCCTCGTACTGAGGGAGGCCCGTGCCCAGCAGTGGGACGTTAAAAAAGGGCTGATGATGAAATGATGAGATAGGGTTGCACTCATAAAATCGCAGAGAGTTTTATTGTGTACCTATATATTGCATGAATTGTTATATAATAAGCACATTTTTTTAAAATACCCTCTCTTATTGATAGTTAAAGTTATTTTTTTTTTAATTTGTATTATTATTATTATTAGTAATGTTTTCTAAATAAATTTCAGCGGTACAATCGTCTCGCATCCTGCAAGGTCATAGACAAGAGGTGTGCGGTTTGAAATGGTCGCCCGACGGACAGTCGCTGGCGTCCGGCGGAAACGATAATAAACTCTTCGTATGGTCTATGGTAAGTTATGTTTTATAACACCTTTAATTTTTTTTTATTTCATGCCAAATTTGTGATTTTTGTCTGTTTATACATCAGATTTTTATATTAGTTCCTATATAATTTTCATTTTAAACATTAAAATATATCTCTATACTTTTAAATTTGGTTAAAAGTAGGTAAGTAGTAATTATAGATTTTTTTTTAATTTTTATGTAAAAAACTGTTTTATTTATTTTATTAGTAATGTAGCAATAATGTACAGGCTTATTATTTTTCTTATATATTATATATTTTATAAATCATAATAGGGTATATTACTCCATTAATGAAAACCAATCTAAAAATATATTATTAAGATAGCTTAGGCAAAAAGCATTCGTAAAATATTGGTTTAAGTTCATAAAATAACAAAATAAATTTTAAAATTAAATTCAAAGTTTTCAGTTTTTTTAATCTGTTTTTAAAAACCACGAATTAATAGACGCTACGTTATTACGTCATACCGCCGTGTACACAAAGATAAATATTTGATCGGTGTTTTTACACTAGTATTTTTGCATTCAGTAACAGCACACCAACAATAAGTAGAATAATAACTCATTTTTAAACTATAAACAATTATCCACTGACGTACTGACAAATTTTGTATTATCACTACAGATTCTAATTGAGACACTTTTCAAAAATTGATGTAATACCCCATTATTACATCCTTGAAGGAAGTAAATAAATATATTTTGTATTTGTAATATGTAAATTTACGTTGATTCGAGGAAAATTTTTGGTTTTCCTTTGCATATAGTTTTTGTATTCTCCCAATTATACCAAGTTGTTAGTTATTTATACGAATAAATAATGACGTGTTCATTTGGAATTTTAGTTTTTTGTATTTTTTGGCAGTTTGCATTTTTATTGGTACTTGAAAAATAATAAAAGAGACTATATCTGCACTGTTTTCCTAAATACTATTAAAAATGCATTATTTGTTATGAAATTACATGTAATAAGTTAACTAAGTTTATTAACCGACTTCAAAAAAGGAGGAGGTTATATGAATCTCTAGATCTTAAAAACTGAAGCCAGACGCTATAATAGGCAAAAGAAATTTGGTTATATAACGATTTATAATTTTATTTTAGACTTGGTAATAGGTAGTTTATGACGTGTAAGGAATTTTGTAAAATAACCAGTGGTTTTATAGAATAGCTGATTTAACAAATCTACGACTACTATATTATACTACGACATTATTTGTTATACAAAACAAAAATATTGGATGTTTGTTTACGTTGGAAGTATCCCGTTGCTTTTTAGGGTTACTTCCCTCATTAGGAACAAAGGAAAACTTATTGGATCACTACATCGTCTGTCTGTCTGCCTGCCTGTTTGTAATTAATTTTTTTCTCAGGATCGAGTGGAGTTTGGTCCAAGTAAAAATTAATATTAAATAATCAGGTCTAGAATCTATTGAAGCGGTGATAAATTGCTCCCGTTGAGAATAATGAATATTTTGACAAACACTAATTTTTTTAAATCAAAAACTACTGCACCGATTTTCATGCCGTTTTCACCAATGGATAGAATGGTTCTCTAGGAAGGTTTTATTATATAACTAACGGAACCCGCGGCTTCGGCGGTTAATAGCTAGTGTTTTATATAACAGAACCCTCGGTATGCGAATCAAACTCGCTCTTGTCCGATTTTTTTAAGCAAAATAACTTTAGCGTCATTTTGCGGTGTGAACGATAACAGTTTGTGGTCATACGCTTTATCGCAATTAGGCGGGACAAATTAAACCTCATGTTTCCGTGTGATTTATGACGTTGTTCTGTAGAAAAATATGTATATTTACTCTTTTGATAGCCATTATTATAAAATACTAGCAACACACTCCCGCTCGTCTCGGGTTCGTTCCTATAGGATTTAACGCTGAGTATAGATTTCCTAGAAATTACATATTTACCTATAATAGAAAGAAATTTTGTATAGTATCCTATATATTGACCATTATACCATAGGCTTTGATCATACCAAGTTTCATGAAAATTCTCTTCAGTAGTTTTCTCGTAATGCGGTCACAGACAAAATTTAAAACGCTTGGACTCTATGTTGATAATAATGACTATTTCAATAAGATTTTCACAAAAAATATTTAATGTACAGACCGGACTCTGTGAACATTTTACTATATGGATAGATTTTATTTTATTATCTGTCACGACTCACGATATTTGGGTTCACGTGTGAAACAAAAAGTGCTTGATAACATTTTATGTTAAGGAAATTTTGATGGTGTTACTTTAATGCGCATGCGCATACGCAATGTTTTAAATATAACAAATATTACTGATTAGATTTACCGGTTACCTACAGGGTTTATCCGTTACATATTTGTTAAAATTATAGATAATTCATTATTTGTATTTTTTTAATTGAAACATTTTTTACCAGATAAAATGTTGCCTTAGTAACTGCAATGGATCAACACTGGCCGACGTGGCTAGGGCCGACCTCGGCACCATACCCAACCAATTCAATAATAAATACTAACTGCTAAAAAAAATGTTAATAATTTTAAAATATATTGGTAGTGTCTCTCATGTCTCGTGTTAAGCTTTCGAAATATTGGGAGTTAAAAAATTAAAATAAAAGTCCAATGTGCGCGTCAATCTTAAGTATTTTAATATTTTAGGTACTCCCTTATTATATTATTTTTCGTTTAACTGATGGTTTAAAAAAATCTAATTTAATATTATTTCCCATATAGTATATATACATATATAGTGGTAATGATCTAATGATCTTGTATGGAAATTTGAAGTAGAATGGTTTCAAATTCAACTCAATTCCGGCTTACGCACTTCATAGTAATTTCTGATATGTGCGAATCATTTCCAATTAGATGGCCACCTGTCTCACTGTGTAAGATACTCGTAACTTGCATGTCTTCGAAAGAAATGAAATCCGCCTACCCACCCTCTTGATCCTGTCACATTAAAACGAAGCCCACGCCTACCAGTGGGACTACATAATCTATATTACTATACTATAAACCTGTAGTCTGTCTGTACACTCAATTTTGTTGTCGAATTTAGTCATAAATATTCGTTTCATGACACACTCACATCAGTTGAAGTTTTTGTCTGTCTGTATGTCCCGCTATAACTCAACTGTGTGTGTGTGTTGTCAAATTTATGATGAAATTCGACAAAAAAAATAAGTATACATACAGATTCTACAGATTTATATAGTAATATAGAATATATATGTTCAATAAATATATTCAAAATTAAAAAAGTATGTTTATAATAATAATTATTATTATTATAAAAAAGTAATTTTACATAAATTTTAAACGCCCTGCAAAGTGGGCAGGTAACAGCTAGTACAAAATATAACCAACATTGTCTATCTCCGCAGCACTCCACCTCGCCGGTGCAGACGTACTCGGCGCACGTGGCGGCGGTGAAGGCGATCGCGTGGTCGCCGCACCAGCACGGCCTGCTGGCGTCGGGCGGCGGCACCGCCGACCGCTGCATACGATTCTGGAACACCCTCACTTCACAGCCCATGCAGTGTGTTGATACTGGTGAGTTGATCTTTTCTTAGGTGTATGCGAATATTCGACGCCATAACTAGGCAGTAGGCACTGTTTGTAACAAGTATATAAACCTCTGAGATGTCAAATACCAAATATCGCCCGTGACCATGATTGCTGTCGGGAATCAAAAATCAAAATTAATCCGCGACAAAATCCTATTATCCTACTAATATTATAAATGCGAAAGTTTGTGAGTATGGATGTTTGTTACTCTTTCACGCAAATACTACTGAACCGATTACGATGAAATTTGGTATGTAGGTAGCTGAAGACCCAGAATAACATAAAGGCTACTTTTTATCCCGGAGTTCCCGCGGGATTGACTCCTAATATTTAAAAAATTAACGCAGGCGAAGCCGCGGGTACTGCTAGTTAAAGATAATTTAATATCCTACTTTAGTTTTAGCTTATAGTCCGTCTTCGAACCCAATTTTATATTTATTCCTTATTCAATATGCCATTAGTAGGGATAGGCACAATGAACAAACATTTGGCGCCCTGTTGAAAAGTAAAAATAATATATATAATAAGTATATATACATATGTATATATATTATATATACACCGTCATTTACTCTATAAACTTCTTTGTCTGGTTACATCTACAAACAAAAAATAAAAAAAATGTTATCGAATATATCAGCCTTTCGGGGCCCCCGCGACGACACGAGGCCCAGGTCACGGGCCTGGTAAAGACGGTACTGGTACTATTTCTCAATTGACCCGTTAAAATATCAGTAACCGAACCCTAAACCGTATTCCTTCCCGGTCTATTATAACCTAAATTGGTCAAGTAGAACAGTGGAACAATATATGTTGTACCTCATTGCATATGCAGTGTTTTTGAAATATTTATTTTTGGACTGATGCCACATGCCAGTCTACTAGATATTTCTTATTTAGATACATTACACAACTGCTTAAATACTAGTTTTATTTCTGACATAACAAAATATTACATAATATTGATATTATATTGGAAAATTAGTATTGCTTTAACACTGATGGAATATTTAAAAATAAATGCATAATATATTGATATCTTTTGAGTTTTAACACTCTGTTATTTATTTCAGGTTCACAAGTATGCAACTTGGCCTGGTCCAAGCATTCCAGCGAGTTGGTCTCCACTCATGGATACTCTCAGAATCAGATATTGGTGTGGAAATATCCTTCGCTCACTCAGGTAATTGTTAATATACTAAGTCGCATCCCTTGGTTTGCCTCGCTTTAGTATTCTGATAAATGTAATCTGTCTGTAAGATGTCTCATGAAACTTAGCTATGTACGAGTAATAGTAGTATCTTAGTAACTTTATGGCGGACGTAAACATTTACACTAAATTTTATCTCAATATACAAATGTACAAATTTCGATATATTTTTAATTATATAATTAATAATTATCCCTTTAAAATCCAACTAAATTATGTTTTTTAAGAATACAAGCAAAAGCTAAAGCTATCAATCATATTAATTTATTAATATTTTTCAGGTTGCGAAGTTAACAGGACATTCATACAGAGTCTTATATCTGGCTCTGTCACCGGACGGCGAGGCAATAGTCACCGGAGCTGGGGATGAAACACTCAGATTTTGGAATGTTTTCTCAAAAACACCATCACATAAAGAAAATAAAAGTGTTCTAAACCTGTACACGGCGTTGAGATAAAGTGACAGTGACATTGACATTTAATTTTTGCACTGGCAACATTCAATTCGAACTTAGTTATCTGTGGCCGTGCATAGACTATTGGAAATTTACGTCAGATTATTATGAAGAGTGTGTCGAATGCATCAATTTACAACAAATTGACGTTTGATAGTGATGTTTTGGCGGTATATGTTGGTAACATTTATTTCGAAAGTTTTCGATTTAAAATGTTGCCAGTATTGTGAAACATAGTTTAGAAGAAATTTACACGATTTTGTGTATTTGTTTTCTTAACACTATTGTGTGTTGGAGCTTAATATTTTTTTTTGTATATTGTATATATTGCAGATAGTTATTTTGTGATCCTTGAGATCTTTATATAAATGGTGTGTACAAAGTTATCTGTATTGATATAAGTCATAATGTCTACACTTAAAATGTCAAAAATTAATATCTTTGAAACCTTATGTGATTTTTATGTTTATTTTACACATACTTTCTTTCAATTCATTGAAGTTGGAACTATATAATCCAATTTTAATTGAAGAAAGCCGCAATTTAATCATTAATAATATCTTTTTGATAACTTTGTACATTGGTTTGTTTATATAATATATGTACGTATGTCATAGTGTATATTCCTTTCATAGTCATTTATACAAGGAGATTACTTACGTTTATATGTCAAATGAGTTAGACATTAGTACAAAAATGTAATTATTTGTTTTTAATGCAGTAATTATATCTATTAACGCAAGATGCTAGATAATAGATTTTCATAAAGAGCTAACTCCTGATCTGCATACTGTTGTCAAGGACCCTTGACTGAGCAGACGAGTGGTTGAATGAAATTTATTCAAAGAAATTATACCACCGATAAAATATGTTGCTTCATATGAATTATATTAGAATATTTTGATTACAGATAAATTATTTCATAGTTTTGTACTAATATCGTAAAGACATATAAATGTGGTTATAATTTTTTATAGTTAAAGTTATAGATAGTCTTTATACTGGGTTGATGGTGCTACACTTTTTTTTTTGCTTGTTACGTAGTTGTCAATATTTTTTTTAAGTTTATATGAGCTTTTTCATTTAATGGATGAAGGAAAAATTCATATGACATAGTATCATGTGTTTATTTTTGTTTATTTTGCTTGAAATATTATATATGTTTTCCTTTAACACACGCCCAAATGTTTTACATTCTTTATATATACATAATATCTTGAAAGTTGTTTCGAAGTGATCAGGAACAAACCTATGACCTAAGACAGAGGTTCAAATGATTATAGCTAATAATAATAATATCTTTGACTGTTATTTTTTAGTTTAATTTACTAGAAAAGTGTAGCCTCATCTCATTTATGTGTATAGTTATGTACTTATTAGTGTATATATTGGTATGACAATGTACTTTACTTATGAATTTTTGAACCGACTAATTCTTAGCACTAGCTTTCTAGTTCTTTCGATGAATTTCCTATACATAATTTTTCGAAAACTTGTGAGTTCATATTGAATGAATAGTTTTTTAATATTGCTTTGTTTATAATTTTTTTATATTATATAGATACTGCTTGTTTTTAGACCTAAAAGAATTTTGTTTGTAATTATTAATATTACATTTATATTATTTCCATAGAGTTCTATCTACCTATATTCATAGCGACGTCATATATTTGCTGATATTAATTATTAAATATGTTTAAAAACTATTATAATCGTTAGACTTAAAATAATAAATATAACATACAGTATATGTAAATTGTAATAGTTTTCAAACATTACATCGGCTTAAAAGTTTATTCAATAAGTTTTTGCCAATTTAAATTTATTTAGTCATATCATTTCTTCGATACGCATTTATTTAAAATATATAGTCATGAAAAATTATGTTGAAAAGTAAATATTTAAAACTTGATCTCATGAGCGAAACGATTAGAAGAATGATATATTTTTTAGATAATCTCCTATTTATTAAATGTCATAAAACAAACTAAAGTTGCTATGTTCTTCTCTTTATAAAGAGTTTAGTTAATAACCTATATATTAAAATCACTGTTGTAGGTTAAAATTTGCTTTATTCGCGACATATTTCATACAAAATATTAGTTAAGTAGTAATAAAATAAACCACCGTGAAATGTCGTGTTAATGCAAAAAATCATCGTGTGTTTCCTTTTTACTATTTGTGCAATTTAGATTTAACTGTAATGTGTGTATGTAGGTTTTTTTTTTCATTCTGTTTAGGCTGAATAGGTTAAAGCCTTTGCCTCATGTGAGCGGGAAATTCGATTCAAAATGGCGGCGTCATTTGAATGTCACCTGTTTTGAAAATTTTGAACTTAAAGTGAATTATTGAACAATGTAATTCGTTTTCATTCTGCGTTAGTCATAATATTTTATACATTCACAAATGAATGCCGAGCAGAAATGGAAATGTAAAATAAGATAAGTGATATGTTTTTTCAATTAACGAACCAAAAATTAAGTGCTTCGAATTTAAATGTGCGCGTTAGATGTCTTTCTAAATTTTAGTTCAAAACTAATGGCGGTAATTTTACACCACCTCGCTTTGTTGAGTACCAATTGTTTTGTTTTCCTTGTTCTTTTGCATGTCAAATTTCTAATTGTCTTTTGGCTTTTGTATTTTATTATTGTAGTTTTCTTTTGATTTTTGTGATTTTCCTTAAACTCTTGGTATTATGCAAAGCGATCTTGCTGGTTAATTACATGTCAAAATTAACTCATTGTCATAAATGTCTAACAAATTGTCTTCTAACAAATGTTTATAGTCAAATAATTGTATTCCATATCAATACAGTAGAATATCTGAGGCCTTAGAAGCTGAATCTCTTGAATCGTTATCACTGATAGAAACCTCAAAACATAATATTTCTATATAATTATTAATCAGCGATAGCTATTTTAGAAATTGTGATCTAAGGTGTAATTAGAATAGAATAGTAGTAAAATTTTAGTTTTGAACACTTTCTCATTATGTGTACCCGGCTTATCTCACCACCAATTGTTGTATTTACGTTATCTATACCTAAAAATATTTAAGTGGTCAATAGTAATATTATTACCATTTTAAGCTAGGTATTTATTTATATATAGAGAAAAAAAATAATATATTATCTAATGTCGTCTAAATAAAAATATTGAGTGATTTATAAATTGTTTTTTTTTAGCAGAAAACCTTTTTTCTTTAATATTTCATTTTTAGAGTATTATGATTTGGATGATTTTTTGCGCGATTCTTTAAAATGAGAATAGAGAGTTGTTTTAAAAGGACAAATTACAGTCATGTGTCCTATAACAACATTATATTCCCAGGGAATTGCATAAAATGGTTTTATTAAAATCTGAGTAGAAACGAAGCAAATATGCATAGCATTACACAGTAGAAGGGTAGAAACGGGAAGAACCAAATAAAAGAAATAAAAACTAAGTAAAAATAGTGACTTTTTATTGACACTGTTTTATCGAAAAATCGCCAAAACTAACTACTTTGATAAAAAATTGCAAGTTTATTTGGTCTAGATTTTCTCGGTTTCCCGAGCGAACTCGCTACCACTGGGCTACCACTGATTTGATTTGTTACGTATATTACTCGTACAATAGAATTAATATCATGACGGAGTCTCAAAACGGACGGTGGAACTGGTTCAAAGGTCTTTCAAAGCTTCATTTACTTTAAGATTTGAATTTGGGCTTACATACTTCATTTATTCCCAGTACCCATATCATGTTCATCACTATTAGTCAAAAGCGGCGTTTTTTTTTAAATAATATTATGTGCAGACATTATTACACACAGCGTTACCTAAATTCGTGGTTAGCTAATTGTGTTGATTGATACCTGATACTTGATACACTTCACATTTTTAACTTTAAATACATACATATTATTAAATATAAACACTCAAAATGCAGTACAAAAATTCGAGCCCAACAAAGGAATGCCCCCAACGGGACTCGAACCGGCAACCGCTGGCACAGCATGTAGGGTTACTGTTCAAGCCAAAGTGTCGTCCTGAAAACACGTACGCAAGTTATTTACTCCTATTTACTACATACTTCTATATAATATTATTATTTTAAGAATAGCTTCAGCTTGTCTTATAAATTTTCACAGTGAATGTGATGAAGGATGAAGGTTACTCGTAAATTTCCCTCGGGTTTAGTCTAGCTCTAG
The DNA here is from genome assembly GCA_951802675.2 of Boloria euphrosyne. Classification (NCBI taxonomy): domain Eukaryota; kingdom Metazoa; phylum Arthropoda; class Insecta; order Lepidoptera; family Nymphalidae; genus Boloria; species Boloria euphrosyne. The sequence goes on from OX637871.1 coordinate 13,342,804, forward strand.
ATGAAATAGCAAAATATCTGTAAAAATAATATTGTGGTTTAAAAACTTTATATTTATGGTTAAAAAAATAAATTGTTGCGAGTAGTAATAAAATTATTTTGTTGAATTTTTTCTTGAAATGTTAATTAAATATGTACATTGAATACTTAAATTTTGTAGTTTCAAAAATAGTTATACCTCATCGACGTAGCCCAAAGAATACATAGGTTTCTACCATTCTTTATTGCATAAACAATACATTGAATGTGAAGTAAAAAAAATTAGCAAGCTAAAGTGGCAGGTCACATTTGTTGCTAAAAGTAGTGTACGAAGTCCTACAGCTAGGTGGAGCGACGATATTCGTAAAGTGGCATGGGCTAGGAGAAGCCTATGTCCAACAGTGGACGAAATCTGGTTGATGTCGAACAGTGGACAAAAGCGGGTTGATATCCAACAGTGGACAAAAGCGGGTTGATATCCAACAGTGGACGAAAGCGGGTTGATGTCCAACAGTGTACGAAAACGGGTTGATGTCCAACAGTGGACGAAAGCGGGTTGATCTCCAACGGTGGACGAAAGGTGATGATAATGATAGCTTAGGACTCGTGAAAACATATGAAATAAATTCAAATTCTTGGCTCTATCTGATCACATATAAAGTATTACATACAACACAAAGTTCCTAATCGATACAATAGTAGAAGAAGATTGAAATGGACTAACAAGATTTGATTACATAGTTACATTTGACAAAAAATAAATGTGCCTGTATAGTATAACCTACCTGCTGTGATGAAAAGTAGTTCACTGTAAAGGACAAATTATTATCAAAATCAATTAATATTAAAATCTTTTATCTTTTGTTGTTTTAAGATAAAGCAGTATACATACTAATGTCGCTGTTAAATTATTATCTATACTTAATATTATAAAGTTGAAGAGTTTGTTTGGTTAAACGCGCTAACCACAAGAACTACTGGTTGGAATTGAAAAATTCTTTAAGTTTTGGATCGCTCACTTATCGAGGAAGGCTATAGGCTTTTATGACAACATATGGTATACTAATATGCAAAATCGAAAAGTTTGGTTTCCGGTCTTTAGAACGTAGGTGGCGCTACGGGAAATGCTAGTTATATTTAGGTATATTATTATTTCTTTAACTTTTTCTTATGTAGTTTAGTTAAATGACAATTGGACGTTATTGACTAAAGGATTTTGTTATTATTAATTAACTTCTCCTTGGCCTTTTAATACGGTTATTTCAATTCCCTCTAATCAGCCATAATCTCTGCACAAACTATATATCACACATTATCTCTTTCTCCCCCTATCTCGATGGTTGAGTTGCTCCTGGTACTGAACCGTCCGTCGGAGCGTCATGGTCGTGTGAGAAATGATCATGCATTGCCCGATTAAGACGGAGGAGTGTGTTTTAGTGTTTTAGTGGATATGTATCACAGATAAAAAAAAAGTATGTATGTAGATTGCAGATGGTATGCATAAATGCATTTGCATATACATGCATAATTATACATAATTCATGATTACTGATTAACTTAAAAACTAAAATTTTAGTTGGCTGTAGATTATTTGAATACCTTTCGAGAGATTATTATTACTAAATAGCTAAAATTGCTGTTTACAATTTGTAGTATAATGATAGCGGCGTATTTTATTCCAATCAGATTAAGGTAATTCCCATATGACATATCAATTTATTGCAGGTGGTCATTAGTATCGATATCATAAAATACTAGAGACTCATCCTCGCTCCGCTCGGCTTCGTGCGTTAGTAGCGTGCATTAGTGTAAACTCGGAGATAACATATTTATCCTCATTAAAAAGTATTGTTTATGTTGACCCAGATAAGCAAATCTGTCAATGTTTTCGCGTTATGCGGTCATAGACAGACAGACAAAAAATTAAAAATTAAATATCAGCCTCTTTATTGATAATAATTACTATTTCAATAAGAATTTCTAAAAACATTCAATGTACAGATCGACTGCTAGAATTTTACTATATGAATGTGTTTAATCTTTGGCTCTGATTTAAATTGGTTTTACTAACAAGAAGATAAAAGATCATACAATTAATAATTTTACTTCCACAGGTATCGGCCCATTAGCTCAGTTGGTTAGAGCGTCGTGCTAATAACGCGAAGGTCGCGGGTTCGATCCCCTCATGGGCCAAATATATTTTTGTTTTGCGGAATATTTATTTTGAGTTTTAATTTTAATATCAATTGCATAATGCATTATATAACATAGGATAGGATAACCTAATAGTAAAATTCATTTTGGACCCTTTGATAAATTGGTCTGAAGGTAATAAGTATTTTCTTTAAACAATATATAATATTCCATGGTTGTCTTTGACGACTAATATATAAAGTAATGTTTATTTTTTAATATTTTTAATGTACATCTTTGTAGTGGAACTGCCACTTGCACTCTGATAAAAAATACCTCGTCTTACATTGAAGGAAAACATCGTGAGGAAACCTGCATGTCTGAGAAATCAGAGAACTTAGCAAGTTTTCAAAAGACAAGTGCAGTCCGCCAACCCTCCGCTTTAATTTAGCGTGGTGGACTTTGGCGTGATACTCCTCGTATTGAAGGGAGTATCTGGAGGGTAGTATTCGGAAGCCTGTGCCCAGCAGTAACACATACGTCTGTCTGTATGCAGTATGAGTCATTTTATTGTAATAGTTATTTATCATGTCGTGTATTTAACTTTTTCATACTTTAACATAGAAAAAAAAAGCGAATATTATAAAATCACAACAAGGGTGTAGGTATAAAAAAATAATCGAAAAATAATAATTATTAGAACGGAATCACCTTATGTACTCAGTAGTTTAGAACTTATACTCGTAGATTATAGGTAGTGGTAGTTGTAGCAATTTGTTCTGCACGTCATGGGACGTCCTGGAAACAATCGCTTCGCCATGCAGGGGACTGACGGCAGAGGAAGACGATAAATATCGAACTAACTATACACCGTCTAGAGTTTAAATTTCTAAATTTTATAAAATCTATATGTATGTATATTTACAACTAATGTCTAAAGGTACAGTATAATAAAATTCTTAAGTCGAATCTATACTTTGAAGTAAGTATATTTTTATAAAAACTCATTGAAATATTCATCATTAATGATACAGAGGTCTAATTTATACTTTTTAGAATTTTTGTCTTTCTGTGACTCAAGTTTTGATTTTTAATGCAGGAAACTCATTTCTTAGAAACCTTTACCAAAAGTTAAACCTATCTAGGAATAAACTCAAGCGGAGCGAGGCTGAGTCTACCTACATTAAAATAACAAATTGTGTTTTTATGTGCTTTTGACACGTCGAAAATAAGGTATTTGATTTAAGTATATCTTTATATTGAGAGTATGGTTTCTACGAACATTTTTTTGATGTAAGTATAATTTACATTTTTTGCCGAAAAATTTCTCGCTGACAGAAAAATCTCATTCCTGTTGGAAAATTATTTGGACGTCGCTGAATTTTGTTGGTAAATATTATTCTTATTCAATTACATTTATTAATTAAGATGTAGTCCAAATGGGTTACTTTTTGTTAGAGCAAGGACTTATTACAAGTTTAGTTTATGGGTGTATTTGGTTATCAGTGATTGTGAACAAAATAAGCCTTGAGGTATCCAACAGGGCTTGCAGCATACATATTGATCCATATTTATGTTATTATTGAGCTTCTGTCAGCTTTAGCGAGCTTAAAGCTAAGACAGCAATTTGTTGTGCAACGCGTACTGCCCCGGAAACAATCACTTCGCCTGCGGTGACTCTGAGTGGGCTTGGAAAATACTAACTTCATACTAATAATAGTTTATTGACTTCAGTCTCGAGTTTAGACTCCCACGTTAAATAAATGTAAATTTATTTATTTGGTGTGGGAGTTTAACTAATTAATACTTATAATATTATATTTATATAAAATTACGTTAAATATGATGAGGTATTCTAAGATTTCTTACTTTAATTAAGCTTATTCATACAAATTGGAACCCTCAATCGAGGTCGTAAATGCTTGTACCAACAAAAGATACAGTATATTATGTTATCGATACTATATTATAAAATTCTGAGTGAAATCACTACAATATTTTTTTTAGAAATAGTTAATTTTCTTATGGAAATAGCTATTATTATCGATATATAAATAAATAATAAATAAATAAATATATTGGGACATTATTACAACAGCGCCATCTAGTTCCGCAGTAAGCTACGTAACGTGCTTGTGTTGCGGATACCAGATAGTTGATATACTACACATATATACATTTTAAATACATACATATTATAAATATGCACACCCATGACTGGAGTACAAACATTCGTGATTAGCAAATGAATGCCCCCAGCGGGACTCGAACCCGCGACCGCTGGCGCAGAAAGTAGGGTCACTACTAACTGAGCCAAACGAGTCGTCTATATATATAGGTCTAATCCATGGTTTTTAGAAGTTTTGGTTGTCTGTATCTGTGACCGCATTACGAAAAAAATTTTTGGTTCTTTGTATGATTATAGTTATGATGTTAGTTTTCTCATCTTTAGGATCGAAGGAGGCCTGAATTAATATTGTTTGGCACATAAGTTTTTTTTTTCAAATTATTTTGAATACACTGAAAACGCTTGTGTGTGTGTTTTAGATGCCTCGCGAGTTCTTCAATTTCCTAGTCTATTTGGTTACTAAATTTAAAATGTAACAAACATACACACAAAACAATTTTTCGCAATTTTCGTCATTAAATTGAGGCTTAGGATAGAGCCTTGTCGTTCTGTAGCTTTCACACGGTGCAATTTGTACGCGGTGACACTCCGCCGGAAGCTATCCCATCGACAGTAGTGACTAAGGGCGTTTACACACGGCGTTGTTTTTGCTCAAATACATTCGCAGGAGACTAAAAAGTTTTCCCATATTTTTTACAAATGTTAGTTTTTTTTTCACAAATATTTTTCATTTATAGTCTATCTACTCTTATACCTTGATAGACAATCTCTTTGGTTCACGGTATGATATAATGATAATAATTTGTTCTCTAGTTTGTGAGATCAGTTTAAATTCATTAAACATTATTTATTTTTTAAATAAACTTTAATATACAAGTGAAAAAGGTTCACTGTGAAGCTTTTTCAATGGCTTACTTATATTTTCTTAAATATATAGGTATTTTTTTTACCAACACCGTCTGTGTCTGTACCTATATATCTGAAAAATAAAACCTTCACATATTTTGATGTTTTTTGTTACTGACTGATTTCAATCGTCTGTTCCAGTTGTAGTTACCCATAATCTTCCAAGAGAAAGCACGTTATAATGGAACTGAAAAATGTTCTTCTTTTATTTCGAAAAGGGCTCTCACTAGAGGAATACTGGGTTTAAATAAATCAAAAAAAGTAAAAAAACTGTACGTCTATAAACATCTTAATGTTACTATACTATTTACACTATTCAACTAACCTGGAAGTGGAATTACGAATTCCAGCGATCGCTTTCGCTTTCACTGATGTTATTTAATTTAACAATACTAATACATTTTTTACTTTCTTCATAACTTTCAGAAAGTATGTACAAACATACTTTTGATTTTAGTCTATGCTACCTAAACATATAAATGTATTTAAAGTGCCTGTTTTTAATTTCAAATTAACAGCTTTTCACTAAATGCATATAAGAATATATAAGGTACAAGCACAGTGCGGCGTAAAAAAAGAAAGAATTTCATAGACCAAAGTACTAGCATCAAAAACACAATTTTGAAATTTTTGTCTGTCTGTCTGCCTGTTTGTTCCGGCTAATCTCTGGAACAAACAGACAGACAGACAAAAAATTTAAAAATTGTATTTTATTATTTTATTTCATTTACTTGTCATTAAAAACAGATACTTCAATGTACTGATGTACTGATTAAGTACATTTTAAATTATAATAGGTAGTTATTTTTTTGTTTTTAATTTACATTTTTTTATTCGTGTTTAATTTGGAATCAATCCAAATAAACAAACACTCACTGGAAAGTACAGTTTGAACTCGGCCTTCATTTCTGAGTCATGTCAAATATTATTATTAGGATTTTCTGTTAAACAATTCATAGTTACCCAGAGTCAAACTCACCCTGAGTTGGGGAGTTTGAGATATTTCACATGTTCCCCATACCAGAGCTATTGGTCCTGCGTCCAATACGTAATCGGTTGTGTCAAACTGTCATCTCACTGGACTTAGGTATCTGGAATAGTGGGGTTGGCTGCTAAGGTCAAAATTCATCAGGAGGTCACTATTGTTATCGTTATTACAAATATACTGAACTATTTTATAATACGAAACAAAATTTTAATTTCTAATTTTGTTTATTTGTTATTAAAAACTAAATAGGAACACCTGTCGTTAGATTGAAAGAAAAGATCAACATATAAACTTTAAGTAAGTTATAACAACTTCTGTCCCAGCGGAATAAATTTAGCTCATTCCTAACTTTGCCTCGTTACAATGCCGAAACAAAATTTAGTGCTTCTTTAAAAGAAAGCGATTTATAACAACTTTGTTACGTTTCCACGTTTTCTTTGAACTCTATTTTTCTTAAATATTCTTTTGTTTTAAGCGTAGTAAAATTCCTACGGGGAGCTTTAGTCGTTTAACTTTTGTAAAGCTTGATATTAGGTGGCTTCGCCCATGTAGGCTATTTATGTATCCTCCGCCTCCGTCACAAAGTGTTCTTAGAAAGCCAACAACATTTCTAAGTAAATAGTTTACATTAACAAAAAAATAAAAACCGACTTCCAAACTAAACAAAATATCTAAACTAAAAAGTAGAAAATAATACTTTTAAGAACTTAGTTAATTTTGAAGTCGATGCCAGCCAAGACAGACAGATTTATCTTGCCTTTGCAATAGATTTTCGAACGGGATTATGATTATGCTTACAAATTGATAGATTAATCGAACATGTAGGTATCAATTTTAGGTTATTTTGCTTTGTCTGGCACCGACTTCAAAATTAACTAAGTTCTTAAAAGTATTATTTTCTACTTTTTAGTTTAGATATTTTTTTTAGTTTGGAAGTCGGCTTTTGTTTTTTTGTTAAAAATATTCTTTTTAAAAATTTTTGCGGAAAGTAGATACGTATTTTGTTTATTTAAATATAAAATGGGTATAGGGTAGGCCAACTAAACCACTGCTCTCATAAGTCAACGAGGTTTCGGAATAAACGTTATTAGGCAATAGAGATCGAAGATTAGGCAGTAGAGAATCGAGATTTGTCCATGTCCAGTTTTCCGGTTAACTCCCAGACGTTAATGATTATAAAAATTTACCTACTATTATCAGGTAAACCTAATATAAAGCCTGAAAGTATACAACTATCGGTCCATAAGTGCGTATTGAATTGAAAGAATTTTTTTTAAGCTCCTAACCGTTGAGGAGTTGTACCTTCCATTATCAGTTACGGTAAGAGACGCAAATATACGGATAGCCTATAAAAATTCGGCCGAGTATCGTTAATTTGCTCCTAGGAATTGAAGTGTTCCGTTACTTTGTCACGGATCCCATTATCAGAACCTTACCAAATTCTCATCAAACTACTCTTGAAGTACATTCTTTCCAATTAAAAAAAGAATCATCGAAATCGGTTGGCGTGATATTGAGTTATTCGTCCATTTGTCGCGCATATACTTATTGTAAATTTAAGACTTTTATGGATTTCTCATGGATGCCATTGTCAGAGCTGAACTAAATTAAAATGGGACCACATGGGAAGCACCATCTTTCAAATAAAAAAAGAATTATCCAAATCGGTTCACCCAGTCCAAAATTCTGAGGTAACAAACATACAAAAAAAAACAGAGACGAATTGATAACCTCCTCCTTTTTGGAAGTCGGTTGAAAATCCAAAGAGTTCTTAAATCGAACCGATACGATAGTTCCTATGCTATGTAAAATTTTTAGTAGAGGTTATTTATCATTATTTTTCAAAGAATAACAAAACTTACGTTACACGGGATGCACTAAATAAGCAAATATAAAACCTTTCTATAGTCTGTTCGTCAATCGATTTTCTCCTTTTTTGTATTATAGTGTCGAAGCAATTTTCACAGATGAATTTTTCTGTTGCTGCTTTCTGATGCTTAATACGTACCTACACATACATGTACAATTCGCGTCATGTAAGTATATCATATAACTTTGAAGGTAGGTTGAATCATATCTAGTATCGTAGTAATCTTCGAGGCTTATGATATGGATACGAAAGGATTGATGCACTACACATATAAAACTTTAAATACATACATTTACCTATAGTTATAAATATAACCACGTATGACTAGACTACAAACATTCGCACACAAAAAATACCGTTTTCATTTTCATTCAATTAAAATGTTTCTATTTTAAATGTTTTGCTATCACAGTTAAGTAAGCGGTTGCATTTAAAATACTTACTTAATTGGGCTATGATAGTCAATGTCTTGCCACCTGACCCGGCGGTGACCTGATCTGTGCTTCGCTTACTTTCTATGAATACTTTCTTTTTGCGCATATTTTAACTAGTCTATACTTTATACAATATAGACTCAGAAGAATTATGGTAATGTACGACAATTTGACGACGTTTGGTTTAGGTTGTCGTGACCATCTTTGCTGTGCCGGTGGTCGCTGGTTCGAGTCCCGCTAGGGGCCATTAATTTGTATGATGAACACGAATGTTAGATGTTTCGAATTTTTGTTTAGATAATTAGAACTTACGATTTTTGGTTTTGCTCCATTGTTTTTAGTTAACGTCACGACATTTTTTAAAGAGATATTTGTTAGGAATTTATTTATATATCAGTGTAATCTACTCATAATTTTACCACAAGGGATTCACCCTCTTTTTTACGGTGCCTTTTGACAAATTTTATTTCTAATACTAAACCATTGCAACTTGTACATTGTACAATAAGTTGCAAGTACAAGTCTATCGGTTGTTCTTCTACGTGCAGGAGTGATATTAAAAATTTTAATTCTTATAAACAAGAAAGTTTATTTGTCCTTTTAGCAATGTAAAGAAAATGGATTGATAGTATGTACTAAGTGCCATAGATGACATTTATGTTAGATCACAACATGGAGTTGTCCGCAATTCAATTTTATATACAGCAAATAAGTTTAACAGCACATTTCTAGTTAAACTGATTAAGGGACCGAATTCTGCTTCAAATTAATTGAAATTCTAGTTGTTTAGTTAAAGTGTTATGCTAATTTGTGTTGTAGTCGTTAACTAAAGTAAGTAAGACTAGTACCTATTATAGATCGTGATTGTGAGGTTCTAGGAGTTATAGGTCATTAGAGGTTCTCTCATTCCCGGACTACAATAATACTTCAGTCAACGATAACTTGGAAGAACCTTTTTTTATTGATAAATATTACAAAATAAATAAATAGATGTATATAGTAAGTTGCCTCAGATTGGCATTTTTCTCACCCTAACACCCAATGTAATATCTATTCGAAATCTCGGATTTATACCTGTGAAGAATATTTTATATTGAGTATTTGATACCGGAATTACTTGGCACATAAACTCTCCTTTGATTCAAACGCAGCATCCCGTCGAAGCAGAAGGGGGTGGAGTTCAACGACCTGCACTCCGCACCCCTCGCGAAATGAATTTCAGCGTCAAATATAACGTCACTATTGCAGTGTTGTTTAGATAAGGAAATATTCTTGTTTATAATTTTATATACGCCGTTACCATCGTTTATGGTTTTTTCCATTATCAATACTTTCAATTGGTAATAAAGTATTTCTAAAGCATTTTTTTATTGATATACAAACAAATTACTTCAAATATTTCTTTATTATATAATATAAATATTCTTACTTTTGACGACACGTTTTGCTCTGTTGGTAGTGACACTTCTTTCTGCGCCAGCGGTCGCGGGATCGAGTCCCGCTGGGGGCATTCATTTGTTGAGCAAGAATGTATGTACTCCAGTCATGGGTGTTTTTATTTATAATATGTATGTATTTAAAATTTATATGTGTAGTATATCAACTATCTGGTATCCGTAACACAAGCACGTAACGTAGCTTACCACGGAACTAAATGGTGCTGTGTAAAAAATATATATATATACATACATAGTTTTTTTTATACCGTACCGAGCTCAAGCGAAGCAAGGGTGAGTCGCTAGTCCTTTATAATCAGCGATTAGATCCTACTATTATAGTATCGTATTCTAGGTATTCATAAGAACATTATGATAAAAAAAAACAAAATCTAGGAAAAAATAGGTTTTACCAACTATAATTCTATGAAGAAAATGAGTGGATTTTTTTCATTATCGAATGCAGGAGCTTATGCGTAATTTTTATTAAAAGAATGTTTGTTCGTATTACTGGAGCCTTTTAGCTATACAAAAACCGACTTCAAAACTAAACAAATCTAAACTAAAAAGTAGAAAATAATACTTTTAAGAACTTCGTTAATTTTGAAGTCGGTGCCAGCCAGGACGGATAGACTTATATTGCCTTTGCAAGGAACTTTCGAACGGTATTTTGATTATGTTTACAAATATTATAGATATAGATTAATCCAATATGTGTCTATTTAAGGTTATTTTGCTTTGGCTGGCACCGACTTCTAAATTAACGAAGTTCTTAAAAGTATTATTTTCTACTTTTTAGTTTAGATTTGTTTAGTTTTGAAGTCGGTTTTTGTTTTTTGTTAAAAATAATTTATTTTCAAATTTTTAACGGAAAGTAGATACTTATTTTGTTTATGTACAAAAAAGAATTTTCCAAATCGGTCCAGCCATCTTCGAGTAATGGGGAACATACATAAAAATAAGTCCCCAACGAATTGAGAACCTCCTCCTTTTTTTAGAGTCGGTTAATAAGAGCCTGAAAGAATTTAACTATCGGTCTATAATTACGTATAATATTGAAAGAATTTTCTTTAAACTCCTAACCGTTGAGGAGTTGTACCTTCCATCATTAGCTCAACCACAGGAGATGATGATTATCAGACGCAAATACTTGAACAGCTTTAGAAAATATATGAAAAACTTAATAAGTGCCTATAAAATTTGAGAGTTGTCTTCGATTTCCCTGGGATCCCATCATCAGATCGTGACTTGGTGACTATGGGACCAACTAGAAACTATACCCTTTCAAACAAAAAAAGAATTTTCCAAATCGGTCCAGCCATCGTCGAGTAATCGGGGAACATACATAGAAAAAAAAAAAAAGTCCCCGACGAATTGAGAACCTCCTCCTTTTTTTGAAGTCGGTTAAAAATATTAATGCGCTTGCATTTTATAACTAGTAATAGACTTAAAAACATATTTCATCGCTTATTCAATATATTTAATCGCACTAGTAGAAGTGTCTACCAAAATCCTACTTAAAATTATAACTTTTCAATTCGATAATTCGATTATACACAGTATAGTCAGTAAATTAAAAAAAAATTACTGCCAACTCGCCAAAATATAAAAAATGCATTTTGGTTGGTTTGTTTTTTAAATATTTATTTTATTATTAAAAGCTTTAAAACTACATTTTTAATGCATGAGTAAAATGGTAGTTCTATCTAAAACGAGTTTAATGCTACTAATGGCCGGACGCACTTTTTTTACATTTTAATAAGCAAAGTGATATTTAATAATATATGATACTAGCAATTCCCGCGGCTCCGCCCGCGCCCGAGGGATGAAAATTTAGGGTTAAAAGAAAAAAGTTTTTGATATAAATAAGTGACATAAAAAAGTGATAAATAGAAATTTGGTCTAAAAATAAAAAAATAAAATATCTGGAGAGGGCCACCTTTATCACCTAGGGGAATAAAAATTAGACTGCGACCTACATTCTCAGACCTACCAGATATATAGAAAAAAAATCATAAAAATCGGTCAAACCGTTTCGGAGGAGTCCGATAACAAACACTGTGTTGTTGTTGCAAGCAAGTTGTGACACGAGATTTTTATATATTAGATTAATACATAAAACTAAAAAATCTGGTTTCAATGTAATGTTTTCTGTTATTTTTTTATTTTCATTACTTCTATTTCTATTACGAGTTTCTACGTTCATCTCTCCCATATCTAACTTACTCTATACGAGTATGTATTTACCCATAGGGACGAAAACAGTGACGATTCCAGTATTAAAACTCTAGTGCTAAAATTTTTCTTACCTAGTTAACTTTTAACACTAGCAAAGTGTTTCTCGTGTAAAGAGTACTCACAACGTACCGTCGATGAATAGACGCTCTAAATAATCTTAGCCATGCAATTTTGATACATTTCATGTAACTAGGTCAGATGATGGCCTAATTTTTTATAAATGAAGTTAAGGTTGAGTGGTAGCATATATTACTCACCTTCGTACGATGAACATCACAAATTCGATTAAAATTATTTGGCATATACAATATGTATGTCACAATCCTCGAAAGATTTGCTTGTATGCTGGAATGACTGAACAGATTTTAATAAAATTTGTGTCCTAGTGTGGAGCATACGTTACTATTAGTAATTTAACATTTTTCAAAGGGGCCAATGGCTTTATAGAATTTTACACAGAAAAGCCATCAAGAGACTCGCTCGAGCGAAGCGAGGGTAACTCACTAAAATATACAAATGAAGTACCATTCATTGACTGATCGATTGATGATTATCATGAAATTGCCGAAACTGATTAAATTAGGAGTTATGAGAAATCGCAATTAGATAAGAGGATAACTTAGTGTAATATAGCAGTCTAAAGATATTTTTTGTATTTTGAAATTAGGCTTATTAAATTTACTTATTATCTTTGTTTTTGAAAATTTTCAAAGCAAAATAATATTGTTCAGCCAGTATATATAGATACTCCATTTAGTATAGGAGTGTAGAAAATAAAGTTAAATGTGTGCGATGGTAGCCTTACGTACGACGTATATTTCCACAAAATTTTAGCATAGCAATAGGATCATAGTTCAATGTGAAAAGCATTCCAAAGTGTTCCGATTAGCAATTCAAACTTCAACATTCCCTTCAGTATATTACTAAAGATTCTATAACAAGCCACAACAAAGTATTTGAACTCTATAGATATTTGGTATCTGTATATGTGCTCTATGGCTAAATGAAATACTTTAAGCTCTACATGGCAATTATTGGGTTGTATTTTTACTGAATAACTGTATGACTTAATATATGAAAAATTATGCACCCGGAAATCGAACCCGTTGCTGATAACGTGTTTCAGACATGACATTACTGTACCAAGTTTATACAAATGTTCATTTAAAAAAATGTTTTAAGACATTTTGCGTTTCTTTTCTCCTTTCGCTTTATTTTTAATCCGACCCACATCACGTTTCCTAGCCGCCAGCCTCTAATTAGCATTATCTAAGAGATTCTATTTAGTCCTCCTCCGCTTTTCTCTCGTAATAGCCAGGTATACGTACATATTTATATTATGTACTATAAATAAAAATCAATTTCTGCACGTTATTCTCGCTAATATTGTAATAATATTGCTAATATTGTCTCCTTAGTTATTTTCGTATATTATTAGTTTACATTTTTGTTTCATTCTCTATATATCTTTTATTTAAAAAAAAAAAATATTTGTTGTAATATTCATTCATTCATTAATTTACTTAGTCACAATAGATAAATAAGCAAGCTGTGGTCTCCTATAATTGAAGGGGCACACATATTGTATTTTATAATAACCATTATATATATTTTTTTAATGTAAAGTGTCTTTTGTTGGAGACTCTTATTAAAATAAAATAAAATAAAATAATCAAAGTCGGCTGGACCCACATTTAATTTTTTCTTTTTTTATTGATTGAGGGTGTTTCAGGGGTGGCTTAAGTATAAAATGTTGGGAAAACCTTAAAAGGCTATAAATAAATCTAATAGATTAGATTTTTATATTTTATATTTAGATTTTATAATATCTTAATAGAAGAATCTTTTATTTCGTTTTTTTTAAGTTTTGTTTTGTTCCCAATTATTTTTATTAAAGAAAAAACTAAAGATGTATTAGTACTAATATTATTAATGACCAAATTTGAGAGTGAATGGATGTTTGTTACTCAGTCGCGCTAGAAAGGATCTGAGTGATAGTCTGGAATAGGTTAATTTTTAGCTCGGAAAAATGTATAGTTCCGTACATATTTGTTTTGTCATTTTTTAAATTACTAGAACGTGTAAATGGACAAATTTTTAATGGGTATATACTTATCTAAAAAGTAAAATTCAGTAGTATAAATATATATATCTAAAAAATAAAAGTAAGTTCTTAACTGAATTTTGATACAGAAATACATATTTGAGAAAATATTTTGGACTGAACGACTATTTAGAATTATATATATACTAATATATGATGCCTTACACAAGAATCAAAATATGAATTCAATAAATTGCCCCTTCACTAGATCAGCACATAATTCGTTTATATGACCACATAACAAAATTACTTAGAGCTGTAGCTGACGAGCTTGGTGGAGATATTAACTAAGTTTCTATTGATTTTGCTATAACAGAACGTATTAGTTTCGTGATAGATATCTCCGTTAGGAATTATGACATAATCGCTATAATATAATAGTAGGTGTCTAATTCTCAATACAATATACTACCAAGTGGTTGGTTTAAATAACACCCGATTATGCAGTCTTGGGTTTGAGTTCCATTTCGAGTCAAAAGAGGTATTTCTGTCTAGAAATAATGGAGTTTACGCAGCATCTTGATCTATCTCCGGTCCCATTGTCTTGGCTTTCGTTCGGATTATGGAAGATTGGTACCTGAAAGCTAATCTTTACATCACTGATAAAAAAATCCTTTTTACGACACGTTATTGTTTTTGACGACACGTTTTGGCTCAGTTTGTAGTGACTCTAGGTGCTGGGTCAGCGGTCGCGGGTTCGGGTCCTGCTGGGACCGCTAATTTGTGTCATAAGCATAAATATTTGGACTCTAGTCATGGGCGTTTATATTTTTAATATGTATTACTTAAAGTTATTTATGTGAAGTGTATCAACTATCTGGTTTCCATAACCTTAGGTCTCTCACCATACCATGGAATTAGATGGAACTGTGTGTTCATGTCACAACATATTTATATTAAAATAAAATAAATAAATAAAATAAATATGTTTGGACATTATTACAACAGCGCCATCTAGTTCCGTGGTAAGCTACGTTACGTCACAGGTTACGTGCTTGTGTTACGGACAATGATATTATAAGGTTACGGATACCAGATAATTGATATACTACATATATAAATTTTTAAATAACTTTATAAATTTTTAATTAACTAATAATTATGTCATTAAAGGTGATAAAAAAATAAAACAAAACATATTCTTAGTCATTATAATTAATGAATAGTTTAAAATGCATCGTTCGGCACTCAGAGGTACCATTTACTTGTCTTTATCTAACCATACATTTAAAATACCATTACTTTTAATTTCGTTAGTTAAATTAATAAATACAATATCATACCCGTTTTTTAACCAAAATGACACAGTCGCTGAAGACAATCATACAATAGTTTTACAGTAAAGGAATTACGATTCAACGACTTCAAGGCACAAAGTTAAATTATTCAATCTTTTGAAATATATTTTGGATTAAATATTAAAAAACAGAATGGAACATCAAAATAAGTTCAAAATTACAGCCATAAAAAGACATTGATAGATTTATTAACATCGACCGATAAAAAACACTGGAACTATACAATAATAAGCATACGAATCTAATTTTACTATAAATTTACATACCGACTAGAATCTACGTACACTTAGAAAATCTACATAATTACAAAGTTGCTAAGAGTCTAAGCTTTTAGAGGTTTTCAGGGATCGAACGGTTGGTGTGGGTTTGATTTTCTTGGTTTTGTTGTCGGGGAAGGTGTCAGGAGGTCCTGATTGGCTAAAAACAGATGCTTTTGAATTCGCACTATTTCCTGGCGATACTCCACTGTCCGTACTTACGGATGCCGGACTTGGACTATCACTTGTATTATTGCACACAGTAAGCTCTTGCCCTACAGTAACTATTTGTCCAATCTGCTTCTGCCTCACTAAATTTATACTTTGGCACACGTTCCTTAATTCATCGTTACCATCTTTTTTCTGATACCTTGTTAACGTTCCAGCCGAACCAGCTGAATTTCTATACATGGGCACAAATTGAGATTGGGGATAGTATTGCGTCTCATGTCCATGACCCATCCATGGACCCATCGTGGAAACGACTGGAGGCATGGGCCACATTGGCATTTGAACCATGTGTGATCCGTCTAGTGGATTGAATTGAGGCATCGGCATTGGTCTCACAACTCCTACAGGAGTCGGTGGCCTTATGCCGAATTGAGGGTTTTCTTCATACATTCTAGGAGTTGGGATCTGGGAGTAGTCCACGTTTGGAAATACTGTATGCGGCCCTCGTTGTAGGTATGAGAACATTTGTTGCTGAGCTTGTTTCATAGCCACATATTGCTGTAAGTTTATAGCAGTTTGTTGTCTTTGTTGAACCAAGTCAGGATTAGTATTGGCTGCGTTACCGTGAATATAGTAAATGTTAGATTGACTGCTCATTGGACTTGGTGATTGACCCTGTGCCTGTCTTTGTGATGTGTACTTATTATCTACATTATTTTGAGGATCTTGATATTCTTCAGGGGGAGCTATGAATTTAGGAGGCGACGGAGGTGTTACTTGTTGGGACATTGGATAACTTATAATTTGCGCTATATAAGGCTGAGCTTTAGCAGAATGAGCAGGACTGTGGGTTTGGAATGTTGGGTTATATGTTATTTGAGATACGTCTTGACTAGTATGGACTGATTGACAAGCTGTATCTGATTCTTTTTGGTTCGATCTTTGGTTTTCATTAACTTCATTCTTTTTAGGTTTTTGATACGGCGCAACTTTTGGATTATTCTTCCAGTTAGCACCTGCGCTTTGAGGTCTCTTAACCGGTGATTTTGTAGGATCATGCCAATTGTCACCATTGGTTTGCCTGGTTTCTGGAGGGTGGTGAGATTGGGCACTATGTGCTCTTCTAGGAGGTGGAGACATTCCTTCGGGAACGTGTTGTTGTCTATAACACCTCCTAGCAGTTCCAGGACTATTCTGACGTTCTGGTGGTTGAGGCATTGGCCTTCCCAAGCGTCTTCTTGCTGGCGTAGGAGGACTGGGCTGGGATTGAAACGACTGTGTAGATTGTGATGCAGAGCGCCATTGCTCAATCAATTTTTTTCGTCGTTCTTTTTCTAACCGCACTTCCGTTTCGCTTGATGAATCGTAGTCCTTACCCTAAATTGAAATACAATATTATATGTAAGAAAGAAATAAAAAATATTATATGTAAATATTATACGTAATATTTAGCTAGGTCGGAGGGCATATTCTTGCAATAACGGGGATTAATGCCAAGCAGAAGAAGAAGATTCGTATATATTATATGGTTCAAAGCATATTTTATTTGAAATTTAATGAAGTCATTATTACCTTTTCAATTTTCTCGTCCAGCATTTTGAAGAAGTCTTGCATACTGGCCGACACCTCACTGTAATTATGAAAATCATTATGCAATTTACTTTAATAAATTCCTATAATTGAGTAGCCAAACATATGATTACTGGCAACAACCTACCCTTGTATGGGTGCATATATATACTATGACTGTGTAATATTACATTATTATTAATAAAAAAAATAAAAAAATAAATGTGACGAGATATTGTGATATGTCGTATGAATAGGCAAAATTTTTACTAGTTATAAACCTTGATAATTTTTTTATATCTATTGATAATGGTTGAAATAATTTATTTATTTACGAATATTTACCAAAAAAAATAAATACAGAGTGTTAATGAAAGGGTCTCTTTAAGCAATCTCTATCAGAAGCCCTCGAGCGCAAGAAAAAAATAAGGTTTTTATAATGTTGTATTGAATACTATGAATACGTACACAGTGGGTTGATGAGCGGTGAGTGGCAGGATATGCTTTCCATGTTCAGTGTCTTCTTCCGTATCGTCAGTTTGACCGGCTCCAGCACTGCCTTCTTCTTCATCTGCTTCTTTGTCTGCTGCGCCTGAAAGAAAATATTATTGTTAAAAATATCTATATATTTTTAGATAAAACTAACTCTTCGGATTATGTCGCGGACTTATTTTAGATTTTTGGTTTACGACGTTTTGAATGCTTTACAGCAATCATGGTTACGGTTTTATTTAAAATGTCATATATTCGCGTAAATCTAGCGAAATGTGCTATATTGCCTTCAGCCCTTTTTTTAATGTCCCACTGCTGGGCACGGGCCTCCCTTAGTACGAGGGCAATCAGCCCATAGTCCACCGCACTGGCCTAGTGCGTGTTGGCGGACTTCACATGTCTTTCGAAAACTTGTTAGAAACATCTAAGACATGTAGGTTTCCTCACGATGTTTTCCTTCACCGTAAGACAAGTGATAATCAGGATAGAAAATTACTCGTACATGAAAATATCAGAAGTGCGAGACCCGGATTTGAACCCGCATCACTCGGTTCGTTAATATTCTATACATATTTGCATAGTTAGCAGACTTCTTCTTTAAGAATGACGCTTTAACATCAATTTCCATATTAAATGTGCTATTAATACCATGATTTTCTCATGATCATATCAGACAGACAGATAGACAAAAAATTCAAAAAACTATAGTTTCCGCTCCTTTATAGATGATAAAGACGAAGAGATTTCTAGAGTACAAAACAAGCCCGATTCGATACAAAGCATAAAGAAAAAGCTAAAAAATCAAAGAAAGTATACCTCATATTCTTGCAAAATAATCAAGAGCAAAATAAGAAAGGAGTTTAGTTGTTTTAGGCAATTTTGTTTTTCATAAATACAAGATTTTATGTTCAATAAATGTAAATTTTTACGAAACTTAGCTCAAGTTATTGAAAAATCAAGTCGATTCTAAACCACACAGCAAGCAAAAATACCAACTATAAATATAAGAAATAGGTAAACTCAACAAACTCTAGCCTAGATCACTAGCATCTAGCTTAGTTGAAATTCAATTAAGTTGAGGTCACTGCTTTGAGAATTTTTCATGAACGTGATAAAGCAATTGCTCGTTTGAAATTTATTAAAGTAAACCTTTTTAAAATATAGTGAAATATTCTTAAAAATTCGTAACTATAAAACATAGTATCATGACAATCTAATATATAAAAAATTTCGTATCACAGTGCTTGTTATCAAACTCCTTCTAAACGGCTTGACCAATTCTTATGATTTTTTTGTGTAACGTGATAGGTCTGAGAATAGGTTGTAGGCTAATTTTTATTCCCTAGATAATATATTATGTAAAATACTCCTTGAGACAAGTTTTTAGCTTAATGCCCTAATACACCAAGATCCCAGAGCGTTCTGACATAACTTATTTTCACATGGATGAAACCTTCACGACTTAGTAGCCGTCTAGTATACTTTAAATACCTGCCTAATTGTGGAGCTTGCCCTGTGACACCTGGGCAGGTACCAGGTGAGAAAGGTAACTAAAAATATGAGTTATCTTACTTAAATTTGTATGGCTGATTTTTATATATATTTTGTAGAATATTATTCTAAACTAGAATTATAAAGTGTCAGACACTTTTCATGGACCAGAGCTTTTGTCAGACGCTTTAAAGCTCGACAAAAAATTAATGAACTTTACTTATTTTTTCATGTCTGACTTTTAAATATGTTATTCAAGTAACTATTACAAAGTTATATTTCATCAGTCAGACAAATTCGAGTGACCAAACATCCCCTCAACACAAAATTATTCAAACCCCGAGTGCGAGCGCGAGAGCACTATACGCATGGGTCTCAGAGTGAAAAATAGAAATGTATTGAAAATACTTATTAATTTCAATCCAAGATTTTTGCATCCTTATTTCAATAAGATCCCTTATAAAAAAAAAGATTTAAATGATTCAACCCATGCAAAATGTATATCTATATATTTAATTCAAATTCAAATTCAAAATATTTTATTCAGCATAAAATTATTACAATTTTTTACTGAACGTCATGAGTCTACTACCAGTTCGGAAAGAAGAAGCCACTGACCTGAGAAGAACTGGCGAAAGAAACTCAGCGGGACTATTTTTTTTTGTCTGTTTTAATATTTTTTTAATGAAAATCGAAATGAACAATAATTCTATGGGTTGAAATAGCCTGGAGGCGATCACATCATTCCCAAGGCGTACTGTCTTCTAAAAAATCGTTAAACGAATAATATCCTTTACTATACAAACGTTCTTTCACAATTTTTTTAAATTTGGCAATAGGAGCTTTTTGAACGTTTTCTGGGATCCTGTTGTATAAGCGTATACATTGTCCATAAAAAGAATTACTGACTCGGCGTAAACGAGTCACAGGCATTACAAGTTTATGTTTACTCCTAGTATTAATGGTATGCATGTCGCAATTCCTGGGAAATTCGTGTATATTTTTATAAACATACATAACATTTTCGTACACGTATTGAGAAGCAACAGTCAATATTTTTATTTCTTTAAACTTATCTCTTAATGATATTCTAGGACCTAAACTATAAATTGCACGAATAGCTCTTTTCTGCAGGACAAAAATTGTATTAACGGTAGCTGCATTTCCCCATAATAAGATTCCATATGACATAATACTATGAAAATAACTAAAGTATACTATGCGAGCTGTATCTACGTCAGTAAGAAGTCTAATTTTTTTAACCGCGAACCCTGCAGAGCTAAGCCTATTCGCTAGCTCCTCAATATGAAGATCTCACCGCAATTTCGAATCTATGATAATACCTAGGAATTTAGTAGACTGTACCGGTTTTAATATTTCCCCGCCTAATACTACACCATTATCAACAAGTTTAACATTAGGTGTTGTGAATTTTATCAAGTTGAATCTTTTTTTCTTTAAAAAAAATGTCAGTTTGACTGTGACTGTTTCACAAGAAAACCAATAGACAAATTTTTATGAAATTGAGTATGGTCATAGAAGGTATCAGTACTGCAGGATTTGTTATTTCTGAGAAATCATATCAGTACTCAACAATTATTATGTAAAAAAATGTTCTAAAAACGCATTCTACACACCGGAAACCAAATTCTTAGATTGAAATTAAATACATGACTGGATACGTTATAACTCATAGTATATATTTCTGACAACTGAGATATTTACCTGAAGTAACGAGAATCCTATATATTGACCCGAATAATCAACTATGATTATACCAAATTTCATCATAACGTGTCCAGTGATTTTCTCGTCACAGACAGACAAACAGACAAAAATTCTAAAAACTATATATTTGGCCTCTGTATCGATAATAATGACTATTTATTTATTTATTTACTTGTTTATGTAATGGATAAAAGAATAATATAATAAGATTTTTAATTTAAATATTTAATGTACAGATTCGAATAAATTAGAATTTTATTATAATACTAGCAAATCATCAAAATCGGTCCAGCCATTTCAGATATATATATTCTTTTGACAGATAACATATCTAGATGTGAAGTTAGATTACTATGTTAAAGCATAAATCTATACGCGTGACTGTTTTTCAGTAAAGTATACCACAAAACGCTCTGGTTGTGGGATAGTGTTTGGTCTCGCTTCGCTCGCCCTAATAAATAAAAGATTGTATGTTTGTTCTTTATGCATTTCTAAACTATTTATATTGTATCTGATGAAATTTTGGTAAGGTCTTCTAAGAACGCCGGGGGTTATTGACCAAAAAAAATATCTTTGTGTGTATCAAATAAATATAAGAATTTGCACAGGTTTTTTAATTTTTTAATTTTATTTTTAATTTACATGTAGTTATTTAATAGCATTGAGGGAATATGTTGGTAGGAATACAGTTTTATAGTAATAGTAACATAGGTGTTAATTTTAAGCTAAATTCTAACTTCCTATTCTCTTATCTACTATTGTTTCCGCTATATTTACACAATGCACATATCAGTAGGTGCTTTACTTTACGAATATTTTTATTAATTTATATTCTGTAGGTACTTCAGGTGTGTATATATTTTTGTGTTTAGGGGATGTTTGGTCACTCGAATTTGTCTGACTGATGAAATATAACTTTGTAATAGTTACTTGAATAACATATTTAAAAGTCAGACATGAAAAAATAAGTAAAGTTCATTAATTTTTTGTCGAGCTTTAAAGCGTCTGACAAAAGCTCTGGTCCATGAAAAGTGTCTGACACTTTATAATTCTAGTTTAGAATAATATTCTACAAAATATATATAAAAATCAGCCATACAAATTTAAGTAAGATAACTCATATTTTTAGTTACCTTTCTCACCTGGTACCTGCCCAGGTGTCACAGGGCAAGCTCCACAATTAGGCAGGTATTTAAAGTATACTAGACGGCTACTAAGTCGTGAAGGTTTCATCCATGTGAAAATAAGTTATGTCAGAACGCTCTGGGATCTTAATCTATAATGAGAAAAGATATGGGATGAAATATTCTTAACACTTGACACTACACATATTATAATTAAATTCTAACCCGAGTGGAATGCCTATGTCGAATAATTTTTGAAAAATCTTATTGAAATAGGTATTACATACGTATTATAGTTTTTTCGTCTGTCGGTCTGTGAGCGTTTTACGGAACGAGGGTGAATCGCTAGTGTGCAATAAGTGATTCACAATGATTTCAAATAAGTTGTTATGGTTTGAAGCCGCTCTGTTTATATTTATTATGCAGGGTGCGTGCTCATTGTAATGTAAATTGCGATTTTATTGTGTGCTATATTTGGCTATCGACTGAGTCACTTAAGTGTATGAAATGCGCTTGAGTAACTTACGAGTATCTTTTCTAATTTTCCAGTAACTTCTAATTTTTTATTAATTTCTTATTTTATATTTCGAATAGTATCTCTTGCATTTATATAGACACTAGCGACTCGCACCCACTTTGCTCGGGTTCGTCACTGATTAAGCGCGAGCGAAGCGGCGAATTCCGCTAGTTATACATATGAACTTTCTTCTAAAATCACTCTATCTATTAAAAAAAGCCGTATCAAAATCCGTTGCGTAGTTTTAAAGATCTAAGCATACATGACAGAGAGACAGCGGGAAGCTACTTTGTTTTATAAGATGGGTGGACCAAATCAACAGTTATAAATTGCTTATTTACTGGATAAATGAATTAACAAAAAACAAAAACCGACTTCAAAACTAAACAAATCTAAACTAAAAAGTAGAAAATAATACTTTTAAGAACTTCGTTAATTTTGAAGTCGGTGCCAGCCAAGACGGATAGACTTATCTTGCCTTTGCAAGGAACTTTCGAACGGTATTTTGATTTTGTTCACAAATATTATAGATATAGATTAATCGAATATGTGTCTATTTAAGGTTATTTTGCTTTGGCTGGCACCGACTTCTAAATTAACGAAGTTCTTAAAAGTATTATTTTCTACTTTTTAGTTTAGATTTGTTTAGTTTTGAAGTCGGTTTTTGTTTTTTGTTAAAAATAATTTATTTTCAAATTTTTAACGGAAAGTAGATACTTATTTTGTTTATGTACAAAAAAGAATTTTCCAAATCGGTCCAGCCATCTTCGAGTAAAGGGGAACATACATAAAAAAAAGTCCCCAACGAATTGAGAACCTCCTCCTTTTTTTAGAGTCTGTTAATAAGAGCCTGAAAGAATTTAACTATCGGTCTATAATTACGTATAATATTGAAAGAATTTTCTTTTAACTCCTAACCGTTGAGGAGTTGTACCTTCCATCATTAGCTCAACCACAGGAGATGATGATTATCAGACGCAAATACTTGAACAGCTTTAGAAAATATATGAAAAACGTAATAAGTGCCTATAAAATTTGAGAGTTGTCTTCGATTTTCCTGGGATCCCATCATCAGATCGTGACTTGGTGACTATGGGACCAACTAGAAACTATACCCTTTCAAACAAAAAAAGAATTTTCCAAATCGGTCCAGCCATCGTCGAGTAATCGGGGAACATACATAGAAAAAAAAAAAAAAGTCCCCGACGAATTGAGAACCTCCTCCTTTTTTTGAAGTCGGTTAAAAAAGCTTTATACTTCGTTTTATTATTTACCATATTAGACACTTTTTTTTGCAAAATTTAATCACTATCTAATAAACGTAGGTTTTGGAAAGTTCTTCTAAAAGGCCTTGCTAGGAACAGGGCTCCATACATGGCCAATATTATAAATCAGTCATTGAACTAAAAACTAACGTTATGATTATCAAAATATCTGCTTATACTTAAACTACATTAAAAGGTCTTTCATTATAACGTAACATTAAACGCTCAACATTATATATCCATTTATAAAATACTAAATGAAAATAACTTGATCACAAATGTATAAGCTAGTATAGTATTATGTGATTTGTGGTATAACTAAGAATATTTTAGAAATTATAATAAAGAATGTTTTTAAAAGTAATACTTACTTATTTATATTGATCCCAACATATTGTTTTAGTGGTCTAAAACTATACTCGCCTTTCTAATGAAACGAGGTTTGGGTCACATCGGTTCAATGGTTTCAAAGTATATAACGGATATGGGTAGAAACAATTTTTGCTATACGTAATTAACTTGTAAGAAATTCTTACTTTTCATTATTAATTAGTAAAAATTGTTAAGAATATACCAAAATTAGGAAATCTTTATCGAAGTAATTTAAAAAAGCCTTATCAATGTCGTTAGTGACTGTGTTTTTTACGATTTACTCGTAAATTTTTCGATACCATCTCATATTATTATTTACGGCCGCCTCGCAGTTATGACCTATAAGCTGTGCTATAAGGCTATAGGGGGTGACTTGAGTAACCATATTTCTACGATTTAAAGGAATGTTTCCCTGACACTGTAATTTACTTGGGACAGGTTCAATTAAGGGACGAGATAATTTGAAATAGGATTCAATAATTATTTATTTTTGAATGACATTGAAAAAAATGTGGTTTTTGTGCCTTAATTAATTATTTTAATTAAGTGTAATTTTTGTATTAATTACTGGGAAATTAATAACGCGTCATGTCTCTGAAATAGAAAAAGTTAATTAACGATTAGATTATACTTTTTAGGACCACCATATTAAGTAAACTACAACTAAGGTACCTTTTTAATATTATATAAAGATTTAAAAACGGATGTAAAAATTCTAAAACAATATACGAAAATTGTGATGAAAAAAAATATTTTGACTGTACCTAATGAAACACTTTTGACATTTTGAAAATGTAAAATGTATATCATTTAGTAAAAACTCTATAGTCAAATAAAATATTTAAGTACAATAAATCTTTCATTTTTTAACACTACTTAGTTTTATTTTTTCAGTGTGTTATATTTCTTACGTCGCATATTATTGCTTACGTCGAAGCGAAACACACAAAGTTCAAGGCTCAGTCGCCGGATGCGCGCCATTCTTCCTCACTTTAGAAATACTGAATAATTCATACTTCACATTCGATATTATCTCAGGAATTGGAACAATTTTTCATTATACGACTTTATTCTCTTTTCCCTTTTATTTAATGTTGGAGTTGTTAGTAAAAATGTTTATTTGAAG
Source organism: Boloria euphrosyne (assembly GCA_951802675.2). Taxonomy (NCBI): domain Eukaryota; kingdom Metazoa; phylum Arthropoda; class Insecta; order Lepidoptera; family Nymphalidae; genus Boloria; species Boloria euphrosyne. Next base: position 13,368,429 of record OX637871.1, read on the forward strand.
AGTGTACTGGCAGTCGAGATTCGACCATAATTAATATTTATTAACAAAAAACAAAAACCGACTTCAAAACTAAACAAATCTAAACTAAAAAGTAGAAAATAATACTTTTAAGAACTTCGTTAATTTTGAAGTCGGTGCCAGCCAAGACGGATAGACTTATCTTGCCTTTGCAAGGAACTTTCGAACGGTATTTTGATTTTGTTTACAAATATTATAGATATAGATTAATCGAATATGTGTCTATTTAAGGTTATTTTGCTTTGGCTGGCACCGACTTCTAAATTAACGAAGTACTTAAAAGTATTATTTTCTACTTTTTAGTTTAGATTATTTAGTTTTGAGAGAACAGGATACAAAAGAAGCTAAAGATAAATTCTACAAAGACCTGACAGAAGTGATGCAAACAAAGAACAAAAACATAATGATTATGGGAGACTTTAATGCTAAAGTAGGCAGAAAAACAAATAAAGATGAATTTGTTTTAGGAGATTACAGTATCGGCGACAGAAATGACAATGGACAAAGACTTATAGATTTTTCTTTTACAAATAATTTGAAAATAATGAACACTTTCTTTAAAAAAAAATAAGTCAAGAAAGTGGACATGGGTGTCTCCAAATGGTAGAGATCGGAATGAAATTGATTTTATACTTGCAAGAGAAAAACAGATCTTCACTGACGTCGATGTCGTAAATAAGTTAAATTTTAGTACAGACCATAGAATGGTAAGAGGAACTATACACACTCATAGCAAATCAAGAAAACACATTATCTCTGCAACCAAAACTTTGACAATAACATCTCCTATACCACAAAATACATTAAATAATTTCGAAGACGCATTAAATGAAATTGATAAACATAAATCACTATAAGAAAAATATGATTTTTTAGAGAAAGAACTAGTAAAATTAGGTAAATCGAGATCTAAAAAAGAAAAGAAAAATAAATTAGGTGAAGAAACGATAAGACTAATAGAAGAGAGAAATATAATGCTAGAGAAACGTAAAGATAACCGAAAAAATATTGCAAATATTAGTAAAAAAATTCAAGCATCGATAAAGAAACACAAGAAAATGGATAGACTAAATGTACTTAGTGAACAAATAGAGAAAACAGGCGGAATAAAGAAAGGTCTAAAACAGCTAAGAGAGTACACTCAATGGATACCTAACGTGAAAACTAATAAAAACAAGAAAAATGAGAAACGTACGACAAAACGACTAGCAATAGCTGAAGAAGCGACAGAATTCTTTAAAAAATTATATACAGAGACAGACAAAACAATACTGAAAGAGACAAAGAAGGATGCTTACGACAGACAAATACCTTGCATATTAGAATCTGAAGTCATCAGAGCTATAAAAACACAAAAAAGTGGCAAAACACCTGGAGAGGACAAAATCTCAAACGAAGTTCTGAAAGAATCCCTAACCGTAATATCCAAATATCTCACAAATCTATTTAACGAAATAATAAATACAGAGCAAATACCAACCCAATGGACGAAATCTATTATAGTTCTTCTACACAAAAAGGGAGATCAAAATGAAATAAATAATTACAGACCCATATGTCTAATGTCCAATTTGTATAAAGTGTTCTCTAAAATAATACTTAGCCGAATAATGAACCACCTAGAAGAAAATCAGCCAAGAGAACAAGCGGGATTTCGGGCCGATTATTCTACCATTGATCATATACATGTTGTAAAACAAGTTATCGAAAAACTTAACGAATATGGGCAAAGCTACTTTATGGCATTCGTAGATTACAATAAGGCTTTTGATTCTTTGAACCATAACTATATTTGGAAAACACTGGAAAACCAGGGAGTGGAAAGTAAATACAGAAGTATAATTCAACAAATATATAAAAATAGCACAGCGACAGTTCAACTGGAAAAGCAAGGAGATGAATTTAGTATACAGAAAGGCGTCAGGCAAGGAGATCCACTTTCTCCTAAATTGTTTACGGCTGTACTAGAAAACATATTCAGAAATATAGATTGGGAAGATTATGGAATAAATATTAATGGATCTAATCTAAATCACCTAAGGTTCGCTGATGACATAGTAATATTCGCCGAGAGATCAGACATATTACAAACTATGTTACAACAATTAGATAATGAAAGCAGGAAAGCTGGTCTATTCATGAATCCAACAAAGACTAAAGTAATGACAAATGCGCTAAAGGAAAACATACAAATAGGACAGGAGATAATCGAATATGTAGACGAATATATATATTTAGGACAGGTAATATCGATAAAAAACCAATACTCTAAAGAAATCGATAGAAGAATAAGCATTGCATGGAAACGTTACTGGTCACTAAAAGAAATAGTTAAAAACGAAACGGTACCAATATCAGTAAAAAGTAAACTTTATAATACATGCATTCTCCCATGTCTTACTTATGGGTGCCAAACTTGGCCGGCTACAAATGTCAATAACCAGAAACTTATAGTATGCCAGCGTAATATGGAGCGAAGCATGCTAAATATAAGGCTACGGGACAGATGGACGATTTCAAAAATAAGGAAAAGGACAAAAGTGAACGATGTTTTAAAAACAGTAAGAAAACTTAAGTGGAACTGGACGGGTCACATAATCAGAACGAACATAGAAAAATGGACAAAAGAGGTAATGCAATGGTACCCTAGAAATGGAAAAAGGCAAAAAGGACGTCAAATTAAAAGATGGGAAGATGACTTACCTAAAGGATGGAGAAGGCTAGCTAGAAACAGAGATAAATGGAAGGAATTAGGGGAGGCCTATGTCGAAGGACAACCTGATCATCTAACTGGTTGCTAAACAACATGTTGTTTACTATAAAAATAGAATTTAAATATTGTTTTTTTTTCTTTTACCACATAAAATATAATGTAAAAACAGAAATGGTCAGTGAATAAAGGCTTTTATTATTATTATTATTATTATTATTAGTTTTGAAGTCAGTTTTTGTTTTTTGTTAAAAATAATTTATTTTCAAATTTTTTACGGAAAGTAGATACTTATTTTGTTTATGTACAAAAAAGGATTTTCCAAATCGGTCCAGCCATCTTCGAGTAATGGGGAACATACATAAAAAAAAGTCCCCAACGAATTGAGAACCTCCTCCTTTTTTTAGAGTCGGTTAATAAGAGCCTGAAAGAATTTAACTATCGGTCTATAATTACGTATAATATTGAAACAATTTTCTTTTAACTCCTTACCGTTGAGGAGTTGTACCTTCCGTCATTAGCTCAACCACAGGAGATGATGATTATCAGACGCAAATACTTGAACAGCTTTAGAAAATATATGAAAAACGTAATAAGTGCCTATAAAATTTGAGAGTTGTCTTCGATTTCCCTCGGATCCCATCATCAGATCGTGACTTGGTGACTATGGGACCAACTAGAAACTATACCCTTTCAAACAAAAAAAGAATTTTCCAAATCGGTCCAGCCATCGTCGAGTAATCGGGGAACATACATTGAAAAAAAAAAAGTCCCCGACGAATTGAGAACCTCCTCCTTTTTTTGAAGTCGGTTAAAAAGAGGAATATAAATTTGTATACTGCCATCTTGGGAAAACAGATGAAGCAGGTTAAGACCCGGGTCTTACATCTTTAAGATTTTCATGTGTGAATCGTTACTAATATGCCAAAAAAGGTTAAATTATTGAGAATCTAGCAAGTTTAACTTTAACCAAAATTTTTTCTACTCTTTTACATTCAATCAATGTACATCAAATAATTGTGTATTCTCTATTCTCAATATACATAAAGCCTTTTTTACCATTTTATATTGTATAAATATGTATATAAAACACCTCATTCTGTCCAACTATTTATACTGATAACATAAAACCTCTTTGATAGGTATTAAACAAAAAAAAACTGAGGAGAAAAGTTATGAACTTATTTTTACTTTGCATAATTATATATCCTACCTACATAGGTAATTAAATGATGAGTATCATTGAAATACAGTCTTTAAACGTTACTTTGAAGTGATGGTGGAAATTAACGACAAAATTTTAATGCGATTAATAATTTATGTTTCTTCCACTAGACTAGGTTTCACTATAGATATAGAAACACTCTTCACTAAGTTTCCTAGGTGTCGATTATAATATTTTAAGTAAAAGGAATTTTTATAGTTTTGGCATAGTTTCTCCTTTAAATTTAAGTAAATGCTGTATACACCTATAAAGTCGAATCATACCGAACTGTATATTGTAACATTTATTATAGTGTATTTGTGATAAGTCCATGGTGTATCTTTCTACATAAATAAAACAAATAAAAAAAAAATTCCTACTTACTATCGAAATAAATTAATTTTCTGTACGTGTCTGCTTTAGTATGAATATTTTTTTTGGTTATGTTGGTTAGGTTCCTGACTAGGTCCCCCCAACGTGCGTTCATCTTGTTGTGGAGCCTCAGTAGCGTCTGGCAATCCGGCCGGGCACGAAGCCAAGAAACACGCAGGGAGGGCCCACTCCGGTGGGCGCTGCAGAGGCGCACTTCGGTGGGCGATTGTCAGGCGGGTTTCTCCTGGTACCTACTACTAATGCGCAAGAGATCCTGCGACGCCCCATTAGACAGGTGAGGTCAGTTTATTTTAGTCGTCAATGCATTTCGTAACTTAAAAAAAAGGTTACTGACTAGGTCGTTAAACATTGTCACCCTACATGTATTTCCTCAATTTTGGCACAAGTGTACAATGAAATCAAGGCACTGTATTTTTCCTACTCGCAATAGAATGGCATAAAATTATTATTGCTTATAATGAATGCAGATTTTAGCGGTTTAATATTTTTTTATTAGTTACATTGTAAAGTTACTAAAAACGTTCCCACACATTTTAACTTCTTACACCTTTTTTGTGTAGTTAGTTAGTTCTTATTTGAGTTATGCGAGAAGGTTATAGGCTAAACAACACTTATATAACGAAAAGTGGTTTTTTTTCCAAAAGCGAGTTTCCACATTTCACTCGTTTTTCGAAAACTTATAAGGTTCTTTAAGATTCACTTAACATATCTAGAAAATATTCAAACATAACCTTAGAGGTGCGAAATGCAATTTGAAATTTTTTTTATTTAGGCTTCAATACAAATGAAAGTACTTGCCATCCTCATGAACAAATAAAATCTACATTTACAGAATTGGTATTATTCTGATGTAAGAAGGTTGTGATAGGATCAGTAAGGGCTCCAGAATGACACCTAAAGTTGATATTTAGTGCCCTTTATCTCGAATGGATAAAGTTTGCCAAATTGCCTCTCGGCTTGCCCTACTTAGAAGTTTACGGTACTTTTGAACAGTATTTATAGTATATAAAGTATATTTTTTACGAGGAACGTACGAAGACTAAACTGAGTATCTGTCTTCATCCCTTTTTAATGTCCCACTGCTGGGCACGGGCCTCCCTTCAATACGACGGGGCCTTAGTCCACCACGCTGGTCTAGAGCGTGTTGGCGGACTTCACATGTCTTTCGAAAACTTGCTTGGTTGTCTCGTACATGCAGGTTCCCTCATCCTTCATCGTAAGACAAGTTGTAATATTAAAAATGATTTGCACATGAAAATATCAGAGGTGCGAGACCCGGATTTGAACCCGCATCACTCGGCTATCCAAGCGAGCGCGTTACCACTGGGCTGCCTTCTTTTCTTACAACAAAGTGTATAAAAACTAAATGTTCACGTTGTATCTCGAAGTATACGAGTAACTAGGGTCTTTAATCGGGACTCGCAATTCTTAGTATGATGTAAGTTATTACAATGCCGCCCCCTAGGTAATTTTCATTAGAGTTCTTAGCTAAATGCACTAAGTATCTACAAGGTCACGTGACGCGTAAGTTTGATTCGTGCGTTACTGTTTCACTTGGAACAACTGGACGGATCTGTAGGGATGCAATTTTGCGCTTAGAATGTTGGTACTCCAGACATGGCTTACATTTATAACTTGTACCTATGTATTTATGAACGTGTATGTGAAATGTCTGTCAATTATCTGGTAAGTGATATCAATAAGGCAAGAATCAATGTCCCAACATATTTATTTATTATTTTTATATTATATCTTATAATATTTTTAATTACAAAATAATAAATCATTTAGTTTATTACATATAGAGAAAAATTGCCAAAGCACTAGGAATATACTGCAAAAGCAATGTAAAAACTGGGTTTAAAGACGGCGTTAAGCCACCCTAATTGGCTTCTTAATCATCAATAGGGGTAAGATGCAATTACTTGCAGCAAGCTGACCTTAATACGCTTTTGATATTTCCTTCTGTCACATTTTCTAAATTAACCCAATTTAATGTTTATATAACGTATTCACTGTAGCGAGAATATTACTAGAATAAAAAATTTGAACGCGAATCCTTACTAATATTATAACTCTGCGTAAAGCGAAAGTAACTCTGTCTGTCTGTCGCGCTTTCACGCCAAAACTACTGCACCGATTTAAATGAAATTTGGTGCACAGACAGTATAGAGCCTTAGAAAGAACAAAGGCTACTTTTCAAGGCAAAAACAGGGCTGTAAGGGGTGGAAATAGGGGATGAAAAATTCCCCCCAACGTGCGTTCACCTTGTCGTAGTGGTGGGGCTCAGTAGCGTCCGGCAAGCCGGACGCCAAGAAACGCGCAGGGAGGGACCACTTCGGTGGGCGATGTGTCAGGCGGGTTGCTCCTGGTACTTCTATGGATAGCAGAGTGGACTGTGGAGCAACCCTATTGGCTGTATTGTCTGCTTCGGCAGACCTGCTGGATCGTCGGGGCGTCGTAGTAGAATGCGCAAGCCAGTCATTAAGACGTGATGGGTGCTTGGGTTTTTGTGAGTAGTACTGGCTTGCCAGTGAGTTCCACATAACCACTGTTTCATACAGGTGGTATGCGTCAATGCATTTCCCAAGGATAAATTACTTGCTTAACCTGAAACTTATTTCTTTTTGGCTTTTAATTACCTACTACCTAGGGAATATAATAAATATGAAAACTAGTATTTTTTCGCAGGTTGTCAGTATTTTTTTTCAAATGTAATATGTTGCCATAGATAACATTCGTAAATATATGTTAGATAATTAAGCAGTCATTAAATAAATCACTCATTTTAGGATAGTTTTTATTTATGTTCATTTGGTATACAGAAAACCTCATTAGAAGATATTCATACTCGTGCAGACATCTGATTAAGAACTTCTGGCCCGCGCCCGTATTCTGTCCAATCTACAAATTAAAATACATAATATTATATTTAGGTACATATTTTTCATCATAATACACGTGGAATGCGTTTTCGATCTTTAAATTCTATATACCCATGGTAATTTAGCTTTTTTAGCGTATCATCTGTAAGCGAAAGCAGGCAAGCCTACAGATAGAAAAGTTTCTTTTTAAATACTTGCCTTAGCTCTATCCTATGTATGAATACATGCTTCATGCTTTACTATGCTTCGCTCCAAAGCTTTTTGAACCAGAAATCTTCTTAGGAGTATATTTAATATCCCACCAGATTTTCATCGCAATCGGGCTAATAGTTAAGAACACATAGAGGAGAAACATATGAATATTAATATTTATTTCTATAGAAGGCGATACAATACAAAATTCTACAACAATTTGTATACAATTGCAACATAAATATGTTGGGACATTATGACAACAGCGCCATCTAGTTCCGTGCTAAGCTAAGCTTGTGTTACGGATACCAGATAGTTGATATACTACACATATAAATTTTAAATACATACATATTATAGATATAAACACCCATGACTGAAGTACAAACATTTGTGCTCAACAAATGAATGCCCCCAGCGGGACTCGAACCCGCGACCGCTGGCGCAGAAAGTAGGGTCACTACCAACTGTGCCAAACGTTTCGTACATAAAATAATCATTAAAGAAATAATGCATAAAACACTCCAATATCAAAAATGCACTTATCTATAGTAGGTATTGGTCTCATAATCATAATGATTTTCCATCAGCTTATTAAAACATTAAACAGGATAACAGCTTTTCATACGAAGGTATAAACCTGTTAATATTCCAATTAGGTACTGATAAATTAATTAAATTAATGACATTTATTAACTTGATTTTAATCTCTTTTGATCAGACAATGAGATGGAGAGAATCTAGGGGTTTTCTCGTTTATCTATTTTTCATGGTGTAGTTCGGTTTTTTGAGCGCTTTTTTAAGCTGAATAATTTTTATGAGCTTACTACAATGTAATATAAAAAGTAATCAAATTGTACTACATCAGTCAGATTTTACAACACTTTTTTTTTGTTTAATAGGCTATTTATTGAGCATCACGCTACTTTCTAGTACTTTGGAGCGGAGCAGTTATACCACAATAAACTTTGAAACGTAAATGAAGCTGCAGGCAAAGGCTGCTAGGTAAAAAAAGGTTTATAATATATGTATAATATAAAATCTGGTAAACTAGTCTATTTGTCTCTCTGCTGGATATGATGTACATAAATATAACTTTTATGGTTAATCTTAGAAGTCAAAATAAGATATGAAAAATATTATATAAATATAATATTTATATAATATATAATACTCATATATAAATTTAATATTTTATATATGAATATTGTACTTATATAGTTTTATATATAGAAGTTTTATGTAGAGATATAATCATTGTTAGACGCAATGCTCGTATTTCAACAATATCATCGCCAAAGCCGCAATTTGTTGCGGAAATTAAATTTTCAGTCGCCAGATCACGTCTGCACAAAGCACTTTCATTATCAGGATGTGAAAGATAATATCTTAACTTGGGCTTATTGCGGTGTGTAATGATAATGGTTTTTATACTAGCAGTATTTTGCGGTGTTATCTACATATATATGAAAATAAAATTAATAGTACGACAGTTTTCGTAGTATCTAATAGCAAGAATAAACAAGTCTGTCAGTTTTACTATTTAAAAAAAATGGTTCAATTGTGTCTATTTTCAAAAAAAGAGAAGCACGTAAATGCCCTTTCTTATTCTATTCCTTTTTCTCTTTTTTCTTCTTTCTTCCTTCATCCTGTTTAGGAGAACTGTACTTATATACAAGTAAACTTTTCGGTTTAACAGCTGCTTTGTTGGGTATTTTTTATACTTTAAATACCCCTGACACACCTCCAACAAAAAAAACTCGGTCCGGCCGTTATTGAGTTTAAGCCAGACTAACGAACAGTATTTGATTTTTATATATAGATAACGTTTTTAATGAAACTATCTTTCCGGATTTGTCGCGGATTTATTTCGATTTTTGGTTCCCGACGTTTCGAATGCTTTACTGCAGTCCTGGTCACGGGAGATGGTCTTATAATGTCGAATATTCGCGTTAACCTAAGAAAGTATTATACTTAGACTATGTTTTTATTTCCACATATTACTTATTTTTGTCAACAAAATTATTTATTTTATACTCATTCAAAGCGAAATCTGATCGTATTTACATACATTTGTTTATTTGCTTGAACAACTTCGAAAACGTAGGCAGAAGTGCCCGCCAATAATAGCTGGGTTCAACTTTACGTGACGATATTGAATATTCATGCTACTATGGACTACGGTATACTCTTGCTTTAATATTTCAGAGCCTATCAATAAAAAATTGGATGGCAACACTTTTTTAATTTATTCATTTGGTTCTGTATAAATTTAAGCCTAAATATTGCTAAAACATTTGAAATTTAAGTTGTAAGGCTTGTTCTTTTTAAAGGGTAGTAAAGTATAACTTTTTTTAATGCTTTGTAGCAATCAAGGTTTTAGATATCTCAACGACAATCAGTACATCAGTACATATACATAAAATTAGAGTGTCTGTTTTTAATTTTATTTCAAAATATACATAAACTGTACCTTCTTACATCAAAAAATCATTTTCATCAAAATAAAAAAACTTTTGCCTGACACTGTCTGTCTTTATGTCTGTCTATCTGTCAGTTTGTTCGGGCTAAGCTCTTTCTCTGAATCGTCTGGAACGATTTTGACGGGACTTTTACTCGCAGATGTTGTAAGGAGTAACATAGGCTACTTTTATTTTATTAGAAAATTATAAAAACCGCTTAATTTATACTTTATACTTACGCCCAGCGTAGCGGACCGACTTTGCTAGTATAAAACGAGTATATATAGCTGTTACAGACAGTACCGCAAATTTTGAAAAATAAATTAAATTCATTCAACGCTATATTCCTTGCCTTCATTCTTATCAGTCATTTCAAAGCAATATATTCCACATTTTAACTTTTATATTATTAAGGAGTTTAAGCTGTAACTTTGTATACAAATAAGCTAATTATACTCCACAATACTTAAAATTTATATAATATGCCTACATGACATGCGCCTTATGTATGCATTAATTCAGCCCTTTGAAATATCCCACGTCCCACGAGACCTAGGATTTGAGAATCCTTCAAATCCCAAGCTATAGGTACCTACTAAATAAGTAAATAGTGAAATACTTTCTAGCACAATCATCTCACTGCTGGGCATGGGCCTCCCTCAGTACGTGGGGGGATCATGCCATAGTTCACCGAGCTGGTCTAATGCGCGGACTTCACATGTCTTTCGAAAAACTTGCTAGGTTTTTCTAAGACATGCAGGTTTCCTCATGATGTTTTCCTTCACCGTAAGACTAGTGGTAATTATTATAGAAAAAGATTCACACTTGGAAATATCAGAGGCGCGAGACCCGGATTTGAACCCGCATCACTCACTACCTGCCACTGCCGTTCTAGCATTATTAAGATCTATTAAGTGCGGCGGTAAGATGATTTAATTTGACACTGACCTCTTTATTCCAAGCTCAATAAGCAGGAAAAATATCATATTTGTATCCACTGCTATAATAATTATTAGCTAATATTTCAATACACGTGTTTAACAATCAGCAACAACAACGTTTGAAAACTTTTTTGTATGCACATAATCGTCCGTGCGTACCGTCCCCTTGCATAATAGGAGTGGAACACCTGGGCGCTTTGAATGGCGAATCAAATTATATAGCTATGTATATTTATAGAATAGCTTACAAAAGGCATGGTGTGTTTATTTTGAAGTTGATTTATTGATTTGTCACTTTAAAATGAAATGCTATATAAATATTTTTAATATGATTTTTTTACAGTTTTCGATTAATACTGAGCAAGACTTTGGAAACATTTTTACACTGGTATATTTTTATTATAACGTTTTTTTTATAGACGTGATAGTCTCTATTCTACTTTACTTAAAATTATGATAGAGGCTATCATGCTATAGTGATGGAGACCTTAGTACAGACTCCGTATCCATCGCAAAAGGCTGGTCAGGTCTTGCTGGTAGATATTTCTTTCTGTTTATGTGAAATTACCTTTATGATAAGAAGAATATAGACAATATAATATGCACATAGCTTTCAAGTCGGTCAAAAAGTTGAAGACTGATTCTTGTTAAATGACATGACCTGGCATTTACGCTTAAATACACATTTAAATTTTAACTGCGTCATAGAAGTGACGTAAAACTGAACATTGAAAATTCAGTAGAAGATATTAATAAATTATATATGTGATTGTATGACACGTATGCCTCGATTGGAATGATTGGTATCGAAGGCTTACTATGGAGTAGAGAGAATGGCGTTTCATTGTGTATACGCTTTTTAAATTTGACTTCGTATGGGAGTCGAATCTTTGACTTTTGATTTCGTAAGCCAACATATAATTCTATGTTAGCATATTCTTATAATTTTATATTTCACCATATATTATTTTATATACGCTCACCTATGGTAACACATTACGTGGTACTGGTATGAGATATGTTATTGTTATAACATATCTGTGATATATATGTTTATTGTATTAAATATCCTATTATACTTATATGTTAAAAGTATGGATTAAATAAAACTGAACGAGGATTAACATTACATAGAAAACTGCTATGCACGCTTCGTTTGGAAAGAAGAAACATAATATTATAAGATACTTTATACTCTACGAAAATAATTAATAATAAGTCCTAAAATAATAATACAAAATTTTTCGGCGAAAAATCGGGGCCTCCAATCTCGTATCATCTCATGCATGAATTAGCGACTTCTCTCATGTGCTGATAATATTAATAATATTAATAATAGGAGTAAATTAATAAAACAATATAAAGTATTAAGTAATATTGTCAGCAATTAAAATCTCATAAAACATGATTTTTCTCATAATAATGGCTAATATTACTCTGGAAATTGTAAATGTAATTGTAATTGTGAAATGTCCACCTATTTTTCTCACATCTCAATTTTTTTCCGATTCTATCAGGAAATATATTTTCTTGAAAATCAGTTTCAGATGCTTTCATTTCGTAAATAACTTCCTTACAAAAAATGTGTGAAGATGACACAATGTTCCGTTGACAAGAAAATAAAAGATCTATATCTTATAGCAAAGGCAATTTTGTCGACCACACAATTGGTTATTTAATGATAGTTTATTATACGTCATCGTCACCTTTTTCCTTGCGTCCTCTTATTGTCAAATAACGGCGGAAATGCGACATACACAAAATATTTTCGCCCCCATTGTCCATACAAAGGACTATTCTGTAGGGAATGTTACAATTATTTTTGAGGGTTAAAAAGTTAGTAAAAAAGAGAGTGGAGTAAGTAGAAAGCTTTTTAAAACTGATTTTTTGAAAATATTTTTTTTGATTTTCATTATCAACTCCGTGAGGAATGTCTCAGAGAACTAGTTGATTTTCGTAAGATATATAAAGATACGCACTTCGTCAGCAAGTCTAGATAAGTAGTGGGACATTAGTATGAGCTGATTTGGCTGTTTAGCTATGAAGTAGTAATAGTGTAAATAATATATGTCTGCCTGTCTTTCTGCGACCGCATTTCGACGAAACACTTGATATTTGATGTACCTCGGAAACGAATCAAAGCGGTGCGAAAGGGTTGCAAAAAGTTATAGTACGGTTCACTTATTCACAATAGCTGATTTAGGAAGCATTACTTTTGAAGGAAATTGTCCACACGTGTGCGTGGTGGACCATGGTACGATTCCCCTCGTAATGGGGTCCGTAGAAGGGTTGAATTGATTGATTATTAAAATATTTAAAAGTTGACAACCCTATTTTGTAACACAAAGTCATTTTTGTGGCGGAGTGAACGCCTGTAATTACTTCAGGCGAGCGTCTAGCGGCTTTATTGGGTGGCGGTTAAATATGGTTTTTGGCGACTTTTTTAGCGAAACTAAATGGTGAAAATTAACTAAGAAAGTAATTGGCACATATTTTTTATTTACGGAATTGTTTTAGGTTATCGTTTTATAAAACGATTTACTTTAAAAGATATAAAAAAAAAATAATAATTACATCTAAATCAAGCAGTAACCGTGGCAGCAGTAATCTCGAACTAAAATTTCATCAAAATCACCCAACCATTTTCGTAGGCCATAGGGAACACCTATATATGCACTAATTCTTGTATATTGACAACATATACTTTTACAAGCATTTATTAATGTAAAATATTCTAATGGGAAAAGCCAGAGGAAAAATTAATTATTATTATAAATGGATATGTTTGAATTTGTAATCCGTCGTTTTTAACATCCCACTGCTGGGCACGGGCCTCCCTCAATACGAGGGGATCAGGCCATAGTCGACCGCGGTGGCCTAGTGCCGATTGGTGGACCTTCACTTGTTTCGAAAACTTGCTAGGTTCTCTCAAACATGCATGACCCGGATTTGAACCCATATCACTCGGTTATTCAATCGAACGCGTTACCACTGGGCTACCACTGTAACTATATGTTTGAATAACATATTGTTTTATAATAGAGTATAAACTATGAATATTTAATGTTTCGTGACTGTCGATTCTGTATAAGCGATATAAAATCAACTTTAATGAAAAATCATATTGATTAAGTTAACTCCCAATTTTAAAACTTTACCGTTATATTTCAGTCTCTACATAGTATTTACAGCAGTATTCGTGTAAAGATTTACGCATTCATTCAAAGTAAACCCCATTAAAATGCTACGTCAAAATGTGAAACTACTAAATATTTCGCGTCTGCCTTACGTCTTTTATATAGGCGTTAATGAACATAGGTCTTGCCAGATGTGATAAACAATGCTCGTCGTATGTCTGTGAACTCTATCTGTAATTTATTCTATAACCTCCTGCGGAGTTTCTATTGTATTAACAATAATTGAATATAGGTGTACTTTATAATTACATTTTGAGTCCATATGTGTTAATTATAATAAAAAAACTGTTTTTTGTTTGTCTTTCTGTTTTTTGAGAATTATCAAATAAGAGAAAAGTAAGAGTATTTAATTTGTTTAATTAATGAACAACATGAAGCAATTATATTAACAATTTGGGTAAATAATGTATTTTATGTTTCTTTTCTCTACACGCTCTATATTTCCAAAAAGTAATTATATTATTTTTTCAATTTCGTGAACATTCTAAATCGAACCTGCTACAACATAGAATTAATGGACACCCGACAAACTATTACCACAAATGCCATACCAAAACGAAATATAATAACTGAATACAGAAAAGTACTCTCTTGTGTCATTAAGTAATCTTCATGGATGACATGTCAACTCCGTTTGTAATGACCCTACTTGCTGTAGCAGTGGTAGCGGGTTCGAGTTTCGTTGCAATCATTTATTTGAGTCATTAGCACGTCTAGTCTGTGATTATATTTATATAAGAATATATTTAAAGTTCTATATTGTGTATCAACTCTCTGATTCCCATGACACAAACCTCGTACCTTACCTTGGATGGTGCTGTGGTTAATGTCCCAACATGTTTGATATTTATTTACTCAGAAAATATAACTGAATAAACTCATGGGACGAAGTTGTGATAATTATGTTAGAACTTGTTTGGATTAGGACGCACTGTTTATTTGCTCTATCATTTGGCCTACAAAAATATTCTATTATTATGATTATCGAAAACGAATAAAGGTATAATTGCATATATAAAAATAGTTGTTAGTTTAAAAACAATTAGTTAACAAGTATTTAAAGAATGTTTTAAATACAGAATCAGTTTGAACAACACCTTGAAGTTTTTGAAAGACATGTGAAGTCCACCAACCCACATTTAACCAGTGTGGTGGACTATGGTCTGAACTCCCTTGTATTAAAAGGCCCAGCAGTGGGATATTCCCGCGGCTCTGCCCGCGTTCTAATCATTCTTAAAAAATAAGATTGATGGTAGAAATCATAGAGTAATAAAAATCTGAAGCGAGCCACCCTTATCATCTAGTTGAATAAAAAATACCCTACGATTCGTAATATAATAATACCTAAATCGGTCAAGCTGTTTCGGAGGAGTATATATTAGAAGAAGAAGAAAAATATACAAAAATTGTACTATCAATTCATTTACTAGGTACTCGAGTATTTAAACTCTCGTTTGTAGCTAAATATAACCATTTTCCTAGGAATAGAGTTAATAGAAAAATAGGTCAAACGCTCTTTCTTTGTTGTGAATCTTATGTGCATGTTAAGAACGCTTGTTTGACTACATTTAATAAATTTTAATGAACTGGTCAGATTTGAAATCTGACCAGTGGTTTTTCGTTATAGATTCAGTCTCTGTTTCGATAAAATAAATAGGCATTGCAAATAAGATTTATTTACTGCATATTGTGAATTAATTTATTTATTGAGTAAGCCCAGCCCGCTTTGCTGGGTGTAAGTTAAAATAAATTAGATACTTAGTTTTTATAACTTTCTAATAAATAGCTTCAGTTACTCCTTATAACATTATCTATATGCGAGTGAAAGTCCGTCGAAAGCGGTCCAGCTCTAAAAAAGATATAATTTCATATGCTTTTAGTGAAAAGCTGTTAATTTGAAATTGAAAACAGACACTTCAATTTTATATATATATATATACATATATATATATATATATATACCTATATATATTGATTCGTCACTTGGGTATTGTAAGAGAATTATTACTAGGATGAATTTTTCTATTGGTTATAGTGACAATCATTTTTTGCTAAAAATGAAAACTTTTAAATGCATTTATAAATTTTCTTTCGCCAGTTCTTCTCAGGTCAGAGATTCCTTTTTTTCGAACTTGTGGTAGACTCATGCAAGAAACTTCTATTTCGAACTATCAAATCTCATAACATATAATAATAATATATGCTATGAAATTTGATATGCCATATATGAAAATAAATAAATAAATGTTAATAATCTGAAGCACGCCTAAGTGAAAAGCATGTCAACCCAGAACCGAAACATCTGACAAAAAAGAGCGAAAGAGAAATAGTGTGAGAAAGAAGGAAAGAGAGAGAGAGAGAGAGAGAGAGTATCTATTAAGCTCTGAAATAAGTGTGATATTGCAGGTAGGAAAAAGATTTAATTAGTTATTAAATTTCACAAGCCAAAAAAAATATGAATTTTAGTTACAGCGAACTAAAAATAATGAAATGACGTATAACAAAATTAACGATAGTTGTTTGCAATAACGAGCTGATAAGCAATTAAATAAGTTTTAAACGGTTAAAATTTCAAACCTTCATATGAAGGCTCATTTTTTGTAAATAATTAGTAAGTAAATAAACAACAAGAGCATATTCTAGAAAATTAAGTTGACTGTCTAATTTTCACTTTAATATTAATATTAATTCATAAAAATGTTTAAATCTAAAGGGGCTTTTAAAGTAATTTTTAATTTAGTAAGACTCAATACCATTTCTAACAGATTGTTCTAAGGTTCGAGTAGTGGAGATAAATTTAGAGCGTGGGAATTCAAAGTACATTATCCTTTATAAATATTAATATCGTTAAGGGTGAATTTATTACGAAAGCTTCTTAACTTAAGCCCATTTTAGCTATAATGCCTTTGGACTTTGTATGTAAAATTACTAAATTTCGGTTTTGTGTTTTTGGCATGTTCTACTCGTATAATCTATACTTACTTCTATTTATATTATACATAGTAAAATTATTATTTTATTTATATTATTATATTATTATATTATTATATTTATATTATATATAGTAAAATTTTGATTGATTCGAATCTGTACATGAAATATTTTTGGGAAAATCATTAGAAATATTTATTTTTGTCTGTCTGTCTTTTAGTGGAACAAATCACGAAATTACTGGACACATTTTGATGTGACTGATGGTTATTCGGGTGAAACATAATATATTGTTTACTTGCAATTCCCGTGACTTCTCAAGCGTTCTAATCCCTATTAAAAATAGGGAGGGATTGGTGGTAGAAGGACGATAATCGGACGGACGGCCAAATCATAAACAAATAAAAAATCTGGATTGGGTCACCATTTTCACCTAGGGGAATAAAAAACAGTCTACGACCTATTCTTAGACCTACCAAATAAACACAAAAAAATTTCATAAAAATCGATCAAGCGGTTTCGGAGAAGTTCGATAACAAACTATAACATTTATTTATTTATTTTCATATATGGCATATCAAATTTCATAGCATATATTATTATTATATGTTATGAGATTTGATATGTAGGTATGTACGTTTGATTATACAAAACAAACAGTACAACAACAGTAGTTACAGTTATTCTAAAAGGCCATTTTTCCGCATAATATTATAGCTTTCGCTAATTGAAAGTTGACTCTAACACTATTTTAAAAAGAAAATGCCTTATACTTTCTACTTTACAAACAGGTGGCAATTTTCTCATCGATTTACATTTTTAAATTAAAGGGTGCTTAAAATAATAATCTTATAGCTGAAGAAAGTTAATTTTAGTTCTTAATAATACGAGTAATTAGAAGTTCTCTTTATCGGCTCTTAATGTGCGAACATACACACGAAAAAATATCCCGAATATTTTTTTCTGTTTGGTAGTTAAATTTGCAAGTGTTTTCCCCCGCGCCGTTTGTGTAACACTTTTTTATATTTACGGAATATTAGACATTATAAATTAAGTAATTGTATTGTATTCAGTCCACTTAGCGGTTCCAATGAGACACACGGGCTTTCCTGGGAGGATCACGGAAGGTATCAAGCCACAGTCCACTACGATAGCCAAGTCTTCGAACGGCACAAGTCTTTCGAAAACTTATGTCTCACAATGTTTTCCTTCATCGTAAGACAAGTGGTAGTCATGTTGCATATAATTCGTACATGAAAATATCAGAGGTGCGAGACCCGAGTTTTCAACCCGTTTCACTGAGTTTAATAAACTTCTTTATTCCATTTTATCTTATCGTAGATTAAGTAAAATTTGCTGGATATTATTAAACCTAAAAAAATATAAAGATCGTCTTGAAAAATATTAACATACCATACTAATTTAAATAAGGATTTACTATCAAAGCATATTCGTAGGTTGAATATGAAATTGCTTTAACCTTATTTGTGGGTTTCTAACTTTCCCCATAAAACTGTTGACATCCATAATGTAACATCCGGATATTATCATTTAAGGCTATGTTGGCAACGAAAAACCCTTATTCTATCACCGTAGCATATTTTAAAGATATTCTTATATACTACTACCAAATGCCGCGGCTCCGTCCGCGTTCTTATCACTATTTAAAAATAGGAATTGGTGGTAGAAGGATGATCATTTAGGATTATAAATATTTTTTTATGCCAAATCATTAAAAAAAAATCTAGAGAGAGCCACCCCTTTCACCTAGAGGAATAAAAAATACCCTTTAACCTAGTCTCAGACCTATTAAATATACACAAAAAAAACATAAAAATCGGTAAAGCCATTTCGGAGGAGTTCGATAACAAACACTGTGACACGAGATTTTTATGTATCAGAAGAAGATTAGAAAATATAATAATATATAACCATAAAAAACGTCAAAATTCAGATAGTCTTAATAAAATTGAAGTATTTCGTACGCGTGGTTCCTTGCAAACCTATCCTATCTGTCACCTGTCAATACTGGCTGTTCAAACTTGTATTAGTTTAAGTCCCATACGTTTCTTTTTGACGTTATTTTTGTGTGATATATTCTTGTTTCAAGTAAGAAAATGCAAAATATTATTTATAAGATGCCCGAGTAAAGCAAGAGCGGGTCACTAGTTTAAAATAAGTATTAAACTTCACAACCCCTGTTAAACATTTGTACGGACAAAGTCTTGAAAGAAGGATCTTTTGATAAATAGCTTTTCACGTTTATCCGTCACGCTGTTCTACTTTCCAGAACTCCTAAATGAGGGGTTTTCTTTATGTTTTTGATAGCCACCTCGTTATCTTAAGTTTTTGGTTTGAAATTAATTAAAAAGGTGCCTCTTGCTTAAGGCTATTGTGTAATTTTTAAATTTAAGATCGAGTAAAAGTAACTTAAATTGGGAAAAATCACACATTTGAAAAAAATCGTTATCGGATAAGTAGTTTCGGAGTTCAATGCGGACAAAATACGTGACACGAAATTTTTATATATAAAGATAACCACCAACCAATAGAGTCCGATCCCAATATCAACCCATTAGCGTTACCCGAAGAAAGCTGAGTTATTTTACATGGTAAAACTCGTCTAATAAAGAAATAAAGTGTAATTTTGTGATGTCCGTGTCAATTGAAAGCTCACCTGATTTTTTGGCACTATTTCCTTTTCCACCATTTTTATTTCTCCTCGGGTAAAGGTTTATTTTGCTCTGGCCACACCCCATCACAGCTTATTCCATTACACTTATCACTTTATTTTGACATTTCTAAATAGTTGACACGAATCATTATACACTTTAGTTTAAATACACTTTTATTACACTTTATAAGGTGGAATTTAAACACTTCTTGACTTTAAACATTATATATGATTTATCTCATTTGTCTCCCATTTTTAGTTTAAATGTAGATATCCCATGGTAGTTTCCCTGAAAAGAAAATTTAGTATTAGAACAATTTGGGGGTAAGCAATTAAGCAGTGGACTCATTGTTTAGGTAGTTGCGGGGGTATATAATGAATGTATTACATACTTTATGCATTAAGGGCTTATATATAAATTAAACAAATATTCATGTTCTTCAAATATTACATAAATTATTAAAATTATATGTATATCTTGTAATAACATAACTTAACAGAGGTTTGTATGTAATAATAATATATAATAACATAAATTTTATGTACGTGTATATAATAATATTAATTTTAATAAATATATAGGAACAGTATATAATATATTAACAAAAGATTTAAATTCCATGCCTTTATTAATAACAAGAGAAGCCAAGCAGATTACTTCAAATCTGAAGGAGTGTAGCAACTTCTTGATGAGAAATAAAAAATAAGCCATAGGTACTAAACTTTAAATGAATCCATTCAGCGTCCGGAGAACTTGGAACTCGGATAAATGTTAGTATAAAATTATCTCAATTAGGCCTATTGTTAACATTTCTCGTACGGAAAGAACTTTTTGTATTAAATGCAACTACCTAGTTATATGTAATTATTTTTTTATTCTTATTAGAGCTTATCGTTTCTATTTAACTTTTCTAAGAGCTTTTTTAGAAGAGCTTTTTTAATATAGTGTATAAAACGATTTCGTTTCATATTTGCAGCTTTAATTTCCATAGGTTAGAAAAAATATACGTAAGTATTTAGAAAACGCTCAGCCCCTTTTGGAAGGGACGAAAAATCATAAGCATATACCTTAAAGTGTGCAAACAAAAGCTCTCTAGGATCTTTAAAGAGACAATGGCTACAAAAGGCTTTAAAATAAAAAATACAATAACCCGTTGATTGCACACGTCCATAGAACAATTGTTCACATTTGATAGCAGCTAATACCGAGCTCTGCGAAGGCAGAATGCAAAGGGTTGTAAGTATCATTACGTGTGGAGTGAATTTACTTGACAATATATTTTTTCTTCTTCTTCTGCCTGGCATTAATCCCGGCTATTGTTGCCAGGGTCTGCCTTCCGACTAAGCCTACTCCACTTTGCACGATCTTTAGTGTCATCTAGGATAAGTCCGTTGGCTCTCATGTCCTGCTTCACGACATCCAGCCATCGCTTTCTTGGGCGTCCAGGAGGCCTAACTCCAGGAACAGACATATCAAGGCACTTTCTTCCAACATAGTTCTCAGACCGGCGCGCGACATGGCCATACCACCTCAGACGACGCTCTTGGAGCTTATCCGCTACGTCACGGACCCCGAGACTACCTCGGATGAACGTATTACGTATGCGGTCAACCCGCGTTACGCCGCACATCCACCTCAGCATCTTCATCTCCGTGACGCGAAGCTCCTGAGTGTGTCGAGATAGTGCAGGCCAGCACTCGCTCCCGTATAAAAGAACCGGTCGGATAATGCTCTTGTATATCTGTCCCCTGAGCTTGGGCGGTATTTTGCGGTCACAAACCACACCTGTGACCTCCCGCCATTTGGCCCAAGCAGCGCTTATACGGGCTTGAATGTCGTGATCGATGCTTCCGGACTCATGCAGGACGGATCCAAGGTACTTGAACTTCTCCGACTTAACGGCTGGTTCAAGCCCTATTTGAATGGTGCTAGAGTCCGGATTCCCGCAAGTCATGTACTCGGTCTTCGCCACATTCAGCTTAAAACCACCGTTCTCAAGCGTGCCCTTCCAGAGGTTCACCTTACGCTCCAGCTCCAGACGGCTCTCATCAACGAGCGCTATGTCATCGGCATACATCATTAGCCATGGAGGCTGGTCCTGGATGCATGTCGAGACAACATCTAATACTACGCTGAATAAGAACGGGCTAAGAGTTGAGCCTTGGTGGACCCCCACAGTAATCGGGAAGGGCTTGGTATCGCCAACAGAGGTTCTAACCACGGAAGCGGAATTGCAGTACATGTCTCTGACAATATCAATATAGACTTCAGGCACACCTTTGGATCGCAACGCCCACCAGATACATTGACGAGGCACACAGTCAAAGGCCTTCTGCAGGTCGAGAAATACCATATGGAGAGCTCTCCTTTTCTCCCTGTAGGCCTCGATCAAGGTTCTTAGGGCAAAAATGGCGTCTATGGTGCCCGATCCTGGTTGAAATCCATATTGACACTCAGAGACAGTACACTCTTGGCGGAGCCTGAGGTCGATCACGCGTTCGAAGAGCTTCATGGTGTGACACATGATTTTGATCCCTCTATAACTGCCGCATTCCTGAACACTGCCCCTCCCTTTGTAAATAGGGGTAATACAGCTAAAACGCCACTGGTTGGGCATCCTTCCAGTGTTCAAGATGCAGTTAAAGAGGTCAGTAAGCATGAGCACACCAAGAGAGCCCAACGATTTCCACGCTTCGATCGGTATGTCGTCAGGTCCCACCGCTTTCCGGTTCTTCATGCGGCGAAGACAATCCCGAGTTTCATCAGGTGATATTGGGGCAACAAGTCCGAGGTTAGGAGGCGGCTCGGGAGGAAGACTATATGAGTGCTGATTGTTCAGCAGCTCCTGAAAGTAGCCTCTCCATCTCTCCTTCACAGAGGCATGATCACAAAGCAGCTTGCCCTGGGAGTCCCTGACGCAAAGACATTTTGTGATATCTTGCGTCGCTTTTTCCCGGGCCCGCGCCAGCTTGTATATGAACTTTTGCCCCTCCGCAGTGTCTAGCTTATCGTATAATGGCGACAAACTATCGCTACGGGCTCTGGCTACAGCTCTTTTGCTGGCACGTTTGGCTGCATTGTACTTCTCTCTGTCTTCAGGAGAGTTGGTTTGCTGCCACTCTTTAAACGCAGTCTTCTTTTCTCGAACCGCTACCTGCACCCTGTCATTCCACCACCATGTTTCCTTGTCGATGACTCGTCCTCCCTTAGAAACGCCAAGAACTCGCCTTCCCGCCGCGGTGATTACAGACTGGGCTCGATCCCAAAGTTCCTGGGCAGTTTCAGTGTCGACACTTAGATTTTGTCGTTCCACCTCTGCCAGGAAATCCGTTCGCATCGGACCATTCAACAACCACCACTTGATCCTAGGTTTGCGTTTCTCGGCTAATTTCTTTTTCGGGGTAAACGTATAGTCCATGACAAGAAGACGATGTTGGGCCGTCAGGCTTTCACCTGGAATGACTTTACAGTTTGTTACCTTGCCGATATGACACCTTCTCGTCAGCAGATAGTCAATTTGGGTTGAGTGGGACCCGCTCTTATACGTGATAAGGTGCTGAGCATTCTTTTGGAAGAACGTGTTCACGATGGCCAGATCAGACGCCATACAGGTTCTTAGAATGTTAACTCCCTCTGTATTGCGACGACCATAGCCAAAACCACCATGAACACGCTCATACGCATCAGCTGCCTTACCCACGTGACCGTTCAAGTCTCCCCCAACAACTATCACTTCGGTAGTCGGTATAGCACGTAGTACATCTTCAAAATGCTCCCAGAATGATTCCTTCTCGGTCTCACTGCAGCCTGCCTGGGGGGCGTAGGCACTGATCAAGTTCGTGGTGACACCCTCAATCAACACCTTTACCCCCATCAGCCGGTCACAGCGACGGTCAACTTCTAGGAGACCATTCTTGAGCTCTTCAGAAAGCACTACGGCTACACCGCTTTTTCCTGAAGGTGACCCGGTGTATATAAGCTGGTAACCCTGTCCGATGTTACGGGACCTGTTGCCCTTCCAGCGAGTTTCCTGTAGAAAAACACACTGGACCCGACGTCTCATGAGTACATCTGCGAGTTCCCTGCATCGTCCTGTTAGAGAGCCAATGTTCCATGTTGCAAAGCGGAGTTTCCGTCTGGGTACTAACTTCTTTAGCCGTGCCCGTACTTGACACGGTAGCCCTTGCCCATTTGTCGCAGGTATAGGGCGATGTGCCTGCGCGTCGTTTAGCGGCGACGCCCTAGCCGTACCCAGCATTTTCTTTTCTTTACTCATTGAAGTGGCAAAGTTGGTTTTAAGTGGAGCGATTGCCATCTGACCTCCAAACTCACATAGCGTGAGAAAACCAGGGAAAGGAAAGGGTCACAAATGGAGGTAGGGAGTGGAACGAGTAGGAAGAAGGTAAGAGGAGGAGGACACCACTAAAACGGACTGGATGGAGGTGTGATAGTGGTGGCTCGAGGACCCGGGGTCGCGTACCCGTATGCCCTGAAATCAATATCGGACAGATACTGGACAGGACACCCTCTGAGAGAGAAACAATGACAATATATTTTTTATTAAAGCAAATTTGTTAAGAGAGATTTTTTATGGTATACTCTTTAGTCTTTTGCTTTCGTTTGCGCAAATCAATATTTTCCAGTACAAGTAGTTCATTTTTTAACTAAATCTACTAAAAATGTCTTTGGTATAAGCAGGATTTAGAGGAAGCAAAGCAGTGGATGGAGATCTACATTAGATATTGATAATTTTACATAACATAATCATCTTGTCCTGGGATCTGTAGATTTTTAAGAAAGTTCAAACACTTAAGATATTCGTACTCATAGTTATTTAAGAGTTTCAGAACCTTTTGGTTTGGTTTTAACTGCTGTTAAAATTGAGGAACTCTTCAATTTTTGGGCTTATTTGATTCGTATTGATGAGTTCCATAAGTTGACGTTGATCAATTAGACAATTAAAGCGATATAAGTATAATTAAATTTTGGGTTCTTGTTTTTTTATTAATGTTTTTAGTTTTTGATTTCCTATTTAAGGACGTTAATAGGGTTTTTAGGACAACTAAAGTGTTGGATCTAAAAACATGTAGAATACAATAGTTTCATTTAACACGAAGTTGAGCATAAAAAGCCATGAAAGTGTACCCCCATAAGGGGGCTAAAGTTTTCATTGAATTTCTTCATAATCGAGGTTGTAAAAAAGGAAGTCGATAAATAAAGCATCTGTAAGATGAATATGAAACCCCATACCTTAGGAATTGCTGCTTGTTTATAAATTAAAAGATTACGGTTTTTGTATTTGGCGACGGATCCCTAAAAAGCTCTCTTACAAAAGATCCATTTATTTTTGAATGTTGCGCGATTTAAAAACAGTGATAATAATCAAGAATACATTATTTTTAAATATTCGATAAACAAAGACTATTACTTTTTTCCATGTAGATATATAGTGTTTGGTATCCGTTAGATACCCATTACAAATGGAACAGATGGTAAATTTCAGTAAAACTGTAGTTCCATTGTTTTTTATTTGGCAGTTTTCGATCGTTAGCAATGAATCAGCATATTGTATGTATGTAGGTGCGTTTGAACTGACGTATCTATGATCATTATTGATGGGTTAGAATTAAAGCTTTCAACAAAATCACTTATCTATTTTGTGCATTGTTTTGTTAGAAACGCCTCGTTGTTATCAATTTAATGAAATAATTTATTACTGGAAGCTAATTTTGATTTTTAGTAATACCGTTGAATAAATTATGATGTATATGCTTCTAATGGGATTTTTTATTAGCATGGATTTATTTTGGGATAACTGTAAAAGAAGGTGGTAAGAGGTCATGTTTAAAAATTAGTCTTCAAAAATAATTACAATTCTTAGTTCTGCTTTTTTGTTACTTGATGTTTTTACCGACTGTTATTTGGAAATAATGATAAATTTTAATAATAAATAATTAAAAATAATGTTTTTTAATAAATAAGTTAAACCTAAGAATATTTAAAGTTACTGTAAATAGTTTATAAGAATTAATAATAAGTCCCGCTGTGATAAGGAAGTGAAACACTTTGCACGCTTCTCTCGTTATTTTCAATGCCTACGAACGTTGCTAAGCTATTGTTTTTATCTACGAAAATATATTTTATCATCATTTGGACGTCTTTATAAAAAAGATTTTTCTATCTGAGAAAAAATCTAATAACACTAAGCATATATTTAGTGTTTAGTACATCACAACCATTATCTAATATATTCAAAAAATATTCAATGCATGAGGATACGTCTGTATATTTTACTAAATACTAGGCTTTGCCCGCGGCTCTACGCACCGAAAAGCAAATTAATAACGTTACACAGTGAAATAGCTAAACACGTTGTGTAGTACTTTCCACGAGAATAACGGTTACTGTGCTAAAATCGTACAAACGATTGTTATATATAGAATCAAATGAAAGTATATTTTATTTAAATTCTTTTGAAAACACTTTTGAATTTCAATAGTAAAAGTGCCACGTGCCAGCTGTATGTATATATGCATAAATGCATTTTCCAACGTTTTAAAAAAGATTATTGATGTTAACTAATGAAGTATGTTCGATAGCGCTCTGTTGCTTTCATCATATTTTTTATCTTTATAGCTGTTAGCTTTTAAAACTAATCAAGTATTATCCGTAGAGAGATCAATATTTACCTACATAAAAAGGGAAAATATCATATCTCATATTCGTAGAAAGGAAATCATTTATATAATTTAGGTATAAAAATGGACCCAAAATATATCCTTGTAATATACGTAGAGAAGTTCCCGAAAAAAATTAATTTAAAACTGTCTGAAATTTTGCAAGAAATATAGTAGATCAAAAGAACACAAACTGTTATCAGATGTTATTTCAGTAGGTACTTCCATGTAGTAAAGCTAGAAAGTGCATCGTTCATGAAATTATGTAGTGGTGCTTACCACCCTATTTTAAAAGGGTTTGTTCTTTAAAAATTTTTTATAATAGATATTTTTTTGGTAACGTAGCAAAAAGGCAAAAAGGAGTCCTTATAATTTTGTCACGCTTGTACGTAAGGTAATAGATACAATGCATAGATAAATATTAAAAAAAAAATTAAGCTGTAAATATAATTTTTAAAATATGTCTCTATCTGTTTGCTGGACAGATTTTAACGAAGTTTTCCCTAAAGTAAGTAGGAGACTAAGGTATACTTTTATCTTAGAAAAAAAGTTAGGGTTCCGAGAAAAAATAGAGAGGACAAACGACACACCGACACGAAAGCAAATAAGTTGCCGAAAATTAAATGAGGAAGAGAGGATGAATGGCATTGTGGAAAGTCATTAAACAGTCAATGCCCCAAAACAGGGTGAAATATTGAGAGAATTCAGTCAATGTCAAAGCCATGGCTTCTCTTGCACAATTTTTGTTAACGAAGTGTCTAGTCGTCCGCTAATCGGATGAATAAAAAAAAAATATTCGTCCGACAGCCGACTGTTGGTGTTTGATTCTTTGCGATTGAGACTTTTGTTGTTTCTTATATTTTGTTGAAATAGTTTTATTAACGTGTGATAAAGGATAAAAATAATATTGAGGGTGTTATGTTATGTTAAAAGTCGGTGGAATTTAAATAATAAATTTTCAGCTCGGTAGGTTAAAGTTATTTTTTTATATTTTGCATATAATAATATCCTGAAAAATTTTCAGCTCGGTAGGTTAAGGTAATTTTTTTTTATATTTTGCATATATCCTTCACCTAAAACTCACGTATTTTTTATTAGAAAGCAAAAAAGTGATAGATATTCGTATAAACCGACAATTTTCGGACGAATAATATTTTCTGTATTCATCCGATTAGCGGACGACTAGCAACAGCCTTTTCTTAATTCCTTAATATAGTATAGTGGGTATAGTTCGTAAAAAGGAAAAAGAGTTTGTTCCTGAAGTTAATGAATTTATAGTGTATAAGTGTTTTATGAAATTGTAAAGAAAATAATGTATAACCATCTGAGACCACTATAAAGTAAGACGTAATTGATCGAGAGTTTTCATTAGCCAGGGTCAGCTAAAACAAAAAAAATATTTGAAAAAATTATTGACTTTAGTTATAACTAATATTTCAAGAATGTCCTCCTGACCTGATTTCGTCGCTTATTAATAATACATATTATATGCAATAGATTATATAAAGCATTAGTATGCTTAAAGCGAGCAAACGTAAATGCACTAATCTTTATTCCAGTCACTTACAAACTTCGGGACCACAATTTAACACGACCGGCAAGAGATCAATCGCAGGATCGACCGACCCCTTTATTTGTTCTCCAATATATATGGAAAACTGCTAATTTCCCTTTCCCGGACTATTATTGAGGAGTCTTTGACTTTTTCTATTAAACTTGGCTCAACGCGCACTTGAACCCAGAACTTCTGAAGCTACGGTCTTACACTAGACCAATGAACCATATGTTTTAGTGAACATTAAATACAAACGTTTTAAAACACCTACAATAATGTCTACACGAAATATGTACATCCACGCAAACAGACAAGCAGATATTCTGTAAGTTTTTGGATGCGCTTCAAATACTTTACATATCGCAATCAATTCACTAGCACACCGTTTATTACATTGCACAATATGTTTGAAGGAACAAGACGTAAAACTTTATATTTAAATGAATATTTATTTTTAACCACGACAGCAGTATTTGTAAGTGAATATTTTGAGATATTTACTTATCGTGTGCTTGAATTCATCAACAGTCAAATATTAATAATACGCGTCATGAATTCTCTCTTATATTCTCCAAACAAAAACAGTCATGAAAATAAGGCTTTTTATAAATAACATATTCTTAAAATAGGTAGAGGTAGAACAGTGATAACGCGCTCGCTTGGATATCCGAGTGATAGTTCAAATCTCTCAGGGCCTAGCACGTCTTACATTTTTGTGCACGAATCATTCCTAACATGATTACTACTTGTCTTACGGTAAAGGAAAAAATCGTGAGGAAACCTGCATGTATGAGAGAACCTTGCCAGTTTTCGAAAGACATGTGTAGTCCGCCAACCCTCACTAGGCCACTAGGCGTTGTGGACTATGGCCTGATCTCGAGGATTGAAGGGGCCGTGCCCAGCAGTGGGACGTAAGAAAGGGTTGAATACATATTCTTAAAATATAAATTATTTGCATATATAATGATTGATTAAAGGTGTACTAATGATACTTATACTCGTAATGTTAGCGATAGATGAAGCATGCATGGAAATATTATAACATATTATATTGTTTGGATATAAAGATACTTTTGTCTCGCTTCGATTTTAAAAATACTAAAAAAGGCTAAACAAATAACTCTATATGGACTTAACCAGGATATTCCACCGTCCACGTGTATATTATACAGAAAGGGTGAAATATTTCATTTCAGTAATATTATAATAGATGGAGAAAATTGTGGTAGAAACAGAATTAAAATGTATTTTAATTTTCTGTTAGCTCGTGAGGAAAATGACAAGTGCGCTTCTAAATAACATATCGATGGTTCCGTAACCTGAAAAATCTAATGAATTTTAACTATTTTCTCAATTTGACGACACGTTTGGCTCAGTGACCCTACTTTCTTTGCCAGCGGTCACGAGTTCGAGTCCCGCTGGGGGCATTCGATTGTTGAGCACGAATGTTTGTACTCTAGTCATGGGTTAAACACCCAATTTATAATATGTATATGTATTTAAAATTTCTATATGTGTAATATATCAACTATCTGATATCCGTAACACAAACCTCGTAGCTTACCTCGAAACTGGATGGTGCTGTTGTAATAATTTCCCAACATACTTATATGTATTTAAAAAAGACCAAAGTATAAAGTTGCTAGCATGTTTTATTTTTCGTAATTTGACTGCAGAACTATCTAATAGTGAAAATGAGATACCTTCTAAGCAAACAGTCAAGTGACACAGACGTACGGACATGACGAAATTAAAAATCATGACCCTATATATTTTTGCATTGCGTTTTTAATTACGGAATTCTAAAATATCTTCTTTATTGTCAAAGCTTGTCCATGCAAGTTCAAAGATCCATTAGTCTGGTTTCATTCACATTAGTTTACATTGCTTTTATATTTATTACATTTCCAACGAACGCGGCGGAAGCATTGTTCTTTGTAATTATAAATAGCTCACCTTATTTTGTAATGGATTTTCGACTAGGTACGAGAAACATTTTATTACATTTATAAAATTATATTTCACTTGTGGCTTACCCTTGCTTTGACCGGGTTTGTCTCGACTGTCGTTAAACTGCCTTATAGGTTGCATATGTATTATGTATACCGTTCCGAGTCTCAGTAGTATCGTAATGTTTGATCGTTAATAGATCATTAATAACTTTAATATCTAAGTAGATAGACGAATTTGTTTGTGTTTAGTTAATTTTTGAAAAATAAAAATAAACTGCACTTTAACATTTATAATATTAGATTAAAAAGAAAAAAGATGTGAAAAGAAAAAAAGAAAAAAGGAAGCTGGGACAGGATAGTCTTCCAATTACACGTTATTACTTATTAAATAGGTAATACGTTTATTTTTATTATAATTATTTCCACAGCAAATATTTCCAGCAATACTTTCAGCAGTTATGATACAGTAACCACAATATAATATCTACACTGTCCGAGGTAATGAATCGAAATATATCACTCACCCTGCACCCATTAAATAGAACTTATAAAACCTTATCCTATCAATTTAATAGCGCCCTCAGATAGTCAATACAACTCCCAATAAAATACATCAACAATAGAATAAAAATAGTCAATACCCGTCCATAATCATTGCATTTGCATGCATTAAAAAATTGAAGTTAACATATTATGTATAATCAATCAATTAATATTTAATAAAATATTAGCATACGTATGTATATAAATATAACCCTCTGCCGTACAAGTTTGCGGCAAAACTTTAAGCTTTAATTAGGACAACTTCGTCCCAAACGCGTCATTAACGTAATATAATTCTGAGTCTTGTATGATAAAATAATGGGAAATAGGGAGTAATAATGAAACTTTGCAAACAATAACTGTCTTAAAAACTTATCGGTATATCAATTTGTACGCTTAACCCTTGTTTCTTTAGTAGGTAATAGTGCTTAGACCTAACTGTGCTGGTAATAACCAACACTTGTTAAACTTTACAGTTAAAGGCTTTTTCATATACCTATTTAGAAAACGAAGCTTTCTTTCAAAATATAATGTAAATGCATTGTTTCGGCTTTACCTATTAAAGGAAAATGTGTATTTTAACCAATAGAATTGACATAAAAAGTCAATCTTTCTGTATCAAAAGACTCTTTGCTTGTGGGTAAAGTTGTGGGTAAAAAGTAAGTCGATTTTAATATTGATTTGTAGTAGTCCCTAGATGCTCTTCACGAGTCGTAGTTTCTGGAAGCCTAAATAAACACAAACGATGGACGGGGGAGGACTTTAATTTATAATATGTACATGCTCAGTTATGATTTTACATACGATGCAATGATAGATTCGAGGTGGAAAAGACAATTTTCTCACTATTCCACTACTCGTCGTATCATCGCCATAACTATTCTATGAAAATTCTTTCAAAAACGGTCAAAGAAATTAAAATTGTATGCGTTTTAATTTATCTAAGTACTACCGACTCGTCCTCAATCCGCTCGGGTCAGTCCCTTGATAGGTTTTAACGGTGTTTTTTAGTATTCAGAGATGGCGTATATTTCCGTAGTAAAAAGTACCCTATGTACTTACCTATACCCGGATAACCAGTTAACATCATACCAAATTTCATCAATATCTGTCCAGTTTCTCATGTCATTCCCACAAATATATACCCCGTCAATACTCGTATATATACAGATAGAAAAAAAATCTAAAATCTATAGTTTCGGCCTCTGTATCGACAATAATGGTCATTTCGATAATATTTTCCAAAAATTATTCAATGTGTAGATTTGTCTAAGTTAATTTTTAACTTCACAAGCAGATCCGACAGTCGTCCTGTACACATAGAAGTTTTTTAAGCTTTTGCTCCCGGTGAAAAGTTTTAGCACGCATGCGCAAAACAATTTGGCCTAGCAACAAATTATTATTTATAATTGAATATGTGATTTATTGCCTAAATGTATTAAATAACTAATTAATTCAAAAAATATATTTAGTGGACCGAATTGTGAATCTAAACCATTCTCGAATCCACTCAAACACACACAAAACATTTCATCAAAATCGGTCCAACCGATTAGGAGTTCTATTACATACACACGCACAGAAGATGTTTATAAATAAAGATAGGTTATAGTTACAAAATGTTAAAATGTATTTTTTACGATTTGGTGTTTCGTTATGAATGGCTACAGATGCCAAATCTGCTGATAAAAATGATTAACAAGAGAAATTCGGGTGAAGACAAATAAACTGGTCGTAAATACTCTTTAACAGTGTTTACGTTATAAATCTCATCCCAAGTATCTTTTACAGAAATGAATTTGAAATGCTTCTCTGAGCTATTTAGGTTCGTTGGATTAGTAATCTTTTGTTTCTTTAACCCATAATATAACAATATACTGTGATATAAAGAATTTTAATGTTAAATTAACAATACATCATTGAATAAAGATTTTATACCATCATGGAATACTTATTCGATGTGTGGGATTACTGTTCGGTTGAGTAATGCTTAATAAATTATTAAGTATAAACTAACTAGCTTTTGCCGAACCTCCGCCAACGTTTTAAAGACTGAAAACCCAATTCTTACATTTTAATTAATATCTTACAATGTTATATAATATAGCCTAAAACATTCCTCGAGAAATGGCTATTCAACACTTTTTCTTATTTTCAATTCAAAACTATAGTTCCTGAGATTAGTATTATAGTACATAAATCTGTAGGGTAAAATCATATCTGTACCAAAGTTTCATCTTTGGTACAGAAAAGATTTGAAATCAGAATTAGTTTTTATATCATAGTAGGGAAATGAGCGAAGTACAGTTACGTATACAAACAAATTCTACGTACTACAAAGTACGAATATGACTTCAGGTGCTTCAGGTAACAAATCTGACATGATCATGATTAATTAAGATTGAAAATATTAGACAATATTGTTATAAACTTTAACGATTGGAAATAACGCTACTTGCTGCGCTAGCGTTCGCAGGTGCGAGTCCCGCTGGAGGTATTCATTTGTTGAGCACGAATGCTTGTACTCCAGTCATGGGTGTTTATATTTATAATATGTGTGTATTTAAAGTTATATTATGTGTGTAGTGTGTCAACTATACTATATCGTAACACAAGCCTCGTAGCTTACCTCGGAACTAGATGGTGCTGTGTGTAATAATGTCCCAACATATTTATTATTATTCATTACTTTGTTAAATACTTTCAATAAAAAAAAGTCAATAGTTATTATAAAACACAAACAGACAAAAATAGGCACTGATCTATTTAGTCTTTCAATCTTTCACATCTTTCAGGACGACCTTGTCGAATCTTAAACGGTATTTTCGGTAATAAATTCGTTAATCTTATATCTTTAAGAATAAACGTGTTGAAATAAATTTATAGATTTTTATTGATTTAATCTGTTATTAAAAATTTCTCGTTTTTGTTTACACAAAACATTAATAAGCTTATTTATTATCATTTCTTCCCCATAACTTTTGTAAGTTGGTAATTGTTTATTTATATTTATTGTTTAAGGTTTTAAGGCAGTGGTAGCCCAGCGGTAACGTGTCGTTGTATAACCGAGTGATGCGAGTTCTAATCCGGGTCTCGCACCTCTGATATTTTCATGTGCGAATCATTTCTATCCTGATTACCACTTGTCTTACGGTGAAGGAAAACATCGTGAGGAAACCTGCATGTCTGAGAAAACCTAGAAGTTTTCGTAAGACATGTGAAGTCCGCCAACACGCACTAGGCCAGCGCGGTGGACTATGGCCTGATCCCCCTCGTACTGAGGGAGGCCCGTGCCCAGCAGTGGGACGTTTAAAAGGGCTGATAATGATGATGATGAAGATGATTTATTGTTTTCCTTATTCGGAAATAATCTATCTACGTGTATGATTTAATTACTGTAGCAATTTATTCTTTACTTATTGCATATTTTGTATAATCTGTACACAATCTGTACATCTATAAATATAAGTAAAATTGAAGTATCTGTTTTTAAATTCAAATTAAAAGCTTTCCACTAAATGCATATGAAAGTTTATACGGTACTAACATCAAAACTCTACTTTTAAAATGCTTGTCTGTCTGCTTGTTCCGGCTAATCCCTGAAACGGATGGACCGATTTTGACGGGACTTTCACTCGCAGATAGTTAATGTTATAAGGAGTAACTGTTCCACTTTTATTTAAAAATTTTATTTATTTTAACTAGCGAAACCCGCGGCTTCGCCCGCGCTAAAGCTAGGGACGAACCCGAGTGAAGTTAAGGTGAGGCGCTAGTTTCCTAAAAAATACCCCACGTCGGCTTACAGTTAATATCTGGGTAAAGCTTCCACAGTTAAGAGCTTTTACAAATTAGGTTTGTCTGGTAGTCAAAAGTGGAACATATTACATACATATACGTGAATATTTGAAAAAAAATATGTTGAGGCATACATAGCATCATCTCTTTCCTATGAGGCTCGTGTTATGGATAACAGATAGTTCATACACTTGTATAACTTTAAATACATACTCGTATATTGATATTAATCACCCATACGAAGAGCCCAGTAGGCAAGTTAGTCGTAGGTTGTGAACATTGTTTTCTTTGCCTATTTATAGATAATATATTAAATTCATAGAGTATATGATTTAAACCATAAAAAAACAACAAAACAAAATAAAATTAGAAATAATTATCTACTTCCAAGAATATAGCAATCAAAGTTTAACTTAAGTCGATTATAGCGAAGAAACCGTAGCAGTCCCAATATCAATTTTTATCGGATTGGCCCTTCTTTGAACACATATAGAAGCCTTTTATATACAGTTCATGTTTTTGATCAAGTTATGGAACACTACAGTGGTCTACATTTTGGTTGTCCAAATAATTTATGTATATACATATAAAAAAATCAATCGTTGTTCTTTTGTCTCGCTAAAAATCATAAACGGCTGGACTAATTTGGATTTTTTTTGTTTTGTTGAGGGTGTGTTAGTAGAACATAATATTATGGGAAAAGATTTTGGACAAACACAGGAAACATCATCATCATCATCAGCCCTTTTTTAACGTCCCACTGCTGGGCACGGGCCTTCCTCAGTACGAGAGGGATCAGGCCATAGTCCACCGCGCTGGCCCAGTGCGTGTTGGCGGACTTCACATGTCTTACGAAAACTTGCTAGGTTTTTTCAGGCATGCAGGTTTCCTCACGATGTTTTCCTTCGCCGTAAGACATGTGGTAATCATGATAGAAAAGATTCGCACATGAAAATATCAGAGGTGCGAGACCCGGATTTGAACCCGCGTCACTCGGTTATAAAAGCAACGCGTTACCGCTGGGCTACCACTGTCTCTAACATTAACCGTTAAACCGTATGTAGCGACGAAACCCCTCGAATCAAGTAAGTCCTTAGTCAGTACATCAGTACATATATGTACTGATATACTGACTAATATAATTGTTAAATGCAAAATTGTTGTTGCTTATGAATTATTAATGTCTGTCTGTTTGTTCCGGCTAAACTCTGAAACGACTGCACCAATTTTAACTGGACTGGTAGCTAATGTTGTAACGAGTAAATTAGACTTGGACTACTTTTATTTTACAAAATTATAAAAACCGTTTAATTTATTTTAACATACGCCCAGCGAAGCGGGCCGGTTTTGCTAGTAAGAAATAAAAGCAACTTTGTAACACACTATACTTAAAATTAAATGCCTTTACTTTTGGATTATATATAGGGCTTAACAGGTACCTGTCAAAATCGTTTGATCTTTTGCGGGATTTTCTATTTGAGATAAATTAGGTGTAAAATTCAGGCGCCTTCGCAAAGTGAGTATCAATCAAATACCAAATTATTATACACGAGATTAATGAGGCTTTAAACGATTTATAACTACCGGCTAAGCATATTTTATATCTTTACTCTTTACTAGCAATTTCTGCGGCTCCGCCCGCGTTCTCCCGGCTAATCCCGGTGGTAGAAGAATGAATAAGTATTTTTGATGCCATATCATAAAAAAATAAAAAAAAAATTGGTCGAAAAATAAAAAAATAAATATCTGGAGAGGGCCATCTTATCACATAGGGGAATAAAAAATAGCCTCAGACCTACCAAATATACACAAAAATTCATAAAAAAAGGACAAGCCGTTTCGGAGGAGTGTTTGTTATCGCACGAAAACAAACACTGTGACACGAGATTTTTATAAATTAGAAGATTACAAAAATATATATATTGAAATGCGAAGAATACGGAGTTTTGTAATACAACAAGTTTTTACAAGAAATGTTTTAAAAGCAAATGGTTTTCTACTATCTTCACGCTCACAAGTGTCAACTCTTGCACGATTTGCATTTCTCACACTCCCATTACCATAAACCGTTACTAAAAAGCATTTAAATGAAATTTGATCAACCAGAAGGTTTAACAATTGTGTGTTTAACAATTTGTTACTTCATTTAAAATTGAAATGAAATGTTTCTATTCCAAAAAAAAAAGTCTTTTATTATGTACATTTTTACCAAGTACAGGAAATATCATGTAATTAAGTTTAAAATCCGTCAAAGCCTCAAAGGGTTTACGATTAATATTCTAGGTAAAAGCAACACTAATCTCAAAGGCTTTTCGGCTTTATGTTCATAGATCCAGGCATTTATAGCGTAATAGATCATATCCGGCTTACCGAATACTAGTGAAATTTCGATAGCAAGATGAAGATTTTATGTTACATATTACATGACATTTATAATACATAAACTGCTTAAATTAAAAAGGCGGCGCCTTTGCTAACGATCTATATTCATGTGCAGCAAAAATTTTATACCCATTTTTACGAAAATTGCGCGGACGGAGGAGTATGAAATTTCGCTTACTTATAGTTTATATAGAGAAGGAGTGTAGAACGTTATTAATATTTAAAAAAAATTATGTATAAAAATACATTAAGGGCGGCTTGCGCATCGTCGTTAAATACAGTTTAAGAGCGACGTAAACGCATTTAGTCTGCTAATTATATTTAGCGTCTTGCAGAACAAAAATTTAGGCACTAATCACGTTTAACGAACTGTCAAAGTTAAATACCCAAAAATGGCTATTTAGCGTCGCTAAATACGTTTAGTAGCAATCGCGCGTCATCATTTTGACCCAGGCATTTTGCTTTTCAGTCTGTTTGATTTGGTCGGTCTTTTTGCACTCAATAATATGGTTGTATGGTTCCATCGCTGCAATCAGCAATATCTGTTCTTCTTTTATAAAATTAGGCCCCCGGGCCCTAGAAGAAACACTTTTGTTTGCCATAGTAATTATCACTGAACTCAACTAAAACAATTATTATCAATAAAAATTACCACGAGAAATAGCACGAGAACACTTCACAAATCACAACAAAACTTTGTGTGACTTGACAGCTCGGTTGACTTGATGTGACAGTTGAAAGCTCGTCGGTCCATTTCACGAATTTTTTTTTAAGAATTGCAACCATTTTGCTCTAGGTCAAGTGTACAACGCACAAAAACGTAAAAAGGAACGCAAGAAACTGTTTTACCGACTCCCTAACTACGATTAGTTAAATTACCATCCAAACGGACGTGAGCAAGACCTTTTTAATTGTATTTAGGCTAAACATATTTAGCAAGATAAACGCATTTAACTAAATTCTGTTTAGACCAAATGTTGCGCAAGCCGACCTAAATCGATAAAAAACATTACAATCACTACCATGTATTTGACACACTGATTGTCAAACATAACCATAATATTAATTTATTACAATATATAATATTATATTAGTTATTAATTATGTTCGAATTTCGACCACACGGCAACCATTGATTCGTACTATTATTTCTTGGCCGACTTCTGTTTATTTCGTAGATGCATCTGTCACTAATTCTCTTTTTATCATCTTCTTCATTTTTTTTATGGGACAAAGGGGGCAAACGGGCAGGAGGCTCACCTTATGGTAAGTGATCACCGCCGCCCATTGACATCTGCAACACCACAGGGCTTGCAAATGCGTTGCCGGCCTTTCAAGAAAGAATACGCTCTCTTCTTGAAGGTTGCCAGGTCGTAACGGTTCGGAAAGACTGCCGGCGACAGCTGGTTCCACAGAGTGGTTGTGCGAGGCAGAAAATGCCTAAGAAATCGCACTGTTGTGGAACGCTGGACATCGAGGTGGTGAGGATTCTTTATACTTCTTATATTGTATGAAAAAAATTGGAGCAGGAGTTTCTTCGCGTAAAAAAGTAAAATTACACCACCGAGTTAACAGTGGTCATTCCAAAAACTATCACGTTTCAAAGGTTTTTAGGTGCCAAGGAGTACAGTTATAAATTAGGTAAGTTATAACCCAGCTGAAAGTAGAATTTGTTTACGAGAATGTTTCTAAAAATGTATTATCAACAATTCCTCAAGATCTTATATGTAATATAATATAATCGATATTCTCAAGAACCGTTAGACTTAGAGTCAAATATTAGTAGGGTAGTATTGTTGTTCATAATAGATCGGACTAATCTATTGATATAATTAAATTCTTACTCAGTTGGTTCTGTACATTGAATTTTTTGGAAAATCTAATTGTAATGTAATTTATGATACAGAGGCCCAATCTATAGGTTTTAGAAGTTTTGTCTGTCTGTCTGTCTGTCTGTGACCGCATCACGAGAAAAGCACAAGACGGGTTATGACGAAATTTGGTTTTCCGAGTCAATATATCAAAATAAAAAATATTCTACAGTATAATATACTAGCGACTCACCCTCGCTTCGCTCGGGTTCGTCCCAGGTGTAACCTCTTTAGTATAGTTTTAAAATGACGTAACTTTCATATATAATCGCGTAAGAAAGGCTTTCATTCGACCGTTTTTTCTCCGATTCACTTTGCAAAACGGACTACCACGTAAAAGCCTTTTTATTTTTCGGTTTTTTATATAACCTATGACACTCAGCAATAATGTGGCTTTCTATTGGTGAAAGACTTTTTAAAATCGGTTCAGTAGATCCCGAGATTACCCCTTACAATTTAACAAATATACAAACACACAAACTTTACTTCTTTATAATATTAGTATAGAAGTATAGATAAAATCTAAAACTATAATATAAGATTAGTATAATATATTTTTATTCATCCGATTATCAGATAAGAATAGATAAATCGAAATAGCACGATCGTCATTAAATAGGTTCTAATGTTAATTATCTTCGTTATAGCGGTAATTATTTCTAACAAATGAGGAGAATTTGTCTCTGTTCAATGTTTGACAGCTTGATGGAGTTCTACTGAAATGTTTGACTGACATAATTAGTTGGGAATAAAGCGTTGATGTAGAAATAGACAAAAAGACAAAAAATTAGCCTCTGTATCGTTAATATTGGCTACTTGTAATTTTAAGGTTTCCCAAAAAAATTTTTGTGTACAGATTCGACTCAAATACAATATAATTATATGCATAGATTAAAAAATCAAGTAAGTCGCATACATTTATACGATAACAAAAAACATTAGCACCAACAATAACACGGTATTATTTTTGTAAGCTTGAACAACCTTTGAGAATTTAATGTGCAAATCATTTTTAAGGGTGATGACTGATATATCTTTAGGGAGTCTGCAAATGTTTAAAAAAAGTCTGCCAACTTATATGACTTGATCTTCAATACTGAGAGACGGTCCCAGTCCAGCAGTGTAAGTGGTGGGCTTATAATTGCTTTAAGATAACAGATGATCTTTTATTTTTCAGTTCAACCAGTACTTAAAGATGGATAAAGAAAGAATGAAATTATATGACTTCGTTCATATGACAATATATCGCAAATTTTATAAAAGTAAAAAAGTTTATGGAGATGTTTCACAATATATTTTCAATCGTTCAAAAGACGATCAGTCGAAGTTTTCTTAAACGATCAGCTCAAATTCACTTTAAAGTTTACTCGTTTTGCTTGACAAGTTCAGACTTGTCATATCGAGGATTCGATTAATGCGGTAATACGTTTTTTGCAATACGTATATTGAATATGTGAACGATTAATGTCATTTATGGGTATAAATTGGATAAAATGTCATCATGTATCATCATTTCCTTGCCCGTTTCCCAAATTACTTGGGGTTCGAACAGTAAGACTTTCTATTTCACACTCCCCTTATATTCATCGTCTCATCATTGGTCTTTTTCACATTCATATTGTGTCTCACACAAATCGTCCTTTTTTTTAGTATTTTTCTACCTCCCTATCGATGTACTTATACATTAATCTCCATCACGCTTGTCGTCACACGCAATTTCATAAAGTATACTATAAAAATAATATACCTACAGTGTAATGTCGTGTGAACCCAGTTAATCTCTTTTTATCATATACTAGCGACTCACTCTCGCTTTTCTCGGGCTCGTCTCTAGATTTAGCATGGGTAGAGCCGCGAGTTCCGCTGGTAAATGTATACAAAAATTTGACAAATTATGTACTATAACTTTTCTCGAGAAACCTTTCATTGGTGGAAACAGCATGAAAATCGGTGCATTAGTTTTTGAGTTTATCGCGAACAGACAGACAGACGCGGCACAGGACTTTGTTTTATAATATGTAGTGATCTGAATATCCCTAAAACAATATTTTCCACTTATATGAGCCTACATTAATTTAGTGTTCTTAATTACTATAATATTTGCTTCAAATACTCATTATATTTTTCATCAATTCTCTTAAAATCATAGTAGCGATACGACAGTAAACGTAGTTCATTATTCTTTTCTCATTTCAAGGAAAGATGTTGCTTGAAATTTATATGACAATTTTCCAGGAACCGCTCTACGATCCCTGCTTACAACATTACGATCTAATCAAACGCCGAGCGGCAATTAATTTAAGAGCAATTTAATCAGACCGCAGACTTAAATCGAGTTGAAATTCTCTATATAATAAAACTTGCTTTGATTTACTACCGTCTGGCTGTATATGCGAGTATTATGCGGGTACAATAGTATATAAATATAATAGGAAGGCACATAATAGGAATTATTGAAAAACTTGACATAATTTTCAGATTAATTGAAATATCATAAATATCATGTGTAAACTATATTTTGGAATGTTAAATCTATATCACAGTCTGAATATTTGTTTAATTAATTTGGTAAATGAAATTATTAAAATTGAGGACGCTTTTGACTCAGTTTGTAGTGTGCCTACTACTTGTTGTGCCCGTCACGGGTTGCGGGTTCTTGTTCTACTGGGGGCATTCTTTTGTGTGACGTGCATACTTATATTATATATGTTTTATGTGTAGCTTATCAATTATTCCATCCTAGTACTGTTAACCTCTCGATCGATTACGGCTACAGCGGCCAATGTTATTGAGACTAGCCATCTGCGCGGGAGATATTATAGTGCACAAGTGTACGCGCAGACACAAGTGCACTCTCTTTTCTTATCATTCTCATATCCCGGTGGGACGACTGCTCGACACATCCAGTGAGAGTTAAGATGCAGGACCGACGGTTTTACGTGCTCTCCGAGGCACGGGGTGAATCACCGCCAACTTCCCAACTCCGGGCTGTTACTGAGGCTTATGAAACAGAAAGACTCAATAACTAAACTTGGCCCGACGCGGGACTCTAACCCAGGACCTCCCGTGTGCGACCGTACATGCTAGCTACTACACCATCCGGGGCAGTTAATCTTAATATTATATGGTATCCATAGCACAAGCCTTGTAGTTTTCCACGAATGTGATGAAAATCAGTCGTACGAGATT